>CAVLGL010000101.1:706754-1413509 GCA_963668995.1 Parnassius mnemosyne
TTACTTAAAGATACATTATTTAACATATATTAAAACCACACACCTACCTATACATTTTTTTTACCCCACAAGCTCTACAATAACATTCCTTATTTAAGCGACCCGAGCGCAGGACAAAAAATTTGTATAATGCATATTATTAGATGTTTTAGGTGCGAAGTTATACCATCATTGTCATTTTTCCTTCATATTGTTCGAGAGTGAGCAGTATAAATATGGTTTTAAGAGGCAATTTAGCACATTGAAATACGTTAGAGCCGATTGACCTCCAGAAGGCGCTTGACATACGCGCGTTATTTTACTCCAACCCTAGCCTCTAGCCGGTTAACAGCTGAGAGGATATACGTACATAGTATAAATAAAATCAAAGTGTCAGTAATATCGAAATAATTAAGCTCGGAGGGCTATTTGCATGCTTTTAAGATATACATAACTATTTTGAAAAAATCGTCTCTCTGTCTGCCCGGGCTAATCTTCGAAATGTCTGAACTGATTATGATGATACTTCACGAATAGGTACAGAGTAATTTCACGGGTGATCTAGGCTATATTTGATCCGGAAAACATGCAGAACTATTCTTGTAAAATCGAAAAACAGATATAATAAATGATTCTTGATGCTAATCTCATCAACTCTTGGAGTTACAATAAAGTTTGGAACAAAACTTCTCTTGTTTGCAATTTTACACAAAGTAGATAACACTATATCGTCTATTTCTTAAGTTAGATGCAAAGCCGTTTTTAACATTTTTACTTCAATATAATTTTACAACACTACTATTAATGTTAAAGGTTATATATAAAGACTTATTTTTTTTATAGAGTAAGGGTGACAAACGAGCACATAGTCCAACTGATAATAAGTGGATGCTGTGGTCCATCTTGATTTATCCTCAATTACGAATCACAATGCAGATGCGTTGTCACCCCTGAGGACTGAGATGGAATGCCTCGTTTGCAGTAAAAAGGGTCTCCGGTTCTCTACACTCACCATACAAACACAGCAGTAATAGATTTTCATTTTTTTCCAAACATTCTCGTATATCTTAAATTATTTTCTAAATGATAACAAAAATTTAAAGCAGTTTTTTGTAGTTGAAACACTTACACAAATATCAATTTCATTGATCTTGAATTTTTTTTCTTGTTTAAGTTCTACGCGGACTAAGTCGCGGGTAAAAGCTTGTATATAAATAAAGCTTTTCTCAAATAAAACTTACATCAAGATTTTCTTCATTTCTAAGGGGTCTTAGTCTTGATCAAATATACGTTTGCCAAATAGTTTGCTTCGCAAACGTACATTTGATCAAGTGCCCGTCAACTGCAGATATTATTTCTGGGCTTCTATAAATTAACTTTACCGTTATTCACTTAAAACCTGCTGTGTGTCAAAAGTATTTCAAATTTCAAAGTTCAAACCTCAGAGTAATTACTAGCATAGAGAGAATCCTAAAATAAGAACAAATTGTTTGTAGTTGAACTCTTTATGCATATTATGACGTTTTACGTGGTACAAAATAAGATTGCTATATTATTCTCACCTTCTTTCTTTTACAAGGTTGTTGCTGTTTTTCTCAGAGTAATTACTAGTATAGAGAGCATCCTAAAATAAGAACAAAATTCTTATAGCTGAACTCTTTATACATATGACGTTTAACATGGTACAAAATAAGATAGATATATTATGCTCGCCTTCTTTCTTTTACAAGGTTGTTCCCGTTTTTCCATTCCAAAGACAACTCTATTGATGTGCCATTAGCGAAAGAAAAAACGTTGTCGATAAATTCGTTTAGTCTTATTAAAATTAGGACTTCTTGTCTTAGTAAAATTAGGGATTTTTAATAGTCCGCTTTGTAATACTTATTTATATCAATGAAAGTTTGTGGAATAGTCGAATAATGTGGAATTTCGTACTACCGTTATTTAATCTATACATATTATAATAAATCTGTAGAAGAGTCGTGTCCGTAATTCTAATATTTTTTGGAAAAAACGAGTCCAGGGTACTACATAAAAGTCACGAAAACCAAATTAGTGATTATTAGAATTTTTGTGTGTCTGTCTGTGTAAAATTACAAATTAAGTTAAAATTACAGCCTATATACGTCCCACTGCTGGGTTAAAGGGCAAGGAAGTGTACGCCGCGCTGCCCCACTGCGTGTTAGCGAACTTCAAATTCAATTATTAATTTTAAAACAGTGTACATGCTTCCAGAGTAGTGTAGTTGTACCACTTCTAGACCACCTGAGTCAGACGTGGTTCAACGACGTTCGTCGACGCCCGATCCTAAAAAAAAAAAAAAAAAAAGAAAAAAAAAAAAAAAAAAAAAAGGTTTTGGCATGCTCTGATCACGAATTCGCGGTCCATTTTTGTGTAGAATGCACGGTTCCGGAGATGTGTAGATCAATTAGCTAATATCTAATTGATATCCGGTAAGGGCCTCCACCGTCATTAGCGTCCCATTGTTCCTATTTCTATTGTTCTATTGTTCCTTAATCACCTTCATTGCAGCGTGTGCGTCGACTATATCAGTGCTATTGTATTATAATTCTTTGTTTATACAACGCTAATCTGAATCATCAATAAAACACATTACATAATTTTGTTACAATTTTTATTTATAAAATACAAAATCTTATTAATTATTATCTATAAAATAGGAGCGAAACATCTCATCCACTAAAATATCGTTGTACAATGTGTTCCTTGTAAATATACTCGTAAAACTATGTATTGAACATCCTTGAAACTTGTATAGCAAATACATTAAGCAATATTCGCCACAAACTGAAGTCCACTCATTCTGAATCCTATCAACATTTCAGTTCCATCTTTTACAATTCCTTTTTAAAAACTCTAGATGATATCGTACAGGTGATCGTCCATATGAATCAAAATATTGACCGACGTCATTCGTATCGATATATAAAGCTACCCAATGTGACCCTGGTTTATCATCTGTATCCAAATTACATATTATATACGTTGGTACGTGGGTATACATAGGCAGTCTATTAGCTGCATAAACATTATTTTCTAGACTGAGGTGAATCTTTTTCAGATGTTGTTGTACATCTAGTGTATCCATGATATTACTGCTATTAGTAGATTATTACAGTACCTAGCTACTCAATGAATAACATAGGAATGGTCAATTATAGTGATTTCTACATATTAAATTGCATTTTTGTGTTATACAAATCGTACTTGAGTCATTGATCACCAAACAAAACACAATACGAAGAAATGTTGAGATAGGCAACGGAAATGTGAGATAAACTGATATGTTTCTAAATATTAAATTGCATTTTTGTGTTATACAAATCGTACTTGAGTCATTGATCACCAAACAAAACACAATACGAAGAAATGTTGAGATAGGCAACGGAAATGTGAGATAAACTGGTTGACGCATAAAGTAATTATCAACTCATTACGGAAATACTTTAGATTAGAATTTTTACGTACTGGTGGTATATAAGACCAACAAATGCAGTCATCGAGTTAGTGTACGGTCGTTTGGCTACAGTGGATCTATCAATAGTACATTTGTGTTACTTCAATACACCAAAGGCTATGGATGTAAGTGTTTATTCTATTGACTAAATTACTTTTTTTCTGTTATTTTCATGTGTGTGTATTATTTTATTTAAATATTGTGTATGTATATGATTAAGCCGTGGTAACTCAGATGGTTAGCGCTAGCTGTAAATTTCACAGTACGCGACCCGGGTTCGATCCCCGCCAGCACCAATTAAATTGTTAATAGCAATTTTAAGTGCTTATTACCACGTGCTTGGTGGTGAAGGAAAACATCGTGAGGAAACCTGCATGTCTGAGAAAATTTCGAAGGCATGTGAAGTTCGCCAACACACATTGAGGGAGCGCGGCGGACATTTCCTTGCTCTAAAACCCTCTCAGAAATGAGAGGAGGCCTATGTTCAGCAGTGGACTTTAATAGGCTGTAACTTTAACTTTTTTAACTTTTATGATTAAGTGTTAACAAATTGATATTAACATGATAACTGTGTTGTTGCAGAAATCATTGAGCTTCGATGAAGATACCTATAAACAGTATTACTACTCGCCACTCTCCCCTCAAGAAGAGAGTGATAACCTCGTCATTAATAATAACACATGCGATGGTGGAAAAAGAAAATCGCAATCGATTGATCATTTTTTTGAAGCTGAATCAAAAATAAAAAAGAGGAAGCTGTTATCATCAACCGTAGCACGAGCCGCTAGAGATGGTGTATCATACATTTCTACTAATTCTGACGACGGAGACCAAGCGACGCATCTCATCAAAATTGAAATGTACGATATGAAGAAGCTATCCAAGATTCCAACTACTGATCATTGGAAACATGCTTCCACGAGAATTAAATATTATGTAAAGACTAATAAGGATAGCATCTACGACAACACAAACGCCCTCGTATACAATATAACAAAGACAATAGCAGAAAGTGAAAAAGTTAAAAAATACTTTTTTAACAATGACAGTCATTAGCTGATCATTAGTGAATGTGATTCTGTTTACTTCAATTACAGGAAGACAAGAGCGGAAGGAAGAGATGAGTGTGGTATACGTGTACAAAACACATCATTGAATAACAAAACTACAACACTGAGTGGAGAAGAAAACGAGAAGAGTATGCAGTACTCAAGAGCTGAATATCCATTCTTCAGTTCAAAATCTAGCCGTTTGCTTAGTTTCGAAAACTGGCCTCTAGTTATGCGACAGAAACCTGAAGATCTTGCCGAAGCTGGTTTCTTTTATACTGGCCATGCAGACGGGACCAAGTGTTTCCATTGTGGTGGTGGTTTAAAAGATTGGGAAGATGATGATGATCCTTGGCAGCAGCATGTTCAGTGGTTTAGTCAGTGTGCTTATGTAAAATTTCAACTCGAACAGTGTTTTGTATTAGATTAAATAGAAGATTTATAAAGAAATAAAAAAAATATATTGCATACAATTTGTTTTATTTAATTTTATAACGTTTCACATAGTTACATACACACAAAATGCATTACACATAACACATAAAATCTAACACACAACACATATTATAACCTTAACTACTATAGTCTACAGTAACATTTCTGTTTTTATCTATCTCAATAATATTATCAAACTCAGCATAAACTATACAGTTAATTGTTTGTATTAATGAGGATTCAAATCGTACTTCTATTCTTACACTACCATGCTTTATGAGATTCCAATGAGTTGATGAGTTAGCTGATAAATCAGGAGTTAAGTCAAATGCTAATAGACAGTAACCTTTGCCATACTGTTCACAAGAGATTCCATTTCCTTCATTAAGAAAGTGAATACCAGTTCCCGAGAATAGAGTATGATATGCTGATGTAAATATGCTATTATTAAAAGATGGTTGCAAAGCTTTTGAAGGTATTTGTTGACCATCAATATATAAGCTGAAAGAATTAATACCATAGTTTTCAAAGTTAAATGGATTTTTAGTAAGGGAACCATTAAATGCAGAATTGTTCACAAATCCAATTATACATCTTTTCGATACCTGTCCTAAAAATATATTATCAAGAGTTTTTCCTTGAACACCTGAAGGAATTGTTAAAACTTTTACTTCAGCTCGAGTAATAGGATATTTAGCAGTGGTAGAAGCTAAAACTTTTTGATGTGCGAGTAATACACTTGGATTAATTCGTGCTCGTCGCACAATAAGAGTTGCGTCCGTAATGCAAACTTTAAACTTTACATTGTTCGACCCAACAATTAAATTAAAACTCTCTCTTGATCGAACCAATTTAACACTCATTTCAACACCATTAATTAAAAATTTATCTTGGTTAAAAATGTCACCGTGAAGATGACCAATCATTTCTATTTCCTTACTTTCACTAATCAATTCCTGTCTTTTAACAAATCCTATGTTTTTACCATCTGTAGAATCCATTTTTCCTGCTGTATCCTCATACCAAAGACTACAAGTAAGATGAGATTGTTTAGCAGCAGGGGCATAGTTTAAAAGGGTTTCCATGTATGCTCGATATGCATAGGTATTATTAGGTGGTGATACAAGTTTTTGGTTTAAATAAACATCAAGTTGACTAAAAAGTGAATGCAGCCAATTATTTACAGGTGCTACTATTGTAGTAGATACCAAGTTAGTTGAATCTTGATTTAATACTTTTGCCTTTATGTGGAGTAATGTATGAGACAAATCTATGTAGTCATCGCCGGTCCCAGGAACTTGAAACTCGATAGGTCCATCATCACCAAGAGATGAAATTGGTTTATAATGAATCCACAATCCATTTTCAATGCTAGTTTGTGTAGACGGTAGTGCAAACAAATCCAATTCTGACTTAACGCACTCGCAAGAATGATTATGAAGGAAAGACATATTTAGTTTGAAAATATATCTTTGATATTTTTTGGTTTTAGACTAAGTTTTTTCGCAGCTTTCACTTTAGCAGTTAATGGTGGAATGAACGATGTCAATCGTTTTCTTTTAGTTTTATACCCAGATCCAGTCATGTTAAATTGATCAATTTTCTCATCAGCCTTTCGTTTTAAATTCGTACTAACTTGCTTTAGACGATCTTTTATTGAGGCTTCCATAGGACGGGCTTGAACCATATCCGATAAAAGTCCTACTCCAGCGCTTAATGCCTCCTTACCAATCACTCGAGCACCACTTGAAAGTAAAGGTAAAACTGATCTGAATAACCCCCCTAAGAAGCTCCCAATACCATGACCGCGTTGATATGGTGAACCCTTATAAATTACTCCAACTCCTGATCCAGCTTGATGTGTATAATAATTTTCATATGGACATTTATGATGATCACGAAGAGAATTCATTATTATAATTTTCGGAAATGTAGTTTAATACACACGGTTCCAAACTGGAATGGTATTTTTTGTCCTGTACTCGATCTTATAACTATTTCCAACGTATCGAACTCTCTTCGCATAACAGGTAAGTAGTGAGGTTGAGAGAAAACGTGCATTTTATTTGCACCATAAATGTATTTTGTAGGATCTAATGAAATGACTCTTAATAAAGGAGTCATAACATCACCCACAATCTGAGGATCGATAATATCGCAATATAGAAATAGTTGAGATGGTAACCCTAAGTGTAAATTAGCAGGACACTTTCCAAAATTTCTCTCTAGGAGATTTTTATTTGGTTCATAACCTAGCTGTAAACTTAATTTGGGTGATAATGTTACGGATGTTATATTTTTATCCAATACCGAAATAGACACAAATTTTGTTATTTCATCATAGCGAAATTTCAAGTTCTCTCCGATACCATTTAACACTCTTAAAATATGCTCAACGTTATCATAGTTGGTAGCTGGAATATGTTTTTTGTAGTACACTGTGGATGGCTTATCTTCATTAGGCATTAACATAGATTTTGTAATGTATATAACATTTTCATGGTCTTGAACAGTAAACATGGTACATGGATATTGAAACTCGACAACTCTAACCGACCATTCACCTTCTAATTTTATAGCTTTTGGTAATTTCGTTGAATAATTTGTGGTCTTGTTATCAGGAAAGTATTCCATTGAACTATTGCTGAGCAAAGTTAAATAGAAACTTTCTTTATTCATATTTCTTTTAAACTAGAAGCTAAAATCCAACTGTTAAATTTATCTGGATAACCTTTCCACTTCACTAATACTTCTTTTCTGTTACCTGAATAACGAGTGTCAATTATTTTATCTATTTTATGTTGTGAGGTGGGGTTGTAAGTGATTTTCTGTAATTCTCTTTCATAAAAAGTACCAATTATTGGTTCATTTTGTAAATCTGTTATTGTATAAACAACCCATGGAGATCTATCAATTATTGAAGATATAATAAATATTTCATCACTCCAATTTGATTCATATCCTTTTTGGAATACATGTTTATATTTAGTTATTCGAACATAATCACCCACATTGAAATTTGGTTTAGGATTTTCTAAAGAAAGTTTTTTTGACCGTCTATCATAAAGATTAGTCCAAACTGTCATAATATTGTTGGAATTTACATCACATGGGCACATCTTAATACTAGAGTGAAAGCTGTGATTATAAGAGTATATTAAATCTTGTAAAACATCTATATATCTATAAGTATTATTATGAGTGAAATAACGCCACATTTTCATTTTTAGTGTTCTTTGAAATCGTTCAACAATACTGGCCTTAATGTCAGGATTGTTAGTGGTATAGTAATTAATCTTTTTGGATTTAAAGTATTTTTGTACATCTTTTGAAACAAATTCGGTACCTTTATCGGATTGTATGTGAGTAGGTGTTAAATTACTTTCAGTAAATATACTTTCAAAACATTCTTTAGTTGTTTCTGAGTTTTTCTTTTTCATTGGTCTTGCAAAAGCATATTTACTAAATACATCAATAATACAAAGTATATACTTGAAACCATCATTATATTGAGAATAAGTTCGCATATCACTTAAATCAGCTTGCCACAGTTCATTAATATTTGATAGAATGTACCTATTACGCGGGAATTTTTTTCGAATGGGTTTATGTAATGTGTATGTTTCTTGTGATTTTAACCATTCCTTTACTTGCTTTTTATTCATTTTACCCTTCATGGCTTTTGATAATTTATCAATACTACCAAAACCAGCGGGATTAGATGGATCATAATAAATCCTGTTAATTTCTTCTAGTACGGAGTCCATTTTTCCCACTCAAGTCCTTTACGTATTTTAGTTGTAGACTTTTTATCTCTACTGCACGGTGTAGAAAACTCTTGAACTTCAATCTCAGAGGGTTTGTTCAGATCTTTTGCTTGAAGTTGGTTAATAAACTCACATCTCCTTGGATTTCCAATATAAGTAAGTGGTACTTTAATATCTTTTAATGCTTCAGCAAATCTAACCCACCCTACCGGATCACTTCTTTTTAGGGGTCTTAGTGAATCATTTATTAAATCAACAATATTACTTCCAGGAATTTTTTCACTATCAATTATGACTGTACCTTCGTTATCCCAATGTATTTTACTTTTACTTGTTTCAACTAAGTTTAATAATAACTGCCCTTTTTTATGATAAGTTTTTGGTATTAAACTGAGTATTTGAGCTGGTGTGTAAAGTGGATTTTCATCATTTTCTTTACTTTTAATAGATCGATTCTCCTCCAGCAAAGATTCAATATCAACTGAAGTTTTTAGATCTCTATCTTTATTTTTAAAACCAATTTTTGACTCATTTGAATCTTCATTAGATGTATCAGAATAAATTGGTAATTTGAGTGGTTGACGATCCTCTTCGGTAAAATGAAGGTATCTTTGCAGTGTTTGTAAATATAATATCCATTTCTTTCGGTCTTCCGTCTTACTATTCATAATATTTTGCATTTCAATATCTAATCGAGATAAATTACTATTAACCTTATTTTCTTGTTTTAATTTTTCAATCAATCCAGGTTCGATAAGTATCATTTTCTTTGCATTTTCCATGTTAACTGGCTAGTCCACTCACTAATCCACTCAATATTGCACCTAATATTGTTGGTAAGAAAGCCCCTCCTTTTTGTATAATTATATTTTTTCTTAGTTTATGTTTACACTTACGTACTAGTTTACGGAGTATGTTTTTATGTTTATTCAATTTTTGTTTATCCTGATCTTTAAGAGGTACTTTTCCTTGTAAAACGTTATGAATACACTCACAAATACAGTTAATTTCTTCTTCATCACACGTTTTAAGTAATGCTCTTTGATATTTTGGTTTAAGCGTATGCAAAGCGGTTAGCAAATGTTTATACGTTGTGAGTCGACGATGCATCATTTAGCAATGATTTCAATTGTTTGATTCTTGGTGTATTTAAACTCTTTTGTGGGGACGTAGACTGTACAGAAACCATTAAATGGAAAGACATTTGTCTTGATACGACAAAAATCATTGGTATTCTGTTTTAAATCTACCATTAAATATCCATGTGCCTCTAGAGTTGCATCCCTGTAGGCATTTTCAATGAATTTTGGGTTATCTGGTGATACTTGTCTTGCTAAATATCTTATTTGAGTTTTATCTCGAGGGTTTTTAAAATATATTATATAACTTGAGTTTAAAGATATGTCTCTTTGTCCTTTACCCTGATGAAATAAATTTTGTGTTAGATAAAATACACTAAAATTCCTGTGATGACTACCTTTTGTAAATATATCCACAATTCTTCCATCGGACTCTCTCATTAGATCATCAATAATAACAAGATGTGGGTTTTCACCATCAAACATATTAAGATTTGGAATTCCTTGATGATAGTTAACATTTGGTAAATTATATAATGGTTGCATTTCATCAAAGCACCATGTGATCTGATTAAAATCACAATTACATATTTCTGTAACTGATTTTATGAAATTTGTTACAAAATTTGACTTCCCACACCCACTTGGTCCTGCCACAATAGCAGTGAACGGATGGATAAAGTGAAACATAACACACGTCTAAAGTTCAAAGGGGTGAAATAAAAAATGAAAGTGTTGGTGTAAACAATTAATATATATTCCAAAAATTATATAAAACAGAATTATCTGTATACTATTTCTAACACAATTAGTACATCATAATTTTACAATTAACTCAACCTCAAATAAATAGAAACAACAATTAGTACATCATAATTTTACAATTAACTCAACCTCAAATAAATAGAAACAACAATTAACTTAAATTATTTACAATAAAACAATGTTTAAATATGTAATAAACTACGTCATATTATAGTATTATCATAATTTTACAATCAATATAAATTTTTCTTAAACGCAGACATAAAAGTAAAAATTATCAACACTTAACGCAGTTTATAATGACCCCAAGCTAATGTTTCAATATTATTATCTAAAATATGTCTCTTTGTGTCATTATATGATAAACCTATCTTATTTAATTTTTGTGTGAAAATTGTGTGTTTAATTGATTTAAATCTAAGCATACTATAATATTGCACTTTTTTATTAAATAGAGAAGACTTATAACTATTCATTGTCATCTTTTTAGTGATACATTTATTTACCCCTTTTGCCTTGGCTATAGTCTTATTCTCTAAGTTAAAAGCGTACATTTTGGATCGTAAACCCACAAATTCTTTCATGATTTTACCATTATTTTCATCTTTAAAAAAACCTAATTTCTTTTTATTTAATTTTGGATATTCAAAAATATTATTTGTATCATAATCTGAGGTATCAAAGTATGATGAAAGGTCAGGTTTTATATCAGTGTAAAAATCATTTGTAAATATATGATATATTAAACTATCCGTATCTGTATACAATAATTTGATTTTACTAAACTTTTTAATCATATAGTTATAATGAAAATCATACATTAATGTTTTTGAAATATCTAAAATGCAAAACCCTAAATAAATTGGTTTGTTATATATTAACTTCGTTTTTCGCAACTGAACCGCAACTAGGTTTTCCGAAAATATTGAAAGGCTATGAAATTGTGGTTTAGCGATTAGATCTTGAGCACCTAAAGCTTTACCCTGGTTCTCCCAGTGCGTAACTAATTTTATGTTAACCCTTTTTTCAATATTCTCCATAGTCTTACCGAAGACTGAATTATTCATTAATTTATAAAAATCTTTTTCGAAATCTGATTTTGCTAAAGTTCTTAATTTTGTGTTTAGATCTATGTACATCTTCAACCAGGGAGACTGTTTAAATTTTAAAACTCTATGAATTTTAGTTAATTTAACCCCCATTTCTATGCACTGCTTTAAATTTCTGTAATGAATTACATATTTATCTTTATTATTTAAATTTGGGACTAGTTTATTCTCATTAATATTGCCTACACAAATGTTTTCTGGACATAAAGGAAAGTCCGAATGTAAATCATGAAGTTCATCTGGATATTCCAAATCAACTTCTAAAATAAAACCGAAGTCTGATGTCTTAGACACATTAAATTCTGTATTTGGATTTACCCATTCGAATCCACCAGTAGGAAGATATTGAGACATAGCCCAACCATATAAATTGTTGGCATCAAAATATGTGATATATGAATTTGGTTTCCCTGTATCATAATCCTCCATGTATTTGTTATTAGCTCTAGCATAACGATTACTACATTGAGATACACCACCTCTGATACCTGATCTAATAAATGCAATTTTCTCATAATCTGTTAAAAGTTCTAATTCTATTTTTGTATATTTTAACATTGCATCCCAACTTAAACCGGGTGCTGTGTAATAACGGACAGGGTCTAAATCATATGTATTAATACATAACTTTCTAAAGTTTTCAAATACATCGGATAAAAGTAAAACGTCTGTTTTTAAATATAGGTTTGAATAATCTAGCATATTACAACACCCAAAATGTTCCCAAACATCTTTAGCATGATTGTAATCATCATTTGAAATATGTGAATCTGTGAGTGAACTATAAAAACATTTTTGTTCAGGGAGCGATGTTAGACTTAAACTATCATAATTAGTCATAAGTTCATATGGATAAACACCTTTCCGTTTTAAACGAAAGAAATCTTCATCATTAGGGTAATTTCTACGTAATTCTTGAAATTGATCATTACTGAGATTTTTGGCCAATTCTTCTAATTTACACGATAAAAACTTAAATGAATCTAAGAATCTCAATATAATTTCGTGGTTATTCACTTTTAATTTTTTGGAAAAGGATATATATTTTTCTTTATTTTGAGGGATAACTTCGACTTCACCATCACAAAAGTTTAACGCGTGAACAATAAAATGAGCATCATAGTGACTAAGGTTGTGTAAAAATATTGGTATATAACTAGGTGTTCTGATCTTCGAACAACATGATTCATGAGCAACACCTATAAAACTACCAGTGTACCAATCAAAATCATAAAAATGTTTTGCCAACTCAGTTTCACAAATATGACAAATGGTTGCATTTGAAATTTGGTTTTTGTCTTCATTTGTTATCGGAAGTGGTGGATATTTTTGAAGTCTATTTATTTCTTTTAGATTGTTAGATAAACTTTCCATAAACACTTGTGCACAGTTGGGTCCGCAATATGTTACATATTTTGATAATTTATCATCATATGAACATTTTATATAATATCCAAAACTATGTACTTCATGTTTCTGAATATTATGAGTGAAAGGTTTGGAAGGATCGTTAGAACATGATTCTATTGGTTTTAAAAATGCTTCAAAATCAGCATAAACTACGAATGGTATCTTTAACTTTTTTTCATAACTATCAAATTTAATTTTATCATTTGAAATAGGTTGACCAAACCAATTCTTTTTTTTTAAAGTTTCACTGTTTGGCAATACTGTACAAATGTGAGCACAATCGTATTGTTCATGGTTATTTAACCTTTCCTGAGATGGAAAACGAAGTAGACATGCTTCACAAATGTACATGATGTGACCGTCTTTTGAAATTTGTTTACTAACTAACCGCGATAAATTTTTTATATAGCAATAATGATTTTTTGTATCCTTGGAAAAAAATAATAAATTGATATGTCTATCTTTACGACACTTTGTTAAAAATAATGGACCTACTATAGAATTACATCGTTTTTCTTTATTATATTCTAACCCAAAAACATTAATACTAATATCATTTAATTTCTCTACTTTTGCTATGTCAGAAATTTTAACCGGAAAGGAAATACCATCAAATTTAAGTTTATTTGCATGTTTAACGTACGATGATACCCGATCGGTGTGTTTGTTTACAGGATATAACGCCGAGAGTAACGCCCATTTAAAACAAAAATAATCCTTGTTTTTTACATTTATAACAGCCTTTTTTAATTTTATGTCACGAGGAAGATCTATGTATGAAGTACCGCGTAGGGGGTTAAATTTATTAACATTCATGTCTATAGATTTTATGTTTTTTAGACTCCATCCACTATCTTTTTTTTCGAAAGCACTAATTTTAGTAGTAATTGTATCATTTAAAGATGAAAGAAAAATATTTAAGTCATCTCCTTGACAAATAATATAGTTAAGCGTTTGAAAATCGAACGTATCATGAATATCTTTAGTTTGTTGAACAAAATCAGCATGCAATATGAAGTTTACCTTAAAAATTATGTGTTGATGAATACACTCTTGTAATAAAAATAAAATATCATCTTTAATAGAATTTAAAAATAGTTCAGGAGTTTCAAAATTTACCCATGTCGAACGATCTACTCTACTCTTGATTTTATAAGTTAAAATCCTATTTCCAAAAGCAGATTCAATAACACTAACGTTTGATAAAGAATTATGTGAATTTAAAAGATTATTTTTATGAACATTACTTTTAAAATGATTAGCTAAATACCGTTTCTTGATAAATATATGGCACGTTGGACATTCCACTTGATCATCGTTACTGATACTGTTCCCTGCAGAGGTATGCGCTTCTGCTTCCGTTGTTGGTTTTTTGATGATCTTGGATTCTTTGCTGCACGTTTGCTTCGTTCCTCTTCCAAGTTGTAGTGGTTGACTGCTAAAATGTTTAAATTTATTAAAAACTGTATAAGACAATATGTAAATTATGATCGAAATGAATGTTTATTTTACATACTTAAACTGTGTTTCAACCATCGCACAGTGATGATACAACTCATCATCGTATGACGAATCGAACAGTTGACCCCTCTCCATTTCTTCACAAACTTTAGACAACTCCTGATTTAATTCGCTATTGAATAGTTCCGTATTCTCTTCCATGATTGTGGAGAAAAAAGCACTGGTGCACACTTCACTGAAGTTTTCCCTTCTTCTTTTTTATTTTTGATTCAGCTTCAAAAAAATGATCAATCGATTGCGATTTTCTTTTTCCACCATCGCATGTGTTATTATTAATGACGAGGTTATCACTCTCTTCTTGAGGGGAGAGTGGCGAGTAGTAATACTGTTTATAGGTATCTTCATCGAAGCTCAATGATTTCTGCAACAACACAGTTATCATGTTAATATCAATTTGTTAACACTTAATCATAAAAGTTAAAATAGTTAAAGTTACAGCCTATTAAAGTCCACTGCTGAACATAGGCCTCCTCTCATTTCTGAGAGGGTTTTAGAGCAAGGAAATGTCCGCCGCGCTCCCTCAATGTGTGTTGGCGAACTTCACATGCCTTCGAAATTTTCTCAGACATGCAGGTTTCCTCACGATGTTTTCCTTCACCACCAAGCACGTGGTAATAAGCACTTAAAATTGCTATTAACAATTTAATTGGTGCTGGCGGGGATCGAACCCGGGTCGCGTACTGTGAAATTTACAGCTAGCGCTAACCATCTGAGTTACCACGGCTTAATCATATACATACACAATATTTAAATAAAATAATACACACACATGAAAATAACAGAAAAAAAGTAATTTAGTCAATAGAATAAACACTTACATCCATAGCCTTTGGTGTATTGAAGTAACACAAATGTACTATTGATAGATCCACTGTAGCCAAACGACCGTACACTAACTCGATGACTGCATTTGTTGGTCTTATATACCACCAGTACGTAAAAATTCTAATCTAAAGTATTTCCGTAATGAGTTGATAATTACTTTATGCGTCAACCAGTTTATCTCACATTTCCGTTGCCTATCTCAACATTTCTTCGTATTGTGTTTTGTTTGGTGATCAATGACTCAAGTACGATTTGTATAACACAAAAATGCAATTTAATATTTAGAAACATATCAGTTTATCTCACATTTCCGTTGCCTATCTCAACATTTCTTCGTATTGTGTTTTGTTTGGTGATCAATGACTCAAGTACGATTTGTATAACACAAAAATGCAATTTAATATGTAGAAATCACTATAATTGACCATTCCTATGTTATTCATTGAGTAGCTAGGTACTGTAATAATCTACTAATAGCAGTAATATCATGGATACACTAGATGTACAACAACATCTGAAAAAGATTCACCTCAGTCTAGAAAATAATGTTTATGCAGCTAATAGACTGCCTATGTATACCCACGTACCAACGTATATAATATGTAATTTGGATACAGATGATAAACCAGGGTCACATTGGGTAGCTTTATATATCGATACGAATGACGTCGGTCAATATTTTGATTCATATGGACGATCACCTGTACGATATCATCTAGAGTTTTTAAAAAGGAATTGTAAAAGATGGAACTGGAATGTTGATAGGATTCAGAATGAGTGGACTTCAGTTTGTGGCGAATATTGCTTAATGTATTTGCTATACAAGTTTCAAGGATGTTCAATACATAGTTTTACGAGTATATTTACAAGGAACACATTGTACAACGATATTTTAGTGGATGAGATGTTTCGCTCCTATTTTATAGATAATAATTAATAAGATTTTGTATTTTATAAATAAAAATTGTAACAAAATTATGTAATGTGTTTTATTGATGATTCAGATTAGCGTTGTATAAACAAAGAATTATAATACAATAGCACTGATATAGTCGACGCACACGCTGCAATGAAGGTGATTAAGGAACAATAGAACAATAGAAATAGGAACAATGGGACGCTAATGACGGTGGAGGCCCTTACCGGATATCAATTAGATATTAGCTAATTGATCTACACATCTCCGGAACCGTGCATTCTACACAAAAATGGACCGCGGATTCGTGATCAGAGCATGCCAAAACCTTTTTTTTTTTTTTTTTTTTTCTTTTTTTTTTTTTTTTTTTTAGGATCGGGCGTCGACGAACGTCGTTGAACCACGTCTGACTCAGGTGGTCTAGAAGTGGTACAACTACACTACTTTCCAGTATGCCCAAAACACCAGCACGCTAATTTAAAAATTACAGTTATTAATAATAAGTAATAATACAAGATACATATCAAAAAGTAAAAGTAAAGTAAAGTCGCAGCCTATTTACGTCCCACTGCTGAGCACAGGCCTCCTCTCATCTCTGAGAGGGTTTTAGGGCAAGGAAATGTCCGCCGCGCTGCCCCAATGCGTGGTGGCGAACTTCACATGTCTTCGAAATATTTTTTTCCCTATTTCTCTGACATGCAGGTTTTCTCACGATGTTTTCCTTCAGCGCCAAGCACGTGGTAAATCAGCACTTAAAATTGCAATTAACAATTTCATTGGTGCTGGCGGGGATCGAACGCGGGTTGCTCGAGTACTATGAAGCTTACAGCGAGCGCTAACCATCTGAGCTACCACGGCTCTCGTGGTGGCGAACTTCACATGTCAAAAAGGTCAAATAAATTAAAGAATATGTCGGAAAGTTTACAAAGGATCCCAATTTTGATCTTGGAAGTACAACAGGATAGCGTTAATTGTTAAAATAATTAAAGTGTGTGAGCGGATGTTTAACTTGGTCTCTTACTTACGTAATTAACCATTATCAGTAACAAGTAACGCACTATACATTCAGTATACTCGTAGAGAAATTACAGTTCGACCACACCGTAACACGTCTCTTCCACAATCACACACACATGATAACACCAAAGTATGCAAATCAACAGCAATACAACTTATATCAGTGTAACACAGGACAACCTCTCAGTAACACCATCCTACTTGCCTGCACTAGAAGAATTACTACAACGAATAGAACTACGACACTACCTTAGCACTCGTAGAATGACTTCGCTCGTAGAATGACTCGAGCGTAAACTCTCGAGCACGGCGCCTACAGTGAACTTTATACAGCACAAACGAGTGTGGGTTTCTCGATATACCCTCCATTCCACCTAGATCCAACCGATAATTTAAACACTCTCCGACACGGTCATCATTGACGTACGATCGTCCTCAGGCGTGTATTTTCATGCATTCCTGTAACAAACACTATTAGTCACCAATTCGTCCGCTCGTCCGTCCTGACATGAGTAAGAACATATTATTAGTTTGCAAAACTAATTGTTAGATGGCGCTGCTTGTTGCATCATGGAGCCATCAATCCACGACTAGCATCCGTCCACGGGTGCAGTGTCTGTGCCTGCCAATAGAAACAAGATTGATTCCAAATGGTACATTATTCCTCCTAAATATAAGTACATTAATCAACTGTCATAATTGGCAATGCCCTGTTATTAAGGCTTCGTACATAGTGCTGCCTGCGCAACATGATTTATTATGAAAGGTCGGATCAACAAGTTACAACACAGTAATTCTAACAATTTTGTTACTGTTTACCATAAGTCATGAGCAATGCATACTCAACTCGTGAAGCTTTCATTGAAATCTGTGCACCAACATAGGTCAGATTTGCATCAACGATTCTTTACATATCTGCCGCCACATATGCTAGAATCGCACTAACGATTCTCTACATATGCTACACACAAGGAGCTCTGTGCACCAGCATAGACAAGAATCGCACCAACGATTATCGAAAACTTTTAACTGGTAGCGAGGCATTCTATCTAAATCCTCAAGGGTAACAACGCATCTAAATTTTGATTAGATAGGTGTCTACGGGCCACATAATCACATTATACGCACGCCTATCACACGTGAACTTTAGTCGCCGTGTTTTTATTCCGTTTCTCGGTAAAAATGACAAGTTTTAAAGTGGAGTCTGCTTTTGCTGATTTGTCAAAGAATGTAGAAGGGTTGACAACAAAAATCACAACGCAAGTGACGCTGATTGAAGCACAGAATAAGAAGATTGAAAATCAGCAGCGCATTATTGAGAAATTGTTGTCGACGATAAGTGACCTGAAGAGGGTAATCGAAGAAATGCCCGCCAGAACAATCGACCTATTGCGGGCTGGGCAGTCAACCAGCGAGACCGACGTGCCGACTAAGATACTGACACTCCCAAGTGCGAGCGAGACACCGATATCCTCAGATACGGTCGCCTTATCAGAGAAAAAAATAACGCAGCGCGCGCGTCGAGCAATGCAGCGGGAAAAAAAGGCTGTTTCCACACTGGAAGTAAAAAATACAGAAAAAGAAGATTCAACTATAATTGAAACGTCTGCGACTGAAGAATGGAAAGTAGTAGGTGGCCATAAAAAGTCTAAAAAGACCCATCTTAAGGCAATCCAAACTGGAGGAAACGCCCAAATCGGTTCGTTCCAGGCTATACAGAAGAAGAAGTTTTTACACGTGTGGTCACTCCATCTCGAAACCTCGGAAGATGCAATAAGGGAACACGTGAAAAAAATTTGTGGTTCTGAGGATATCAAAATTGAAAAGATTGTTCCAAAAACCAAGAGAGACTATTCGTCATTCAGGATTGGTGTTCCAGAATCCACGTTTGAAAAAGTTAACTGCAGAGATAGTTGGCCAATACATACCCGATTAAATGAATGGGTGTGGTTTCGAAACACCCGTAAACCAGCAACAGGTAATGAAAACCGGTTATAAGGGCATTAATGTCTACTACCAGAATGTTAGAGGACTTAGAACAAAATTATCTACTTTTTATTTGAATATTTTGGAGTCACCCTACGACTTATTTGCAATTACGGAATCAAGTCTTCATAGATCCATACATGACGGTGAACTTAGCCCTCCTGGTTTCCAAATACTGCGATGCGATCGAGCAGATGGCCGCAAACACGGAGGAGTATTTCTAGCTTCTTCGTCATCGCTGGAGTTGAGATGCGTTCCTGTCGGCAATGTGGACACCGCCTTATTTGAAATCGTGTGTGCGACGGTACACCGTGATAAGAAATTAATGTTTCTATGTTGCGTTGTTTACATCCCACCGCATAGTGTAGCTAGAGAATACATGCAATTATTTCTTATATTAGAAAATGTTTGTGTTAAATACAATAATGTTATAGTGCTTGGTGACTTTAATATGCCTTCAGCACCTGTGGAAATGCACAGTAATATGGAATATTTTAACGCCGCCTGTGGATTTTGCCAGGTAAATAATGTCCGTAATATTAACGACCGTACTTTAGATTTAATGTTTACAACGTTTTTAGCACGTGACGTGGAGGTAAAGTTGTGTAATGACCCGTTAGTAAATATTGACGTACAACATCCTCCGGTGTATGTCAGCGTGAAAATGGGCACTGCCAGGGAGCCGCAGGCGCAACGCCTCTATTCTCGTGATGAGATTGATAAATCTTTTATTAAACGAAGATGGAATTTCTATAAAGCCAATTTTCATATTTTATACGATAGCTTTCAACAAATTGATTGGGGTAATTTGTATCAAATTGACACCCCGGAGGTAGCAATATCGGAACTATATACAGTTGTAAATGAGGTAATAGACCGTTTAATTCCTAGAGCCCGTAAGGCCAAACTTAATAGGAATCATTCCAGGTATGTTTACCCGGAATGGTACTCATCCGATTTAATACGCGATATAAAGCGAAAGTGGAGGTATCATAAACTGTATAAAATGACGGGTGCGCAATACGATTACGAGGCGTTTTCTCGGTACGAATCTCAGATAAAACATAAGTTAAAAGTCATTTATGAAGCCTACCAGGAGAAATTACAGCTGAATTTTAAGGACGATCCGAAATCTTTTTGGGATTACGTAAGATGCAAGCAGTCAAAACGTAACAAACCTCGAGTAACAAAAAACGGTCTGGAGTTAAGTGAGTCATCGAGTGCGCAATGTTTCGCGTCTTATTTCCAAACTGTGTATAGCGAAACGCGACCGGCGCTGGACCCGGAGGCGGCGGAGCGTGCGGCGAGCGCGCGTGCTGGCGCAGCTCGTGTGCACGTCGGCCAGCTGAGCGTGCGCGACATCCGCACCGCTCTCGCACGCCTCAAGCCTAAGCGCTCTGTAGGCCCTGACGGTATACCACCTTACATAGTCAAAGACTGTCGCTCTGTTTTTGAAAAGCCTCTGCTTCACGTTTTTAACCTGTGTCTCCGAGAAGGCTACTATCCCGAAGAATGGAAATTGACAAGAGTAATACCGGTGCCTAAAGGAGGTTCGAATTCAGATATGAGCGGATACCGACCTGTGGCGGTGCTGTCTGCGTTCGCCAAGGTATTTGAATCCGCATTACAAAAATGTATTTATACGCAGGTCAGTTCGCAGCTGACCAACGTTCAGCATGGGTTTCGGCCGGGTCGAAGTACAGCGAGTAACTAGCTGTCATTTATGACATACCTGACGCCAGTTATCGACGCTAGGTTGATGCCGCTTACTTCGACTTTCGGAAAGCTTTTGATACCATGGATAACGACATCCTTTTAGAAAAATTTGCGGCGGTGGGTTTCACACCGCATCTTTTAAAATTTTTCGCGAGTTACCTTGGTGAACGCCGGCAGTACGTCGAGTTCGCGGGATATGAATCCGAACCTTACTCGACGTTTTCGGGCGTGAGCCAGGGGAGTAATTTGGGCCCCTTAGAGTTCATATTATTGATAAACGATCTCCCAGAAGTCATTAAGGACTCGAAATGTCTCCTATTTGCAGACGACTTAAAACTGTTTTTGTCGGTAGCGGACGTTTCGGAATGTGAGCAGCTTCAGCGGGATACAGATAGGATCGTGCAGTGGAGTGCAATTAACAAGTTATATTTTAACACGTCGAAGTGTGAGGTGATAAGTTACGGGCGTAGACAGGCGCCGCTGCAATACCGGTACGAGTTTGACGGAACGGTGATGTCGCGCGTTTCTTTCGTACATGACTTAGGTGTGCAGATCGTGGCGGAGTTGACGTTTCGTAGGCACATTGAAGATTCCGAAACTTAGGTTTTATCCTAAGGAATTGCAGGGATTTTCTTAGTACGGCGATTATTAAAGTTTTATACAATGCACTTGTTCGCAGCCGGCTGGAAACGAGTGCATCCAACGAGTTACGGGACAATTTTGTGTCCCGGAGCTTTGTTTGGGGACAATGGGACAGGTGACCGAGAAAAGGGACAGTCCCGTTCAAAACGGGACGTGTGGTCACTTTAGCTATAACCCGGCGACGGCTCCGTGGGGCAGTGGCTTAGCAATTAGTTGTTGCGCTGGGGGCCGCGGGTTCGAATCCCGCACGGAACAAGTATTTGTATGGCTTACAAATAATTGTTCCGGGTCTGGATGTTTGTCCTTGTGCAATTTATGTTTGTAAACTGCCTCCACGACACAGGAGAAAATCCTAGTGTGGGGGTAACGTTTTTTTACAATTGAAATTGAAAGATTGAACCCTTATACTTCTTGTTGATTTTTGTATTAGTAGTTAGGTATATTACTTTTCAATACGTGACACGTAAAAATTAACAATAATCAAAAACACATCTACGAAACATCCTATTTATTTATTTATTATTTATTGCACCAAATATTTGTACAAAAGGCGAGCTATCTATTTATTTACCTATAGTGAATAGGTATCTTTTAAACTCATAATTTTCAATGCTTCATTTTTAATATATAATTAATTATAAAATTTCATAATTAGATAATATATGAAAATACATAATTCTAATATAATGCAACTAATATACCGAATAAAAAAATTAAAATACATTTATCGTTGTACGCTGTGTGCAAAGATATTTTATGACCTATAAAACATCTTTGGCTGTGTGTATTTCCATAAATTAGTTCATTGATGTTGAAAAAATAATACTACGTTCGTACCTACAATAGGTGGTGGCGTCGTACATATTTCAAATAAGCAATATATTGAGGCGAGCGGCGTGCCGCCGGCAAAATGCTCAAGGTCGTTCGCATGGAGTAGCCCCTTAATACACAACACGATGCGTGGTTTTATTTTTAATTTTTCGCACTTTATTACTTTTTTTTTAATTTTTCTACCTTTAGTTACATTTATATAGTTTGTTTTATTCATTTCTAATCCAATTAATATAAAATATAACAATTAATACAGAAAGAGTCATTAATATTAACATTTTCCTAAGAAATTATCGTCCCCGCTATGAAATCTGTCAAAAATTTTAACCTCATTGTAAAGTGGCGCTTACCTGGTGGCAGAAAATGTTGTGGATGCCCTCATTAATGAAAACAGATTAGATTCTTTTTATTTTTTAATGTAACGTGCCGTGTGAGTTTTAAGAGTCATGTCACGTTGTCATTTAAGTCGAGATTAAATGTGTGAGCCGTGTGTATGTTAGAAAATTGTGCTTTTCAACGCGTTGTTGCCGAGGCCGTGGACACCAGCCTTATCTTCATGCACAATCCCTGACGGGGTAGCCAGAGAGAACAGATCGCCAAGTGTCACGATCCTTACATACCTCTTTCGCTTCTTTCAGATTCATTATCTTCTTCATACATGCACGTCTAGATATCCGAGTACTCTTGACCCTACCCTCTTCGAGCAATTTGCTCACATGGTCTTCGAAAGTTAGTCTCGGTCTACCTCGACACCTTTTAATATTAACTTTCGCGCTATATATTTTCTTCACCATTCGGTCTTCACTCATCCGCTCAACGTGCCCAAACCATCGAAGCACGCCCTTATCAATTATTGTGATAAGGTCATCTTTGAAACCTGCCATATTGCGAATCTCTTCGTTTCGCTTTCGGTCGGCCATGGTAACGCCGCACATTTTACGAAGAGATCGCATCTCCACTGCATTCAACTTGCTTTTATGCTTCTTCTGGCATACCCAGGTTTCGCTGCCATATAACAAAGTCGGTACCAACACTGCGTTATGTATTGCAAGGCGTGCACTCTTCACTACGCCTTGCCTTTTGACTAACGCAGTCAGGGCACCATTGACTTTGTTCCCGGCAGCGACACGCCTGTCCACATCTAAATCACATCTTCCATCCCGGCTAAAAGCACTCCCCAAGTATACAATTTCATTTACTTGTTCTAGACATTCCTGATTTACCCATATTTCACACTTCGTTCTCTCTTCGTCCGTTTCAAATACCAGAACCTTAGTTTTATTAGCGTTCAAACGGAGACCTTTAATTTCTCATTCCTCTTTCATACACGTGACTAATGCCTGCAGTTCTGCTTCTGATGGTGCAATAAGCACTGCATCATCAGCATACAGCAGACAATTTACTTTTATGTCACCCAATTTCACACCCAAACAACTATCTTTCAGCTTCTGTAAACAGCTGTCGAGATACAGTATGAACAGTCAGGAAGACATGACACAACCCTCTTTTACGCCCGTTTGGATGCTAAACATGGGTGACAGGTCATGCCCTACCCGCACACAGGCTTTACAGTCACAGTAAAGAGACTGCACAGCCCTTAGCAATCGACCATCCACACCATACCCCGGCAACAGTTCCCACATTTTCTTCCTTACAACCTTATCAAATGCTTTCTCAAGATCCACAAAAGCACAGAAAATCTTTTGGTTAGCAGCCAGAAGCTTTTCCGTGATCATGCGGAGAGAAAACATTTGATCCGTGCATCCTCTTCCAGGTCTAAATCCGCATTGTGCCTCCCATAGAAATCTTTCCGATTTCTCTTGCATCCTACGTGTCAAAACCTTCGAGTAAACTTTACTTGCTAAACTGGTCAAGCTGATCGCCCGATAGCACCCGCAGTCAAAATGTGAACCTTTACCTTTATATAAAGGCACAATGACTGCGGATCGCCAATCATCCGGGACATCCCCCGTCCGCCAGCACAAATTGCACAGCAGATGAAAGCTGTCCCAGACGCGAAGCCCACCATACTTGACCATTTCAGCAGTAACTCTGTCTAGTCCCGCAGCCTTACCACATTTCAAACTTCGAATCGCACGTTTAATCTCTTTCATACTGATGACCTCAGTGTCGTCGAGGTCCGGGTCTGGCGTACCAGTCACGGCGTCATCCCCGGATCCCTCACTAAGATCATCACACGCATACATTTCTCTATAAAATTCGCTCCATCGCTGCATGACGTCCGATTTTTCTGAGAGGACGTCATTAGTTCTCGAAAGCACTTTGTTCATTCTTAAGGCCGTCTTACCACTTCGGGTCCTTCCAACCTCTTTCCAGAAGAGTTTGTAGTTCTCCTTAAAGTTGTGCGACAACCTTTCGTCCGCTTCCATTCTACACCTTTCACGCACTTCCTCAATCAATGCTTTCGTGTGAACTTTCTGCAGCCTATATCTTTCTTTCATCTTCTCTCTCATATCCTTATCATTACTAGAGGCCAAGTAGTCTAACCATGCTTTATTCTTCTTCTTTACAGCTTCTTTCACTTCATCATTCAACCATGCATCTCTTCTTTTACTACTGCCTCTTTTTATTATTCCACACACTTCTTCCGCTGCAAGTACCATTCCATCCCTAAGGTTCTGCCATGTTCTTTCTACACATTCTTTTCTGCCATCGATGGTGTCAAGCTTTTCGGATACCCTCGCATGATATTTGTCCCTAGTATCCGCTTCCTGAAGCTTCCAGCTTCGGATGCGACAGACCGACAGTGGTTCTGTTACTGCCGTCCGGTAGCGTCAACCCACGAACAGACCCCTAAATCTAGTAATCACTAGATAGTGATCCGTTCCCAGGTCAGCACCCCTGAAGACTCGCGTATCCATCACCTGTTTTCGCAGTCGGTCATCCACCAGGAACAAATCGATCATACTTCTCTCATTCTTTCGTTCTCTAGTATACATATGGATTTTCTTGTGATTAAACATAGTGTTTGTCACAAGAAGACCCTTTTCCTTGCATACCGCCAGTATAAGCTTGCCAGCATCATTAACCCTTTTATCGCCAAACTTTCCAAGTACCGACTCGTACCCTGGTCGAGCGGTACCAACCCATCCATTCAAATCACCACATACAACAATTCTTTCGTTTCCCCTAGCCAAATCTAGAACTTTTCTTACATTCTCCCAAAACTCCTCCAGCTCAGCCCTGGACGACGAAGCTACCGGCGCATAAACAGCCAAAAGGAATAACTTCGCCAATCCCAATTTAAAGCGAACCCAGAGAAGTCTTGAGTTCACAACCTTATATTCAGTCATAACATCGACCAACCGAGAAGACAGCAGCACCCCCACTCCCTGGCAGGCGTTCTCGCTCTCCGGGACTCCGGACCATAGAGCTAACGCCCCGGTAGGTAGCTCTTCAGTACCACTGCCCTTCCGTTTGGTCTCCGACATACACACGACATTTAATTCTCTTTCTTTCATTATTTCGCTCAGCTCATTCGTCTTATCTCTCATGCCTCCTCTAACATTCCACGTGCCAAATCTGCACTCTGTCCTCCACCAGTGGACACCAGCCAAAACGTGATATCAAGGTTGTGGTCATGTTATCGCAGGTCTGGGGATGTGACTGAACGGCACACGGGTGGATATCGTGTTACTACGCAGAGACAGGATTGATTTCTCCAAATGACCGCCAGAAGACAACACAACATCACAGCAATGCAACTACTACAAAGGCTCCAGGAGGACCATCAGCTGCAGATAGGCGACCAAACCATGTGAAGGAGGTTGCATGAAGTTGGTCTTAATGCTCGAAGACCGTTACGTGATCCAGCATTGCGACGTGGCAATCGCGATCGGCGGCTTTCGTGGGCTCCATGGTTTTATATGAAAAAATGAAGTTATTTTATGATACTAACTTTCTACGACGATTAAAAAAATTATATTTTTATTTAAAACAAAAAATTACGATTATTTTTATTTTTTATTAGACTTTAAAACAATAATTCTTCCATTTCGGAAAATTCTTTATATATTTTCAGATATTTGATAAAATATCCCTAGATTCTATTAATGTGTGTACATTAAGCCTGCGAGAGAATGAACCCTTAATTGTTAATTTATGTTCCCACCTGATGGCAAATGGTGATCCAGCTGAAGATGGTAAATCGCACTGAGATTCACTCTTGTCTTGAAGACACCCAGATTGAATCGGATGGAGAGAAAGAAGCTGATAACTTATTCCACTCCTTTGCTGTACGCATGACAAATTATGAAAACGTTTTTCTATACAGATATTTTACTAATTGCTTATTAGACCCTCCACGTCGAGACGTTTTGCTACTTAGGACCTTCAAAGATCACAAAGACCTACAAAGCGCCTTATTTCTTATCTTTTTTTAAATTTCTGTAATAGATTGTTACTACTCGAGAAATGAAATTGAAACATATTTAACCCAAAATACAAATAAATACCCCAACTGAGTATAAGCTACATTTATAAAAGTTATGGATATATTTTGTATGTAAGTCAAATATTCATCACATTTATAAATTTATTATACGTGATTTAATGTTAACTTATCGTGTAACGAAATCATTTTTTATTTGTGAACTGTTCATTTTAGATTCACAGAATACGAGCGTAAAATAGCAACATAATTTTGTTGTACTTTTGTAGTATTAGTGATATTATTTAGAATAAATCACAAGTAATTTGCTAACGTATATGCTTCGTTTAATGCTCGTACAACCGACTGAATGTTTTTCGTCTTACCCTCTATGTGAGAACATTACAATACCTCCCCCATTACTTTAAAAAAATAACACATAATTACATAATCTATAATACAAAACTACTTAAATATTAATCTAACAAACATGTTCAGCTTTAATATTTGTACTTAGCACTAGGATTTCTTGTGGAACTAACATGATAACGGCGTTTGTTAGGCTCTCTCGACGTAAGGTCACGGACATTTTCAATTGAGAACATTCATTTGAGTCTGGGGACACATTAGAACCTACACTTGGCTCTATACTTTCCCCTTCTACTTCCGACTCGGTTGTTACAATTTGGTTAGGATAATCGGTTTCTTGCACTGAGTGTCCCCTACATTTGAAACCAGCTTCCCCGAAAGAACTAGATCAAACAACATTATCCCCCCCTTTGTTATGTTGCTTTGTTATACATAACTCATTTGATCCTTTATACAAACATAAATGATCAATATGTTTTTCTACCACTAAATCTAAATCTAATATATGTACTAAATATATTCTATTACCAATTTTTTCTTGAACAATACCCTTTTTCCATGTATGTTTATTACCGTTATATTAGTAATGTTTGACCAACACTTGATCTCCTTTTTTTAATTCAACACTGTGTTGTCCTCTATAGTTTCTAGTTTGTGAGATCTGTTTAGAGCAAACATTTTGATTAGATTTAAAAGACAATGTTGAAGGTGAGTTTTGTAACTCAAGCTATTTCGTGCCTTGCAACAGATCGAAACGACAACGTAACGAACGGCCAAACATCAACTGAGCAGGAGAAAACCCTGTTGTTGTATGAACGGAGTTACGATAGCTAAACAAAAGGTTATTTATTTTTTTATTAATTGAAACTTGATTATTTTTTTCGGTTAGAATTATTTTTATACCCTTTTTTATTGTTTTAACCGAGGCCGGATGATAAGGAGGGCTAGTTATGTGTTTGATTCCGTTAATACTACAAAACTCGTTAAACTCATTAGAACAGAAATTTGTCGCGTTGTCCGTTACTAATACTTTCATTAAACCAAACCTACTCATAACGTCTTCCAATTTTATAATAATCGATAAGGTGTCTGTTGACGGCATAGAATAACATTCAGTCCACTTGGTATGAGCGTCAACGATGATGAGGTAATGCTTTCCCTCTAGTGAAAACATATCAAGATGCACACGTTCCCAAGGATGCTCCGGTTAGGGCCACGGAGAGAGCGGAGAGCGTGGTGGGGCGGATCGCATTGTACTGCATATGCTACACGAACCTATTTTTTGTTCAATATGTTTGTCGATATTTCGCCACCACATACGCGATCTCACTTCCGCTTTAGTTTTCACAATTCCAAAATGGGAACTATGAAGTTCATTTAAAAGTTGCTCCCTAAATATTGTAGGTATTACTAATTTATGCCCCCTAAGAAGACAACAGTTTTCTACGCTAAGTTCAAACCTACAATTATATTAAGGTTTAAAATTATCATTTAGTAATTTTCCTGGCCATCCTTTGTTTACGTATTGCGCTACTCGCTTTAGCGTAACCGGTTTCAAAATATTATTCGTTAAAAAAATTATCTACAAACATGTATCTACCTCTGGGCTAAGGTCTTCGTTGCAATGACGCATACCGTGTATTGATCGGGATAGAAAATCCGCAATGTTGTCATCCCTCTCAATATACTTAATATTGAAATTATAACTCGACAAAAATAGAGCATATCTTTGTAACCGATTTGCTGCCAACTCTGGGATTCCTTTTTTATCACCAAATATTGTTATGAGCGGTTTATGATCTGTACGCAAAATGAACGGTGTCATTCTACCATATAAAAATAGTGAACTTTTTCACCGCGAAAATAAGGCCCGCAGCTTCTTTTTGAATCTGTGCGTAATTGCACTCTGCTTTCGAAAGTGAACGTGATGCATAGGCAATGACGCATTCCTCGCCATTCCCTTGTGCTTGCGACAGCACAGCGCCTAAGCCCTCAGGACCCGCGTTCGCTGTAACTATCGTCGTCAGCTCGGGGTTATAGTGAGCTAACACCCGTTCAGAAGCCATTTCTTGTTTAATAGCATTAAAAGGGTTTTCGTGCTCCTCTCCCCAATGCCACTTTGCGTCCTTTTTTAAAAGACAATTCAAAGGGCTTAGAACACCGGAAGTATTAGGAACGAAACACCTATAATAGTTTACTAGGCCCAAAAATGATTTTAATTCACTTATATTTTTGGGTCGTTTTTTTTTTGTGACCTGTGAAGTCCGTTTTTATCTATTACAAATCCTAAATATTCCACCGAATCCCTAAAAAACTCACACTTATCTTTCTTTAACCGCATACCAGCATCCTCAAATCTGCTTAAAACATTCTCTAAACGTTCCAAGTGTATACTACGATTTTCACCCGTCACTAAAATGTCATCAATGAATATGCAAACACCTTCAATATCACCCAGTAATTTTTCAAGAGTTTGCTGAAAAATAAAGGGAGCATTGGATAATCCAAAAACTAGCCGGTTATAACGATATAAACCCTTGTGGGTATTAATGCAAGTCAGCTGTTTCGACTCCAATTCCAACTGGTTTTAGGCCCTGGAGAGGTCAAGTTTGGTAAACTCCTCACCTCCGTGGAGTTTGGAAAATATTTCTTCAATACGCGGTACTAGATAATTATCTACATACAGAGCTTTATTTGGGGTGACAGTATAATCCTCACAAATCCTAATATTTCCATCGGCCCGCAACACCGAAACTATTGGTGTAGCGATGTCGGAATGGTCTATTTTTTCTAAAATACCTAATTCGACCAACCATTTTATTTCAATTTCTACCTTATTTTTTAGAGCAAACGGTACAGAGTGCGGCTTAAAAAATTTTAAAGATACATTTGGTTTGATTTTCAAGGAAACTTTAAATTTATTAAATCTCCCCAATTCGTCAGAAAATAATTTTTCATTTTTTTTAAAAGCTTAGAACCTAAATCGCTCTCATTTGCACTATAATAACATGACCCACAAATCTTTAACTTAAACAAGCTCAAAAAATCACGTCCTAACAAAGTAGGTCGTTTATGTACTATATCGTTTACAAAAAATGTTATTCGCTGTGTACATTTTTCATACGTTAACGGTAATTCCACGGAACCCTTGGGTGCTATCTTACTCCCGTTATAACAATTTAAAACGATATTAGAAAAACGCATTCTAAACTTTGTTTTAAAATACGCTTCATAGACATCATTTGGCATCACCGAAACGGCACTACCGCTATCTATTTCACATAAAATGCTTTCGTCCGCTATCGTTACCATCGTTGCATTGGATTGCTTCGATCGGGTTCGACAGCTGACTAGTATGAACAAAGGTGCCGACGCCCGATCAAAATACGGCGCCTGACACCCGACAAGTGGAAACGGGCTCCAAAAAGGGTCTCCGGTTCTCTACGCTCACTATACGATACACAGCAGCATTAAGCTACTATTTCACGCTAGTATTCTGTGAGAGCGTAGTCCTTCCCCGGTCAAGCCGACCTATTCGTGCTACAACCATATAGTTACAGCAAGTCTCTACCACTTGTAATTACCTACGTAGCCTACGCTAATTTTAAATGAGAGTTAATTAACTGTATGTACTACAGATTAATTTCAGTTTGTAAAAACGATTGTCTGGCTCTCATAGGATTCAACAGAAATATAACGGTACATTAATCCGATTATTTCATTTCAATTATGTTCAGGTACTGTTGAGCCCGCAATATATGCCTTTTCAGAATTCGAATTTACGCTCGAAATTTTAATGAAGCGTCAGTAGTCTATAGGCAGGGCGCGGACCGCAAACTCGAAAGGTGTTTGTGTGTTCGAATCCGCCATTTGACTACTGTCGTGAACCACTTCTAAAACAAGCATTTTAAGCTTACCAGAAGTGGTTAAAAGGAATATTAATAACGTTTAATGGCATTACTAGTATTTAAAAAAAAAAGCTACTAATTAACAACTGTATCAGATACATTTATGGTCTCCGGATATACGATCATGTATCTTCTTTTCGTGCTCAGCTAAATTGGCTGCCTATCTATATAAATAAATAAATATATTGTAGATACGAGGAAGTTCTTGAAAATCGTTTACATGCGTAACAACATGAAATTAAACGAGGCGAATTTTTGCATAACAAACAGAATATTATCATTTATTAACTAAAACTTACCAAACTAAAATTTACTAAAGTCATAATATGAATGGTATAAGTTTGTTTGTTTTCGTCTCACGTATCTTGTGACCTGCTTAAGAACACAACTAACGATATTACCTTACTATCGAACTGTAACTGCGAAAATAGCTCTTATTATAACAATTTCCTCTAGAACGAATTTTGATCACGGCGGTCAGTCTCAACGGATAGGATTATAGTGACGCGTGTGTGCGTAAACACAGGTGCACTCTCTATTCCCCCGCTCTCATAGTCCGATTGGACGGAAATCCAATATGACTGGAGAGAGATATGGCGCAGGATCAACGGTTTTACATGTTTTCCGAGGCACGGGAGTGAAACACAGCCAACTTCCTGACTCCAGGATGCTACTGCAAATTTCTTGAGAGAAAAACTCTATACAATGATTTTAGCCTGACCTGGGTTTTAAACCCGAGATTTACAATCAGCAGTAGTGTTTATAGCCACTAAACCTTTGAGACAGTTCTTATTGTATGTAATTAACCGTGGGTAACCCTGCGATGGTAAAAATATCCACTACCCATAATATCATCCTCTAAAAGTCGTTAGCGGCGACCAGGGAAAACCAAGTCAGGAGATGGGTAGCATGATGTTCTTGATAACAGCTAAATAAAAATAAGAAACTGTGATTGCCAACGCGCTCGCCAAGCGTGGCTACTACGGCAATTATCCCCCCATTAAGGCAATCTATGTACGGTTTGATCATTGACATTGGCAATACGAACGTAATCAATGAATGTTTTTGTAAGTCATATTAAAATCATATTCTTAATTAATTTTAGCATTCTCCACTCCTTCTCCATATAAACTTTAAATAAGTCAAATCTCACACTCCTCCGGCCGCACAACATGCTTTAAAGGGGTACCTTAAAGTTTTCTCTTCACGTATGATAAAGGTGGCAAAGGAGATCATATAGTATTTTTTAATATGACAGAGTATTTTTTAAACGAGCATACGGCTCACCCGATGATAAGTGACTACCCCATAAACAACTGCAATACCAGGGGAATTGCAGATGCGTGGCCGGCCTTTTAAAAAAGAGTAGGCTTCTTTTCTTAATGGTCCCTAAGTCGTATGTAAAAATTTCTGGTGGTAGTCGATTCAAAAAGATTAACTGATGTTAATTGAATGCCGTGACCCATAGACTCCTATAAGTACGATAGGTACAAGTAAAAAACGTCTCCGGTTTTCGTCACTCACCATACGAAACACAGCAGCATTATGCTGCTATTTCACGCTAGTATTCTGTGCGAGTGTGGTCATTCCCGATGATTTCGTGATGAAAAATCAATGTGAGGAAATCTACATGTCTAAGCCATAAAAATGTTTCCAAGACATGAGAATTCCGCCAACACGCACTGGATCAACACAGCAGAATTTTTCTCCAAAACCCTCATAATAATGACAGGTGGCCTGTGTCCATTAGAGAAAGCCTATAAGGAACGTATATATGCTGTAACTGTACTAGGCTATAAGCTTATCATCTAATATATAATGGTGAAGTCGTGTCATAAAAAGATTTAAAGCCTCCACTGTGACAAGTGATTATAGTTCTAGCATTATATACGAATAATTAATTTTATAGCTAATCATTAACATTAAAGCCTATCGGAAGTCCTCTGTTGAAAATTGCCCTCCACATAGGTTGCTTCATAGGCGGCATATGTCCCTGCCATATTTGCTGTACTTAGTAGGAAGATCGGCAACCGAATTTATTTATAGTCAGTTGTTATCAGAAATACGCTAGGCCCTGCCTGGTACTGCCCGTCCTCTGTTTCGGTATCGATATCGACACCCACGGGACGATATTGGATAGTGGATATCCTTAAACTGCCATTACACTGTAAATTTATTTATTAATAAATAAATAAATAAGTATTGTACGTGGTAGAGTCATGCTGCAGCTATATTAGTTGTATAGTTGTAGCACGAATGGTTCGGCTCGACCGGGGAAGGACCACGCTCTCACAGAATACCAGCGTCAAATAGCAGCTTAACACTGCTGTGTTTCGTATGGTGAGTGTAGAGAACGGGAGACCCCTTTTACTGGATAAGAGGCATTCCATCTTAGTCCTCACGGGTGACAACGCATCTGCATTTTGATTCGCAAACGAGGATAAATGTAGATGTCTATTGGCCACAGCAACCACTTACCATCAGGTGGACTGTGTGCTCGTTTGTCACCCTATCCTATAAAAAAAGTATTCCTTTGTAACAAGAAATGCAATAGAGAATAAAAAAATAAGTAGATTCGTATACACGTAACATTTTTTATCCCAAACTCCTTCTATATAACAACAATGAGATTCTAAATCTAACTTAAACTACAAATATCTGGTTACACAATGACAACAATACATAATATGTAATTATTGAACCGGAGATTGTTATTCCGAATCACCGCCCATTGCCTCGTCTTCATCAACGTGTAAGCTAATCGTTTATCAATATACTCGTACAATTGCAGCCGCTCAGGCCTTGTGATTTTCAGTCACAGATATTCCAGTAACTCCAATTGCACAGCAGTACATCCATGACACTTATAACTGTTTAGAAAATAGGGTATTAATTATTAATTTAATATTTTTCTGCTCAAGGATAATTTAAGTAACCATAAATCTATTTAGGTAAACATAAATAAAAAACCGGCCAAGTGCGAGTCAGACTCGCGCAACGAGGGTTCCGAACAAATCCGTAGGTATATAAGTTTAAAATTACTAAAAATATTTTTATTATATGATGTAACCAAAAATTTATGCTTTTCGCAATTTTTCCTTTATCTGTGCTATAATACGTTGCTTCGTACCAAATTTTAAGATTCTGAGTTCACGGGAAGTACCCTGTAGATTTTGATTCCCTTGCGAATAAAAGCTTTTACAAAAATTTACTTCGCAAATATCCGCGTTATAAAATAAAATGATGTGTCTTACCTAGTATGAGGAAGCACCTCCCGCCCTCCCTCAATTGCGTGCACTAACCCCGTCACCACTAATCCCAGCACCGCTACTCCCAACACCACTACACTAGGCAAGACACACCACTGACGATAATACGACACGTGTTTCGCCTCTACACGAGGCATCCTCAGGTGATATAGACTCTACGGTGGCTAACCGCTAAGTGAGCGGCGAGCCAAAACAACTGCCTTTTATACAAACGGATGACGCAACCGCTCTCTACCTAAGAAGCGAGCGACTGCGTCATGCGATAAAACATGCGACCAATCACCGCTGGACTTACGCAGCCGTTTTTAAAATTAAAAACAAACCGCCGCGCAACGCCCACATTATTAGAGAGCAGGCTTGAAGATATTTAAGAGAGGTGAGTTAGTAACATTTGTTTGTTCATTCAGCAATGCAACGGTATTATTATTACTTTTTAATATTTCTAACTGTTCCAGCACACACAGCCGCAGACCTTTATTACACGTATGTAAGACTTTAAAGGAGTGGTCGTTGGCTAGGTTGTGTCCAGTGTCCAAAAGATGTTTGGCAAAATGGGATTTATCGGGATTGCAATTCCTGTACGCGGCTAAATGCTCTTTATAACGTGTCTCGAAATTGCGACCAGTCTGACCCACGTAAACGGCGTGGCATTCGTCACAAACAAGTTTGTAAACACCTGACTTTTGACGAATATCCAACTTATCTTTACTATTACAGATATTTCTAAGAGAATTGTTTGTTTTAAACGCCACATAAACGCCGTTTTGTCGAAGAGTATTAGCTACTTTTTCAGATATGGGGCCTAAGTAGGTCAAACTGCTCACATATCGATGAACACTTTGAGGTTGAACCGCGTACAGAGAGTTGCGAATAACATGCTTTTGTTTCTTTTTAATTAAATTGTTAATGAGATTTTTTGAGAAACCGTTAGAGACCGCTATTTGATAAATTATATTAAGTTCTTTTAAATAATTTTCTTTACTTAATGGGACAGTGAACAACCGGTTAATGTAACAATAAAAAGCGGCTACTTTATGTTGCCATGGATGACATGATGACGCGGGGATGACCGTGTCGGTGTGAGTTGGCTTTCGATAAATTTGGAAAACATGTGACGATTCTTTTCTTGTTATTGTTAAGTCAAGAAAATTAAGGGAACAATCTTGTTCCAATTCAAGTTTAAATTTAATTTTGTCATGGACTCTATTTATTTTATTGAGGAAAACATCCAGTTGTCTCCTTGTGCCAGTCCAGCAAATAATTATGTCGTCTACATATCGATAGTAATATAAGATATTTTGATTGACAACTATATGTTGTTTTTCGAAATTATCCATGAAAATGTCCGCCATAAGGGGACTTAGAGGGGACCCCATAGCTAACCCTTCTTTTTGTAGATAGAAACGGTTATTAAACCGGAAATAGTTTTGTTTCATACAGAGAGAGGTTAAGTTAAGAAGATCATTTGTTTCCCCGGGATGTAGACGACGTTTTTCAAAGAGATCTGCGAGTATACGCAAACAATCAGGGGATGGGACATTTGTGAAAAGACTATCAACGTCTAAAGATAACAATATGGATTTAGGAGGAATACGAATATCTTTAATTTTGGAAATGAGATCTAAGCCATTTTTTAGGCTGTAAGTGGGGTTGAATCCAGATTTCTCTCGAAGGAGGAAGTTTAATTTTTTAGCAAGGAAATAAGCTGGTGCACCAATATATGAGACAACTGGACGAATAGGAACATGTTCTTTATGTATTTTTGGTAACCCATATAAAATGGGTGCTTGAGGATTCATTGGAACAAGATTGCTCCGCGACAAGTTGTGATCGGGAAAAACATATGATGACTGTTGTATAAATAACTTAATATCCGAAGTAAACTTTTTGGTTGGGTCAGACTCCAATAGCTCAAAGTCATCACCTTGGATAACATCGTTAACTTTCTGGCTGTACCCACTACTCTCCATAATAACAACAGTATTGCCTTTATCGGCTTTAGTAACAATAAGGTCGTTTTCCCTTATTCTCTGCTTTAGGGACTTAAAAACAGGGAACTCAGGATTGAAATGGGAAGACGCGGGCACAGCCCGAATTTCGTTAGCTACCAAACTTTTAACGATGTTATCTTTCCTCCCGATCACAACAGCCACCTCTGCGTCAACAGCCATAGTCTCTAACGATTTTTGTGAGACCGAAGGTGTTAAATTATACTTTAGGCCTTTATTTAAAAGAGTCAACTCATCTGTTGGAAACTGGACATCGGAAAGATTTTTAACTCGGGGATAAAATTGGTGATATTCTGTATGTATGTCGTTATTACGATTACGGGATGAAGAGGATACAAGTCGTTGTAATTTACGGGACTGAATTTGATATTTCTCATAAACAGCCATTGAAGCAAGTTCTCTGGCTTTTCCATCCAAAATATCAAATTCAATATTATGTAATTTATATGAAAGTTCAGAGTATAATACTTTAAGGTGGATTTTTAAATTATCTCTATTGGAAAACCAACGACGACACTCCTCATTAAGCCAAATGTTCTGAGCTTTAGAAATAGCAATACTGGCCGCTCGACTATTTGTGCTGGAACGTATTTGAATATAATTGGGAATAACATGAAGTTGTTTGCACTGCTGATTGAACCAAACATTTTGGGCAGCAATACGATGGAGTTTTGTTAATTTGACATAGAGTCTTGCCTGGTCGGCCGTGCTAGCCTTTTTTAATATAATTAATAGAATCAGGCGTTACTTTGCGGAAATCCATTATATAAAAGCTTTTACAAAAATTTACTTCGCAAATATCCGCGTTATAAAATAAAATGATGTGTCTTACCTAGTATGAAGAAGCACCTCCCGCCCTCCCTCAATTGCGTGCACTAACCCCGTCACCACTAATCCCAGCACCGCTACTCCCAACACCACTACACTAGGCAAGACACACCACTGACGATAATACGACACGTGTTTCGCCTCTACACGAGGCATCCTCAGGTGTTATAGACTCTACGGTGGCTAACCGCTAAGTGAGCGGCGAGCCAAAACAACTGCCTTTTATACAAACGGATGACGCAACCGCTCTCTACCTAAGAAGCGAGCGACTGCGTCATGCGATAAAACATGCGACCAATCACCGCTGGACTTACGCAGCCGTTTTTAAAATTAAAAACAAACCGCCGCGCAACGCCCACATTATTAGAGAGCAGGCTTGAAGATATTTAAGAGAGGTGAGTTAGTAACATTTGTTTGTTCATTCAGCAATGCAACGGTATTATTATTACTTTTTAATATTTCTAACTGTTCCAGCACACACAGCCGCAGACCTTTATTACACGTATGTAAGACTTTAAAGGAGTGGTCGTTGGCTAGGTTGTGTCCAGTGTCCAAAAGATGTTTGGCAAAATGGGATTTATCGGGATTGCAATTCCTGTACGCGGCTAAATGCTCTTTATAACGTGTCTCGAAATTGCGACCAGTCTGACCCACGTAAACGGCGTGGCATTCGTCACAAACAAGTTTGTAAACACCTGACTTTTGACGAATATCCAACTTATCTTTACTATTACAGATATTTCTAAGAGAATTGTTTGTTTTAAACGCCACATAAACGCCGTTTTGTCGAAGAGTATTAGCTACTTTTTCAGATATGGGGCCTAAGTAGGTCAAACTGCTCACATATCGATGAACACTTTGAGGTTGAACCGCGTACAGAGAGTTGCGAATAACATGCTTTTGTTTCTTTTTAATTAAATTGTTAATGAGATTTTTTGAGAAACCGTTAGAGACCGCTATTTGATAAATTATATTAAGTTCTTTTAAATAATTTTCTTTACTTAATGGGACAGTGAACAACCGGTTAATGTAACAATAAAAAGCGGCTACTTTATGTTGCCATGGATGACATGATGACGCGGGGATGACCGTGTCGGTGTGAGTTGGCTTTCGATAAATTTGGAAAACATGTGACGATTCTTTTCTTGTTATTGTTAAGTCAAGAAAATTAAGGGAACAATCTTGTTCCAATTCAAGTTTAAATTTAATTTTGTCATGGACTCTATTTATTTTATTGAGGAAAACATCCAGTTGTCTCCTTGTGCCAGTCCAGCAAATAATTATGTCGTCTACATATCGATAGTAATATAAGATATTTTGATTGACAACTATATGTTGTTTTTCGAAATTATCCATGAAAATGTCCGCCATAAGGGGACTTAGAGGGGACCCCATAGCTAACCCTTCTTTTTGTAGATAGAAACTGTTATTAAACCGGTAAATAGTTTTGTTTCATACAGAGAGAGGTTAAGTTAAGAAGATCATTTGTTTCCCCGGGATGTAGACGACGTTTTTCAAAGAGATCTGCGAGTATACGCAAACAATCAGGGGATGGGACATTTGTGAAAAGACTATCAACGTCTAAAGATAACAATATGGATTTAGGAGGAATACGAATATCTTTAATTTTGGAAATGAGATCTAAGCCATTTTTTAGGCTGTAAGTGGGGTTGAATCCAGATTTCTCTCGAAGGAGGAAGTTTAATTTTTTAGCAAGGAAATAAGCTGGTGCACCAATATATGAGACAACTGGACGAATAGGAACATGTTCTTTATGTATTTTTGGTAACCCATATAAAATGGGTGCTTGAGGATTCATTGGAACAAGATTGCTCCGCGACAAGTTGTGATCGGGAAAAACATATGATGACTGTTGTATAAATAACTTAATATCCGAAGTAAACTTTTTGGTTGGGTCAGACTCCAATAGCTCAAAGTCATCACCTTGGATAACATCGTTAACTTTCTGGCTGTACCCACTACTCTCCATAATAACAACAGTATTGCCTTTATCGGCTTTAGTAACAATAAGGTCGTTTTCCCTTATTCTCTGCTTTAGGGACTTAAAAACAGGGAACTCAGGATTGAAATGGGAAGACGCGGGCACAGCCCGAATTTCGTTAGCTACCAAACTTTTAACGATGTTATCTTTCCTCCCGATCACAACAGCCACCTCTGCGTCAACAGCCATAGTCTCTAACGATTTTTGTGAGACCGAAGGTGTTAAATTATACTTTAGGCCTTTATTTAAAAGAGTCAACTCATCTGTTGGAAACTGGACATCGGAAAGATTTTTAACTCGGGGATAAAATTGGTGATATTCTGTATGTATGTCGTTATTACGATTACGGGATGAAGAGGATACAAGTCGTTGTAATTTACGGGACTGAATTTGATATTTCTCATAAACAGCCATTGAAGCAAGTTCTCTGGCTTTTCCATCCAAAATATCAAATTCAATATTATGTAATTTATATGAAAGTTCAGAGTATAATACTTTAAGGTGGATTTTTAAATTATCTCTATTGGAAAACCAACGACGACACTCCTCATTAAGCCAAATGTTCTGAGCTTTAGAAATAGCAATACTGGCCGCTCGACTATTTGTGCTGGAACGTATTTGAATATAATTGGGAATAACATGAAGTTGTTTGCACTGCTGATTGAACCAAACATTTTGGGCAGCAATACGATGGAGTTTTGTTAATTTGACATAGAGTCTTGCCTGGTCGGCCGTGCTAGCCTTTTTAATATAATTAATAGAATCAGGCGTTACTTTGCGGAAATCCATTATATAAAAGCTTTTACAAAAATTTACTTCGCAAATATCCGCGTTATAAAATAAAATGATGTGTCTTACCTAGTATGAAGAAGCACCTCCCGCCCTCCCTCAATTGCGTGCACTAACCCCGTCACCACTAATCCCAGCACCGCTACTCCCAACACCACTACACTAGGCAAGACACACCACTGACGATAATACGACACGTGTTTCGCCTCTACACGAGGCATCCTCAGGTGATATAGACTCTACGGTGGCTAACCGCTAAGTGAGCGGCGAGCCAAAACAACTGCCTTTTATACAAACGGATGACGCAACCGCTCTCTACCTAAGAAGCGAGCGACTGCGTCATGCGATAAAACATCGCTCGCTTCTTAGGTAGAGAGCGGTTGCGTCATCCGTTTGTATAAAAGGCAGTTGTTTTGGCTCGCCGCTCACTTAGCGGTTAGCCACCGTAGAGTCTATATCACCTGAGGATGCCTCGTGTAGAGGCGAAACACGTGTCGTATTATCGTCAGTGGTGTGTCTTGCCTAGTGTAGTGGTGTTGGGAGTAGCGGTGCTGGGATTAGTGGTGACGGGGTTAGTGCACGCAATTGAGGGAGGGCGGGAGGTGCTTCTTCATACTAGGTAAGACACATCATTTTATTTTATAACGCGGATATTTGCGAAGTAAATTTTTGTAAAAGCTTTTATATAATGGATTTCCGCAAAGTAACGCCTGATTCTATTAATTATATTAAAAAAGGCTAGCACGGCCGACCAGGCAAGACTCTATGTCAAATTAACAAAACTCCATCGTATTGCTGCCCAAAATGTTTGGTTCAATCAGCAGTGCAAACAACTTCATGTTATTCCCAATTATATTCAAATACGTTCCAGCACAAATAGTCGAGCGGCCAGTATTGCTATTTCTAAAGCTCAGAACATTTGGCTTAATGAGGAGTGTCGTCGTTGGTTTTCCAATAGAGATAATTTAAAAATCCACCTTAAAGTATTATACTCTGAACTTTCATATAAATTACATAATATTGAATTTGATATTTTGGATGGAAAAGCCAGAGAACTTGCTTCAATGGCTGTTTATGAGAAATATCAAATTCAGTCCCGTAAATTACAACGACTTGTATCCTCTTCATCCCGTAATCGTAATAACGACATACATACAGAATATCACCAATTTTATCCCCGAGTTAAAAATCTTTCCGATGTCCAGTTTCCAACAGATGAGTTGACTCTTTTAAATAAAGGCCTAAAGTATAATTTAACACCTTCGGTCTCACAAAAATCGTTAGAGACTATGGCTGTTGACGCAGAGGTGGCTGTTGTGATCGGGAGGAAAGATAACATCGTTAAAAGTTTGGTAGCTAACGAAATTCGGGCTGTGCCCGCGTCTTCCCATTTCAATCCTGAGTTCCCTGTTTTTAAGTCCCTAAAGCAGAGAATAAGGGAAAACGACCTTATTGTTACTAAAGCCGATAAAGGCAATACTGTTGTTATTATGGAGAGTAGTGGGTACAGCCAGAAAGTTAACGATGTTATCCAAGGTGATGACTTTGAGCTATTGGAGTCTGACCCAACCAAAAAGTTTACTTCGGATATTAAGTTATTTATACAACAGTCATCATATGTTTTTCCCGATCACAACTTGTCGCGGAGCAATCTTGTTCCAATGAATCCTCAAGCACCCATTTTATATGGGTTACCAAAAATACATAAAGAACATGTTCCTATTCGTCCAGTTGTCTCATATATTGGTGCACCAGCTTATTTCCTTGCTAAAAAATTAAACTTCCTCCTTCGAGAGAAATCTGGATTCAACCCCACTTACAGCCTAAAAAATGGCTTAGATCTCATTTCCAAAATTAAAGATATTCGTATTCCTCCTAAATCCATATTGTTATCTTTAGACGTTGATAGTCTTTTCACAAATGTCCCATCCCCTGATTGTTTGCGTATACTCGCAGATCTCTTTGAAAAACGTCGTCTACATCCCGGGGAAACAAATGATCTTCTTAACTTAACCTCTCTCTGTATGAAACAAAACTATTTCCGGTTTAATAACCGTTTCTATCTACAAAAAGAAGGGTTAGCTATGGGGTCCCCTCTAAGTCCCCTTATGGCGGACATTTTCATGGATAATTTCGAAAAACAACATATAGTTGTCAATCAAAATATCTTATATTACTATCGATATGTAGACGACATAATTATTTGCTGGACTGGCACAAGGAGACAACTGGATGTTTTCCTCAATAAAATAAATAGAGTCCATGACAAAATTAAATTTAAACTTGAATTGGAACAAGATTGTTCCCTTAATTTTCTTGACTTAACAATAACAAGAAAAGAATCGTCACATGTTTTCCAAATTTATCGAAAGCCAACTCACACCGACACGGTCATCCCCGCGTCATCATGTCATCCATGGCAACATAAAGTAGCCGCTTTTTATTGTTACATTAACCGGTTGTTCACTGTCCCATTAAGTAAAGAAAATTATTTAAAAGAACTTAATATAATTTATCAAATAGCGGTCTCTAACGGTTTCTCAAAAAATCTCATTAACAATTTAATTAAAAAGAAACAAAAGCATGTTATTCGCAACTCTCTGTACGCGGTTCAACCTCAAAGTGTTCATCGATATGTGAGCAGTTTGACCTACTTAGGCCCCATATCTGAAAAAGTAGCTAATACTCTTCGACAAAACGGCGTTTATGTGGCGTTTAAAACAAACAATTCTCTTAGAAATATCTGTAATAGTAAAGATAAGTTGGATATTCGTCAAAAGTCAGGTGTTTACAAACTTGTTTGTGACGAATGCCACGCCGTTTACGTGGGTCAGACTGGTCGCAATTTCGAGACACGTTATAAAGAGCATTTAGCCGCGTACAGGAATTGCAATCCCGATAAATCCCATTTTGCCAAACATCTTTTGGACACTGGACACAACCTAGCCAACGACCACTCCTTTAAAGTCTTACATACGTGTAATAAAGGTCTGCGGCTGTGTGTGCTGGAACAGTTAGAAATATTAAAAAGTAATAATAATACCGTTGCATTGCTGAATGAACAAACAAATGTTACTAACTCACCTCTCTTAAATATCTTCAAGCCTGCTCTCTAATAATGTGGGCGTTGCGCGGCGGTTTGTTTTTAATTTTAAAAACGGCTGCGTAAGTCCAGCGGTGATTGGTCGCATGTTTTATCGCATGACGCAGTCGCTCGCTTCTTAGGTAGAGAGCGGTTGCGTCATCCGTTTGTATAAAAGGCAGTTGTTTTGGCTCGCCGCTCACTTAGCGGTTAGCCACCGTAGAGTCTATAACACCTGAGGATGCCTCGTGTAGAGGCGAAACACGTGTCGTATTATCGTCAGTGGTGTGTCTTGCCTAGTGTAGTGGTGTTGGGAGTAGCGGTGCTGGGATTAGTGGTGACGGGGTTAGTGCACGCAATTGAGGGAGGGCGGGAGGTGCTTCTTCATACTAGGTAAGACACATCATTTTATTTTATAACGCGGATATTTGCGAAGTAAATTTTTGTAAAAGCTTTTATATAATGGATTTCCGCAAAGTAACGCCTGATTCTATTAATTATATCCCTTGCGAATGTCAAAAATTTGCGGCATAAACGGCTGTATCTTTTGATTGCCTTGGCTTAGAAGTTTGATTTTCTCACAACTCAAAGGGACAGTAGCCTTGAGTATTTTGTATGAATTTCAGCTTGATACCTCCACGCGTTCCTGAGAAAAAGGGTCTTGACAGACAGACAGACAGACGGACAACAAAGTGATCCTATAAGGGTTCCGTTTTTTTCCTTTTGAGGTACGGAACCCTAAAAAGGGTTCTGTTACGGACAGCGAGAGACCCGCCGCCCCGTCGCCCCTTCGTTCCCCGTTACGTCCCGCGCACCCCGCACGCCGGCGCTGATCACGCGATATCGGGCAACCAATCAGCGCGCGTGCGGCGAAAATTGCCATCGGGCGGATAACCCCACGGAATGAAGCGCTCTCCTCGGGAATATAAGAAGGGCGATTTAGGCCGTGGGCGTTCATTCGGTTCATTCATTCGGAAGCGGCACTCGAGAAGACAACAAGGAAGAATCAAGACAGAAAACCTGGAAGAAGACTCCATACTGAAGACCTCCCTCTTTGAATAGTGATTTAGTTAATAGTGCCGAACCCTTTGTAAATAGTGAATATAGTATAGTTAAAAGTACCATCTTTTCTTCGAGCAGTCCCCTAGTATAGCTAACCTCACACCGCCAGTTAAAGTATAAATACAGTCCACTACTCTCCATCCACTTTATCTTGGTCCATCGTCGCCGGATAGCAGCCAGAAGAAGGAAGAAAGAAGTAAGAAGAAACAAGAAAGAAGGCAGTTATAGAAGAAAGAACGTAATTATAGAAGAAAGAACATAATTACAGAAGAGAGAAGATTATTATAGAAGATCTTCAAGGAAGAAAGAAGTTCGTCGACGAAGAGAGAAGATCGTCGGTACTAATTTCTTCCCTGTTTCTTGTTACGCCTACGTCATACGCGTCTATTGTCTGTTTCCAGACAATTTCTTGTTTCTTAACCGCGTTTACGCGGCCAGTGGTCACTCCCTAACGGTGCCAAACTGTGACCATCTGGTAACGCCCTTGTGGCGGGAACGACATCCATACGTGTGTCTTTTTAAAGACTGTACGTACGTCTTTTTGAAGACGACCGGAGGTCGCAACGTGGGACCATGAGGAAGACACAAAGCCAGAAGACACGGAACGATGATGACACGCCGGTAGGAATGCGCATATTCGAAGAAGCACCCGCGTCCCCGTCCGATTATCTCGCGATGGCACAAGCGCCCTCCGCCGCGCCCGCATCTACGCCCGCGCCCGCGCCCCCGCCGCCGCGCCCCGCTATGTCCGTGTCCACGACCGATCGTTTGGGAGAGGTTAGCATTTCCGCGCCGCGTACAGAGACACTCGCCGCGATTATAGAAGATCTTCCGTCTACAGAGATTAGTTCGATAGTACGTACCGTCGCGCCTGTAACAGACGTACATAGGCCCGCGCCCCGCACCCCGTCGGTTCGCTCCGTTCGTTCAGCCCGGTCGACGGCTAGTGTGATAGCTAAATTAAAGCAAATTGAATATAACGCCGCGGAGGAACTAGCTGCAATTAGGAGGAAGCAATTGCAGTTGGAAGAAGATCTTATTAGGAAGAAGTACGCTAGGGACGTCGCGCAACTGCAAGAAGAAACAGATAGGGAAAGTGTCAACGAAGACGAGTTAGTTGAAAATAGGGTACGCGTTGATAGGTGGTTAGAGAACGTAGAGACTGTGCGGGGGGAGTCGCCTTCCCGCCCTCTCAGCCCGCGCCCCGCATCGAGTTAGAGCAGACCCTACCGAACAGGGTAACCGGTTACGACCACAGTGAAGATGCCCAGGGGAGGACGGAAGCGAATAACGTTCAACCGCGCCGCATAGATTCGGTACAGAGGGAAGATGGAGTCGCCGTAGGAATGAACCAGGTGGATCGTCGTGTACGGGTTACGTCGCCGTCGCGCGTCCAACGCCGCACTCTATCGCCTACACATAGATCGCCACATCGCCACGCGGATCGTAGATCACCGTCGCCGCATAGGGATGTAGGTGTACGTAGATCGCCATCGCCACATCGCCGCACGGATCGTAGATTATCGTCGCCGTATAGGGATGTAGGTGCGCATAGGACGCCAGCGCCACAGCGTAGGCTAGAGAGAGATAGGGATAGAGATAGGTCGCTTACTCCGCGAGGAAAGGATAGGGGTATAGAGCGACTAGCGGAAGCTCTGGAGAATATGGTCAGAGTTAGGCCCGCTGCCGCGAAGCAGACGCAGGACTTGCCTATTTTTAACGGTTCGGCCGCGGAATGGTTAGCGTTCAAAGCCGCGATGAAAGAATCCACGCGTCTATATGGATTCACAGATACGGAAAATATGGCAAGGTTAAGAAATTGCTTACGCGGTGAAGCTAGGGAAGTAGTATCGGCACTGCTGTTTACCGCGAAGGATCCAGCAGATATTATGCGAACATTAGAGCAGTGTTTCGGCCGCCCAGAAGTAATTATCGATCGCGCGTTAGAAGAATTGAAACGCCTTCCGCGCCCGGGTCAAACCGCACAGGAATTAAATGCGTTCGCAATAAAGTTGCAAAATATCGTGTGCATTTTGCAAAACGTCGACGGCAAGGGATATCTGCAAAATCCAATGCTTACTAGGGAGGTAACGAGTAAGTTAAGCCCTCACTTACGGTCGCGTTGGTGTGATTATGCGGAGCACTACGGGAGTGCAGACGAGCCGGACATCGTTACACTGTCCAGGTTCATGATGAGAGAGGCTGATCGTGCGTTGAGTCATGCCTATACGTCCGTAGAGCCGACTAAGGAATCGCCCGTAAGACGAGAGGCGCCGCCGTCGAAAAGGATAGTGACACGCCGCGTAGAGAATAGGGCTCGCGACGTAAAAACGTTCACCGCACAAGAGGACACCGGTAGTGCCTCTTGTATGTGCTGCGGAGGTGAACACGCGATCGCCAAGTGTAGGAAGTTAGCGCAAATGGGTGTGGACGACCGGTGGAATTGGGTAAAAGAAGACGGGGTATGTTTTCTATGTTTAAATAGTAAACACCGACGGTTTAAATGTAAAGCAAAGAAATACGGCATCGACGGCTGCAACGCCCCCCACCACGCCCTCCTTCACACCCGCAAGACCCGCGCACCTGAGACATCGGCCAAACCGGATGAGACCGTACTCGTCGCGTCTAACGTCGGTAGGAATGCATCCGTATTGTTGAAAGTGTGTCCCATTACGTTACGTGGACCACACGGTAAGGAAATAGACACGTACGCGTTGCTCGACGAAGGTTCGACTATTTCGTTGATCGATGACGACTTAGCGCGTGAGTTAGGAGCGGAAGGACCGGTAAAGCCGCTGAATATTAGGGGAATAAGCAATAGTCAGCGCGAGGCCGATAGCAGGCTAGTTAACATAGGCATACGTGGAAGGCAGAAATTGCACACCTTCGTGCGATCTGCTTGCGGAGTCGACGCCAGTACACAAGAGCCCGAAGAAGAAGGCGAGCTCCACTTGATGAGATAGCCGGACTCTACGGGGCATACCGAGCGGCTACAAAGGCGTTACAAATCGCTATATCTAACGCCAGGTCTCGGTCCTGGAAAGAGCTCCTAGAGGGACTCAACGCAGATCCCTGGGGGCGACCGTACAGGATGGTGCTGGGAAAACTCCGGCCATGGTCGCTGCCCTTGACGGAAACTCTCGATCCGGACCTGCTGGGAAGAGTGATTGACACGCTTTTCCCAGAGGACCGGTCAAGTCCCTCAGGTCACCTGCCGTCGACATTGGAGTGGCATGATGAGATGCAGGTGACCGTGGAGGAGCTGGACCGAGCAGTTAGCCGCTTGAGAGCCCGAAACACCGCACCGGGGCCTGACGGAATTCCTGGCCGGGCTCTGGTGCTGAGTCTGGCTGCCTTGGGGGACAGGCTAAGACTGCTGTTTACCGGCTGTCTGCGGAGTGCCAAGTTCCCCACAGCATGGAAAGAAGCAAGGTTGGTCCTCTTGAAGAAGGAAGGCAGGGCCGCCGATTCTCCCTCTGCATACCGTCCCATATGCCTGTTGGACGAGATTGGCAAATTGTTCGAAAGGATAGTTGCCACTCGGCTCAACGGACATCTGTCGCGCGTCGGTCCCGATTTGGCAGAAAGCCAATTTGGATTCCGACGGGAGCGTTCCACCATAGATGCCATTTTGCGCGTCCGCTCCCTGTCGGAACAAATAGTATCCCTAGGTGGTGTGGCGTTGGCGATAAGTCTGGATATTGTCAACGCCTTTAACTCTCTACCCTGGGATACAATACGGAGGGCATTAGAATACCACCAGGTGCCTGCGTACCTGCAAGGCGTAATCGGGGACTACTTGCGCGACAGGTACATTCTGTACATGGGGCAAGATGGTAGGAATACACGGAGGGAGATCAAACGTGGGGTTCCGCAGGGCTCAGTGCTGGGTCCGCTACTGTGGAACCTCGCGTACGATGCGGTTCTGCGTGTCGACCTTCCTGCTGGTGTAAATATTGTGTGCTATGCCGATGACACACTGGTGATCGCCAGCGGGGTTACCTTCGAGGGGACCAAGGAGCTCGCTGAGCTTGGGACAGAAGTCGTCGTCGCCAAAATCCATGAGTTGGGTCTAGAAATAGCGCCTCACAAGACCGAGGCCTTATGGTTTCACAAATTACCTCGGAGCAGGGAACCACCCGACTCGTGCGTCTACGTGGGTGGGTCTGTAGTCAGAGTGGGGCGGTACATGAAGTACCTGGGGCTCCACCTGGACAGTCGCTGGGGCTTCGAAGAGCACTTTGAGCGCCTAGTCCCCCGGATTGAGAGGGTGGCGGGTGCTATGCACAGACTGCTGCCCAATCTAGGGGGACCGAGGGAGGAAATACGCCGCCTCTATGCGGGGGTAGTACGGTCCGTAGCCTTATACGGGGCACCTGTGTGGGCAAAAAGGCTAGCCATCCGGCGCTGTAGATCTAAAATCTACAGTGTCCAGCGGAGAATGGCTATACGGGTCGTGCGGGGATACCGCACGATATCTTTTGAGGCGGCAACAGTCCTGGCTCGCTTCCCACCCCTAGATATACTGGCGGACATGGATGCAAAGGTGTACAACCGAATCCGCATCCTTCGTCAGAGAGGTGGCAGTGAGCCAGATGAGGCGCTCGAGTCGATAAAACGGCAGGAGCAGCAGAACGCTTTGGCGATGTGGCGCACTCGACTCAACGAGGAGCGCTATGCCCACAAACGTGTTATTGGCGCAATCCTGCCGGTCTTCGAAGCCTGGATGCAGCGACGAGTAGGAAGACTCACCTACAGACTTACACAGATAATTACCGGGCACGGGTGCTTCGGTGATTATCTGTGTAAGATCGGACGCGAAGCGACGGCGAACTGCTTCCACTGCGGTGGACAGGATCAGGACTCCGCGTCCCATACGCTGGCAGTATGTCCAGCGTGGGAACGGGAGCGAATGATCCTGGCAAACCGGGTCGGTCGGGACCTCTCCCTGCCAGCAGTCGTGTCGGCGATGTTGAGCGGGGACTCGGCATGGAGGGCCGTAGCCACCTTCTGTGAGTCCGTAATGGTCCAGAAGGAGGCTGCTGAGCGGGATCGGAGGAGGACAGATCCCGCTCGAAGACGACGTCATCTAGGCGGTCGTCACGGTCCTCCCTCTGAAGATGGTGTTCCCCTACCAGAAACGGGGCCTCTGGGGTTACAGGCGTTTGGAGCGGGGGCCTCGAATGCCTCGTAACGTAACCCCCGAGGAGGACGATGGCTCGGAAGTGGTCCCGAGACATCGTGATAGCACTGCGAGGGTGCTGGGGGTAGTAAGTTACTGCCCCTGGGACGTGCTTCAAATAAAGCAAAGCGAGAGGGGGGCCCCGGTTGCGTTCCGAACGGAGATCCCGGGACCCCTCGTACACGCTGATGGAGACCACCGTGGGGTTTTGGCCGGTAAGAGTCCGGCATAACCTTTCGGTTGCCCCCGCAGCCGGAGGTATCCATGAGGATTTCCCCACGGGAAAAAAAAAAAAAAAAAAAAAAAAAAAGGCATACGTGGAAAATCGCGCAGCGAGATGTATAGAATAAATGCGCGTACAGTAACGAATTTACAGATAGGTTCGCAGTCGGTAAATAAAGAGTGTTTACGTCTAAAGCATTTACGCGACCTACCGAGCTCGGTTTGCTATGAGGACGCCAAACCGAGATTATTATTAGGAGCCGACAATTGGCATTTAATAATCACCCGTAATTTGAGGATAGGGCGTCGAAGGCAGCCTATAGCTGCACGTACGTTATTAGGATGGGTGATACAGGGAACCGTGCCGCGATTCACGTGTAGTGAGGACGGTGAAACCGTGTTACACGTCGTAAGCAGTAGCGGACGGATAGATAGGGACATCCGAACGTTCGCGAGTCAAGACGAGGAGATAACGGAACTCCTCAAACGGCAGTACGAGATCGATTCCATCGGTATCTCGCTAAGGAATATGCCGCGACGGGAAGAGAAGCGCGCTGTCGAGATATTCCAGCGCACCGTCAAGAAGGTCGGCGATCAATACCAGGTGGGACTGCCATGGAAGGACGACGACGTGCGGATGCCTCCTAGCTACGAGATGGCTGCTAGAAGACTGCGGACGATCGAGAGGAAGATGGACAAATCGCCGGAATTTCGAGACGCCTATACCGCACAAATAGATAACCTCCTGGCGAAGGGATACGCAAGGGAAGCCGAGGGGACGGAGAGAGAGGACCCTAGGAGCTGATACCTGCCCCACTTCGCAGTACGAAACCCGAACAAGCCTGGGAAGACGAGAGTGGTTTTCGACGCAGCAGCGCGTGCGTCCGGCAAATGTTTGAACGATTATTTGCTTGACGGCCCCGACTTGTTACGGAACCTACCGGGCATACTGTTCAGATTTAGGGAGAACGAAATAGCCGTGTCAGCGGATATTAGGGAAATGTTCTTACGCGTTAAGATTGACCGTCGCGACCAACCCGCGCAATTATTTCTGTGGCGAGGTAACGAGCGATCCAGCCCACCGCGGGAATACGTTATGACTTCAATGATTTTCGGTGCGAGGAGCTCGCCGTTTCTCGCACATAGCGTTAGGGATCATAACGCGCGCGCACACGCTGAGACACATCCGTTGGCACTTAACGCTATCGTACGTAGTCACTACATGGATGACTACCTAGACAGTTATGCTACGGTAGAGGAAGCGGTAAACACTGCGAGGCAGGTTACGGAAGTCCACCAGCAGGCCGGCTTCACCTTAGCGGGCTGGAATTCGAACCACGCAGCCCTACTAGAAGACAAGCCGGAGGAATTATTAGCGAGCAAGCCTAAGGAGGTAGGCTTGAGACAAGACAGCCCAGGCAGAACCCTAGGGCTATTATGGATGGCCAATGAAGACGCCTTAACGTTTAACACATCCATGAACCGGGTACCGAACGAGGTGAAGACGCTGCAGAGGCCACCGACCAAGAGAGAGGCGTTGAGTGCAGTCATGTCGGTCTTCGACCCGCTTGGACTGCTGAGCTACCTCACCATCACCGCCAAGATCCTGCTGCAAGACCTGTGGCGGATGAAGAAGGTCGGATGGGACGACGAACTACCCGAGGAGGCAGCTGAGGAATTCCAGAGGTGGCTGCGAGTCGTCGAGGAAGTATCACGACTGCGGCTGCCTAGGTGCTATGCTCCTACGGGGGGAGTGGTAGAGCGTCAGCTCCACGTGTTCAGCGACGCAAGCGAACGTGCGTACGCGTCCGCGGCGTATTGGCGATTACGATACCGCGACGGAACGGTTAAGGTACGATTAGTGGCGGCCAAGGCGAAAGTCGCCCCGATAAAGGCGCAAAGCATACCACGGTTAGAACTGCAGGCGAATCTGATAGGCGCGCGACTCGCGGAATTCGTGCAAGGCGAGCACAGAGTGGTAGCCGATAGGGTAGTTTATTGGACAGACTCCACTACGGCGCTCCATTGGATTCAAAACGATACGGCGCGTTACACCCCATACGTAGCACATAGATTAGGGGAGATATCGGAGAAGACGTCACCCGAGCAATGGAGGTGGATACCGACCGCAGACAACATCGCGGATCAGGCAACGCGCATTAATTACACGTACAAGGAAGAGAGCGACAAATGGTTTACGGGACCGCCATTCCTGTACGAAGAGGAAGATCGATGGCCTCGACGACGGGAAGAGAAGGCAGGGGATGAAGATGACGAGCTGGAGGAAGTCGTGGCGCACCAGAGCGACACCAGGGGCGCTCCACACCTGCCAGACATCGAGAGGTTCTCTTCTTACGAGAGATTGGTCAGGGCCACCGCTCGGATATTACAGTTCGTCGATGCCATGAGAGGAAAGGCGCACGGACTAACATTGGACCACATCCAGAAAGCAGAGCGGATGTGGATAGAGCGAAGTCAACAAGAGAGTTTTGCTGAAGACATCAGTCGACTGCAGAAAGGAAGGAACTTGGCAACCGGCAGCGCGTTAAGGAAGCTCGACCCCATATTCGAAGATGGCGTACTGCGAGCTAGAGGACGGATTGACGCAGCCGATGTGGACAGCCAAATGAAGAGGCCCATCATCCTGAACGGACGCCACCAGTTTGTAAAGCTGCTTGTGGAGAAGGCGCATAAGGAAGCAAGCCACGCCAACAGGGAACGGGTAGTGAACGACCTACGCACGAGATATCACATACTTCGACTACGACCGACCGTACGAGAAGTGGAGCGGAGATGTCTGCGGTGCAGGGTACGCAAGGCGACACCACGGCCAGCGGTTATCGGAGATCTACCACCTGAACGGTTAGGGGCATTCGCGCGACCATTCACCTACACCGGAATCGACTATTTCGGGCCTATAACGGTAACAATAGGACGTAGGCATGAAAAACGGTGGATAGCGTTATTCACTTGTTTGACGACGCGCGCGGTACATCTAGAGATAGTTTATTCCCTAACGACGGACTCGGCGATATCGGCATTGCGGCGCATGGCGGCTAGGCGTGGGTGGCCACGGGTCATCTACTCGGATAACGGGACAAACTTTCATGGGGCGGACACCGAATTACGACGGGCGATGGAAGAGTGGGCACCCCTGCTGAAGGACTACGCGTTGACTCGGCGGACGGATTGGAAGTTCATCGCGCCGGGTGCGCCGAACCAGGGAGGCGCATGGGAGCGTCTCGTGCGCTCGGTGAAGACCGCGCTCGAAGCCACACTCAATCAGAAGAGCCCACGGGAGGAGACATTAGCGACGCTCCTCACAGAAGCCGAAAACACCGTTAACTCTCGACCGTTGACGCACGTACCGGTCGACATCGACGAAGAAGAGGCATTGACACCCAACCACTTCTTGCTGCTGGGACCATCGAGCCTTCCAGTGACCGCGCCGTGCACGCCTAATGATCGTCGGGCGTGGAGAGCGGCGCAGGGACTTGCCGACGAGTACTGGAAGCGCTGGGTGAAGGAGTACCTGCCGACGCTGGTTGCGCGCGGAGACTCAAGGGACGTGCAGCAGCGCCCGGTACAAGAAGGAGACCTCGTCGTGGTGGCAGACGGGACCATGCCGCGGAACGTGTGGCCAAGAGGAGTTATAACGAGGACCTTTCCCGGACCAGACGGCGTGGTACGGAACGTCGAAGTGAGGACCAGGGGCGGATTGCTGCGGCGGCCGGTCAGGAGGATCGCCGTCCTCCCGAGTGCAGCCTAGGCTCGCAAGGCTACGCCGGGGGGAGAATGTTACGGACAGCGAGAGACCCGCCGCCCCGTCGCCCCTTCGTTCCCCGTTACGTCCCGCGCACCCCGCACGCCGGCGCTGATCACGCGATATCGGGCAACCAATCAGCGCGCGTGCGGCGAAAATTGCCATCGGGCGGATAACCCCACGGAATGAAGCGCTCTCCTCGGGAATATAAGAAGGGCGATTTAGGCCGTGGGCGTTCATTCGGTTCATTCATTCGGAAGCGGCACTCGAGAAGACAACAAGGAAGAATCAAGACAGAAAACCTGGAAGAAGACTCCATACTGAAGACCTCCCTCTTTGAATAGTGATTTAGTTAATAGTGCCGAACCCTTTGTAAATAGTGAATATAGTATAGTTAAAAGTACCATCTTTTCTTCAAGCAGTCCCCTAGTATAGCTAACCTCACACCGCCAGTTAAAGTATAAATACAGTCCACTACTCTCCATCCACTTTAGGTTCTTTTAACGAAATTATTACATTTTTTGTTGAAATGCTTCTTAATTTTTTTTTATTAGTCATAATTCAAAATAATCTAAAATTATTCTTATGTGTAAATGACTTTAAAGTTTTGCCAATACCACAGATTACTAAATAGTTTACTAACCAATACTGCCAGTGTGCCCTACAGGCACATTTGTGTGCTGGATTGGTGGAGAATAAAACCGCTGTGATATTTTTCTTTCTTCTATATTTGGTGTTTTCCTTGAGGTAGCTGGCCGCCGACTGTGTCGAACGACGAAAATCGCCCCTCTTTTATACCGCCTCGGGCTGGGTCAATGGATACGGCCGACGCATCGTACAAATGGCGTCGACCAATCAGCGCGAGGCGTGACAGAGCAAGTGACGATGCTGAGTCCCGTTACATTGTTTGTCTTAAGCTAGTTCTATATCTTACTGAGTCATTGTTTATATTGTTTACCTTAAGCTAGTTCTGTTATACAAAGTGACCAACTAATTTTATTACACAAATATAAGCTCTACACTATTATTTTCTTAACATAAAATGCTTATATCCTATCTAAACTATAATCTCTATTAATATAAATGTTTATCCTATCTAAGTACAAACTAACTATATAATATTTATTCCATTAATATAAATGTTTTTGTCTTATTTATGTATCACTATTTGTTTTTCTCTTGTCCCGCACATCACTCCCGCCGTGCGACCGCGTCGCATCAGCTTCCGGTGCGGGCTCGACGTCCGTAGATAGAGGCAGGATCACAAGCTTCCTTACTGGCCGGCGTAGGACACCTCCCTTAGTTAGCACGTCCACAGTCCGCACGACGTTGTCGGGACCCGGATATGTAGCGATGACTCTTCCTCGTATCCACACGTTGCGAGGCAGGTTGGGATCGACGATCTGTACGAGGTCGTCGACGCGTGCTGCTTGGCCTTGTCCGTGGGGCTCCCGCCGGTGTTGAAGCTCAGGGAGGTACTCCTTCACCCAGCGTAACCAGAAGGTGTCGGCTAGCCTCTGCGCGGCTCGCCAACTTGACCGTGAGAGGGCGTCTCGTTCGGTGAAAGTGCCTAGCTGTGGTACTCGTCCCGGTCCTCCCAACAAGAAGTGGTTAGGAGTGAGAGCTTCGGGATCCTCTGGACTGACTGAGACGTGAGTCAGCGGTCGGCTGTTGACGGTGTATTCCACTTCTACCAGTAGTGTCGTGAGGACTTCCTCCGTCGGATGACGTTCGTGCAACGTCGCGATAAGAGCGGTCTTGACGGAGCGAACCATTCGCTCCCAGGCTCCGCCCATAAATGGAGCTCCAGGCGGGATGTAGCGCCAGGAGATAGTCCTTTTTGCTGCTTCTTCTGCGGTCGCTGCGTCGACCGCCTGTCGTAGTTCCTTATCGGCTGCCTTCAGGTTGGTGCCGTTGTCTGACCATATTTCTGTCGGGCAGCCTCGCCGTGCGATCATCCGCCTTATGGCCATTACCGCGGAGTCAGCGCTAAGTGAGCCGGCAACTTCTAGATGTATGGCTCGCGTAGTGAGACATGTAAAAATGGCCACATATCTCTTTTGTCGAGTTCGTCCGACGGTCACCGAAAGAGGTCCGAAATAGTCCACCCCGGTGTAGGTGAAGGGGCGCTTGTGGTGAGCTAAGCGACACGTTGGCAGGTCCCCGGTTCTCGGATGCGGCGGTACTTGCGTCTTCATTCTGCAGAATAGGCATTTTCGTAGTATTGTGCGTACGATAGGGCGCAGTCTCAGTACCCAATACTGCTGCCGGCACTCGTTAACTGTGGCTTCTACACCGGCGTGATGGAGTTGCCGATGTATAGCCTGCACCCAGAGCTTGACTGTGTGATGATCACCGTCAATTATCAACGGGTTCTTGAATTTTTCCTCCATGTCGCAGACTGCTCGAATACGACTTCTAAGTCGTAGTGTGCCGTTTATTGACTCGACGCTGAGCTGGCGAAGGCGGCTCTCCTTATTGATCGGCTTCCCGCTGTTTAGGCTGTCTATTTCTTCCGCAAAGGATTCTTCTTGGGAGGATCGCATCAGAAGCTCTTCAGCTGTCTTAAGCAGCTCGGCTGAGACCATTAACGGCTTTATGTCTTCTGGCGACCGCTTCTTTGTCGTCATGTGCGCCTGATATTTCACTGTAGCTTTGTTCTTTTTCCAAGTGGGATCAGCCTCTTTATTCTTCTTTGTTCGTTTGTAGTTGACTCTCTGTTTGGTGTTTCTGCAGAGTTGAATGAACTGTAGAACACGTGCGGTTGAGTATCGGAGTCGGTCCCAGTTGGAGAACTTCGCTGGATCAGGTAGACCTTCGGCAAGCCTCAATCTTCTTTTGTTGCTCACGTAATGTGTCCTTTCTTCGTCGGAAGGTTCTTCCGCTGTTGCTCTTGTGGTTTCTGTCGGCCAGAAGTCTTCTGTTAGGTATAAGAAGTCAGGCCCTTTGAACCATCGATGTTCTTTATTAAATGCTGCTGGTACGTCTCGTGTGGCGTCGTCCGCCACGTTCAGCTTTGTCGGAACCCAGCGCCAGTCGTTAACTTTGGAACTCTCTTCTATTGCTGCTAGACGGTGAGCCACGTAGGGCTTATATGAACGTGACCCTGTCCTTATCCAGGTTAGTACTGTCTTGCTGTCTGTCCAGAATACTTTGCGGTCAGGTTTCCTCTCGTGTTCTTCGACTACTGTTTCTGCGAGCCTGGTGCCCATGACTGCTGCCTGTAGCTCCAATCTTGGGATGGACGTCAGTTTTAACGGTGCCACCTTTGCTTTCGCCACAATAAGGGATAGGTGGACCTCGCCTACTGCTGTTACAGCTCTCCAAAAGAGGACCGCAGAATAAGCTGACTCGCTGGCATCGCTGAAGACGTGGAGTTCTAGGGAGGCCGCGTCACTGTAGTGAAGATATTGTCGCGGGATTGCTATTTCGTGGAGGCCTTCCAGATGCTCCATCCACATTTTCCACTGCTCTGCCAGGTCTTCGTCGATCTTGTCGTCCCATGCTGTTCCTCTACGCCAGACTTCCTGGAGGAGTTGTTTTGCCCTGATGGTGATAGGCGAGGCGAATCCGAGCGGGTCGAAGAGCGACATCACTATTCTCAGTGCTTCCCTTTTCGTCGGCTGCTTCCCTTCTAGGAGTGTTGAGGGTATTCTGGCTAAGTTGAGGTTGAAGGTGAGTTCGTCCGAGTGGATCTTCCAAACAACACCCAGAACTCGTTCCATCTTTTCTTCTGTTTTGTAGAGTTCCATGTCTTCTGTCTGGCTGTCTTCTCCAAGTGTTTCTAGGAGTGATGCTGAGTTTGATTTCCACTGTTTCAACTCGAAGCTGGCTTTCATGTGCACGGCTCGTACACTCTTCGTGATGCGTTTGGCATCTTCGAGGGTTCTGAAGCTGTCCAAGTAGTCGTCGACGTAATGCTTCATTATGATGGCCGCTGCGGCTTCTGGGTGAGTTTCCCCGTGCTGTTTGGCGTTTAGGTTCTTGACGTATATTGCTGTCGAAGGCGAACTCGATGCTCCGAAAATTAATGATGTCATTCTGTACTCTTCCGGAGGTTGGTTTTCTCGTCGAATCCCACGCCATAGGTACCGCAGTGCGTCCCTGTCTTGTTCTCGCAACTTGACTTGCATGAACATCTCTTTGATGTCCGCCGTAACCGCGATCATGTGTTGTCGGAAGCGCATGACGACACCTGGTAGCGATTGTAGTAGGTCGGGCCCTTTGAGTAGCATGTCATTAAGTGCCACCCCTTTGGTCTTGGCTGCGGCATCGTGTACCACCCGTAATTTCTCCGGTTTCATTGGGTTGACTACTGCAAAGTGAGGTAGGTACCAAGTTTTGTCAGCTGTCTTCTGTTTTGGGGCGGGTTCGGCGTACCCCTTTGCGACGAGAGCGTTCATTTGTTCCACGTATTTCTTCTTTAACGTGGGGTCACGATCGATCTTCTTTTCTATGTTGAAGAGCCTCTTCAGCGAGTTTTCGTAATTGTCTGGTAACTTGACATCGTCTTTGCGCCAGAGAAGACCGGTCTGGAATCTTCCTTCTTCTGTCTTCGTTGTGGTCCTTTCCAAGATACGAAGTGCTTGTTCTTCTGGATCAGTCTTCGGTCTCTTGGGCTTTATACAAAGTGCGTCCATCTCGAAGTATCGCTTCACGAGGTCTTCTAGATTCTCCTCTGGATCTTCTACGATGTGTGACACGAAATCGATGTTCCGTCCGAAGCTTCGTGTCTGGCTGCCGTGGAGTACCCAACCTAGTGGCGTGAGAGATGCCACTGGGTGGTTCTTGTCTCCTTTTCTTACTTCCGATGTCAGCAGAAGATGCCAGTTATCTTGTCCGATCAGCACTCGTGGCTTGGCGTTTGCATATGTGAGATGTCCTTGGATATCAGAGAGGTGTTGACACTCCTCCACTAGATCCTGTGGGACCCGTTGAGATGAGACTTGCAGGTTCTTCACTGTGCGTGCTTGTATTTGTTCTTCATGATCGTTGAGCCCCTTTAGTTTGATGGTGACTCTCCTCGATGCTGACTCCGATACTTTCTTGTCGTTGATGGTTTCTATCTTCAGTGGGTCTATGGGGCCCGTTGCTCCGACGCTTGTTACTATACTATCGTCGACGAGCGTGACTGTTGAGCCGTCGTCCATCAACGCGAAGGTGTTGACAGCTCCTTTTGGTCCTTTGACCTGGATCGGTAGGATTTTTAAGTATGATTGCTTCTTGACGGTCCAGGTTGAGTTGATGACCTCTGTTGCCCCTTGATTTTCTTTTGCTTCTGAATCTTCTGACTTCTTTTCGTAATGCAGCATCTTGTGGTGAGAGTACTTGCAGCAGTTGACATTACATGGCTTGGGTCGGCAGTGGTGTGTCTTGTTCCTATAGCGAAGACACCTGAAGCAGAGGCGCTTGGACTTGGCCATGTCCCATCTTGCATTTGCATCTAACTTCTTGAATTGTTCACATTCTGTGGCGTTGGTGTGCCCCGTATCTTCACATACGACGCATCTTGGTATGTATGTCTTCTCAGTCACGTTGTTGATCCTTTGAGTCTTCCTTTGTGGTGCGGCTGTAATAGGCGGTGTCATCTGTTCGGGCAGCGCGTAGGGTCCACACAGTTCTGCTTCCCTTTTGAAGAACTTCTCTATCTTGATGAGGCAAGGGTCTTCACGTGGCTGCATGGCTGAGAAGTCGTAGTACCTATAACGCAGAGTTGGCGTCAGTTTGTCTACTATTGTCTTCGCGAGTTCAGGATTGTACATGTAGTTAAAACAACCCAAAGTCTTCAGTGTCGCCACTACGTTGGAGATCTTGGTGGCGAATATGCATATGTCTCTTGGTGACTCAGTAAGGCGCGGCAGACCTCTAAGCGTCTCCATCTCCAGCATGGCTATTGACTCTGGTCTTCCAAATCTTGACTCCAAAGTCTTCATTACTTCAGCCGGGTGTGCGTTTGTCATAAGTAGGCCTTCAACTGCTTCCTTGGCCTTCCCTTTCAAGTTTCTTCTGAGTCGATTCGTATTTTCAACTACGCTGAATGTCGCTTCTGTCTCGTAGTAGGCGGCGCGAAAGGGTAGCCATTCCTGATGCGACCCGCTGAAGAATGGTAACTCGACGAACTTAGGTCGTTGGGCGGCGCTGACAGCCCGAGTGATGGCTTCAGCCAGGAGGGCTACGTCAGTTTGACCTCCCGCCGGTGACTGATGTGTTTCTTCGTGCCTTGGTTCTTCTGCGTGGGCGGCTGTTGGTTCTTCTATGGCCTGGTGAGGTTCGTTGGTGATTGCTAACACCGGGCGATTCACTTGATTCTCCAACCAGTCGTCCACTCTTGTATTGACTTCTGATCTTGAGTAGAGGGATGCGTCATCTTGTTCTTCCTCCTCCTCTTCTGAGTCTTCCCTTTCTAAGGCAGCAAGGCGTGCTGCGGCTAATTCCACTTGAAGGCGTAGTAAATCTTCTTTCGCCTTTGCAAGCTTGAGCTGCTTCGTTCTACTGCGTGTAGATCCTCCTCCACCTCCCTTCTTGCTGGGCGGGCGGGGTTCCTGTAGCCCGGTTTGCTTTGATGGACCGGCGGTGCTTCTTATGGCTCGCTTCACTGTAGAAGTTTCTGTTTCTCGGTGAGTTGCTCTGGTGACAGTAGCGGGCGGCTTCATCAGCTGTTTGGCCTTCGCACCCGCAGTTAGTGTCGTCGCCGCGGATGGTGTTACGGAAGGAGCGACGGCGCTGGCGGGGTGCGTGGCGGGGGCGGCGGTTGCGGCTGAGGCTGAGGTGGCGGCGGACGAAGTGGTCGCTGCGGTGGCGGAAGTCACGGTGGATGGATCAGTCGCCGCGGAGGTGTCTGTATACTCCGAAGTCTCCGTGGCGGTCGTCCCTGTAGCTGTTGATTCCGTACTGGCTTCCGCACTGGTGGTACCGGTCGCCGAGGTGGTAGCCTTGGACGACGACGGCTTGCTGCCCCTTCCCTCAGAGCGCGTAACGGCCATGCTGTTAGCTGACTTTTTCTTCGAATAATCTTGAGTCTTGAAAAACGATTTCCGAGGAGTCTTCTTAATTATTTTTCTTCAGGTAATTATTCCCCACAAGATTCGGCTGGCGAAGGACCATTAAATGTGCCCTACAGGCACATTTGTGTGCTGGATTGGTGGAGAATAAAACCGCTGTGATATTTTTCTTTCTTCTATATTTGGTGTTTTCCTTGAGGTAGCTGGCCGCCGACTGTGTCGAACGACGAAAATCGCCCCTCTTTTATACCGCCTCGGGCTGGGTCAATGGATACGGCCGACGCATCGTACAAATGGCGTCGACCAATCAGCGCGAGGCGTGACAGAGCAAGTGACGATGCTGAGTCCCGTTACATTGTTTGTCTTAAGCTAGTTCTATATCTTACTGAGTCATTGTTTATATTGTTTACCTTAAGCTAGTTCTGTTATACAAAGTGACCAACTAATTTTATTACACAAATATAAGCTCTACACTATTATTTTCTTAACATAAAATGCTTATATCCTATCTAAACTATAATCTCTATTAATATAAATGTTTATCCTATCTAAGTACAAACTAACTATATAATATTTATTCCATTAATATAAATGTTTTTGTCTTATTTATGTATCACTATTTGTTTTTCTCTTGTCCCGCACAGCCAGTATGAGATATTAAGCTAATGTTGAACTGAGGTTTGAGTTGATTGTTGGTTCGTAACGCATGGGTATTTGACAGTAGCTTCTCAGACTAGTTCAACGTTTTCTGGATTCAACATATGCAATTGATACCCTGATCTGGGAACGTCTTCAAGGCTAAACACGCCACGTCGAAACTATAAACTTTGCAGATTTATTTCTATAGGAGCTGGACTTGACTTTTATTTTTCATGTCCCAAAACAAAGTATAGCTAGATTGGTTTCTTTTTATCTTGTAAAGACCATCACGTTTGAAAATCATATCTAAATAGCCACTATTTTTTATAATAACGTCAACAATACTTTTGAGGTTAAAATGAACAACTACCTTTTACCCGACTGCAACATAGCCTAAAAGTCTAGTTAGTGATAAGCGAGGAGGGTAATTAGCGATCTCGTTTCCATTTATTTTGATTTCTCTCAGATAATTTTATCTCTCAAAGCGCACTCCTTGTCTGTCCATCAGACTCCTAGAGTCCGATGACAAATAGGGCCGTCTATCAAAGTCGTCTCTTGGAATCTGGCCCGCTTCAACGACAGGTTTTGCTCAACAATTCATTAAAAACTACAACTACAACTACTCCCCAGAAGACACAAATTTGCGCGTTTTATCGCATCTATCACGGGGAGTGCTCTGAGGAATTGTTCGGACTAATTCCAGCCGCGCAATTACACCATCGCACATCGTGACAAAACTCGCGATATCATTCATACCATCTGGATGATTGGCGGTCTACCACTGTGCGATTTATAAGAAGTTTTCTTCCTCGCACAACTTCTTTGTGGAATCGATTACCATCAGCGATTTTTCAGGACCGACACGACTTAGGGATCTTCCAGAAAAGGGCCTACTCCTTTTTAAAAGGCCGGCAACGCATCTGCAATTCCCCTGGTGTTGCATTTGTTCATGGGCGGCGAAAGTTACTTACCATCAGGTGAACCGCATGCTCTTTTGCCATCTCTCCTATAAAAAATAAACTATATGGCTCTAACTTGCACAGCGTGTAGTGTAGAAAACAAGGATGGCATAATTATCATTACACGTAAAGTCTTTCCTGAAAGAATTCAAGGCTTTTTTGTTGTTTGACTTCTTCTATTCTGGATGAAGAGAGTTAGTCGCTAGATACCTACTGTCTTTCAGTCTTCAATACTCAAGTTGCATATGTAATGACAAATCGAGTAACGGTAGTTACAGGAGTAAATGAAGTGTAATGGTAGGATTTAGGAGTACTTAAATGAAAGAAATAGACTTGACAAAAATACTTTTTATTCATCATCCTCTCTTACAACTACAGCTTGTTAGCAGGAATGATGCTGGCGCTGAGAATGTCGGCTGATGCCTGGCCCATCCAAAGTACCACACAAGCGTCATAGCATGTGGACAGCACCCAATCGTTCTTCTACCAACTAAACAATTACAGCAATACTCTATTATAGCTTCCAGACACATTATTTTCAGTTAATATATAACATAATATACTTTTGTCGAAATGTGTCTGAATTTGATTTTGATTTTATAAGTGAAATATTTCCACTTCCTTTTAATCGATACTCGGTTACGTTTATGTTTTATCTGCTTATTTCAATTCGATACACTCCGTGAAATCTGACATGTTCACTATAATAGAACCTGGCCTGTCAGATCTGATATGTTCCTAGGGCATATAATATAACTTCACTATATTCTAGACGGGGGAATATAATATTAGTATTGGTATGAGCTGTAATACTACTAGTATTATAGCTCATCCCAATACTAATATTATATACTAATATTGTATACAAATCAGATGTTCGTCTATTCATATTCATAGTGTTTATAAAATCAAATAACTTATTATTTACTGGAAATCGTTCCCTAATCACATTTACGATTTGCTCAGCATTATACCTATTTTTTAACCGAACACCGAATTTATTTAAAAAGCTTGCAGCTATGGAAAACATTTACATTATATGTGGAACAGTTTTATTAAAAAAAATTGTCGGAATATTTTAAAGTCTCGTTTGAAGTACCCGTTAACGACTTCCACCACCCAACGGTATATAGTCGCACAACGACTCCTGTTAGCTTGCTCGATAATGTGCTGATGCTCACCCTAAAGCAGCGCTTCCGGCATATATGTTTTATAGCTGCAAGCCTCTACCATAGACATCTACATCTATCCTCTATTACAAATCAAAATGTAGATGCGTTGTCACCCGTGAGGACTAAGATGGAATACCTCATTTCCAGTAAAAAGGGCCTCCGGCCACCTGCACTCACCAAGCGAAACGCAGAGGTAAACCTCTACTTCACGCTGGTTTTCTGTGAGGTCGTGATACAAGCCCGGTTCGAGTCGGTCCATACCATCAGGTGGACCGTGTATTCGTATTTCACCGTATCCTATAAAAAAATGTAAAGAACAAATTTTTGTATTTTAGTGGGCTTCCAACTGCTTTCATTTCGATTGTGTCTGATGTTTTTTGTCTCACAAGCCGCAATGATCGGATCAGAAATAAACATAAAACGAAAACCAAAATGCAATTATTATCAGATCATATAAAAAGTTTCCTTAAAATTCATCATCCATATTTTTTAATTTTTTTTTAAAAACTAGAACCCCCACACTAGGATTTTCTCCAGTATCGTGAGGGCAGCTTTCAAACATAAATTGCACGAGAACAAACATCCAGACCCGGAACAATGATTTGTAGAGCACACAAATACTTGTTCCGTGCGGGATTCGAACCCGCGGCCCCAGCGCAACAACTCATTGCTAAGCCACTGTGCCACGGAGCCGCCGATAAATAAAAACAATGCGTTGCAGTTTTTCAATGTTGGCAGCCCTCGTATTAATAAGTTGTCAAGTTGCGTTACGCACTCTATTTAGTCCCTATATATTTTAAATAATAATATTATTTAAAATATATAGGGATAATATTAATTTTAAACACGTCATGTTTTAGTTTTAACTAGCTCTACCCCGCGACTTCGCCCGCGTGTAATCTAGGGTTTTTATTATATTGCGCGGAAACCTAATTATTTTTCTAAAATATAAGTAGCCTATGTTACTCCTTGTAACATCAGCTATCTGTCAGTGAAATTCACGTCAAAATCTGTCCAGCCGTTTCGGAGATTAGTGGGAACAAACAGACAGATAGACAGACAGACGGACAGACAGACAAAAATTTTAAAAATTATGTTTTTGTTGCAAGTACTGTGTATACTTTCATATGCATTTAGTAAAAAGCTGTTATTTTGACATTACAAACAGACACTTCAATTTTATTTATTTGTATAGATTAAAAAAAAGGTGGAAGAATTTTTCATTCACTATGGCAACATTTCCATATAATGTCATATGTCAGTTTTTAAAAATTCATATTTATTTTTGATGAATGTTTTACGTAAAAATATAAGTTCAAAAGCATTAGTTACTCGTGAAATGTAATATTACTATGTTTCTTGTGTTTCTCTGATATACTGACATCCGTTCACTGCATAAAACGTTATTTTTAATTAAAATTTCGGGAGCTGTTGTCAACACGACACGACTTTGAACACTAACGGGCCGAGTATTGAACTAAGCCATACTGGCTTAGTTTGAGTTGCTTCACATTATGGACGCGGACTCGGCTTCTAGGTGTTAATATTCTAAGTTATTTTCAATGAAATCCTTAAGAAAATCATAAAGCGTATCATCAAGTTCATTTAATCTTTGTTTTATTAAAATTGGTTAATTCTATCGAAAGTTATGATTATTATTTTGAAATGTAGGTTCGAATTTGTTTAATGGCGCCATAAAATCTCAGAAATAGTAATAAAAAGATTCGTGTGTAAAAAAACGTTCTATTATAATATATTTATACTTAAAACACAGTTAAAAGAAATATGTTTTGCTTAAATTAAAAAAAAGGATGTTTTCTCAGAAAGTACGTAATAGATGGCGTTGTACAAATTGCAACCTTTTCTGAATTGCGATGTTAAGATTTTTCGCCGGTGAATCGTAATGAGACTCACTGAAGAAATTTATGTCCATGAGTCCGATAAAGCTGTAAGAGCCGTGTAGGCTAACATCTCAAACATCAACAGAAACAAAAATCAGAAAGAAAAAATACTACCTACGCCCAAGTTATGCAACAAAACCCGACTAAAAGTAGCAAAATTGCAATAAAATATGGTGATATTGTTTTATACCCAGAATCCCTCTAATAGCAAATAACTTTCCTTTCAGTTTTAAGATAGGGATGATCGATGTTGCAAATGCAGAAACATCGATGATGACATCGATGTTGCAGAAACATCGATGTTATCATCGATAGCTCAACATCGATGTTCGATGTTTAGCCTACTCAAAACATCGATGTTGACCATTATCAATGTTTTTTGTATATGTGTAGATACTTACACATTATTTCAAAATTATGTGGGTATACACAGCAAGGGATAAGTAACTGTTCACGCACCTAGCTGTCCCTACAAAGGACTACCATACAGGGGCCCATACAGCTGTTAGGTTCGACGGACAACTGGACCCAACGGGACCCAACTGGCCTTATGGAAAATGTCCTATCCTACTACACAATAGGGAGAAGGCTAGGTGAATAAATAGTATGTACCTGTTCAGAGGCGAAGAAGGCTCCCAGGGCTCGTTCAGGCGTAATTGTCGTGAATGTGAGTAGTGTGTGAGAAGTGTATATCTGTGTAACCTGAATTAGCCCTTTTAATCAGCAGCCACCCTGCCAGCGGCGGCAGCAATGGACTATTTCTTTCTTCAATTCACTATGTCAGTCTTTCAACTTTATCGTACATTTAACTAACTTCAAGACGCAACTAAATTCCGTTAATTATAATAAAAAAACGTAACTCACGGATAACCGGTGGGTCAAAGTTCACTTTCGTTCACTCCGCAACAAATTATTTCGAAACCCGAACGCGACCTTTTAAGGCGCTTAACGCAACGGTACAATTAAACACTAACTTCTCAATAATTAGCCAACCTGACGTCTAATGTTCTAGACTACATAATTATTCGTCGCTGCACAAATCCGTTAACAAAATCGGCGCTATTAGAGGCAACCACGCGGCTCGATTCGACTCACAGCAAGCACTGCCCGGCCGCCGCTTGACGACAAAAAATACCCGATCTCCCCCGCGCTCAGCGCGTGCGGGGAGGCGCCTGCGAGCTGCGTGCCCGCCGGTGCTAGCTATATCGAAGAAGCGCGCTAACACGTCTCCGTTATAGTAATTTTAAATTTTAGCGTTTGGTGCAAACAGTAACAATTAACTTGGATATCAATTTACGTCAAAATAGTTATTATGCAACAATCGACAACGACACTACAAAATAAAGCGATGCGTTCAGGAATTCTGAATTATTCAACATTTTTAATCTTCAGAGCAGATGTAAGATTTATTTGATATTGATTTCGCGGGTTCGCATTGTTTGCAAGTTCCTAATTATCGATTATGGGTTCATTGACATCGTTGTTTCCATGTTTGACATGTGTCATATTTAATTTTTAGCATCGATGATCATCGAATAGCTGAGTGGGAAACACGCTTAAAATAGGTATGTATTTTAAGAGTGTTTCCCACTCAGCGTGTGTTATGCGATGATCGTAAATAAAGTGCAAGGTCAAACTTTACGCGTTCCAGGAGTGAACCTCAGTACTGGTTGTTTTGCACATGGCCAACTATATATTGCTTTTTCTGTACGTCCCGGCTATGTCTACTTCTAACGTCGTTTACACAGAAGCTCTATTATAAACGACTTAAAACTTTGAGCATATCGATTTATTTTGTTACCACTTATTGATACAGTAATGATATAAATCACTTAATATTCTCTTACCCTAAACGTCAAATGCTTTAAGTAAAATCTATATACGCGAGCTACGCCGCGGGCACAGCTAGTTTAATATAAAGTTACTAAAGTTTTAAGAAACAACTATTTTTATAAGTTCAGTGATGTGTGAAAGCAACGCGGACGAAGTCGCGGGTATCAGCTAGTTAAATAATATATACTAACTTTTAATTCCGTTCAAATTTACGATTGACATAAAATAAATATTTGCGGGGCCATCTTTCAGGCTTTCTGGAATTTCCAATTGTCACCTCTTTCAACACACGAAACGAGAAAAAATGTGTCGATAGATTCTTTAACGCTTCCTCCACACAGCAATATTAAAATGATTATAATCATTATGTTTAGGCCAAATAATTAACACTGTAAAAATTTGCATTCACGACGCGCGCTCGACTCGTGCATCCGATGTTACCAAGGTCACCGTCGCCCCCCCGCTCCCGTTCGCATTCCATTCGATGGCGCGGCTGCCGATTAGTATGAAAAAGCGTCGTAGCGCGACGGTCGGTCGCGCGCCTCCTACGGCGTTATCTTAATTTGTTTTTCGTGGTAACGAGGCTGATCTCATATAATTATTGATGTAACCGTTTTGAGTATTGTTTGCGACCGCTGGGTTGGTTGCGCGCGGCCGGTGTAGATTTTTTGACGGTCTAGAATTTGAGTAAATTGTGCGTGCCTAATTTACTATTGAATATTTGGGTCTCGTGTAGACCGCCTTGAATTGATTTGTCTGATTTGTACGTTTCATGACGGGAGGATTGTATTGGGTTTGAATTATTAACTTAACTTTGATTGACATTAATTTGATTCGACGAGTTGCTTTGTGGCATTTTAATATCGTACGAAAGAATTTGGCTTGGTCGGGAGAACGCTGAACTTTGTGACTCAAGAAGAGACCGCGTTCATTCCCGTGTTTGTAATTCTGTGCTAAGTGAACCCGGAACATTGAATATTGAACTTTGACCTACTGTTCTTTACTTGTGTCGAGTGTCACTTGTTTTAATTTCAATGAACGTTGATTTGGTTGACTTTGAAGCTAATTAAATGTACAATAAAATTGATAAACTAATACAGTGAAATAAAAGCAGAAGTTTTCAATTGGTGAACGCCACCCTTGAGGGATCTCACTTTCGGAGAGAAGCAGCGCTTGTGGATTTGCGGTCCGACTTCAACGGCTAAGTCAGGTTACTTTGTACACACTACTGCACACTACTTACATGCACATCACTTACCACCTGACTGGTACCCTGTGGTCAACCCTACCTCCGGAAATCGGTAAGTTGTGCTTGCTTATTTGTCAGCCGTATTAGAACATTTATCCATAGGCCATTGGACCCCTCCCTTGGTTGCCCGTCGCGACTACCACTCATGGGCCCTGGTACGGTCCACCTTTGTCGGGGCAGCTAAGGGCGTGAACACATTATCAGCATTATTACAACGCCCCGTGTAGTAGCGGGAAAAAATACCCACTACTCCATATCTTCCCGTGGGTGTCATAAAAGGCGATAGAGGGAAACTGAGGCAGAAGATGTGCAGCAGCATCTTTCTGATAAACAGCAAAGCAATAAAATAACTGCGGTTGCCAACCCGCTCGTCAAGCGTGGCAACTATGGCAATATACCCCCCATGAGCAATGACAATAACAAAACGGCCCCTAGTACACGGCGGCCCCGCTATTCCTGGCTATGGTGGCGACCCTGGTAACTACGGGGCAGGGGTTGCTAAGAACCTCCGGTGGAGGCTCGGTGGCCACCTGTGACGACTCGACCTGGAAACTTATAATGCACGCACCCTGAGGACTGACGAGAAAAGCCTGGAGCTGGAAGAAGAGATAGAAAAGTTTCGCTGGAATTTTGTCCCAAGGAGGTATCGGATTTATCGTCCACAAGTCTCTCGTTAGCAAAGTTGTAATGATTGGGAGTGTGTCGACGAGGGTTGCGTACCTTATACTCAGAATCACCAAACGGTATTTGCTGAAGGTCATACAGGTTTACGCACCAACCTCGGGACATCCCGATGAGGAGGTGGAAGAAATGTATGCTAGAACCATGAATTCCTCCAAAATCCACTATACAGTGTTAATGGGAGACTTCAATGCAAAGCTAGGCACAAGAGAGAACGGTGAGCTGAAAGTAGTGAAATTTGGATGAGGGCATCGGAACCCAAGGGGCCAGCAGCTGGCCGACTTCATGAAGAAAGAAGAATTGTTTATGATGAACTTTTTCTTCCTGAAGCGGCCCCAAAGGAAGTGGACCTAGTCGAGCCAAGACGGTTCGACAAAAAATGAGATTGACTTCATTATGACGACCATACGACAACTGTTCAGTGATGACTCAGTGATCGCAAGGGTGAAAACTGGTAGCAATCACCGAATGGTTAGAGGAAATCTGAACTTAAACGTTAAGTTGGAGAGGTGTCGTCTAATGAAGTCAACGCTCCGTCGCCCTCGTGCTCTAATCCAAAGTCCCGAAACCTTTCAGCTCGAGTTACAAAATCGTTTTGAGTGCCTAGAAGATTGCAATGCAGTGGACGATGTAAATGACAAGCTCGGGGAAACTTTCCATGCGGTCGGAGCTAAGTTTTACAAGACTCGCCGCAGACGAACACAAAAACTCTCCGATCACACTCTTAATCTCATGGCTGTTAGACGGGAAGGGAAAGGAAGCTGCAGTCTTCAGTAGATTTGATAGCATACAGGCAACTGAACAGACAGATCTCGACATGTATATGCTGCACGTATGGGCCAGCTCGAGCTGGGTTGGTACCTCAACCTCACAGAATACCGGCGTGAAGTAGAAGCTCTGCTTCTATGTTTCGTCTGGTGAGTGCAGGTGGCCGGAGGCCAAATTCCCCCCCCCCCCCCCATCAATATGGTAGCGGAATTACACGAAAGACTACCCCAGGAGGGTACCAGTACCCCTGGAGAATCCCTCGCTGAGCATCCACGACCATGTTATTCCACTCCTGAGTGTGGGTGCTCAGGCTGCCCCGCGTATTCTGGGGGGGGGGGGGGGGCAAAATTCCGCTCAAAAACATAACTGAGCAACAATTTCAAGGCGACCCACGACTGCCACGCTATCCGTGAATTTCTGCAACATGAGGGGACTTCACTCGAACCTAAACGCCGTCCACTACCATCTCGAGACGGCGAAGCCAGCCTTGCTCTTTCTGACCGAAACGCAGGTTTCCTCTCCGGCTGATATATCGTATCTCTCCTACCCGGGGTACAAATTGGAGCACTCCTTTTTGTCTCGGGCTGGAGATTGCGTGTATGTTAGAGAGAACATCTGTTCTCGACCTGCAGTCGGTAACAGATCTAGATCGGCAGTCTTGAAGGTTCGGACCTGTCCATCCTTTGGCTACGTGTAGACAGCGACGACCGTCCGCGCGTCTACGGGTGCCTCTATAGGTCCCATAGCGGTAATGCGGAAACAGACCGACTCATCGACCACGTACAAATGGCTACAGATTCCTTGCTACAACAGGTCCCATCCGCAGAGATCATGATCCTTGGCGATTTTAACGCCCACCACGCTGAATGGCTCAGTTCACGTTTAACCGATCATGCGGGGAGATTTGTTTATGACTTTGCCTTGGCATATGGTTTGACACAACTGGTTACTTCGCCTACGCGGATTCCAGATGTGGAGGATCGTACACCTTCCCTGTTGGACCTTCTGCTGACCTCTCATCCGGACGGATATCAGGTTTCCGTCGATGCCCCTCTCAGCTCTTCGGACCATTGTCTGATTCGGAGTGTGGTGCCACTCATGCTCCCCTCGCGGTTGCGTTCTGCAGGTTGCCGCCGTGTTTGTCATTACAGGTCAGCGGATTGGGACGGAATGCGGTCTTTCTTTGCATCCTACCCATGGGGGCGAGTTTGCTTCTCGCCGGATGATCCCAGCGCTGTTGTTGACTCTGTCACTGATGTGGTGCTACAGGGAATGGAACTATTTATTCCATCATCTGTGGTTCCCATCGGAGGCAGATCTCAGCCTTGGTTCGGTCGCTCCTGTAAGACTGTATTACGCAGTAAGCAGGAGTGTTATCAAGCCTGGGCTGCGGCTTCGGCGGATCGGGATGTAAGCACCAGCATACTTAAAAAGAAGTATAACTTCGCCTCCAGGTCCTTCTAAAGAGTTATTGCCAAGGCAAATTCAGAGCACATTGGGCAGAATTGGCGAGAAACTATTTCGCTTCCTCCGACTACAAGCCTATTAACGCTGGTGTTCCACAAGACTGTATGCAATCCCCAACGCTGTTTCTTCTGCATATCAATGATATGTTGCTAACTGGTAACATTCATTGCTATGCGAATGACAGCACTGGTGATGCTCTATACACCGGCCGTGCCAATGTTTCTCGGGAAAACGTCGCCGAGTACCGGAACAAACTTGTGTCTGAAGTCGAGTCTTTGCTGAACAAAGTCTCGGATTGGGGGCAACTAAATCTAGTCCAGTTTAATCCTCAGAAGACACAAGTTTGCGCGTTTACCGCTAAAAGGAACCCCTTTGTCGTATCTCCTCAGTTTCAAGACACTTCCCTTCATGCCTCAGCCAGTATCGGAATCCTCGGAGTCGACATATCGAGTGACGTGCAGTTTCGTGGTCACTTGGAAGAGAAGGCCAAATTGGCCTCTAAAAAGCTTAGCGTACTCAGCAGAGCGGGACCGTATTTCATGCCGGCACACCGCCTGCAACTTTAAAAGGCGCAGGTTCGGTCTCACATGGAATACTGTTCCCATCTTTGGGCACGGCCCAGTGCCAGCTCCTTCCACTTGACCGCATCCAGCGCAGAGCGGCTCGAATCGTCGACGAACGAGTCCTTTCCGATCGGCTCGATTCATTGGCACTGCGAAGAGATGTTGCATCCCTTTGCATTTTCTTTTGCATCTACCATGGGGAGTGCTCTGAGGAATTGTTTGGATTAATCCCAGCCGCCAAATTTCACAAACGCACATCGCGGTAGAACTCCCGATACCATTCACACCATCTGGATGATTGGCGGTCCACCACTGTGCGCTTTAGAAGATGTTTTTTTCCTCGCACGACTTTTCCGGACCGATACGACTTAGGGACCTTGAAGAAAAGAGCGTACTCCTTTTTAAAAGGCCGGCAACGCATCTGCAATTCCCTCCCTGGTGTTGCAGTTGTTCATGTGCGGCGCTAATCACTTACCATCAGGTGAGCCGCATGCTCGTTTGCCCCCTCTCCAATAAAAAAAAATGTATGCGGCGGGACTCACGCATCAATAATACTGCTTGCTTGAACCAGAGCTCCAAAGTCTTAGCCAGAGATTTGTCTGCCAGGAAGTGCCAACTTTTGAAGCTGAAGATCAAATGTGGCAGCATCCTTGCCGTGGCACTTGAGATTCTGAGTGAAATTGAGAGGTTCTATGGGCAGCTGTAGACGTCATCGTTGGAGACAAACGCAAGTGTGAGTAACGATCCAAGAGCAAGTCTTATCCTACACTATTCCGATGATATCCCGCACGTCAGTTTGAGAGAAATTAGAATGGCACCCCAATACCTTAAAAACGGCAAGTTCCTGGGCGAGGATGGAATTACAGTGTATCTTCTGAACCGGAAAACCGGTACTTAAAGTCCTTCAGAAGCTCTTTAATTCCGTCCTTCATGGAGGTACCATTATGAAGGCGTGAAGCAGAAGTGTGGTGGTCTTGTTGTTCAAGAAAGGCGACAATGCTCTCTTTAAGAACTACAGACCGATTTCCCTTCTGAGCCGCGTCTACGTGCTGTTTTCGAGAGTCATTCGAATCGTCTCGCATGTAGATTCGACGACTTCCAGTCTCCAGAACAAGCCGGTTTCCGAAAAGGCTTCAACACCATAGACCACATACACGCATATTGTACAGAAGGCCGAAGAGTACAATCTGCCACTTTGTCTTGCGTATGTGGTCTATGAGAAAGCCTTTGATTCCGTCGAAATTTGGGCGGTGCTGCAGTCCCTCCAGAGATGCCAAGTGGATTGTCGGTATATCGAAGTGCTGAAGTGTAAGACAGGGTGATGTTATATCCCCGAAACTCTTCACTGCGGTATTGGAATTATTTTCAAGCTACTGTACTGGAAAAGATACGGTAATAACGTCAATGGCGAAAACATCACTCGCTTTCGTTTTACAGACGATATAGTCCTTATGGCAGAATTGCTGGAGGACCTAAGCACTCTGCTCAATGATCTCAATAGTGTCCCCCGACGGACAGGTCTTAAGATGAACATGGACAAAATAAAAATCATGTTTAACGTCCATGTCACACCGTTGCCAGTAGTTGTTGGGAGCACTAACCTCGAAGTTGTTGACGAATATGTTTACCTGGGACAAATAGTTCAACTAGGTAAGTCAAACTGAGAGACCTGATACTGAGAGACCTGACCGAGAGGTCAATCGACGAATTCAAATCAAGCGTTCGGGAAATTACGATACATCTTCTCGTCAGGTATACCTCCAAACTTGAAAATGAGACTGTACAACTACTGCGTATTGCCAGTGATGTCTTATGGAACTAAGACGTGGTCCTTCACTGCTGGCCATATAAGGAATCTCAAAGTCGCTCAGCAAGCTATGGAGAGGGCTATGCTCGGGATTTCTCTGCGTGATCGACTTTAAAACGAGGATATCCGCAGTAGAACCAGAATAACCGACATAGCCCAACGAAATGGTATGCTGAAGTGGCAATGGGTCGGCCATATAGCTCGAAGAACCGACAACCAACAGGGAACAAAAGTTTTCGAGTAGTAGCCTCGTGCTGCCAGGCGAACTGTAGGGCGTCCCCCCGCTAGAGAGTGACGACCTGGTAAGACATGTAGGAAGTCAATGGATGCAGTTGGCTCGGGACCGTGCTTTGTGGTATTCCTTGGGGGAGGCCTATGTTCAGTAGTGGACTTGTGCTGGGCTGTAATTATAATGATGATGATTATTATTATTACAAGGAATGCCACAAATCATGGTCCTGAGCCATCGGCATTAATAGCAAAAAAAGCAGCCATTAAACATTTATTAAATAATTATTTGTAAAATCCGGTAAAATGTAGCTGTAAAATTTAGATAGACAATTATTACGTCACGCCAGGCAGAGTCTAAAAGAGCAGCAAGCTACACGGACAACGTTAAGGCAAATATTATGGTTTGTAATGGTAATATTTACTCGCACTGGAAGTGATAGGTGGTTAGTCTAACGCTAACACAATCACATATCCAAAATCCCATTAGTCATTTTTTACGATATGTTGGGCAAGTAACAATTGGCGCTTTCTTCTTAGAAGACTTCAAAAAAAGGAAGACGTTCTTGATTAGACTGTATGTTCATATTTGTATGTATGTCACGTGACACCATCGTCAATTGTAAACTGGTTTTAATGATTTTATTTTTAATAGGTAATAAATTCTTCATCTCTTCCATTCATTCCTTAGTAGGTAAGAGGTATAAATTTGAAGGAAAAAAACTTTCACTCGTAAAACTGCACGACAGAAGTGAAAACTTCTTAGCTTCACAAACTTGTTTACAATATCTTTTAATAAATTTTTCATTTATTGCGGTATCTCATATGTGAAAGAATGATTATTATCTATATAATACAAGCAAATTTATAAATACACATCTGTTTATTTGTACCTGATCGTGACGGTTCAGTGCTTTTTCCCCATCTCAAATGTGCCCAACGTGCCTAAAAATTTTCGGTTTAGGTTTTTACTTCAAAAATCTACCCCTAAAGGTGGAAAGTTAAAAAACGAAATTTGAGCTCGTGACATTATTTCGACCACTCGAAAGTGTAAAAAATTAGAGATTTGACAGGTACAACCTACTTCAAAGTAACGATAGATTTTAAACCTACGATTATATTTTAATCTCTCTTATAAAAAATGATCTAAGAGTCGAAATTTGTATTCATGTTTAGGTCGCTAAATCTGAAATTACAGATCAACGTTAAACAACTACAGATAAGACGAAAGGAAAAAAAAACGATTGAATATTTTATGAAATAACTAGCTGACCAGACGTTGTTCTGCCCTTTCCGAGGACCATGTGTCCCAAAAAAATCATTAAATTCACAATAAAAAAAAATTGAGGGTCACTTATCGGGATAAAAACTATCCTATCTCTCAAGTTGGACCAAACTGCACACATTGTGAAACATTTCATTGAAATCAGTTCAGTAGTTTAGGAGTTCATCGCGGACAAACAACGTGACACGTAATTTTTATATGTAAAGATTAGGCTGTTTCGTAGCGATTTCGTAACTAGAGTAATGTAACCTTACAACACAGTAAAATGTTTAAAACTAAGTTTTTTCATCTTAATTTTTTTTTCATAAGTACATTATGTTGTTTCTACGAATAAATAGTTTCATTTCTTTGTTTACATTCTTTTAATTTTATTATTTGAAAATAAATGTGATAAAGCTAACAGTTACGGGGGTCTGTAATTAGATGCTGATTTTCTGTGTTATAGTGGTTTTCTTTCTGCAGTCGACACTTAATATCCCTAAGTCACGCCAGAAGCCTGTGAAAGGAAAACTCTTCGCTTTGAACCACGGGTTGCATAAATGTATGATTTTCCATTTACATTAATATCTTGTCATATTTGAAATTGCGCTAAATCTTACGTGATGTGTATTTAAGTTTATATAAACAGTACAACAAATTAAAATAGGCAACGTAAAAATACTTACAAACATCATTGCGCCTACGAGGCGTTATTGTGCCAGACCGACCATTCTTTTGAAATTAAATATAATTCCAATATAATGAAAAGATATACAATGTATATCTTAAACGTGGCTTATTTTCAGCTATTGATCTACGCTTCATCTACGCTTAACAAGCAGGTAATAATTCGAGACATTTCAAATCCGCGGGGACGGCTTGATGATTAAAAATTTCATAAAATTTTCAATCACCATTTTCAGAATACAATCATAATCATAATTTTGTTGAAAAAATATCTGGGTCTATGTCTGATGTCTATGTAGCTTTCTTAAAAATATGCCTCTTTTAATTTCTTGCGATTGTGGTCATGACCCTGGGAATGAGGTGATCGCTCGCCATATAGTTTCTAAATGTTTTGTATTAGTTGCTTTAAAAAAGTCTATCATAATATATAATATATAATGACTATATCTCTCTACAACGGGAGAGGCACACGTTCAGCTGTTGACTTATAGTGGCTGAAAATAAAGAAGAAGTTTCAAAATACTATGATGTCGATGTCGAAAGTTCACTCGTTCTCAAATAAAATTATTTCTATGTTTCATTTAAGACAAATGGTTCAAGACCATGCTTTGAAGCATTCCCAAGTAATGGAGACCTATATCAGGATACCAGCTGTGGATAGCCTGTGATTATCATGATGATGATGATTATTTAGGACAAACAAATTACAAACCTTTTTACAAAACTATTTTTAGTAACTTCCGGGGAAGCCGTATTAGCTCAGGGGGTTTAGTGCTCACTGTAAATTTTACAATACTATTTCAAACCGGGTTTGACCCCCGCCGGCACCAATGAAACTGTTAATATCAATTTTAAGTGCAGATTTACCACGTGCTCCGCGATGTGGGACACACCGTGAGGAAACCTGCATGTCTAAGAAATAACCGCTTTGCGGTGAGCATTCCTTCCCCTAAAACTCTCTCAGAAATAAAGGGAGACCTGTGCCCAGCAGTGGGAAGTAACTTTAAATTTAAATTTAACTTTTACATCACTTATATTTTTTACTTAGATGTCATCCACTTACCATCAGGTGGATAGTGTGCTCGTGTGTCAACCTTATACTATAATAAAATTATTTCAGATGATGCATCGTCCACGGTAATGAATATAATTTTGTATAACATTAGGGTGGTATAAGATTTGATCACCTGATGGTAATCGACTACTGCAAGAGATAGATACAGTAAACTCTAAGCTAAGAAAATAACTTAAAAACTTTTATACACAAGTAAGAGTACACGAGTACTGGTCGTGTAGTAGCGGTGTAACAATATCCAATATCCGGGTGACGTTTAGTCCATAACAACGTGTTCCTTTGTTCTATCACTGGATAATGATAATAGAGGAAATATTTTGACACGATACAATCTACAACTACCTCTACCATATTCACATTATTTTTATTAGATTAAATTAAAATTAATTAGTTGTGTCGATCTGTTTAGTAAAATAAAGAAAAAAAAACTATTTAAAAAAAGGAATCTTCCAAAATAACTGCCAAGCTTTATCGTCGTTATTAGACATCCAGAAAATAAATTTAACGAACATAAAAAAAATGCCTTATTTCTAGTAAAAAGGGTCTCCGGTTCTCTTTTTTTCTTTTTTTTAAACGTTACATCCACACTAGGATTGTCTGTACTCATTTACCATACGAAACACAGTAGCATTAGGTTGCTATTTTACGCTGGTATTCAGTGAGAGCGTGGTCCTACCCCGGTCGAGCCAACCCATTCGTGCTGCAACCACAATACAGCTGCAGCATGGCTCTAGCACGCACGCTTCTGTATAATTGTGTTAATTGTCGGGTATTCGGCACTCTAGCTAGGTTTTATTTATTCAGTGACTAGTCAATTGAAATACTTTTTAAAAATTAAGAACCCTTTATCAAAATCTTCGTCAGGAAACAGCGTCTTAACGCCGCGATTGCCAACCGACTTGATAAATTGAGGTCTCTTCTTCCTGACCTCATCCAAAATTATTTGTTGTCGTCATAGCAAGAGGAAGCTCATCCATTCTCATGTATTAGCCGTCACCTGTTTACTCACTCCTTTCTTAAGCATATCAACACCAATGTAGTCCTTTCATCTTTTATTACCCTTCCCTCTACTCTTATATCCATACACTTTCATAGCCAAGATTCTTCTTGACAAACAGAAATTGTGGTCTAACTTCGAGTATAAGAGAGGTTGATGTTTAGCAGTGGAATTTTTATAGGATTTAGAGGACTTTTAAAAAATACTAATAATTTTTCACAATGAAAAAACTTTTGATAAGAAATAAAAGCTGACAGGTGCTAAAAAATTTGTACGAAAAATTAATATCCCGACTTGAAACTATTTTACGGGCTTTCTTTTAGTTATTTGATGTCGGCTTTTCCTTTTTTATTAAAAGTTTTATTTATTGAATATTTGCGTGGATAGATAGATATAGTACTGATACAATCTCAAGGGATCAACAAATAGGATGATGTCAAAATAGTTACATTTAATACTTCACTGTGTAATAGCGGTGTAAGAATAACCACATATCGTCCCGTGGGTGCCACAAGAGACAACAGAGGGAAACAAGTCAGGAGATGGGCACCAGCGTGTTCCTAATAATATTTTTTTATATATTAGAATAGAATAGAATAGAATGATTTTTATTCAATATGGATTATTACATAATACTTATTGAAAGTCATTATTTTATTTACCACTGGTTCGGAAAATACCTCCTGTCCTGGGAAGAACCAGCAAGAAACCCAGCGGGACTTTTTTTTTTAAACATAATTTCACTTAACAATAATTTTGATTATACAATTTTAAATGAATTTTCATAGAACCAGCATGGTGGCGATCACCTTATTCCCAGGGGTTATTTTCACTCATGTATTCCTTGATATTATAATAACCCTTTTTGTACAGTTTTTCTTTAATAAAACTTTTAAACTTGTTTATTGACAAACTTTGAACATGTTCTGGGATTCTGTTGTAAAAGCGTATACATTGCCCCATAAATGAATTACTAATTCTGTGGAGTCTTGTAAGTGGCATTACAAGCTTATGTTTGTTCCTAGTGTTTAAGGTATGAACATCCTTATTCTTATTAAAGCTATTTATGTTTTTATGTACATACATTACGTTTTCATAAATATATTGCGATGCCAAAGTTAATATGTTTATTTCTTTAAATTTTTCTCTAAGGGACTCTTTACAATTTAGATTATAAATCGCCCGTACGGCTCTCTTTTGCAAAACAAATATAGCTTCAATATCAGTCGCATTACCCCATAGCAAAATTCCATAAGACATTACGCTATGAAAGTAACTAAAATACACTAACCTAGCTGTCTCAACATCTGTGAGACTTCTAATCTTTCTTACAGCATATGCTGCAGAACTAAGTCTGCTTGCTAATTTAGATATATGGGGGCCCCATTGAAGTTTCGCGTCAATAGTAATACCGAGAAAAACAGTGGTATCCACAAGACTCAACTCCTCCCCATTTAAGATTTAAAAAGGGGCTTCGGTTATCAACTCGCCTGCCAAGCGGGGTAACTATGGCAAATATCCTCCCTATGAGGCAATCACGAGGAAGGCCTTTGTTCAGCAGTGGACTTTTGATAGATTATAACGGTAAAGGGAAAACTTGATCCCCCTATTTTCTCTTATGGGTGAAATTTTTATCTCTAAATTTATATTGGACCACTCGTGAAGTATAACATATGTATTTTATTTAAAAAATCATTAATATTGGTTCACAATAGACGAAGATATCGTGTAATATACAAACAAAAATAATGAAACAAAATAATACATAGAAAATACAGTCGAAACGAGAAACTTCTTTTATTCAGTAGTTCATATGTGTTTGCACATATGAACAATTTAATGATTCACATGCATATGCATTGAACAAAAATCTATCAAAGCTCCAATTTCGCTCAAACATTCGCTTTCAAACCAATAAAATATAGAAATGTAAGGGTAGCCGTTTGAATTCGTGCGTCCATTTGCTTGCACTGTCATGAACACAAATAGAGCAATCACAGAGTACCTTTGTAAGAGAAATATAATAGTCTATAGACATTCGATAGACGAACCAATATGTGTATAATGTAATGTGGTATATACATTCCGACGTCTGAAGTTATGTGGTATAACCATAAAGCCACACGGGCTGCCGACTTACCGGACGGAAGTAGCTATACGCAGGTGTTTCCCTGTGTCAAAGTATAAGTTCATATATGGCACAGCGGCTCTATGTTTACAATATAACTAGTTGCTACCGTGCTGCTCACTAGACTAAACTTAGTTGCGTGACTGAATGACCTCCCACAAAAATGCCAAATTGTTCAGTTTTTGCTGCAAAAAGACATCAGCCACGTTAAATTTACAAAAATAAAGAAGCGATCTAACGGGACCATGGTTCCAAAGTCTTTGCCAGAGATCTGTCTACCAGAAAGAGCCAACTCTCGAAGCTGAAGACCGAGTGCGGCAGCATCGTTTCCGGGACACCTGATATTTTGAATGAGATTGAGAGGTTCTATGAGCAGTTGTACACATCATCGTTACAGCCACAAGAAAGTACGAGTAACTATCCAAGGGCAAGTCTTATTCGATACTATTCCGATGATATTCCGGACGTCAGACTGAGTGAGATTAGAATGGCTCTCCAGCACCTTAAAAACGGCAAGTCCGCAGGTTAGGATGGAATTACAGCAAAACTTCTGACAGCGGGTGGAAAACCGATACTTGAAGTCCTTCAGAATCTCTTTATCTGTTTTCGAGAGTTGTTACGAATCGTCTCGCATGCAACCTCGATAACTTCCAGCCTCTCCAACAAGCCGGTTTCCGAAAAAGATTTAGTACCATAGACCACATACCCTTCGGCAAATTGTACAGAAAACCGAGGAGTACAGTTTGCCACTATGTCTTGCGTATGTAGACTATGAGAAAGTCTTTGATTCCGTCGAAATTTGTGCTGCACACTCTTTCAGCGGTGCCAAGTTGACTGCCGGTATATCGAAGTTCTGAAGTGTTTGTACAGTAGCGCTAGGATGGCTGTCCGAGTACAGAACCAGAGTACGAAACCCATTCAACTGCAGAGAGGTGTAAGACAGGGTGACGTTATATCTCCGAAACTCTGCACCGTTACATTAGAAGACGTTTTCAAGCTACTCGACTGGAAAGGATACGGTATTAACATCAATGGTAAGTATATCACTCAACTTTGATTTGCTGACGATATAGTCCTTATGGCAGAATCGCTGGAGAACCTAAACACTATGCTCAAGATCCTAAATAGTGCCTCCCGACGGATAAGTGTTAAGATGAACATGGACAAAACATAGATCATGTATAACGTTCATGTCACACCTATGCCGGTAGTTGTTGGGGGCACTATAAGCTCGAATTTGTTGACGAGTATGTTTACCTGGGACAAATAGTTCAACTAGGTAAGTCAAACTTCGACCGAGAGGTCAATCGACGTATTCAACTCGGCTGGGCAGTGTTCGGGAAATTACGACACATCTTCACGTCAGGTATACCTCAAAATTTGAAAACGAGATTGTACAACCAGTGCGTGTTGCCAGTGATGACCTACGGATCAGAGACGTGATCCTTCACTGTTGGCCGTATGAGGAAGCTCAAGGTCTCTCAGCCAGCTAAGGAGAGGGCTATGCTTTGGGATTCTCTGTGTGATAAATTTAAAAATGAGGATATCCACAGTAGAACCAGAGTGACCGACATAGCCCAACGGATTAGTAAGCTGAAGTGGCAATGGGCCGGCCATATAGCTTGAAGAACCGACAACCGATGGGGATAAAAGGTTCTCGAAAGGCATCCTCGTACCGGCAGGCGAAGTGTGGGGCGTCCCCCACTAGATGGAGTGACGACCTGGTAAGATATGCAGAAAGTCGATGGGTGCAGGTAGCTCCGGACCGTGCTTTGTGGCATTCCTTGGGGGAGGCCTATGTTCAGCAGTGGACTTGTGAAGGGCTGTAATGATGAATACGTTTTCATACCAGTGATAGATAAAACTGTCACTGGTTTTTAAAATTATATAAATATTAAGTCTATTAGTTAAGTGATAAGTAATTATAGCAGTATCAAATAAAATCCTATCTTTATTTTAATATCCACCTTTTCATCGATAATGCGTATCGATAGTTGTTACATCCATGGCTGTATGCAACTTGTCAATGTAGTTGCGTCACTTCATTATACTATTATGACACAGAATATATATATATATATATATATATATATATATATATGTGAAATTGTTAATGTATTATTTTAATTGTTATGTGTAAGCTTCGTAGTGACAGACGATTATTTTTGTGTGGGAGTCTAAGAAAGTTTGCGTGGCGCAGATCTCCCCCGCAAAAAATCACAGACAGTTTGGTACCGGAAAATAACGCTGTGGCTTCTCCCCTCTTGTGTTGCTCTATGGGTATAACTGTTGTATCTATGTGAACATCATATCATAGTAAGAAGATCCTTTTGTAGATTTTAATAAATAAAAGAGCAAAAATAAAGATAAAATATTCTTGTTAATATTTTTATTTAAGTTTAGAGATTATATTTTTTGAAGTTGAAGTACACAAAATGTTTTTTTTAATTTCTTTTGCTTATTTCTTTATTATCTGACTCGATTATTTTCTTTTAAAATAAATTAACCTCCACACTAGGATTTTCTCCTGTATCGTGGGGGCAATTTACATACTGTAATAGAAACAGAAACAGAAACAGAAACTTTTTTATTCAATATAGAATATAAATAATACTTATTGAAAGTCACTCTTTTGTATAATTACCACTAATTCGAAAAAAAAACCTCTGTCCTGGGAAGAACCAGCAAGAAACCCAGCGGAACTGTTTTTTTTAAATAACAGCTTACAATCATGTATGTTACACAAATTAACAACACAACATGGTAGCGATCACCTCATTTCCAGGGGTTATTATCATCTATAAATTCTTTAATATTATAATAACCTTTTTATACAAACTTAGTTTAATAAAGTTTTTGAACTTTGAGCAGGTCAAATTTTGTATATTTTCTGGAATTTTGTTGTAAAAGCGTATACATCACACCAAGAATGTATTACTGACTCGATGGAGTCGAGTAACTGGTACTACTAGCTTGTGTCTGTTCCTAGTATTTACAGAATGAATATCACTTATTTTTGTAAAACTACTTTTATTTTTGTGTACGTACATTACATTTTCATAAATGTATTGAGAGGCCAAAGTTAATATATTAATTTCCTTAAATTTTTGTCGCAGCGACTCTTTAGGCTTTAAATCATAAATTGCTCTTATGGCCCTCTTCTGTAAAACAAATATAATTTCAGTGTCAGCTAAAGTAAACTAGTCTAGCTATTTCAAAACTAGTTAGACTTCTAATCTTTTTTACGGCATATGCTGCAGAACTAAGTCTGCTTGCTAGTTTTGATATATGGGGGCTCCATTGAAGCTTCACGTCTAGTGTGATTCCAAGAAAAATGGTGGTATCTACGAGACTCAGTTTCTCCCCATTTAAAATTACATTAGTATTTAATTGTTTGACATTTGGAGTCATAAATTTCATAAATTTCGTTTTAGTGCCATTTAAATGCAAATTATTAACATTGAACCAATTTACTAATTTAGATATAGCATTATTCACTTCGTCATATTTTAGCAAAGTGTCATCTGCAAATAATACTATATCATGGTTATCTCCTACTATGTAAGGTAAGTCATTAATATATACAAGAAACAGAAAGGGGCCGAGAATTGAGCCTTGAAGCACGCCCATTTGTACCATTGACCCGGAAAAACTCATATTGTTAATGACAACTTTTTGCGTTCTCTTACTTAAATATGAAATAATTAATTTAAGAGCATCACTTCTTACAATGTAGTATTGAAGTTTCCTGATTAATGTTTCATGGTGAACACAATCGAAGGCTTTGGATAGACCACAAATTATACCCAAAGCATCCTGTGAATTCTCCCATGTAATAAATATATATTTAATCAGCTCAACACCGGCATCAGTTGTCGAGCGACCCCTTATGAAACCAAATTGATTTTTATGAAGTAAATTATTTATATTAAAGAAATTTAACATTTGATCAAGAATAATTTTTTCAAAAATCTTACTAAGTGTTGGTAGTACAGAAATAGGTCTAAAATTGGCGGGGTCTAATGTACTACCAGATTTAAATAAAGGTATTACTTTACTATACTTCATTAAATCAGGAAACACACCAGATTCCATACTAGTATTAAAAATAATAGCTAAATAAGGCGCGATTGTATCTGTTATAGACGCAATAACTTTAACGGAAATCCCCACAGATCCGCAGTTTTCTTAACATCAATAGTTTTAAAATATTTTATAATATCCTTTGATGATACTTTATGAAATGCAAAATTCTTTGTACACGCATTTACATTTTGTTTAAGTAATGACTCGGCGACCGCAGGAGAAGAATTCAGTGATTCAGTGGTTAATATCGGAATATCAGTAAAATATTTCTCAAAAACTATTGCAATGTCCTGATCTGATTCGGTTAATTCGTTATTAACACTTAACTCGTAGTTTGAATTGCGAGAGTTGATAATTATACTCCATCTCATTTTAATTTCATTAAAAGCCGTCTTAATTTTGTTGCTCAAATGCAAATACTTGGCTGTGGAGCACACTCTTTTAAATATTTTTGAATATTTTTTTACATATTCCCTAAATTCGACGCTATGATTATATGACCTTTCATGGTAAAGATCATATAACCTATGTCTGCTCTTATGGACTCCTACTGTCGCCCATTCATTAAATGAGTTTCGACTGTTCAAGGAGAATGTTTTAGAAGTAAAAGTATTATTAAATTCATTGCAAATAAGCTTAAATAATGTTTCATATAAAAAGTTTGGATCATTTTGGTATGAAAGTGATGGAAGTTTTTTCACTATGTTATTTCTAAATTTCTCCAAGCGACGTGCGTTTACTGGAACAAACACAATTTTCTTATCTACTTGCTTTTTGTGAACATAAGGTAACGAAACTACTTGTCCACAGAGATCACAACTTAATTTTTGAATTATACATTTATGCAACGGCTTCACATTTGTAAAAATGTTATCTATACATGTTGCACTAGATTGAGCAATACGCGTTGGTTCTAAAAATAAATTAAAAAGACCATATGATTTAAACAATGATCTAAATTTAATATTGATTGAGGAAGCTTCTAGGAGATTGATATTAAAGTCTCCACATATTACAACAGATTTATTCTGTTTATTAAGCTTAGCAAAAACTTCGTCCATAATTTTTTCAAAAGTATCGTATATAGAACATGGGGGTCTGTAGACGTTCACAACAATGAGGTGCTCAAACTAAACACATGCCATTTCTACAGTTCGCTCAACAGAGAGGCTCACAATATCTTTACGTTCTTTACATGACAATAATTTACTAGCTAATATTAAGGAGCCACCTCTTAAAACCGTTTCTCTATTGAAAGAACTGACCACCTGTTGATTACTGAAGTTAAACATTAAGTTATAAGCTTTTAACCAATGTTCAGTAATACATGAAATATGAATATTGTTGCTATTTAAGAACAACTTAATTTCTAGCTCTTTGCCTATCATGCCTTGTATATTTTGATGCAACAGGTGTAAACAATTTTCATTATCACTTTGTGGAGTCAAACAATTAATGATTTGTAAGCTACATTTTAAATTATTTAAATTATTACAACTGCTAGAGATGCAACTTTAAGAAACTATTCCACGTCTGATATTGGAAATTATCCTCAAAAGTATTTAAATAAAAGAACACTACTCGGTAACAAACCCTGATTACTATCAGGACCCAATTACATATTAACACCAAAGTATGCAAACCAACAGCATCACTACCCATCTCAATGTAACACAGGGCAGCCTCTCAGCAACACGACCTTCCTTGCCTACACTAGTAGAATATCCCAACGGGCATAATAACAACAGTGGGACTCATTCCCAACGATACATAAATTTCACCAGGACAAACATCCAGACACGGAATATTTATCTGTAGGCCATACAAATACTACTAAATGTACCGTGCCGGATTCGAACCCGCGGCCCTTAGTACTGCAACTCATTGCTAAGCTACTGCGTCAAGGGGACGTCTTATTTGTTTATTAATTGACAATGTACATCCACTGTTATATTATTAATGTGTGCTATTATATTAAATAAGATGTCACGCATAAGCTACAAAGCACGCATAATGATTTAGTTATCAATGAAGCGTTGAAATTAATTGCCGATAAAATTATATCAATATCTGACAGCAATAGGAGGTAGTTTATAAACCTAAATTGCACGACAAAAAACATACAGACCCGGAACAATTATTTGTAGGCCATATAAATACTTGTTCCGTGCGGGATTCGAATCCGCGGCCGCCAGCGCAACAACTCATTGTTAAGCCATTGCGCCGCCTAGACGACCTCCATGCAGACGAAGCCACGGGCACAAGATAGTAATAAATAAATACATAAATAAGGGTAAAGAATAAACTATTGGGATTTACTAGTAGTTTTTTTTTACCCTTATAATTGTGCATGTCAGTAGGGTAATATTGGGGCTGCTGCATCACTCACATCTGTTCGCGATGCAGTTTGCCCCAATATTACACTAAACAGCTCTACATTTCTATTTTTTTTAACTAAGCAGATGTCTTCTCAATTCTGTATCACTTTTAACTCACATCAATTTTCTACTTTTTCATTTTTTTTAACTAAGCAGATGTCTTCTCAATTCTGTGTAACTCTTTTTAACTCACAGCGATTTACCATACTCTTTCAAACATTTATTTATATAATCTAACCCTTTCACGGCGTTCACATAAAAACATTGAGGATAATGTAATGTGTGTTGCATCCACGGAGCATCGTAAATCTCCCAATCTCTAATAACTCCTCCACAGGAAAAACAAGCAGCTGTATCATTTATGCTATCGCCAAAATAAAAGAATCCCGCATCAGCCATTTCATTCACCACTGATTCTCTTAAATCACACGTTGCCCAATAATGGCTAAATGAAAATAAGCGTGTTTTATATGAATCATATAAACTATATCGGGGTCTGTATTCGTTTTGAGACATGTCCCTCATGCTTTGTGGAGGTTTGATCTTGCTGGTTGCAAGAGTATAATGAAGCTGCAAAGCTGCGCTGATTCCTTATAAACATTTTTAAAAAGTTGCTGGTGGAGAGTTTTTTATGAAATAAAATAAAGAATATTTCAAATTTTATTATCAGAGCACCATTTATTTAAACAAAAAACATTTTTGAAAGCACATACTGAGTCGTGATTAATACAACTATACAAATCTTTACAATCTTTATAATATCGATCATACAGATTTAACAAACTTGGACAGCCTTAATCTTCTAAATTAATTATATTATCATTTTGTAAGATGGATTTTAACCATAAAACTTTTTCTAAATCTTTGACGTATATACATTTATCCTTTATATTATGTGCAATCAAATTCTGATAATTTAAATTAGGTGTTACTCCCTCACACCAATATATCTTTCTATTACGTTGAATCCAATTTACATGTTTCTTTTCTTTTACAGTCAGTTTGTAAAAAGGAAATGGTGGTTTAATTAAAAGTCGTTGTATTTTATTGTTACACAATATTGCAATTTCTTTCACTATGAATTCATTTTTTTCTGTTTTGAAACCTTGTACATCTACGATAGCAGTCATGTCAACTTGCGCACCAAGTTACTTAAAGGCTTATATTCCACAAGTTGATCTTTAATGATTAAACAATATCCAGTTGTCTTCTCTGATATTGCCGTTGTACACTCAATCTCCAAACGAACATCTACGGATCCCATTTTTAGACTGTCGTTTTGTCTTGAACAATCTATCACAAATAGCGGAGCCTTCTCCTTAAAGCTACTTAAATCAAGCATAGGGTCTGCGGGACAGTTGTAGTACGAATGGCGAAATTTCACATACATTTCGTATAATATATTAAATTTGTTTTCGGAAAACTTTAAACATAAGGGCTCGTATGGGTAATATTGTGAATTCAAAAACAATGTCACATTTCTCACTCCACAGTGATCAAATACTGAACAGTCTTTCATTTTTTGATTTTTTCTGTTTGTTTGTAAACAAAAAATTACATATCGAGGTTTCTCTAATTGTGTCTTAATAGACCAGGAATGCTTAGTTGCTGTTGGAAGTAAAGGGTATTCATATAAATCCCAATTTCTAAATGCCATCTGTATAGGTTTATCTCTTTCTAAATGTTTAAGAAGTTTCAGTCGTTCACGATCTGATACTTTCACATGTGGCACTCGCCATTGTATTATTTGTATGTCTATTTGAAAATGTGCAACATCTTCAGTTCCTATAATACTATTTATGTTAGAATTACTTCTGTTCAGTATAAGTTCATGTTTACAATTTATTACAATTTTAGCATAATCTTCTGCAAACCCTAAAATCTTATTTCAAGGTACAGTAGCACTAAAATCACCGTTTTCACTTTTAAATCCATCCATATCCCAACCCCACAAAGCTGCTACTTTATTTTCTGCTTCATTCATTGAAATGTATGATTTAATTGTTGACGTTATACCAGCATTTTTAATACGATCTATTTTGATTCCATTTATCTTCTCTTCAAAGCAGAAATGTCTCTTTTTATAGTTAATTTCAATAATTTAATCTTTGGATGATTAAAGTTAGGTTAAAACACAAATGTTGAATCAATTACCCATGTTAAACCAAAGGTTTAGAACAATGAGTACTTGAGTTAAGTTTCAATGTTAAACTGAGACTAAGGAATTTTGCACTTTAATTCTTATGCTATTGTAATCATGCCATTGCTGAATACCTGCAGAGCTTTCAACCAGAAACTATCACAAAGAGACGATATTTGTTAACATTCATATATACTCGTTAGGTTTGTATTTAAATAGATTGTGAAAGACAGGACATACGCATGCACAACAAAATAAATTATTGAATATTAATAGTGTATTCTAGATGACTCAAAAATGGCATTGGACCAGCCATAGATCAAAGAATTATTCAACTAATAGATGAAGTAGTTACGACACAAATCGGGCAAGTTCAGGATGAATGGAAGTATTCAGGACCATACTTTGTTTCAGTCAGTATATTCAGCAGTAGTATTGTGGTGAGCTGCAATTTTGATCATGATGGTAATACGCGCACAAATTACGTCTTCAGTTAATGTATGAAACTGAAACCAGACACTTCAGAGTTTCATACAGCAAGAGCGCTAATTGACGATTAATGTATTTTATTAATGTATTTATTTATTATTAATATTTCTAAACATAATTTAATAAGACACTTTATTTATTTTAAAAAATGGCTTATCTTTTAATTTCTCAATATTGTAAGTAGGAGCGTAACAAATCCTCGTGACTTTTTATTAGAATGGTATTTATTACCGAAATAGACTTCATTTTAGCATAATATAAAAAAATATAAGCTAGTAATGTAATATTTAACCGATAAAACTAATAGCTATCCTTTAGTTTAGCTTGAAGTTGGTACGCGTATTACAAATTGTTAGAAACTCGTCATTTCTACGCGTTCATCACAAACACCTTACCGCTTAGTTAAAGTTTTTCTTTGTAAAAACGTGTCGCATAAATTTCTGTTGTTTTAGTTTTATGAACTCATTCCGAAAGTAAATTTACAAACATGCATTTTGAATCGGGCGAACACTTTAAATATGTGATTTATTATCACATTAAATTTTAAGCTTTCGGTAAAATTATTTTGGTTTATGAGAGTATATTTTAAATATTTGTTTATTTACTTCTTGTAAATTTTTGAACCGACAAATATTGTATTTAACTGTTTTTAATAAATTACTATCTGTCGTGCGCGGGGCTGCGTAAGAAAATCCATCGCCCCGGTATCTATGAGACGTCTTTAGGAAACACCACAAAAATCTCTCCCCGAATGACGTACTTACTGAATGGTTTTGTCTACGTCCGGCCTACGTACCTGGGTAATCAGTTACTATATCGCAGATGAGCCAGTCTTTCTACTACATTAGCGAATCTTATCATTATACGTTCCCTAGACGGTAATGCGGCATGATATGCTTCATATATTGTCATGTATGCATGATCGTTTAATTATATTAATTGATGCGAGTGACGTGCAAACTATTGCAAGTAGTTGATTGACAGTTCATTTATTTTTCATTCATACAAATTACGATTGATATGCAGGCATGATCCTCTTCGAAATCACATTTTTTATATGACAATGGTGACAAAGAAACACACAGTCCACCTGATGATTAAATGAAATAAATGACTATTAAATGATAACAACGGACGCCGTCCGCTTGTCAACTTCCGGGGTAAATAACATTAATGTTATAATATAATGTGCACTTATCGGACGATACAAATGTAAGATTTTTCCGCCACGACCCCTTCTGACGTAGTGTACACGGTCTTGGCGGCTATAAGGAAGCGAGATGGAATAATATCCATCTCCCTTGCACTTTTTCTTATCTTGTCTGTTAAGAAATATTATTTTATTTTAAATGATGCTTCATTTTAACAGACGCTAGTAATTCATTTATTTGTAATTAATAATCAGTAATATAATACGTTTAACAATAATAATATATTACGAAAGGCACTTCTTTCCAACCGAGTGTTCTACGACACTCTCGCATGTTTTTTTATCAGTTATTATTATAAATATTAATTTCAGCGAGTAATATTAGAAAAATCATTTACGATGCAAATTTATATTAGTTAAGATATTAGTTAATGTTTGAAATCATTATAATTGTATAAAAGACCGCTATGATGAATAGATCAGACAAGTAAACAAGTGAAAAGAGGTAACACTGCTAGTTTATAAAGTCAGTATTGTACGGACCGAAAGGCTCTTACCTATTTTATTGGAATAAAAGACTGAAGCTTAGTGACATGTTTATTTTGCTATTACACTATTTCTTTTAAATGTTAAAGTCATTTGTGGCGTCATTTAATAATGAAAAAAATAATTATGTATTTTTGGTTTGCATACTTTGGTATGGTGTTATCATGTAATTATGTCCTTCGCATTACGCGAGTGTGTGATTGTGACGGGGCCATATTATGGTTGGTCGAATTTTAATGATGAGGTGATCGCTACTATACTGTTTCTATTGTTCTCATACTACTTGTATAAAATAATATATTATAAAGTAATTTTATTTAAAAAGAAAAGACCAGCTGGCTGACTAATTTTCTTGCTGGTTTTCTCAGGAGGTTTTTCCGAACCAGTGGTTTTTTTGAATAATTTTTATTCAATATAGATTATTACGTAATACCTATTGAAAGTCACTTTTTTATTTACCACTGGTTCGGAAAATACCTCTGTACTGGGAAGAACCAGCAAGAAACCGAGCGGGATTTTTCTTAAACATATTCTATAATGATTTCTTATATTTACGCGAATACTACACATTGAATAAAACTACTTTTACGGATTCTATCGCGTTTAATTTACTTATTTTTTTATTTATTCCTGACATTTCGGGTGCTTTACAGCACTCATGGTCACGGGGGACTGAGGTGATTGACGTCCCGATGTCAGAGTTAACCTAAAGCTTTTTTATAATTTTAGTCCAATCTACGCAGTATTAACTTACTGTCTTGAAGTCTTAAATCAAAGCATACCACTGCTTTGGTTTAATTTTAATTTTATTAATTACAGGATCCCAAGCAGGTGGTAGTACCCAGCCTCCCTCTCTATTGAAATCAGGATGTTTTTTTTAAATTTCAACAGCCTCACGTATCATCCTTGGCAGGAATCGATGTTTTTTCGCGAGAATTTGTGGTTTATCAAATCTAATGCAATGGCGGGACCGTCTAGGATATGATCACAAACTGCAGACTTCCCGGAACGTTGGTGTTTCACGTCAGCTATGTGTTCTTTTACGCGAGTTTTGATAGATCGCTTTGTTTGCCCTATATATGAGAGACCACATTCACAATCAAGCTTGTACACTCCTGCATCTTGTAGAGGAATATTGTAGTTGACGGAAGGTAAAAACTGAATCATCTTTTTTGGCGGCTTGAAGAATAATTGGTAATGTGAAAGCCATAAACACCTTCGCCATCATCGTAGTAACTTTTTTTTTTTTTTTTGCGCCCGAAGCAATTGGAAAAGGGCTACCCCGAAGGGAGGCAGAAAATGCATTACGCATACCACGATGGCCGGTCCATCGTGGTTATGAGGGACTCACTACCTACAAGGGGGAACCTAAGTGATACCCTCTAAAAACTGCCTTTGGGGACTGGCAACCAGCTGTTGAAAGCTTCACATGCCGTATCGTAAAGCGACCCTCTTTTGGGAAAAGAGGGCGCAGGCGGCTATAAGCCGCTGAGGGAGTGCCTGGGAAGGCAAATTAATTATGAATAACTTAATTAGAGTTGGCCTGAGTCGCCAGGAGGCAGTTCAGGTCGTTTGAAAGTTTATTAGGCGGGTCCGAGAGGGAGTTCCTCGGCCTGCGGACGCTATAGCGGGAGGGGAGTGGGGCTGCATAATTAGCAGCCTCACGAATAAAATGATTGGAATGCGACTCTGAGGCTTTGAAGAAGTTCTCAGAGAGTTTTTTAAGGAATTGTTGAATTGTAGGGAGCTCTAGGTCCCGATGAAGGTCGGCATTGCGGACGTACCAAGGTGCGTTCGCAGCTCGACGACAGAAAAGGTTTTGAACTACTTGGAGTTCATTAATAATTTTAGGGTTAGAGTGGGCGAAAATGGGGCCCGCGTAGGACATGACTGGTCGTATACAGACCTTATAAAGGGTACGCTTGTTTCTGAGGGACATTTTACTGTGTCGGCCCAACATACTGTTGAGCCTATTCAGGTAAAAACGTGCGTGACGGGTTACTCTTTTGACGTGGGGCCTGAAAGTTAGCCCTGTGTCTAGAGTGACACCTAAATATTTGGCAGACGTATGCCAGGGGACAGGGGTCCCTAGCATACGTATTGGTGGAGTGTTTTTGAGACGGCGTCGTTTATAATCGAAGTGAACGGCGGAGCTCTTCTCCGGGTTCACATTGATGCGCCATTTTTTGAACCAAGCTCCTAGGTCATCAACTGACTTTTGGACCTTGTTCCGTATGAAAGGTAGCGAGATACCTTTGCAGTAGAGAGCAGTGTCGTCTGCGAAGAGGGAGAGCTGAACACCTTTCGGCGGAATGGGAATGTCGTTGGTGAACAGTATGTACAGCAGAGGAGCAAGAACTGAGCCCTGAGGGACACCAGCTTTGATGGGGCGCTGTGAAGATAGCGTGCCTTCGTGTCTAAAACGAAAGGTACGATGATTAAGATAAGAGGCCACGAGACGTACTAGACGATCGGGGAGACCTATTTTGTATAGTTTTTTTTTTTTTTTTTTTTAATGTGTTCACCGCTAAGGTGTCCTCCAACACAGGTCGGAGACTTTCCTCAACTATGTACGGGCTTCGACGACTTTTTTTTCCAGCCCTTGCTCTGTTGGATGGTGGGGAAAATCGTAAGTGTTCTTACAGTTTCCTGTGTTTGTGTTTTTTATTTTTTTTTTATATGTGTGGGTGATTCTTGTATGATTTGTTTTTTATTTTAGAGTGTATGTGCTACAATTTTTCTTATTTTAATTTCATTTTGAGTTTAACATTTCTTTCACACTATATTTATCTTTATTTTAAACATCTTTTTTTATGTTAGTATATTCTGAATATATAACACAGTATATATTATCGAAATACTTATTACCTAGTCTTATTTCTATTTATCGCTTCTTTTGCTATATCTATACAATATTCTATGAACTTATTTCTATGCCTTTTACATTCTAATAATACACATATATTTTCTACTTTGAGTTTAATATTTGTAATTATTTCTAATTTCAATCTTTTTTCAATGTTTTTAGGGCACTCTAATAATAAATGTTCCACAGTTTCTTCTTTTTCAGAGTCACAAATACATTCTGGAGAGTCTTTACACTTAAAACGGTTGAGATAGCTTGCAAACCCACCATGACCAGTAATTACCTGAACTATTATAGGGCTGAGGTCTAACTTTTGCAATAATCTGTACGCACGGTCTGCATCTGGTAAAAATATCTTTGTTACCGCGGCGGTGTTGCCTAATGTATAACGTTTGTTCCATTTTTCTACGCTGTCCAACCGGATCAGTTGCTTAATATATGAAATGGGACATCTGTCATAGTCAGGAGCAGTTTTTTTATATAAAGCAGCTTCCTTGGCTAACTGGTCGGCTCGCTCGTTGCCTATCACCCCCACATGTGCCCTGATCCAGAACAGGCGGATGGTATTGTCCTTTTCTTTAATGGAGTTTACATTTTCCTTTATAGCCATTACTAGGGGGTGATATGAGTCACGATTTCGAATAAGTTCTAGGGCTGACCGTGAATCACTGAATACGTTGGTTGTGATCGTGTTATGTTGCAATGCAATTTTCGTTGCCTGGTAAATAGCAAATAATTCAGCCTGAAAGACCGTACAGAACGGTTCCAACTTAAACTTTTTGGTTTTAGTCTCAACGTCATTATTCCAACAGGATAATGCTGCTCCGACTTTACCGTCAATTTTGCTTCCGTCTGTATAAATTTGCTCTCCTTTGATGTTAAGATTCTTTAAAGTTTCGGGCTCCATATCTTCCAGGTATTCAAATGATATCTCTACTTCCCTTGCCGGATGTTCTGCCTTTAGGAATGAGATTCTACCTTCAATCTCCCTATAGCCAATTTTTTCCTGAGGTTTACCCCTCTTTGCTTCATAAAGAGAGGCTGCTTCTTGAACCCGAAGATCTAGAGGAAGCAATCTTGCTAGGATCAGTGCTGCATTTAGGGAGACTGTCCGATAGGTTTTGCACATTTTTTGTGCGAATCCTCTCTGAATCACATTTAACTGCTTCTGGATGTTGATTTTTTCTGCTGCTGTAGCCCACGCACTAGCCGCGTACAGGATTATTGGTTCTATTACAGCCACGTATATTGTCCTGATAATCGCCGGGTTCAAGCCCCACTCAATTTTGGCTGCTCTTGAGAGTTGTTTGTATATATTGGCAGCTTTCCGACATATTGTGAGTACGTGCTTGTGGAAGGTTAGCTTCCTGTCGATAGTAAGTCCAAGTATTTTCTGTTCTTCTACTAGTCTTATGTCAGTTCCTCCCATATGCATATGTGGAGTATCATATTTGAGTTTCTTGGTTATAACCATTGCGTTTGTCTTGTGAGGCGCAAATCGAAGTTTGTTTCTGACTCCCCACTCATGCACATATGCCAGGGTATTGTTGGCTTGTTCCTGAATTATTGAGGCTGTTTCTCCGGAGAATATCAGGACAATATCGTCAGCAAATGCTTGACAGTATACCCCCCTCCTCTCCAGACCATCCAACAGGGGATCCAATAACAGATTCCAAAATGTGGGCCCCCCGATTGAGCCTTGGACGCATCCTTTCGACATATTTTTGGTGTGTTCAGCTCCTGCATACGCCACACAGACCAATCTATCTTCTAAATAACTTTCTACGATATTTCGTAGATTTAGCGGACAGCATTTCTCTGCTAGCCGACAACGAATTGCCGGCCACCAGGCGCTATCAAACGCTCCTTCTATATCAAGCGATACTACGACGTTTATAAGTTTCTTCTTTAAATTGTGTTTTATATGTTGAAGTAAGTCATACAAGGAGTCCTCTGTACTGCGCTGTGGGATGAAACCGTATTGTCTGGGGTTGGATTTTGGTAAAAGGTGCCACCTAATTCTCCTTATCAACATTTTTTCGAGCACTTTGCCCAATATTGACAATAGTCCGATTGGTCTGTAGGACTTTGGGGTCGAATAGTCGTCCTTTCCTGGTTTCCTCAGAACTATTACCCTTGCTTCCTTCCATGGTACGGGGAAGTGTGACAGGTGGAGGCATTTGTTAACTATATTTAAAAAGATATCAGGGTCCTGGGATATTGCCACTGAGCAGATGTCTGCAGTAAAGCCATCTGGGCCAGGCGCTTTCTTAGGGTTTAAGCTGTTTACTACGTAGTTTAACTCCGCTATTGTGAATGGTGGGTCTATCTCATAGGTTTCTGGGAGTTCTTCTTTGTTTGCGGATCTTCTCGTTTGCTGATGATCTGCATTATCTTCTTCTTCCCTATCTTCGGGAAAGAATGTATCCGCAAGCCACTTTACTGACTCTTCCGCGCTCATGTCTATTTCATTCCTCACAAGTGGTTGGTCTTCATATTTTTTCGAAGTTTTAGCTATAACCCTATAGATACTGTCCCACATACTTTCCCGGTCTTGTTTTATACAAAAGTTCTTCCAACTCTCTGTTTGGGCTTTCTTCGCTTCTTCTTCGTATTTTGCTTTTGCTTCTAGGAACTCGCTTACTACCCATCCTCTGCGACTCGGTGCAGCGCATTGTATCCTTCTCTTTTTTGTGTTCATTTCTCTTTTTAGTATTTCTAGTTCTTTGTTCCACCATGTGATTTTTGGTTTAATTTTATGTTTAATTAACGGTATTGTCTTCTCACATGTCTGTCTTATACTGTCTATGTACTTTGATATTGTCAATTCTAATATTTCTTTGGTTGTAATGTTACTTATCTCGTTTTTGTCTATATTTCTTACTTTTAGCTGTCTTACTAATTCGTCTCTAAAAGCATGCCAATTTGCTTTTTTTGTGTTAAAGATTCTCGTCGTATTCCTCTGTCTATCCTGTGTTGGCATTTTGACTTTAATATTGAAAACAATTGCGTTGTGATCGGAACTAGTAATAGTTTTGTCCACTCTCCAGTCGCTTACTGCACCGAGAAGTTCTGTTGAACATGCTGTGATGTCAACATGACTCTTATAGTGTTTCCCTCCTCTGATAGTATCGAATGTTGGTTCATTGCCAACATTTAGAATTTGTAGGTCGAGTTCCTCCAGGGTTCCCGATAATGCTTCTCCTCTGAAGTCCTCTGAGACACTTCCCCACCATGTACTCCATGCATTTCCATCACCTCCCAGCAATATTTTGTTCGTTCCTATTGCTTCTTTTATAGTTTTTATGGTGTACAAGTAAGGTTCTATTGGCAAGTAGTCCTCTAAGTAAATTGATATAACACCCAGGGTCCACTCGTTTGTTTTTAAAATAGCTACGGCTATATTTTCTGTAGTCAATGTAGGGGTTTCGATAATCTCTACATTGTCGTCAAATACCACTATGGCTGCCTTTATAGGCTTTGTCCTGTTCCGATTCCGCTGAACTACACGAGTTCCAGCATGTCTTTTGAGTTCGCCCTGGGCTCCTATATACGGTTCCTGAACCAAACCGAAGGCAATCTTTTCCTTAGCAGCTTCTATTATTAGCTCCATTGTTGCCAACTTCTTCTTCTGTAAGTTAGCCTGTATGACTTTATACGTTTGATATGTTTGGGGGGTCTGTGCATCCGTTGCAGTGCTTTTGGCGTCCATGTCGTCTTCAGCAATACGCCACCGTCGATCGAGCCAGGATCTCCCACCTTTTTTTAATAGGGCACTCTGAGTCAAAGGCGTTGTGATCGTTTCTTTCCAATTTAGCGTGGAAGCAATTTCGGCATGATGGTGCGTTTCCTGCAATCCATTCCGCACATTCCGCTCTCATGTGCGGGCCACCACAGTGGCTGCAGATGTCAACTGTTTCTTTGCAGAATTTGCGGCCATGACCATAGCCCAGGCAGCGGGAGCATTGAACTAACGGTGTCTGGTCCGACACACGGACGCGCTGTAGGTCGATATGTATCCGTTCTGCCACTGTCAGTCGCTGCCATACCTGAGGTGAGACCTGCATGATGATGTGGTTCGCATGGGGATTCCTTGTCTTTCGTCGATATTTTATGACGAGTCTCTGGTCTTCGGGTTTAACGTCACCTATTAAGTGGTTATTTTGATTCTTAAGTGCGACTATAATATCCTCATCTGAGTTGTACGCTAGTACGTCCTTTAGAATAACGAGTGGGTCTTTATTTTTTACCTCCTCAACGTGCAGGCCTCCACCCGAATTTTTAATTTTCTCTGTTACCTTCGCTAGCTCTTCTTTTGATTTGCACCCAACAATGACCTTTTGATCTCTAGCTTTGCGTAGCCTTTCTATCTGTATGCCCTCACTCTTTGCGTTTACTGCTGATCTTATTTTATTTATAACCTCACCACTAGTATCTTTTACTTCGCCCGATGATACTACTACCGAATGCACCTGTTGAGGCATTTTAGGTATTGCTGCTGCTTGTGCATATGATCGTACCATATTGTTGTTCTGAGGAGTTTGTTTAAGATGTTCAGTGAGTGCTATTGTATGTATTTTACAATCTGCTACTGACTTTGCATGATCCTGTAGATTTTCTATGAGCTCTTTCATAAGCTCGACTGGTGGTGGCGCTTCAGTTGAGGTATTTGTATTTAATTTATGCGCTTTTGCTAGTTGCTCCGCATGTTCCCTCTCGCGCTTTAATAATGTCGCCGTGCTTTCTGCTCGGGCTTTTTCAAGTTGAGCATGGAGTGTCTGTCTCGACTCACTCAATCGGAGAATAATCTCATACATCCCCGCTAAATTGCTAAGCACTGTCTCCTTTATTGATGTCCTTATATTGCCCGACTGTTCCATTTGGTTTTTGGCCTCTTGGTACAGCCGGTTTGCTTTAGCTGAGAGACTCGCTGGTGAGCTTTCTGGTTTTGATGAGCTGGTGTATACTGGGGATCCATCGGATATGCGTGTCTTCACGGGTGAGTCTGAAGTATTTACTCCGGTGGTCGAGGGGACTCGCTTGCGTGAAGTTCCTGCGGACATCACTCCTGCCGTTGTCACAGTGATTTTAGACTTACCTGAGCTGGCATTACTGTCAAACTTCGTTTTCGAAGCCATACTTAATTGTTCCCTAATTTAAATAAGTAAAAATAAAGTAAAAATAAAATATCGAGAAAAAAAAAATTTTTTTTTTCTTACGTAAAGATTATTGCAAAAGTTTAACAGGTCAGTAAGTCAAGAGACAGCACTCAAGATGCCACACTTTGCGCCCAAAACCACGACTCGCTACGACAATTGGTTCAGAAGTTACAGACGTTACAAGATTTTCAAGATGGCCGCCCAAGATGGCGACCGATAGTTTGAAGCTTTATAACTTCCGTTCCCGGCGCCGCAGAAAACTCGTGTTCGGGTTCTTTATAATGGGAACAATATGATCTCGCCTTCTAGAGTGGTTTTCACAATTAAAATTTGACTCTATGTAGAGTGTCTGAATGTCAATAGAAAGATGGCCACTTGGCCGCTTAATAGTATGTCCAAAACCACAGTCCTGTGCGACGTATGGTTCTTGAGTTATACGTGTTTTAATTTCCACAATATGGCGGCCAAGATGGCGTAAATTTTAATTTTGTCTACTGTATGCGAACTAAGAGGCCCAATTACACCGTGTTTGGTTTCAAACTAATGGAATTTCCATTGTGCATTCAGTCAGAGAAGTCAATTATAATTTTGATGATTTTTTTTATAATTTATGTATAGCTATATATTAAAAAATTGTTAAAATTTTGATTTAAATTTATTCGATTTTTATCTAATTCTCAAGGAAGGTCAGGTTTATGACTGTCACACGAATAAAGCTGCTATTTTTCTAAAAAACACTATGTGTTCGGTTCCAATAGGATTACAAACTTATTTTTTCTTATTTTGCGGTTGGTTTTACACGTATAATTTACAAATAAATCAATAACTTTAAAACTATTCAACATAAAAATAAACTTATTACTAATCTTTAAAGAACTTAAAATGTTCCTTCAAATTCTGGTCACTATTGATAATGTCATAGATCGTTTTAAAGAGCTATACGACCTCAAAGTTAGGGTTGTCACTTTGTCAACTGCTTTTGGTTATAACTTTTGAATTAATTAATGTTTTTCAAATTTGAAACTTGATAACAGTTCAAAACTCACTTTTCCTTCTTATTTCAGTCCGCATACCAGCCGCACGATTTCCGTGTTGATTTTGGTAGACACGTGGTTTTTCTAAATATGGTTATAACTCGGCACCACTTCAATGAAAAAATCTAATTTTTTGGGATCTTGTAGCAGACAATGAGCCCCACAGTGTGACATATAAAAACACATATGTCATAGATCTTAATCGCGCAGCGTTCACAAAAAACTGTTTATATAACCTAAAAACCACGTGCTTAACACAGAAAAACCAAAATAACTCTTTCAATAACAGCGTCCGGGTGAATCCAATTATGTCATAATACGGACGTCGTAAAAACACAACTTTTGAGACTTAACACGAGAAAATAGCACTTAATTTACTATTTTTACTGATTTTTCTTTGACGGAGCTAAGCAAAAACGATGCTTTCGACTCAACGTTTGCGGAGCAACTCTATTTTGTATAGTTTGTAGATAAGGCCTGTATGCCAGACTCTATCGAAGGCTTTGGCGATGTCGAAAAAGACCGCGATAGTCTTATGACGACGGGGATAAAAACCGCTGAGGATATATTCCACAATACGGTGAACTTGTTGGGGGCAGGAGTGTTTCGCTCGGAAACCGAATTGATGGGGAATGATAAGAGGGTCACCGTCTGTGGGAAACAGATGGCGCCTCATGCGATTTTGAATGACTCTTTCAAAGAGCTTGCCCATGGCCTTGAGGAGGCTAATGGGACGATGACTGGAGGGGAGATTAAGAGGCTTGCCTGGCTTGGGAATACCAATCACAGTTGCCTCTTTCCACGTAGTGGGAAAGTAACTAAGGTTGAAGCAGGCATTGAAGATAATAGATAAAAGGGTTAGCACCTGCTCAGGAAAGTTTTTTAGGGCTTGGTTGGAGATGCCATCCGCACCCGGAGCCTTTTTAGGCTTAAGTCCTTTGATGAGGGATGAAAGCTCATCATTGGACACAGAGATAGGTTCGGAGGCTGTAGGGGGCGAGTTCCGGCGGCGGACCTCATCCTCCACTGCCTGGACGTGTGAGGGGTCTACGGGTTGAGAGCTAGGAGAGCATTGAGCGGCAATGCTATCTGCAAAGCACTCAGCCTTTTCCTCGTCCTCGAAGGCTACCGTACCGTCGGGACGGGAGAGAGGGGGAGTGTGGAAGATAGCGTCTATGCGGAGGGCTCTTGCCATCTGATAGTACGCTGTATGAGAGGGAGAGATATTCTCCATGAGCTTACTCTTTTCGAGGTCTCGAAATTCAGAGAGGCGGAAACGGAGTTCTCGTTGAAGACGATTGGCCGTGCGCCTATATTCGGGCGTGGGATATTTTGCTGCTCTCCGGAAAGCAGCTTTTTTGGCTTTTAATAGGTTGCTAATATGCAGGGGAAGCCCACTATTATTAGCGACCGGGACGACCCTTTCATTCTCCTTAAGGGAGGTTTTAATAAGGGTGGAGAGTGAATCGACCGCGGTGTCGATTTTTTCAGGACTGTCTAAGTCCGAAGATAGGGAGATGGGGGAGTCCTGTGAGTCCAGAGCTTTCGCTAAGGACTCCTTGAAGCCCTTCCAATTTGTGAAGGTTTTAGTAGAGGGTGTTGGGAGTGGTGGCTGATGGCCAAGAATGAGAGAGACCGGTCGGTGGTCGGATCCTAGATCGTCTAGTGTCTCGATTGCCCTAAGGTTGAGAGAAACTCCTTTGAGTAACGCAAAATCTAGTACATCGGGGGCATAGTCGGTGTTATCGGGAAAGTGAGTAACACCGAGAGGACTGTGGACGGTAATATCAAGAGACTGTGTGATATCGAGCAGTAACTTGCCACTACGGGTGGTAATACGGCATGTCCATTCAGTATGCTTGGAGTTAAAATCTCCAAACATAATGACTGAATTGCCTAGAGATAAAATAGCCTCAAAATCTTTTTTGAGGGGAAGGGTTTTAGAAGGGATGTAACAGGAGGCTATGAAGATGGACTGATGTCCAGTCATAGCTAGCCTGCATACCGTGGCTTCCATGTTGGAAAGTTGCGGAGTAGAAATGGGAGAACAGTGGAGTGTCTTCTTGTAATAAATGGCCGTACCGCCGCCTCGGCGGTCGGGTCTATCATTACGAAGAAGAGAGAAGTTTTTGATGGAAAGGCCTTTAGTGTCCTTAGTATTGAGATTAGTTTCCTGTAGGAGGAGGAAATCGGTTTCACGATTTTGAAGAAAGAGCTTAAGCTCTGGGAGGTTATTTCGCAAACCGCGAATGTTAAAGGATACAAGCGATAAACCCTTAGGTTTGATACGACCGTGGGATTTTGGTAGAGCAAACTGCTCTGTCATTGTGAGTTAAGTTAATTAAGTTAACTTAACTTACAATGAGCACAAAAGATTATGATGCTCTGCAAGAGCGAGGAGACGGTCCTGAGGGGACCTCGCAGCGCGCAATTTGCGTGCTAACACAGCGATTTCCTCAACGTTGATGTTCCTAATTGCGGAATACACCGTTTTTAGGTCATCAGCCATTGAGGGCTGTGATTGTTGTGGTTGAGGGGCGGAGGATGTCCGCGGTGGTACTGCCTTTTTGGGGCCCCAGGGAAAAACTGGAGGCTGCATAGGCTGAGAGAAGCCCGGAGGGGGCCGAATAGTGCCCTGAGGGGGCCTAGGAGGACCCTGAGAGGGTCGAGAGAAGCCCTGGGTGGGCTGAGAAAGGCCCTGACGGGGCATCCGTTGGTAAAGAGCCGGGAATGAGCGGTCATTGACCGGCGGTGGAGCTTGCCTACTGGGGCGAGAATGAGGTGCGCAAGGGCAGCCTCTGTAGTTAGCCGGGTGGCCCGTTTGTTTACACAGGACACACGCGGGTGGGGATTCGGCGTCTTTGGGCCGAGGACACTCTTTAGTGTTGTGGGGTTCAAGGCACTTAACGCACCTGGGTGGGGCGGAGCAGTTGGCCGCCGCATGACCATACAGCTGGCAGCGGTGGCACTGCGCCGGGAACCCGCGCCTATGTGGAGGCTCAACCCTCACTCTCGACAGGCCGCACACTGTGCGTACCTGCCGGAAGATGGCTTTCGCCTCCGGCACGTTGGTTAAAATTACTAGGGCAAGAGAGAACCTCTGGCCTGTTCTACTGTGCATTTTGTGCACGACTTCTACGGGGAAACCTTGGGACTTAAGGTCCTCAAGGATTTCTTCGTTTGAAAATTCGAAGGGGACGCCGCGGATGACGGCCCTGACTTTGCGCTCTTCCGGAAGAGCGTATGTATGATAAGAAACTCGTTCGGCTGTGAATAGCCTGGTGAGTCGCCGGAAGTCGTCGATTGATTGGGGGATGATCTTAATAGCCTCCCCGAGGTTGATGGCGTGGTCATATTTTATGCCTGCGTTGTAGCAGGTTTTGGAGAGTTCTGTGAATTTAGCCTTGTCTCTTAGGAAGACAGGGGGCGGGACTTGCTTCTTGGCAAGGACTGGAGCACAGCGAGAGGCTGGCTTGGTCGGAGCGGGAATGTCTAATGACATAAGTGGGGCTGAGGCAGCGGCGGGGGCTGCGGGGGCAGAGGCGGCAGCGGGAGCTGCGGAGGTTGAAGGAGCGGCAGGGGCCGCTGAGACAGGGAGGGTGCGGTTTTTAGCGGCGCGTTTACCGTTGCGCTTGGAGTTCACCGTGGTGAACGAAGAATCCCCGGTTCCGTCGGAGTCACAGGACTCCGATGAGCCGGTGCCAGAATTGGTGGCGGGCCTCTTCCGGGAGGCCGATGCAGAGGACTCGGAGCATGCGTACTCCATTTCTAATGGGGCGAAAGAGTTCTTTGTCTCTAGGTAGGCCGCAAGTACGGGCGGCGGTTGGAGTACCTGACGGGCAGGGGGAGTAACATGGGCGGCGATGGCGGCAAGGGCCGTCTCATCGAGGTTTAGGCCCAGACCAAGAGTTTGGTTTAGGGCGGCGACGAGGGACTTAATTTGGGTAATTGTGGACATGTTGAGGGCAGTAGTTTTACGAAACGTATTTGATACGGAAGGGGCTAGTGGGTGCTGTTCTGAAAAGAACAGAGACGTTATGTACCTAAACAGTAAGGGCGGGATCACCGTTCTGAGAAGAACGGGACGTTCTTAATTCTAGGAGTAAGTGCCCCTGCTCTCAAAAGAGCAGGGCCTTGCTCTGAAAAGAGCAAGTAACTCCCTAGAAACAGTATATACACGTACACGTTATACAAATAAATAACGAAAACAAAATTAGAAATAGTTAACAAAAGAATTAACAATAAAAATAACAATAACAAGCAAGACCAACAGTCAAACCGCCCCGCCCGGAGACAGGGAGGTAATAACTGGAGTTAGCGTAAAATGACTCACCAAGGCGTCGACGCTGTAAGCGCGAGCAGGACAGCGGAGGCGCGAGAGCGAGAGAGCACTACCGTACGGGGACGGATGCGCGGACTACCTGGACACGACCGCTCGAGAGCGGTGCCACAGGCGGAATGTGATCGTAGTAACGTACTCATTCGGGCTTATAAAATGGTTCAAAACTGACACAGAACAATTAGAACGTACTACACGAACAACACCTACGAAACATAATAACCTACACCCTAAATCCGCCATAGAAAGATTAATCATAAAACAGGAACATAGAGGGAGAGGCCTAATAGATATTCAGCACCTAAGGCAGAAACAAGTTGATCAACTAAAATTGTTCTTCTACACAAAGTCCCGCACTAGTAGTAATATACATAGAGCCATAGCAACAAATGATACTAACTACACATCAACTACACGTCACTATCAATGATAACCAGCAGAAACAAAAAATTAAAGATTGGAAGAGGAAAGTACTCCACGGTCGGCACCCTCATGACTTGGAGCAATCACACATAAATAAGTTAGCTTCAAATAAATGGCGAAAATAGGCAACTTATTTCCGGAAACCGAAGGATTCATAATAGCTATTCAAGACCAAATCATATACACAAAAAAACTACAGAAAATACATAATAAAAGATCCTACAGTAATTAATCACGCAAATGCCACATCCCCCCCAGAAACCATCCAACATATAACAGGCGCATGCACAACTCTGCCACAGACCGACTACACCTACAGACACAACCAGGTGGCCAATGTCATTCACCAACAACTAGCACTCAAACATGCACTCATTAAAATACCAACACTCCTTACTACAATTATACACCAAAAATTACCTTAGTGAATACCACACATAAGCTTTTTTACGACCGCACCTTTCTTACTGATAAGATTATCCATTATAACAGACCAGATATAATCCTAAGTATTTTTAATTATTTTGTTTTTAACAAAATAATTAAAAATTACTTGCCTGATAGACATTGCAGTCCCCAACGCACACAACATACAGAAGACAATCACAGAAAAAAAATTGGTAAATCCAATTGGGCATGCCTTAAGCGCATAAAAAAAATTATGTATAACATGATTATACGGAATTTTTAAAGTAGTTTAAATACATTTCAACAGCACTATCGGCTTTAACACCCTCAAAAACCATGAAAATGAAACCCATGATGAAAAAATTGATACCCATTGCAGCCGCCATCTTGGATTTACATTTCGACAGCACTATCGGCTTCAACACCCGCGAAAACCATGAAAATGACACCCATGATGAAAAAATTGATATCTATTGCAGCCGCCATCTTGGATTTACATTTCGACAACCCTATCGGCTTGAACACTCTCGAAAACCATGAAAATGACACCCATGATGAAAAAATTGATACCTATTACAGCCGCCATTTTTGATTTACATTTCAACAGCACTATCGGCTTCAACACCTTCGAAAACCATGAAAATGACACCCATGATGAAAAAAATTGGTACCTAATTCAGCCGCCACCTTGGATTTACATTTCAACAGCACTATCGGCTTCAACACCCTCGAAAACTATGAAAATGTCACCCATGACAAAAAAATTGATACAACTTCTTTTAGTACGTACTACTATTATTTATTTTGTGCTTTTAAAATATTGTAATAAAAAATCTCTTATTATTATTATTATAATCAAGGTTATTCGAATATTGTGTATTTGTACAGCGATCTTTTTGAGCCGCTGCAAATAACCGAAACAAAGTCCACTCACGACGGCGACTGACGCCGAACTAGGGATGATCGATAGTCATCGATGTTCGATGATCATCGATGTCAAAAATGAAAACATCGATGTTGCCACATGTCAAACATCGAAATATCGATGTCAATAAACCCATAATCGATTATTGGGTACTTGCCAACCCGCGTAATCAATATCAACTAAATCTTGCATCTCCTCTAAAATATTTAAAATTTTGAATAATTCAGAATGCTTGAACGCTTCGATAACCTAAAAATATATCATTATGGCGCATCAAATTTAACTGTCAAGTGTCAACTGTAATGTCGCAATTGCCACTGATTTTGTTTGTTATTGGTGTCGTTGTTGGTTGTCTGTTTTTTTTTAAAATAACAGACAACCAAAAAGTGATCATAAACCCGATTCAATGCAAGTTTAGCACAATATTATTGGTTCTACCTATCTAAAATTAAAAAAAAACTTGCAGTGAGATATTTCACCACAATCGGTACATCAGCGCCATCTGATTGGTTATCTTCTGACCTCAAAAAGGAGGAGGTACTCAATTCCACTGTATGTTTTTTTTAATGTGTGTTACCTCGTAAGTTTTTTTTTGAGTGAACCGATTTTGATGATCCTTTTTTTAATTTGATATCTGGTACTTCACATGTGGTCCCATATAAATTTGACCCATATAAGTCTGAACAATAGTTTTTGAGTTATACTTAATAATTTATATTGAAGTCAGTTGTGCAATATTCTTATTTTTAAATTATTTTCAATAGCTGGTTCAACTCTTTATCCACAGAGAAACAGTTTGAAAGGTACTTCTTTGTCAAAATTACTATTCCTTCAATTAATTGACAATTTTTTTTTTTTTTTTTTTTTTTTTTTTTATAGGATAAGAGTGACAAACGAGCACACAGTCCACCTGATGGTAAGTGGTTGCTGCGGCCCATAGACATCTACATCTATCCTCTGTTACAAATCAAAATGTAGATGCGTTGTCACCCGTGAGGACTAAGATGGAATGCCTCATTTCCAGTAAAAAGGGCCTCCGGCCACCTGCACTCACCAAGCGAAACGCAGAGATAAGCCTCTACTTCACGCTGGTTTTCTGTGAGGTCGTGGTACCACCCCGGATCGAGCCGGCCCATCCGTGCGACAGCAAAAGCTGCAGCGTGGCTCTACCACTGTTTAACAATATAACAAATGAATTAAATATTTGTGAACTTCTTCCAATTTTTTAATTACTATTTTACACTACATTGTTTGTTAATTTCATTTATTTCATTAATTATAAACAACATGACAATTTTTTTATTCATCGAATTCTAACCTGTTAAATATATGTGTAAAAAAACATCTATAATGGCCAACATCGATGTTTTGAGTTGGATAAACATCGAACATCGATGTTGAGCTATCGATGTCAACATCGATGTTTCTGCAACATCGATCATCCCTACGCCGTACTGAGTGAGTGAGTATTGTACTCTGTGGCTGTAACTCTCTATTTACAGAAATAATTTACATACAAGGCTACCAAATCGACGAAAATTTCGCCATTTCAGAGCCGAAAAAAATTAATTATAGCTAAACAAAACTAAATTACACTGCCATTTACATTCAGTGGCTTTCCACGTGGTAGTTGAAGAAATTAAAAAATAGATTGAGTTAAACAATTGATATTTTCAAAAGCGATCGTGTTTACAAGCCTTGGGGACATGATAAATCCACACCATAAGCCACAAAAACCCCTTTTTTTATTTAAAAATAGCAATTAATCGATTTAAAAAAAATATTAATAAGTTCAACAATCATTTATCTTTTTAACAATGTGCTTTTATATCATTTATATGTATAATATGATTGCTAGATACAATTTTGTTCGATAAAACCTTGGAATCTTAATTTTTAGGCGATAGTAGAACATACCTTGCGCTTTCGCTTAAGGCATGCAATAGTAAGTACGCAGAGCTCAAAGACGAAGTGACTAGAATTTGGTGACAAGAAAAAGTATAATATGTAGTTCCTATAGTCCTCTCCACAACAGGCGTAATCTCAAATCATCTCCTCCATAGCTTAAAATTATTAAACCTAAAAGAAACCCTCTACATTACACTGCAAAAAGCTGTTATATTAAATACATGCAGAATTGTCAGAAAATTCATGTAGATAGAAGAAAACGAAATAGGACCTCATGAATATACATAAATATACACACCACACGCTGCATTTGCTTTGGTTTCGGCCCGTAAACGTAGTTAATTCCAGTCTAAGGAATGAGAAGTGAAAAACACTTTCCGAAAATAATAAGAATAATAATTAAATTTATTTTGTTGATATTTATGAATGTTTATTATTTTCATTTACAATCTTTTCATTTCATTTCTATACGTGGTAGCGCCATACTGCAGCTATATTAATAGTATAGTTGTAGCACGAATGGGTCGGCTCGACCGGGGAAGGACCACGCTCTCACAGAATACCAGCGTAAAATAGCAGCTTAATGCTGCTGTGTTTCGTATGGTGAGTGTAGAGAACCGAAGACCCATTTTACTTGGAAAGAGGCATTCCATCTTAATCCTCACGGCTGACAACGCATCTGCATTTTAATTCGCAAACGAAGATAGATGTAGATTTTTATGGGCCACAGCAACCACTTACCATCAGGTGGACTGTGTGCTCGTTTGTCACCCTTATTCTATAAAAAAAAAAATTACAATTATATATTTATACAGCCCAACCAGATGAGAAAACTATATAGATACCCCACATAATAATAATATTACACATACATACACACACGTATACACACACATACACACACTTACAAATTCACATAAGAATGAAATAGAGATAATATGATCCTTATAAAATAGCCAATTATTGTAACCAAACGTCGTATTCAAGGACTAAAGTGATTTTACGTTATAATCGTATTTACAAGATTAAATTATCCTGTGGAAAGATTTTCTTTTTATCATTAGTAAAGAACGTCTTAGGAACTTTAAATGCGATAGTGTCGATATTTAAGCAATACGCTCTTGAGTAAACATACTATGTTCAAGTTTTTTTAATTGAATCATATAATCAGACTGTAAAAATATCAAAAGGCTCTGGTTGGTTGCTCGCGTTATGAGCTATATAAAAAATACTCTAATGCAGGAAAAATCATGTGAGGAGAAATAACAATATTTTTTTTCTTTTCAATAGTAAACTTTCATCTAGAAAACATGCGGCAACTCACCTTACATACAACAAATTTAAAAGCAATTTGTTTAGAATCCGAACTCCTTTGTGCAGTTTCCCTCGAAGAACGTCTATGATGATATAAAGTTTTCATTTCTTGACAGAATTGTATAGTGCCTTATCTAAAAATATATTATTATGACAATAAAGATCTAATACTTGCTAGGGAAAATTCTGCATGCTATCCATTAGCATGGAATCCAGAAATTTGTGTAGGAAGCAAGAAGCAAAAGAAAAAATCAGAAAACCATAAAAATAGAAGTTATTTAAAATAATAAAAATAGATAATTAAAAACTTACTTTTGCTGTAGGAGCACCGGCCGTGATGTAGACCAATATAATATGAGAGAACGAATGTCTTTCAATCCGACTTACCTTTTCGTTAGCTCAAATTACATAATAGTTTATGAATTTAAGTAAGTTGATTATTTTGGTGAATGTAAGTCCTACTTATTATCTAACTGTATCTACTGTACTGTATCTATCTATTATCTAACTGCTTACGCTGTTATACGTCCCTGTTTTATTTAAATGAATATTATCTATATCTTTGTTTGAGACTCGATTCCCAGGATGGTGAACTATATTCTCTAGTTTATTCAAAACACTTAGCGCGGGTTTTTAATAAATATAATAAAACTAAATAGGCTTTAATATAATAAAACTAAAATATTATTATTAAAACTTAAATAATTAATTTTAGGCTGTGTGCTATCACCAACGCTGTTTCTTATGCATATCAATGATATGTTGCTAACTGGTAACATTCATTGCTATGCGGATGACAGCACTGGTGATGCTCTATACACCGGCCGGGCCAATATTTCTCGGGAAAACGTCGCCGAGTACCGGAACAAACTTGTGTCTGAAGTCGAGTCTTTGCTGGACAAAGTCTCGGATTGGGGGCGACTAAATCTAGTCCAGTTTAATCCTCAGAAGACACAAGTTTGCGCGTTTACCGCTAAAAAGAACCCCTTTGTCGTATCTCCTCAGTTTCAAGGCACTCCCCTTCTTGCCTCAGCCAGTATCGGTATCCTCGGAGTCGACATATCGAGTGACGTGCAGTTTCGTGGTCACTTGGAAGAGAAGGCCAAATTGGCCTCTAAAAAGCTTGGCGTGCTCAGCAGAGCGGGACAGTATTTCATGCCGGCACACCGCCTGCAACTTTACAAGGCGCAGGTTCGGCCTCACATGGAATACTGTTCCCATCTCTGGGCAGGGGCTCCCCAGTGCCAGCTCCTTCCACTTGACCGCATCCAGCGCAGAGCGGCTCGAATCGTCGACGACCGAGCCCTTTCCGATCGGCTCGATTCATTGGCACTGCGAAGAGATGTTGCATCTCTTTGCATTTTCTTTCGCATCTACCATGGGGAGTGCTCTGAGGAATTGTTCGGATTAATCCCAGCCGCCAAATTTCACGAACGCACATCGCGGCAGAACTCCCGATACCATCCACACCATCTGGATGATTGGCGGTCCACCACTGTGCGATTTAGAAGATGTTTTCTTCCTCGCACAACTTCCTTGTGGAATAGTTTACCACCAGGGATTTTTCCGGACCGATACGACTTAGGGACCTTCAAGAAAAGAGCCTACTCCTTTTTAAAAGGCCGGCAACGCATCTGCAATTCCCCTGGTGTTGCGGTTGTTCATGGGCGGCGGTAGTCACTTACCATCAGGTGAGCCGCATGCTCGTTTGCCCCCTCTCCTATAAAAAAAAAAAAAAAAATATTAAAACTAAATATTTTTAGAATCTTAACTTGCATATTTAATTTAATGACGCCGATTGCGCGGAGGTGACCTTAGCTTATTATGTACATCACATATGAACGAGCTGTGAGTTACCTTGAACTATTACAGTAGCGCGGGTTCTTTCCTTCCGATCTATATACTTTATCTCATCACTGATATTCAGTCAATGTCCTAATGTTGATCATAGTACATTTTTGACTGTTTTAGTTAATTTGCATAAACCAGTAATTTACAACGCAATCTGTAATAAATGTGCGCTAAATTCTAAATCACGTCTCGGTTCTGTAAATTAGTAAAACTTGTTTAAAGTCACTATTTGTCTTACTCTCTTTAGCCTGTGGATAGTTTGGTGAAAATATAATGTAAGTGAAGCACAAATCTTTATTTTGAACTCGCGTATAGTTACGAGTTATTTTTATATCTAAAATAATGCAATAAGTTTAGTTCCAAAATATTGACTAAATTTAAATTTGCAAAGCATCACGATCATTTCTAGAGAACATCAAATTTTGATAAATATCACATCCTATTGAACAAATAAATTTTTAATATTCAAAAACAAGATTATTGTATAGATTAGTTACGTCCAGGTTGTAAGTTTTATATATATTAGCATGTAAACTGTAAACGGACGTAATAATATATTAGCGTGGAACCTGTAAGGTTGCAAAAGGTGATTGAGACAAAAAAAATCCACTACAACCTGACAATATTACAAATACAAAAATAGCTTGTATACTGGCTTTTTAATCCTATAAACTGAGATACAACCGTATCATCATCATCATAAATACAGCTCTTCACAAGTCCACTGCTTAACATAGGCACAAGAAATGGCGCAAAGCACGGTCCACTGTCTTACCAGGTCGTCACTCCATCTAGTGGGAGGACGCCCAACACTTCATCCACCGGTGCGAGGCTGCCACTCGAGAACCCTTCTTCCCCATCGGTTGTCGGTTCTTCGAGCTATATGGCTCATTGCCACTTCAGCTTACTAATCCTTTGGGCTATGTTGGAAGCTCTGGTTCTACTGCGGATATCCTCATTTCTAAGAGGAAATCCAAGCATAGCCCTCTCCATTGCTCGCTGAGCGACCTTGAGCTTCCTCATACGGCCAGCAGTGAAGGTCCACGTTTCTGTTCCATAGGTCATCACTGGCAACATGAACTAGTTGGGTGATTCTTTGAAAACGAGGATTTTCGACTAATTGGTCTGGCTTCAACTTTTTTGTGTTATTTGGTAGAAATCTGGTCATAAAATGTAATAATTATATATTGAAGGCACTAATTTGCTTTCGGTAGTTTATGAATTAGGGTATCTTGATGAATTAACTAGCAAGATGAATGATGAGAAAGGCAGAAGAATGAGACTTTGCTAACATATTAATGAGAATCGTACAGATAAATTATAATTTCATGTTATTTCCAATCAACTTTATTATGAAATGCGGAAATAATTACTTCATTTTTTTTTGTTCACATGATTACATACCACTATATGAAATGTTGTCATATGTTAGCAATTAAAATCAATAGTTCAAGTAACTAAATTTTAAGGTTTAATCATTTTTAATAACCTTATATAATTGAACGTAATGCCATGCAATGAGACAAATTATAAAAAATCCGTTATTAACTAAATCCTTTCAAAATAACTCTTATAAGTTATAACACAACATTAAAATAAAAACATAATTATAATCATCTTTCAGACTTAATTTTGGATAGAAACTTCAATCATGAAATCGTAGAAAACTTAATGTACATTATAATATATATTTACAATAAATATAAATACATTTAAAAAAATATTCAAAGCGTCATCGTCATCAGTGTCCATTAAGTATGGATTAACATTTTCTAAATCAATACTAAATTCTTTATTACCATCTCTTAAAAAAGTTATATCTGAGATATCATCGAAGTCTGCAACATATTCTGCCGAATCGATATTTTGTTCTTCTTTATCCTTTCTTCTTCCTTTTTCTTCTGTTAAAGTATTTTTTGGGTTAGTCTTTGGTGTAAAATATTTAATTCTATCTTTCTGTGGTGACGAACTTGTGCCCTGTTCTTTATACATGTTTACCTTTGGTTTATTTAGCTTTTCGAATTTTCTCTTCGTTTAGATATGTTTCATTATTTATTGTCCAAAAGGATTCACCAATTTCTCTCAATTGGCTTTTTGAATCAGCTAGGGGTGTGACCGTTAAAGATTTCTGACATCCGTCTTCCAAGTGATAAAAACCAAGGTACTTCATGTGGCTGCAATTGAAAACATGATACAAATAGTTTTTATCAGTACAACTCAGCTTACGAACGGCTACCATAGGAGAATCCAAGTTCCATACTATTTGATGCATTTTCATGCATCCTGGAAAACCTTTCACACTAGGTGGGAAAAGCAAGTCCTTTTCACTTATGTCATATTCAGAAACTGTTCTCTTTTTCACTTTCTTTAAGTTTTGGTCCATAATATTTAAAAAAAACATCTAGACTCTTTATGTCTTGCCCTTGGGAGACAGCTTGATCCACAGTTCTCTTCATAACAGCACCTATTCCATCTGGGGCTCCCTTCCCATGACCAGATTCACTATAGTTCCACGTAATGGTTTTGATGGAGCTCAGGTATATGTGCAACCATGAAATTAAATAAAATATCTTTTTATTACGATACTGACTAGATGGGGAATCAGAAATAAAATGTATAGTGTGAATGCCTGTCTTTGTTTCACCTATATATTCGAGTAGTTAGTAGTACGATGTGAGCCCATACGGCTGAAATGTCATGGCGCAGGCATTCACTCACCGTATAAAAAGATTGTATTTGCTTTATCTTCTCATCATTCAGAAAATATATTACCGACATAGATAAAGTTAATTGTTTACGACTACCACCGAAATGGTAAGACTGTATTTCTTCATTACACTTAACTGCATAATTTTCGCTATAATCAATGTGAATAATACACTCACCCTCTTGAAGACGTTCTTTTAAGTTTCTGAAAGCTTTTTGTTGAACAACTATATTACCACAATGCATGAAATACTCATTCAGTGTTGATTCAAATTTTTCGATACACTTCTTAGGTTCTTCTAGTTTTTTTTTTGTTTTTTCTGTAGTTCTTATTTTTCTTTCCGTTCCTTGAATCATGTCTTGTTTAGTTTCCCACTGCCAGTACGTAATTTCAATAGAATTATCAAATTTCTGATAACAAACTTCCTTTTTCTTGCACGCTAAACACGTTCGATGCAAACAATCCACATCATACACGTCACAACATAGTAAAACGAGAAGATCTTGGGAGGTCTTAGCTGATAATATCTTCCTCTGATACAATACTTGCACTATTAAATCCATATTGATATGCAGTTTGCATAAACAAGTATCCCGTGATCGGGAATCAGGAAGCAGCACCCAGAAAGATCTTACTTTGCAGAATGCTGAATAGCTGATAGTATAATAAGAAGTTTTGAGAAACGTTTTATGCAAATTGAGAAGACTATCGCTAAGGTACCGCTTTTGTTTAAGTATCTTTTTTCTTACTATAAATTCCTTCTTCCCAGAGCATAAGCGACTATTTTCATCATCTTCATAAAATCCTTTGACTTCTTTTATCAGAAGTTCAGGCAAAGATTTTAAATTATAATTCAGTGTTTCATTACTTACTGACTTATTTACTATGCGTTTTATTTTAGGAACTATTTTATTTTGATTGGGCATATCTAAAGCTAAAGGTCCTTCTTTTGTTCTTGCCTATACAAGCCTATGCAGTTGTTTCCGATAACGTTCATTTTGTCGCTTCATATTTATTATTATTTTTTTTAGATTATTTATCTCTTTTTCTTTTATGTAACGTGTGTGTCTTACGGCGAACATGAAGGAGATTTATTCGGTGTACGTATTTCTAAGTGAGATGATAAGTCATTGCTCTGTTGAGACATACTGCGCAAAATCCTAGATGGTCCTGTATAGGCGTCTCCGGTTCTCTGCATAAAAAAGGGTTTTCTAAAGGTGACGGATCACAAATGTTTTCTTGTAAAGCTATCAGTTCAGTATCTGACATAACGCTGGGACTTTGTGGTGGGTTGTTTTGAGCAAGTAGGGCCGCCGTTCTTTTTTCTTGCTTTTTTATTAAGTAATATGACTTGTAATTCTTTCTCCATCTCTTACTTTGTAACCTTTGTTGTCTAGCATTCCTTTCGTTTATTGGTAGCTATTTCTTTTCCTCCTTTCTACGTATGTAGTTTTGCTTTTTCTTCTCTTGTTTTTCTTTCCATAAGGCATCATTATTTTTATTCTTTCATATTTCTTTTTTTCTGCTAGCCTCTTTTTTCTAAGTCTTTCTTCTCTTGACTGTTTCTTTGAATTTGCCATTTTAAAATACAGATCTGAAAAAAAGAAAGTGGTATGCAAATACTTAGCTCACTTCGTACCTTTTTAATATAGTAGATGTTACTTTATAGGCTGTAACATGTACAGCTTAAAGATATTCAAAAAAATCTGGAACACAAAATCACAATTTTGTACCAATTCAATTGATATGTGTAATTGATATATTGAATCTAATTCATCTGACCCGTTCAAATTCATCTGGTCTTAAGAGCCAGATGAAATCAGACTAATGAGAGTCAGTCAAATGAGGAATTTGTAGAAAAGCAAATCCTACTCCTGTATTTATAATCGTAAGAAATGAAAGATGTAATTAATAGTGATAAATAATCTGATAAGACACTATGTTTTAGTTACAAAACGTAAGCATGTGCACAATATCTATAAACAAAGACTGATTAATTATACTACTTACCTGACAAATGCCAGATCACGAGATTGTATCGTAGTTTTTCGATATAATAAACGCCGGCACGAATGCAGCGTATGACAGGTCGGGACTGACTGGCGCGAACAATCACGAGTTCGTATAATTCAATTGAATATTTTGCGACATACGTTAAATGCATGCTCCGACGTATTAAGCCAGATGAATGATTACTTTAGTCGCGGACAATTTTTAATGTTATGTTATTTCGAGAATATTTAATTATTTTGGATTTAAATATGAAATCATTAAGAAACAGATATTCAAATATCGATACAACTTACTAATCTTAGTCTATTGCGGAAAGTAATTTCAGAAAATAGTATAGTTCAACAAAAAGCGTCATTTGGACGCGCCAGATTAATTAGATTTTAATGTTTCCTGTTAACTTAAATTAAGTTTATTTTAATTAATTGTATTTAAATACATAAGGCCTCGATAGACATTTTTGTTTAAAATTAAACTTGAAATTGACGTATTAATTGGATATTATTTTGATGTGTTCTTCAGTGAAAACCATGTCAAAACTACCTTTCAAAGAATCACCCAGTTGTACAGTCTAGTTTTTAAGTTTTAAGGTACACCTGACGAGAAGATATGCCGTAATTTCCCGAACGCTGCCCAGCCGAATTTTATCCGTCGATTGACATCTCGGTCGAAGTTGGACTTACCTAGTCGGACTATTTCTCCCAGGTAAACATACTCGTCAACAACTTCGAACTTAGTGCTCCCAACAACTACCGGCAAATGTGTGACATGGACATTAAACATGATCTTTGTTTTGTCCATGTTCATCTGAAGGCCTATCCGTTAAGAGACACTATTGAGATCATTAAGCATAGTGCTTAGATCCTCCAGTGATTCTGCCATAAGGACTATATCGTCGACAAATCAAAGGTGAGTGATGTACTCGCCATTGATGTTAATACCGTATCCTTTCTAAAGTCACCCTATCTTACACCTCTCTGCCGTTGGATAGGTTTCGTACTCTGGTTCTGTACTTGAATAGCCATCGTAGCCCTACTGTACAATTCCTTCAACACTGCAGCACTTCGATATACCTGCCACCGCTGAAGGTCTGCATCACCGCCCAAGTTTCGACGGAGTCAAAGGCTTTAGCATAATCCACATACACCAGAAATAGTGTCAAATTGTACTCCTCGGACTTTTGTATAATTTTCCGAAGGGTATGTATGTGTTCTATGGTGCTAAAGCCTTTTCAGAAACCGGCTTGTTCGGAAGGCTGGAAGTCGTCAGGTCTACATGCGAGACGATTCGTAATGACCCTCGAAAACAGCACGTAGACGTGGCTCAGAAAGGAAATCAGTCTGTTGTTCTTCAAGAGAGCGTTATCGCCTTTCCTGAAGAACAAGACCACCGCACTTCTGCTTCACGCCTCCGGTGTATTGCCACCATGGAGGACGGAATTAAAGAGATTCTGAAGGACTTTAAGTACCGGTTATCCACCCGATTTCAAAAGCTCCGACGTAATTCCGTCCTCGCCTGGGGCCTTGCCGTTTTTAAGGTGCTGGAGAGCCATTCTAATCTCGCTCAGACTGACGTCCGGGATATCATCGGAATGATGTCGGATAAGACTCGCTCTTGGATCGTTACTCAAACTCGCGTATGGCTCCAACAATGATGTGTACAATTACCCGTAGAACCTCTCAATCTCACTCAAAATCTCAGGTGTCCCGGAAACGATGCTGCCACATTCGGTCTTCAGCTTCGACAGTTGGCAACTGACAAGAGACAGAGCCAACTGTTGAAGTCTCTAGCTAAAACTTAAGAACCCTGGGTCCGCTCTATCGCTTCGTCAATACGTGCTGTATTTAAGTTGACTAAGTCTCCCCGCAAGCATTTGGAGATCATTTTGTTGAGTTGCCTGTACGCTGTCAAATCTGCTGAACTGCAGCATCATTTCCCGTCTAATAGCCACGATATTAAGAGTGTGATCGTAGAGTTTTTCTGTTCTTCTGCGGCGGGTCTTGCAAAACTTAGCTCCGACCGCATGGACAGTATCCACGAGCTTATCATTCATATCGTCCAATGCATTGCAATGTTCTAGGCATTTAAAACGTTTTAGTAGCTCGAGCTGAAATGTTTCAAGACTCTAGATTAGAGCACAAGGGGGACGGAGCGTTGACTTCATTAGACGAGACCTCTCCAACTTAACGTTTAGGTTCAATATGCTTCTAACCATTCTGTGATCGCCACTAGTTTTCACCCTCGAGAGCACAGAGGCATCACTGAACAGTTGTCGTCTGGCCGTCATAAAGAAGTCAATCTCATTTTTTGTCGAACCGTCGGGTGTCGACCAGGTCCACTTCCTTTGGGGCCGCTTTTGGAAGAAAGAGTTCATCATAAAGCGTCCCCCTTTATCCATGAATTCGGCCAGCTGCTAGCCCCTTGGGTTCCGTTGCCCTATTCCAAATTGCCCTACCTTCAGCTCATCATTCTCTCTTGTGCCTAGTTTTGCAATAAATTCACTAACACCGTATAGTGGGTTTTGGAGAAATGCATGGCTCTAGATATATCCTCATAGATTTCCTCCGTCTCCTCATCGGGATGTGCCGAGGTTGATGCGTAAACCTGTATGACCTCCAGCGAATACCGTTTGCTGACTGTGACTATAAGGTACGCAACCCTCATCGACACACTCTCAATCTTTACAACGTTTTTAAAGAGAGACTTGTGGATGATAAACCCGATGCCTCCTTGAGACAGATGGTCCCCTCCCGGTGATAGAACAAGTTGCCGGAATCGAGGATTGCCATGTCCTCCGGCTCTCTTCGGACCTCTTCTTCCAGCTCCAGGATCTTCTCGTCTGTCCTCAGGGTGCGCGCGTTATAGGTTGCCATGTCGAGTCGTCTTAGGTGGCAACCGAACCTCCACCGGAGATTCTTAGCACCCCCTGTCCCGCCGTTACCGTAGTCGCCACCGTAGCCAGAAATAGCGGGGCCGCCGGCTACTAGGCACCGTCTCTTTGTAACTTTCATCATGGGGGGTATATTTCCATAGTTGCCACGCTTGGCGACCGGGTTGGCAATCTCAGTTCTTTCTTATTGTTGTTTTGCTGTTATCAGAAAGATGCTGCTGCCCTGCCCATCCTCTGCCTCAGCTTCCCTCTGTTGTCTCTTACGGCACCCACGGGAAGATATGAGGGGATACAACAGTGTGCCAAATGCTTGTTAGTTGTGGCAAATTTCCCAAATCAACAACGTTACAAATGTCATCATATTAGAAAATAAAACACAAACACATTATCGTGTACTACAACTTTATTTCAACAAATCGATCTTGTATTCTAAATTACAATAGCATATATTTAAGCTGTATTTATATTAAATGCTGCATTTTCGTAAGTTGCACAATCGTGTATTTCTATTCTAGGTGCTCCTCCACTACGCTTTAGTGCCAGAACTAACTTACATTCTAGATCATCGTTGTATTATTAATGTCATTGGTAATATTATTCCGATTTGGATTTGAAACAATGTTAGCCGATAAAAAATTTATTATTTAATGTACATTTAGTTAATATACATGGGTGCCCTATATTTTACTTACAATAACATAATATTGCTGAGTAACGATATTATTATCGTATGACAATGCAAGGTTTATGGTTTAAAATTAAAATATGTCTTAAAAACTTCAAAAATAAATTTTTCAAATAAAATAGTTCCACATAGTATAACAATTCAGTTCCAAAGAGTTCATTGGAAGTACTACTTACTTACTACTTACTAATAAAAGGTAGAAAAACTCATATCTAACTGTAGATAGTGCTTTTATCGACTGTGCCTTATTTACGTTTCGTGTAAAGAGTAAGGCTGCGATATTTTCAGATTTTGGCAAAGAAGCCTTCATAAAATGTAATCGTTTATATCAGTTTCTCAAATAAAAGTTAAACTTTGTAGGAGAAATGCATTGACTGATGGAAAAAAAAGCAATTTGATTGAAAGGTTAGAAATTACGTTAGTAATTTATAGTTTTAAGTGATTTCTTTATTTACTTTGACCGTAATAATCTTCAAGATTTAATGCATGGAATACAGCCTCGAAGAACCAGAGGCCTTAAAACATTTCATTTCAATTGCCTTTTCCTACGCTTTACTCCGCTTTAGATCTTTACGAAATAAATAAATCCTTTTATTCTTGAAATTTTAAGAGTACAACATTATTTTCTTTACCTACAGTACAGTGTTTTGTTTAATTTTTATGCCTGAAACTTTACCGTGAGTCTAGTCCAAAACCGTTATATTCCCATTGTGTAAGGAAAAAGGATCACAGTAAGACTGTAACAACTACTGTGGAATCAGCCTGCTTAGCATTGTCGGGAAACTTTATGCTAGGGTGTTGATTAAATTGTAGTGGAAGAAACTAATGGAAAATTTTGGGACGTGCACTGTACGTAGAAAGGGAATGGGATGCACAGACCAGATCTTTTCTATGCGCGTGAACAAAAATAAGTTTTTAGACAAAATTCAGAAAAGTTTGTGTGCATTTTGGTCATAGTAAGGGCTTGTGGTAGAGTGGGCAGGTGGCAAACACTGGACATGCTTGGGTTGAGCACTGGGTATATACAGGCATTAAAATCTTTATCTCTTATAGGGCAAAAATTGAGGTGGAATAGTTTTCGGTACTCATGTGTCGATTCCTCCTGGACTATAAAAGTTTCACACAGCATTGTGTAGTGTCCCCGTTCAATTTGTTTGTAGATAATCGTTAGGAAACTGAAATTCGAAGAATGTGGTTTAAGAGTGGGTGAGTCACATTTGTATCGTCAGCGGGCGAGTTGCAAATGAAGGTTACATTAACAAAGGTTCGTCGTTAAAAGAAAAGTGAATAAAAGTGAACGGAAGTAAGATGAGAGCGATTTGAGAAAAAAGAACAACGATATATGAAATAATATAGAAATGGATGACAACAGAAAATAAAAAAGACACGAGAAGGGAGAGTGATTGACAAGAGAAAGGAATGTTTCAGTGGTATAAAAATTAATGATAAAAGAGTGACCAAGCAAATGTATGCCATAGAAGTTATTGGTACCGTCGTACGAGCCTAGATGTAAGTTTATTGACCCGATTGGCGACATATTTAAATAAGGGGCTCTAAATTAATTGTCCTCTAAACGACGAGCATGTATGCGTAGTTATATTATATGGTTGTGAAAGAAGCGAGAGAGTTGTGTAAGGATCGTGCCAAATGGAAGTCCGTAGACTCTGCCTGGTGACAGGTGTGAGAGTTTATGTATATAAATATATATATATATATATATATATATATATATATATATATATATATATATATATATTATATATATATATATATGTATATATATATATATATATATGTTTACCTGCAAATATATAGGATTTGACAATATAACATGAAGTACTGGCCCAGTCGATTTGCAACCTCTGTTGGAAGAAAAGGTAGTTTTCCTCCCAATTGCAATGTTTGCTTACAAGTTATTAATAAACTAAATGGTTGTTAGAAATATATATTTAAATATATATATATAAGACATCAATAACTCCATTCTGTTATTTGTCATAAAAATAAATAAGCATTAGATTTCTTTTCAAAATATCATCTTTGTAATAAGGTTTGTCCTTTGCCAAACTCAATAATTTTAATTCATTTACATACAAAAATAAGAAGTTATATTATTTCCTTTAAATAATTTAAAAAAATTCGTTGTTTCTTGAATTTTTTTGGAATATATTTTAAATAGACATAGAAATAGTTAAGAATTAATTGCAGAAAAATGTCATATTGAGGTTACACAGTTAATATAAATTTAACAATATAAATAATTATTTATTGGTTGGCCTTAACATTAAACATATTTAGTTCTATTGAATTTCATCGATATGGGTCGTACTCATTAAGCTCCGACTCTGACAATACATATTAACAACAGTCAGGATAAACGCGATCCCTGCTAATTAAAATCCGGAGCAACCATAAAACGTAAAAACAAGAAACTGATAACTGCCAATTAACTGTGCATACAACGTTCAGTTAACAGTGAAATCGACGGGAAACATGCCTCTTATTTTATTTACTATATTCCGAAAATCACGCTGTGCAGGACTACTCCGTTGAATAGGATTTCTTCTCATTGTAACAGTGATCCACAGTAAATGTCTGGCGGGTGGGTGCTCACAGGGCTTTACGGACCTGAATGTCAGAAATACACAGACGCGGAACGGAAGTATTACACGAAAATTGCAATCGTCGAGAGACGCTTTCGATGGTTTTATTTTATCAAAAGCGGAATATTTCTTACACTATGAGTAACATAATACGACAAAGGCTCAAAATATTATTTTATACAAATCTTAATTTTATATAATTGTAATAGCTTACTTATATTTGACGTTTTTTTATTGCAATGAGATTGTTTTTCATTGCTCTAATTTTAAAACCCAATAAATAGGTTTTTAATATATTTTAAAAATTACAAAATACAAAGATTTAGTATAGTAAGATTTACACCGAAATAACACATATAATTATTGCTCAGTTTCAGAATACTAGATATTAATAAATTGTCTTAAATTAGTTTCCATTATTTTTAACACCAATATATCCAAAAAATTGGTGCAGTTTGTAATTTTGATGGATATACATTATTAATAATAAATTTAAGGTTAATTGTACAAAATGTATTGCTTTACGTTGAAACGTATTTAGGTAATACCAGTTAATGTGATTATGAACCTACGATACGCATAAAAATGGTAAAGTTTCCTTTGTTGACTAGAACATACATGGACGCGTACATATGTGCGAAATAATAAAGTGACTAGATTTAATGTCCATCTTTTGACAATAACTATACGCTATCGTGCATTATAAATAATTCGTGATAGTATACACTTAAATTAATTTCTTCCAAATGTAAAATAATAACTTAACAACTATAACAACTATAGGTATATAACAACGAGATCGATTTGGCTCTCATATTATTGTTACAACCTAAAACAAAAAGCATCGCATTAATTAATAGCTATGAAATTGAATATACGCTATATTCGGTTTTATGATAATAATTCAACGTCATTGTCATAGTCCAGGTTGATCACGAAAAACCCACGGTCCCTTTTATTGTTATAATAAACAGGAAATCAAGGAATCCTTTTGATCCTGCGTAACCCTGTTACTTGTTTATATGGATTAGTACTTATGCTGGGCATTGCTGATGTGTCGACTTGTTCATTTCATTATAGTCCTAACATACGTATTGATTTTGTAAGAACGCATCTGTAAACTTCTTTGTTTACAGTTTGTCCAAGGGCTACAGTCGCCACTTACTAATTACTACGGGCTATGAGGACTGTAAGCTATCACTGTAATATTATTTAAAAAATATCACAAATCGTAAATAAAATTGACTTAATTCAGTCATTTTAAAGTTATCGTTTCATAATATACGTACCTATATAGCCACGCTGCAACTGTAGCATAGCTCTACCACGTGCAACGAAACTTATAACGAAACATTCCATCTCAGGCCTTAGCTGTGACAATGATGTGGACTGATTGCACGTTTGACGAAGTTACTTTATGTAATAAAATCATATTTATAAAGATTTTTAAATTGCTTTAAAATAATCGCAAAGGTAGTTTTTCTGTAGTAAAACGCAAGCGAGGTAAGGTTATAACCCCGAAACTCTTCACTGCAGCTTTGTAAGATGTTTTTAAGCTACTGGACTGGAAAGTATACGGTATGAACATCAATGGCGACTACATCACTCACATTCGATTTGCCGACGATATATGGCAGAACCGCTGAAGGACCTAAGCATTATGCTCAATGACTTCAATAGTGTCTCCTAACGGATAGGTACTCAGATGAACACGGACAAAACAAAGATCATGTTTAATGTCCAAGTCACACTTATGGCAGTAGTTGTTGGGAGCACTAAGCTCGAAGTTGTTGATGAGTATGTTTACCTGGGACAAATAGTCCGACTAGGTAAGTCCAACTTCGACCGAGAGGTCAATCGACGGATTCAATTCGGCTGGGCAGCGTTCGGGAAATTACGACACATCTCGTCAGGTAAACCTCAAAACTTGAAAACGAGATTGTACAACCAGTGCGTGTTTCCAGTGATGACTTATGGATCTGAGACCTGGTCCTTCAGTGCTGGCTGTATGAGAACGCTCAAGGTCGCTCAGTGAGCTATGGAAAGGGCTATGCTCTGTGTTTCTCTGCATGATAAACTTAGATATCCGCAGTAGAACTAGAGTGACCGACATAGCTCAACAGATTTGTAAGCTGAAGTGGCAATGGGCCGGCCATATAGCTCGAAGGATCGACAACCGATGGGGAAGAAAGGTTCTCGAATGGTAGCCTCGTACCGGTAGGCGAAGTGTAGAGCGTCTCACCACTATATGGAGTGACGACCTGGTAAGACATGCAGGAAGTCGATGGATGCAGGTGACTCAGGACCGTGCTTTGTGGCATACCTTGGGGGAGGCCTATGTTCAGCAGTGGGCTTATGAAGGGCTGTAATGATGATGATGATTAGAGAATCTTAAAAGAAATACGGAGATAGAATCTTTACTTCTGTTACTTTTCAAAGGTGAAGTATTGCAATATTTCATCAAAACTTGAAACGCAAAAGTTATTCAATTACCACTATCCACATTGGTACGAGGAATGGCACAGTGCGTGCTTGTGATAGAAGCAGTAAGATTTGGAAGACATAACACGATGAGTCGAAATGACAATTCAACGCCAAGCTTTAATAATATATCTACATATTATATATTTTTTAAATTATACAATATTGTAACCGTATGCTCCTTCGATCAGTCTTATTCCGAACAGTTTCATACTGAAACTGTAACCTAAATATACAAGGATATTTTATAACACGTTACCTTTTTATAACAGACAGAATCGAAATCTTATTTAGAATTCCTAGTTGCTACGAAATTGACAAATTGATTCAAACCAATATTTTAAATCACGTTCAGATTATTACTGACAGAACGAATGAAGCATTTAAATAAATTAGTTGCAATAGACTTCCTGGCAAAAATGTTAAAACTCTAATAAAAAATTGACATGAGATCATAACATATGTGGATTTATTAGATTCTATGAAGACTTAATATTATACGAAATTCTAATACACTACGTATTAGGTAACTTACCATCTAATACCTATGAAATAAAAGCCAATGCTTTCTAACGCCTTTAAAATTATCAGAATTTTATCAAAAAGCACGATTTCGGCTAAATAGCCATTAATAATACCACAATTAATTGTACGACTATCCGCTTAGTTCTGTCTATAAATCGAATTAAAATTCTATTACCGTGAATTAAAACAATACTATCCTATATGATCCTGTGGCAGAAGAAATTCATTTTGAAAGAAGTCCTAGGTTTTTTAACTCTTCTTATTTACAAGTTGCGTAATATCATTTATTTTATTGCTAAATACAATTCCACTTGTTTACCTGCCATTAAAATATTATAATATTTAATGAAATTTATAATGATTGAAATATTATATTTTACGAAATAGTACTATTTGTGATTTTGGACAATTTTGTCAAAATAATTATTGATTAATTTGAAGAGTTTGTGTACTAAATAAAATGAAAACTAAATTCATTTCTAATAATAATGTTAATCTTGCATTAATAGTTTATTTTTATGTTATTCTAATTTTCGTTGAATTCTCGTACTTTATGTTTATTTATTTGTGTTCAATAAGTTTTTGCAGTATTTGGCGGAATTAAAACATATTTAGAATTAAATAAATTGACATGAAATCAATATTTAAGCCTTGAAAATTATAACAAGAATATTTTGGTAATGCAATACAATCTTTCAAATGATATCAAAATGATATGTAAAAATAATATAATTATAATCTAAAACATTTTGTTCCGTGTGATTGAAAATATAGCATAGTAGCTGTACTTGTTTACCATGTACGTATATGTAACATTACCAATACAATCGAGGACTTGTATATTTACATGATTATATATGTAAAGTGAGATTCGAACTTTTAAATAATCTTTAATTATATGCTGATTACATATTATGAATAGTAACAATGCGTTCCATTAGCTAATACTATGTTAGATCGACATTCCGTATTATATATATCTTAACCCCTTTATTCTTACAATAAGTGTAAATATTAATTGGGTATTATGAACAGATGTCAAAAATGGTATTGTCTAATTATTTAGAGTTTTGTAAAATTTCGTTACACTAAATTGCTCTCTTGTGTTAATGTTTTATCGAGAACATCTGTCTAATGCGACATTTAAATCTTAAGGAGAAAATGCAAGGGAAAATGAAATGGCTCATAATTAAACGTCTACAAATGTGACATCAAAAAATTATTACAATTATTGTCTTCTATTTAAAAACTTAAATGAATTTAATTAAGTGCTTAATGCCTTTATACAAATTGCAGAGATCGCAAATTCGTTTGCACTAAAAATTATTAAAGTTATACTCTGTATTTACTCTTTTTTTATACACTGTCGCTGTCAACGTTCTAGTTAGCGGTGAAAATTATAAAACTTTATTGAATTAAAGTCATTTACCCTACTCATAATGAAATATATAATACATAATTAAATAATAGTATATAGACACTTGTGTATAATGATTGCAAATATATTCGATACTTTTATTTGGTAACAAATTTATGGTATATTTTACGGGCAATAGAAAAAAGTCACTCTAGTAACGCACGAGACTATTGGATTAGCGAAATAAGATATAAATATATAGCGCAAAATGTACCTTAATCCGACCGCGGGTGCTTGTTGCGGGCGCAGTGTGGATCCGAGCGATCCAGCTTAGGAAATGCTTGGTCCCCCCGCAGCAGCACTCGAAAGGCTACTCGCTACTCATCGCACGCTACTCGTGCGCCTATCATGTTTACTACACTCATAACTTTATTGCTCTCTTTGTACCACAGCTCGACGGTTTCATTAAGTCACTACGTATCACCGTAACTACTTCTAAACGGTCACACATACACACACACACACACACACACGCACACACAAGCACACACACGCACGCACAGGCACGCACACACACACACACGCACACACACATACGCGCACACACACACACACACACACACACACACACACACACACGCGCGCGCGCGCGCACGCACGCACGCACGCACGCACGCACAACACATGTGACGCCAAATTGCTTAACTCTATACAACATAAGATCAGCCTTACTTATAAAAATCGTTACATAATCATTGTTTTATTAAATACTTAACTATATTTGAGACCAAAAACAAAATTTGGTTTTTAACTTAATATAAATAATTATAAACATTGTTGATGATAAAATTTGATAATCAACAAATAAAAATTGTTTTTATCACCAGACTTTTGAAATTGAATGATATAATGAAAAAAATGCATTCCAGCCACGATACCTGTATTTTGTAGAATGCAACTAAGAATACAGTAACCGGGTGAATATTTTCATTTTATTTTTAGTATAGATACTTACTACTAGAGTTTAGCCAGCAACGACTTAGGGCAGTCGAACGTAGTTGCTTAGTAGGTATACAATTAATTCATGGCTCAAAGTAGGTGTGGGTGGTTGATTTCGACCAAAAGTAAAGGATAAAGTCCGATGACATTTTGTTAACTTTATCGATAATACGAAAGCCACTATTATGTAACATCAGCGATAGTAGGCGGCTGGGATGGCCTTTTGGTCACAACTTTGCGCCCAAAAAGCATGCTGGAAAATTCTAAGCAAGTAACTCAAGTTTATTATTTCTTCTAGCATGATCAAATCCAATAAATACAATCAGCTGTACTTAGTTGCACCCTTATAAGTTGTGTCTACACTTTTAATTATAAACAAAACACAAATAGCCGGCTATATAAAACACATCATTCGTCTGGTAAGCCAGTTAAATGAAATAAAATTGATTGTCCGGCTTAGATTCAAGCTCTTTTGTATCAATACCCATATTTTTTTTTAATTGTTTTGATAAAATTATTGTTGGTATTGTTACATATTCTACATTCTTATACAGGGTATTTTTGGAACGCTCCCGAAAACTAAGACAGGCGATAGCACCAAGTATACCTTTGATCATGGGTCATAAATAAATTTGATCCTGATGAAAAAAAAAACATATTTTTACAACGTTTTATTAGCTTTATTCAAGCGCCATCATGTTAGTACAGCTAAATGAAACGATAATTTCATAAAAAAATCATGAAAATACTGAAACATAAAACCAGCAGTGGAAACTGAATTGATATCACCTGACTAATGGAGGTTAATGTACGCGCGAACGGTGAAAAAAGAACGCTGGCCTTGAACTTGGGCACTGAGCGATTTATCACATATTGGCCAGTATTACTGTGCCTGCATGCTATTGGTTCCCGCGCTTTGTTCGCTCCAAAAATACAGTCGCATACACAGCTTACTTTGCGACTCGCGACGATGTTTTAAAAAGGAAGGAAAAAAAATTATTTATATCTATTGTTTTATGACTAAACTAGTGAACGAAAAGGTAAATATGATAGGAGAAGGTGAATGGGGAAAATTGTGCAGTAAAGTTAAAATTGTTGAGGAAGAATACTGAAAAAATTACCATGTGATCGACCTGATGACGGAAGCTCAAGCGAAGATGAAAGTGATGATGAAGTAGCAACCAGTAACACCAACACACCATCAACATCTGGCTTCCATGTGACCCAAGACGTCATAATGGACGGCGTGTCACCCTTAGCTTAAGTTTTTTTGTTACAAACTACTTTATATTTTACGATAGAAATAACAAACAATGCTCAAGTAAACATTATCTATTTTTAATTCCCACCTCTTCCAAAGTTCTAAGTAGCTAGTAAAACACCTATTATGATTCTGCAATAAAACAATTAATTACTATAATATTATAAAACAATAGCCCAATATCATGTAGTACTTTAGAACGCGACTGTACCCACACTCACTCCGCTGTCGACCTGTATCTAGCTCGGTATGAAACAATGCTGCGGTCATAAGAAAAAAAGGCGCATCTAACAATTTTCGAATAAATTACCATTCGACTCATGATAAGAAGACGCATCTACTAAATTTTTTTAATATTCACTAATATCAATATTTTAGAAATTATCGTCAGAATTTTAGACGTAGCTGTTGATCACAGATGACATTTTATTAGTAGAAAAGACTTATACAAATTCAACATAAAAGAAAAGACTTATTTAACCAGTTGCTACGTCATCTTTAACAATATTTGCATCGATTACTTAAATTAAAATTATTCTTGTCTTATTATTTTATATCTTATTATTAAGAGCTCATATCTTATTATTAAGAGCTGGTGTTTCACATGTGGTCCCATATAAATTTGATCGAGGTCAGACCAATAGTTTTTGAGTTATCCTTAATTATTTATATTAAAGTCGGTTGTACAAATGTTTTAATTTTTAATTATTATCGTAGTAAGTCTTGTATGATATCCCCTTTAAAATCATTACTCAAGAGTTGCGGGTTGTTATTTTTTGTGTCTCACTACCAATGCTTTTCTAATATTTACTAAGAAAAAAGTAGTAAATTACTATTAGCGTCCTTTCAACTTCAAATGACCTTTCCAAAATATGTAAAAATGTTAAATGAATGGTAGTTTTGTTTTATTTATTAGGTTGGGAAGACCCAAATAGTTATATGCGTCTTTCCTTCGATGTTTTTGTGTTGCCAGGTGTACTTTTTTAATCTAAGATGAAAAGGAAAATTCGTTTTATTTAAATAAATAAACAAATTAAAAAAAAAATAAGTTCGTCCTTAAAATCTTCATGTCTCTACGTATATATTTCAATATAGATACCTTTTAATATACTTTAGACACGGGGTCTGAAAGAAAAATTCATCAATTTATTTTTTATTTCCATTTTACGTTTTTGTTAGTTACTTCCTTTTTTATTATGACGGCAGAATGCCTAACCCTGTCGCCTCACGCTTGTGACGCAGTAGGTTTCAGCCTTGACGGGGTTCGTTCGTTTTAGTTTTTGAGACAGTTCCGTGTTGATTTTGTACACGCGTGCGCGAGCGACAGTTCAATCGTTTTGTTTAATAAATTTACTTGTGATTACGTGTTGATATTAAAGTTTTTGTTACGTTTTTGGATTCTTTTTTGTTTTAATAATGCCTAACGCGTACGTTTATAGTGGTCAACATGTTAGGTATCCGAACCTAGGTACACGAAGTATCGCTAAATAAATTGTTAAGACGTCGGGATGGTACAAGTGTGTCATACTGTGCAGTGCACAAAGTGTTGAAGCGTAACCAATGCGCCCATACAAATTGCACAAAGTGCAAGCTTTAGTTCCCGGCGATCACGACCGCCGACGAGTTTTCTGCCGTTGGTTATTATACCAGCAACAACGTGTGCCTGGTTCCATTGAGCACATTATCTGGACGGATGAGTCGACATTTACCAGAAACGGCCTGTGGAACCGAAGAAATACACACGTGTATTCAGAGGTTAACCCGCACGCTGTTCGACAAACCGGGCACCAAACCCGATGGTCGGTTAACGTATGGGCAGGTTTATTTAAGGATCGCATACTGGGACCAGTGTTTCTGCCAGAGCGACTGAACGGACAGCGATACCTAAACTTTATAAATGAACAGTTGGTTGACATTTTAAACGACCTATCGTTGGCTGAATATCGCCGCACATAGTTCCAACATGATGGTGCCCCTCCACATTTCGTGAGGTTCATCCGTGAGCGCCTCAATGAGCTATTTGATGATCGCTGGATCGGCAGACTAGGACCACACGCTTGCCCACCTCGCTCACCAGATCTGACTCCGTTAGACTTCTTTTTGTGGGGTATGTGAAAGAAAGGGTTTTTAATCGTGAATGTGATAGTGCTGAAGAAATGCGCCAAAGGATCGTGGATGCTTTCGAGAAACTACGTACGGACTGTGTCGAAGACCACACGATGATGCCCCGCCTGCACCCAAATCTGCCTTGAAATGAATGGAGCACAATTTGAGCCGCATCTCATAAGACCACGGAGGATTTAGAGCAGTAAGCTGTTTCATAACTATTTTTTTTTTTTAATAACTTAGTACTAGACTAATCTGAATAGGTACATAACTGAATACATGAGAATAATAAACATACCTACACGATGAATAAAAACGCATGACTCCAACCTTGGTTACATTTCATTTAAGTATTTCTTCATTAGCGGGGAATCGAACCAGTTATTTGGGTTATTTAACCTGTAAATTCGGATTAAAGTGGCTACGTGTAGATAAGCACAGTGGCAAAATAGTAGGTTAAGTAGATAAGTTAGGTATTTAGACACGTGTTGTAAATTATTATATTGTGGGATGGCCCGCTAGTTGCGGGCCGCGCGAATTTGTGTTCGCGCGTACATTGACCTTTATCTAGCTCAGGTCAGGTGATATCAATTCAGTCATTCCACTGCTGGTTTTATGTTTCAGTATTTTCATGATATTTTTTATGAAATTATCATTTCATTTAGCTGTACTAACATGATGGCGCGTGAATAAAGCTAATAAAACCTTGTAAAAAGATGATTTTTTTTTCATCAGGATCGAATTTATTTGTGACCCATGATCAAAGGTATACTTGGTGTTGTCGCCTGTCTTAGTTTTCGGGAGCGTTCCAAAAACACCCTGTATATTAATTAATCTATTTATTTTTTACTAGTAATATTTGTATTCTTATTTAATCATTTAATTATACTTAAAATGTAATAAGATTGATAATTGTTTTTGTATTATTTAAGGTACGTAATATAAGATACTTATAATATGCACATTAAAAATAAATCGTAATTGACTGTGAACGAAAGCTATAATTTATTGTTTTACTCAAAAGCAATTTAGTTTCATTAATAGTGCTAATATTTATAGTCTCATTATTATAAAACATTTTTACTAATTACCAGATCATTTCATATTTATAACTTTTAGCGATAATGTTATAAGAATTAACTGTTTGGTCAGTCAATAATTGTGATTGAGATTTTCAAATAAGCACTAAATGATGATTACAATGTAAAAAAACGTTTATAAGTAAGGCCTATATATCACTACGTAAATATTACGCTACATTATAACATTGCAGGCTCTTGCCATAAATTGACACGGTTCATTCCGTCGAAGCCGGACTATCAATTGAAAAAATACTTTGTTTAATTTATTTATCATTTTTTAATTTTAATTATATTATTATGGAAAGAGCCATAAGGATATTAGGTACATAATTATTGCTTATTAATTTCGACGCTCTCAAAGTTACGAGCAGCTTAGTATAAAATATTTTTCATTTCAATATAAAGGTGTAAAGAAGTTTATAGAGAAATTGTTCGTTGCAATGGTTGATCGACGTGAGTTTACTCGTCGTTGGAGCGCACGCATGCCGACTCCTGGTGTTTATTGAGGTAGCTTTTGAATGCGAAGGTCTTATGACAGCGCGTACATTCGTATTTCTTGTCAGCCGAGTGAGTCTGCAGGTGGGCGCGAAGGTTGGAGCGATCTGCGAAAGCCTTTCCGCAAGCGGCGCAGTTGTATGGCTTCTCGCCAGTGTGAGAACGCAAGTGCCCGCGAAGAAGCCACGGCCGAGAGAACTGTTTGCCACACACGCCGCAAACGTGGCCCATGCGGTGAGTAAGTACGTGCATAGCTAGCGCCGGCATTGACACGTAGGCTTTGCCGCACTCGCCGCAACGTTTGGCCGACCCCGAATCTAAGCTTCGATGTGTTTGTTTATGGCGCGACAAATTTGACGAAGTCGCGTATCGTTTACCGCATTCATTGCAGTCGAATTTTCCTCCCTTTTCCTTTAATGGGATAGGTTGTTGTTGTTCGACTTCTATATCTGTATCAGGATCCGGTTCTGGTTCTAGTGCTGGTTCCTGTTCCGGTTCCGATTCCGGGTCTGGTTCCGGCACTAGTTTAAGTTCTGGGACTGGGGTCGGCTCTGGCAGCGATACAGGTTCAGGCGCTTTATGTTCAATGAGCTCACTAGGTTGATATGCCACGTAGTTTATTGGACCTTCGACGGTGGCATATTCCACGGGTTGTATAGGTGCGACTGCCTGAAATGTGTGGATGACGGGTTCGGGAGGCTCCTCGGCTATTATGAAAATATTGGTAGGTTGAATAGTGTAGGTGTATAGCGGCACGAGGGGCGTGTCAGACGCATGCAGTATGGTAAAGATAGCGGCGGGTGGAAGTGGAGGCACGCTGTGAGCCAACGACAGAAGTTCGTGCGCTGCCTCCGTATCAGCGGCCGACCGCTCTGATATTGGTCGACTAGCGAGCTCCGCATATTCAGCTGCTTTCGTTTCTGAAAAAAAAAAATATATATTTTTTATGGTATAGGGTATTCAATTTATAGAGTAAATAGACCGGAAATTAAATCCGCTGGCAGATGGTGTACTCCTGTCGCATTTGCGCTGGTGCTGCAAAATTACACCTTAAATGTTACGCTGGATTTAGTGTAGAGACATGCTAAGATACATATAAGTGATCATGATTTGGTTATAATCAAACTTGTTAGTCTCAAGCACAGGTTCAGAGCAGCCAATTTCTCGATACAATATTCATACATTCCGGAATAATATGATATCTATAATTCCAGCTTCCACTTTTCGCTATCGGACCACCAGGCGGGTCTTCATCCCTTTTTTGACAATATTGCACGCATCCGAACTAAATGGCTCGCTTCATCTTGCGTAATGCGTAGAGCAAAGATGTGGAATAACTTGCCAGCGTCAGTTTTTTCTCTCTCAATAAAAAATCTCATTGCAATATAGGTGAAGTCACATTCAAGGCAAGCGTGAATACACTTTCGTTGCACTAAAATAGTTTTAGTTCCTAGATTTACATTTTAGGGCTTCATCACCACTTACCGCTATTTGGGATTGCAGTAATTTACTTGTTTAATACTCTTAATAAAATTTAAATACACTAAAATAAACACGCACATAATGGTTGAAAACATTAATGATCATGTTCAAACCTACAACATGAGAATTGGTAAATTCGTAGCAACAGAGAGTAATAAAAAGTCTTGGTAGCTCAGAAGCTTTGCCCTCGTCTTTAATTTAATAGTACGTGAGCAACCCCAATGTGATCCTCGTCCGGTCCGGCACCAGTAGATAATTAATCACAATTTTATGGCAAGTTGAAGGAAAATTACTTTTAAAAAAATGTGAAATCCGCTAGAACGCTCTAAACACAAAGCAAGACGGACTCTTGTCAGCTGCAAAACTGAAATTAAAAGACACCCAAAGTGGAACCGACATAAGCAATTACTTTTTTATACAATGATATAACAGCAAACGCACTCATAACGTCTTGTGGGCTAAAATATAAATATAATAACGATTTTCTTTCTCCATTTTCAATTTTTAACTCATCCATTTTCAATTTTAAAATGATCGTACCAAAGTTTTAACGGTCAGAGAAGCGCCGTTTTTTCAATACACTTTTTATTTTTCGATTCAGTCAGTGGCTCAGTTACTTCGGAAAATATAATATCGTTATTTTAAAGTTTCGAGTGTTTCAATATTAGTACATCTTTGTTTGATGACCATTAATAACATGTACATATTTATGTAAAACGCACCTATTTACGAAGCATTTTATATATTTGGAAGTTTAACTATTATTTCTAATTTATTTATTTTTATATATTTTTAAATATACAAATACCTTTATATTTTAGTTTGTAGTCTTAAATAAATTAAACATGAAGCGAGTCATATGTACTTGTTTTTATGGCGAAATTATTATTGCTACGGTATTTCTTTCCTATTTCCGATTAAGAGAGAAATGGAAAGGGAATTTTCCTACATAGAAACGGATGCAGGTGTTACGAAATAACTACTTTATTTATATGTTTCTTGTCCAAAATTTTTGTTTCTTTATAATATATGTATTCTATTTTTTTTTTGTCATTAATGTATATTTTCCATACTGTATAATATAAGTCAATAAGTTTAGTGTTTAACTGCCTCAAAAATATATTTTTTACATAGATACTATACAAGGAATAAGTCAAGAAAGCTATTTTTGAATACCACGGAAATGCCTTTTATATTTGGAACCATACAGAAAAAGAAGCGTTTACCTTACTTAAAGTAACTGCAGCTTATTGAACAAACTGTCGACAACTAGAACATAAATTTAAACAGTCTCCCTGTCGTAGAGACAGCTAGAGGCAACTTCGTAAATGGTAATAATTCAGGTACGACTTTTTGTAGCGATGCTTTTTATCCCTTATTTACTACACGTGTACAGAAAATAATTTCATTAGATTGTCAGTAAACATAATTCCGAGAATGTAATACTCTGTTTCTCCTTTCTTTTAAAAACCAACATTGATTCTTATAATTTCTCAATATCAAGATCTATAAAAATAATTATTCTGATATACCAATAACACCCATATTTTGATCTGTGCGAGAATCGAACCTTCGGCCCGGAGGGCTGCAGCAAATTTAGCCACGGCAGTATCGGGTCATCAATTTGCAATTGCAACTCTTTACTGCAAAGCCCCTATTCAGTGTCACAAATAATTGTTCCGGGTCTGCGTGTTCGTCCTTATGCGATTTATGTATGTGAACTGCCCCCACGATGCTAGAAAAATTCTAGTGTGGAGGTAACGTTATTAAAAATAAGTAAAATAAAGTAATAACGTAGATATACAAAGTTTTGTGCGTAGAATTTTTATGTAATATCTACTAAATTAGACCACTTATAGACAGGTATACCATGTGGTTGATCCTACTAAAGTAATCTTGGAAATCTTTGGGAAAATATATAAATAAATTTAATAATAGTTTAAAAAAATTAATGGCTTCAAAATGTAGTTACCAAATACCGTACCAGCTAGTAGTAAATAAACGTTTGTTAAAGGAGCCATGTCCTGTAATAACACTTGTTGCTATTCTGATCTGTGGCTTGTTCAATCACAATAAGACCTTGGTTAAATTACTGTTTGTTTCTGGCAGGGCCTCCCTAGCTTGACTACTAAAGTTATTAGGTACCAGTGAACGACCGTATGTTCGGTTCCGGCCCTATATAGGCCATAGCCGATCCTCTCCTGGCCAGATCGTCTGCTGCGTTATTGCTCCTGGATCACTGTATTCCTTGATCCATTGAAGAGTTACGTTGTTGTATTTATTCCAGTTCAATTTACTGTCCAAAGGTAAGACCTTAGTATTTTACCATAGAGGATAACTGAAGTTTTGTGCTGAAAAGACTTGGCAGGTGATAGTTCGTTCGTGATAATCCAACATTCGTTTTTGTGTGAACAATTACTAGAACCGTTTTATTTGGATTAACGGTTAAGTTGTATTCCTTGCACCAACTTGCCACTATACGGAGAGCCGCTTGGGTCAGGTTGCCAACCATGCTTGCTGTTTTTCCCGAGACCAGTATTGTCAGGTCATCTGCATAACCAATTGTATAAAAGTGATTGACATTTAATTTGCTGATTAGTTCATTTATGACCATATTCTACAGGAGAGGTGAAAGAACCCCACCCTGCGGGCAACCTTTCTTTATTTGAAATGCTTGAGATTCACCAGCAAGCTTTTTTGTTCGTGAACTGAGCATGTTTCCTATCGAATCAATCAGTGTCTGTTATAAAATAGAATAGAATCATTTTTATTCAATATAGATTACGATTACGATCCCGCCCTCCCTCAATTGCGTGCACTATCCCCGTCACCAGACTCTGCGGTGGCTGACCGTTAAGTGACTTAACGGTCAGCCACCGCAGAGTCTACATCACCTGAGGATGCCTCGTGCAGAGGCGAAACACGTGTCGTATTGTCGTCAGTGGTGTGTCTTTCCTAGTGTAGGTGTAGTGTACTCCCAGTATTGGTGCTGGGGTTAGTGGTGACAGGGATAGTGCACGCAATTCAGGGAGGACAAAAGACACATAAATTTGCGTTTACCGCTAAAAAGAACCCCTTTGTCGTATATCCTCAGTTTCAAGGCACTCCCCTTCTTGCCTCAGCCAATATCGGTATCCTCGGAGTCGATATATCGATTTTATTTTATAGAGCCGATGTTTGCGAAGTAACTTTTTAAAAGCTTTAATAACCGGAGATAATTTAAATGCATGCTATTTAAGTTGTACTTTACGGCAAAATAATTAACGTTTCAGAAATTTAGACGTTGTTGACTTCTTCCTACAAATCACCCTAATATAATTAGAAATATAACAAAATTTTACTTTTCAAGTTTTTAATTTTTCTAGGTCCTTATAAGATCACAGGTTAAAACAAATAATCTAAGCATATTCTATCAGACTCTTCTTCTTCTTAAGCATGTAAAAGTTCACTTCTGGAAAATGTATCCCGTTGTAGAGAAAATTTGCCATATTTGCTACACTTGACTGGCAGAATGGCGTGCATAATATCAGACAAGCTAACCTTTGACGTTGCTCTCATCATCAGACTGGTTAAGTTTTACGAAACGATTAAGTTATGCCACCGTCTACCAGAAACATTTAAATGAGATCTTTCTAATATTTGTTTAACCTACTAATCTCATATGATACGCACGGGACGAACTATGCAATCGAATGCTGGTCTTAATATTTCAGAGAGGTTTACAGCCCGCATGGAACTATCACAAACTAGCGATAATCATAATGACAATAAAGTGTTTAACTAGATTGTAGGACTCCTTTCTGCCTAGAAGTCTGTCTGGATAGATAGGACCACTCTCTTACTAATTTCTGCCGCCAAATGGCGGTGTCTGTACTGCTGTGTTCTTTTCTAAAGATATGGAAAACAAGAATGATTAGAAGCTGGGAGCCATTTGGTCCTTAGAGGTGACAATATCTGTAGCCTTTTTTTATTTAAAGTTGTGTTGTAGTGTGTCAATTAACTTAGCAGCCGTAGCGTGATTACTCATGGTGAACTATGATGTACCATACATGGCTGCTCCGAACTAAAGGGCCGGCTCGAGGTGAATTAATATTACCATTACACTGCAATCAGGCTAATATTGAACATTGCTAAATTGTTCGTCAAACCGCAGGTTACATGCTTAACTTGCTCTCACCACATTATCTCACTTAAATATCAATTAAAATTATAGTTAAATTACTAAACTCGAAGGTAATTTATAACAATACACAACATAGATATTTTAATAAGCATTGTATTTGACCTGTTTTGAATAGCATTGTTACAACTGAGCGAGCGCAAAAAATCCACTTAAATTGATCCCTTTTTAAATGGACTGCTAAGTAATATTGTCGGCTCATACCGTAAGCTTACTCACCAATGGATCAGGAAGCTACTTTTTGAGAAAACAATAGCGCTACATCTGAATTATTGCTTTGCCCATTCAATCCAAATCTGTAATAAAACACTCATTGTTTGTTGTATTTCGACCTTTGGGTACGCGCCCCTAGCACTGTAGTCATTGACTAATGATTATTAAAATTTATTTACCTTTTTTGAGCCTGAGTTGTCATAGGTACTCTTAAAATTTTCTTTTGTCTGTCGTAAACTATAAACTGTAAAATTTCTGCAGTTTTTAACCGATTCTATAAACGTGGTACTATTCTAAGGCGCTGCACATACGTAGACACTTTTGTCTTGTGTGGGATACAACCATTGAATATTTTCTTTTCATGGCATCAATGTGAAATCAGACATTCCTTGCGTAGACGTAGACACTTTTTATGTCCACTTGCTTCCACTTGACACATAACGACCGCCAGTCAAAAAGTGTTCGGTTTAGGTAACTGTCGTCAGTTGAAGACACATGCAACATAAAGCAAATTACCTTACAATTGTATGGCGCTGACATTGACGTGGTTGATTTGCCTGTAAATATTGTCGGCGATGACGTATACGTCAACGTGTAATCAACACAATAACCAAAGGTAATGTTCTTCCATCGACATCCAAGATGAAATTGAGGGAAAACAAGCAACGAATTGTCACCAGTGTTCAGAAGTAGTAACCGGCGACTGTGTCCTATTGCCGCTACCGGACGCAGCAACTGCGGTTTCCTGTGATAGTGTGATGTGTCGGTAAACAACGTGTCCACGTTTGCGCAGCGCCTAAAGCATTTTTATGCTGTTACAGAATACCAGCGTAAAATAGCAGCATAATACGTGTTTCGTTTGGTAGGTGATAAGAACTAATAAGCCATTTTACTGTTATCGCGGCATTTCATCATTTTATCTTATATCTGCATTTTTATTCTTAACTGTGGATAGATGTAGGTGACTGTGGGGTCACAGCAGACTATGGGGTCACAGTATTCAATTAAAATCACGTGGACCGTATGCCTGTTTATCACCCTTAATGTTCTTAATGTTCTATACATCTTTAGACCAGAATACAGCAGTGCACTGCTATTTGATACAAAGGAGTCCTACCATCTAGTGAAACACTTAATCTTCATTATGATTATCATTAGCTTGTGATAGTTCGATGCGGGCTGTAGACCTCTCTTGAGGTGCATTATTTAGCCCAACATTTGACTGCATATTTCGTCTCGTGCGCATTATATGCGAGACTATGGGAATTATTAGAAAGATCTCATTGAAATGTTTCCAGTAGACGGCGCCATAAAAAAATTGTTTCGTGGGACATAACTTTACCAGTCTGATGATGAGAGCAACGTCAAAGAAGTAACACGTCTGGTATTACGTTCGCCAATCTGCATCTCAAGTGTGGCAAATATGGCAAATATTCTCTACAATAAGATACATTTACCAAAAGTGAACTATTACATGCTTAAGAAAAAGATGAATCTGATAGAATATACATAGATTTTCTATTTTATTCTGTAATCTTATATCATTATATTAAAAAAATTACATACGTACTAGTAACATACTAGTTATATATGTATACTTGCTCGTCAGTTAAGGGTACTAATAGTTTGTCCCATCTTTAATATGTTCTAAAAGACGACCTAGTTTTATGCGTACCTTGCCGACTCTGCCACTTCGTTCTAAAGCATAAATTTCCCATCCAACTATCCTTAGCAACAATTTTCTCTTATCACACAATTTCTCACCCTATGATACAGAGTCACCCCTAATATACTTTTTATTGACCGCATTTCCAAAGTTATTCTATATTCATATCTAATCTTTCATTTAATTACCATATATATTATATAGGTCACCAAAATATGTCACTATTTCTGCGTGGATTTTCTAACGCCGTCGTTACATGGTATAAGAGAATCTACTACGTACTACTGACGTGTGATCATCGTAATAATCATCGTCATCGTCATCGACATGGTCATCGTCATCGTAATGGTCAACGTCATCGACATAGTCAGAATCACTGTCATGGTCATCGTCGTCGCATTGTAATCCTCATAATCATAATCGTCGCCATGGTCATAATCATCGGTCATGGTCATGATCATCGGTCATGGTCATAATCATCGGTCATGGTCATGATCATCGGTCATGGTCATGATCATCGGTCATGGTCATGATCATCGGTCATGGTCATGAGCATCGGTCATGGTCATTGTCATCGATTTAAAATAAATAACTATATTGTGATAATTAAGATAATGGTTAATGAATGAATTAGGGTAATGAGGGCTAATTATCTTACGCTCACCAGATGTCGCTAATTGGGACTAATGTGACCTGTTGTACTACGCAGATGGTCACACATTATCGTCGTCCAAAAGAAAAGTTGCGTTTTATACACAAAATATTGCCTCAGTGACGTATTGACTAAGTACTACTTTGGATGACTATTTACTACGAATATATTTATAGAGTAATGCTTATAAGCAATTTTCATTAATTAGGCACAAGCTTCAAATAGACCGACCTTTTAAATTATGACCCTAAGAGTCTTGTCCTGCTGCTAAATTAGCTCTTCTTTTATAGAAGAATGGGCAAACGAGCTTGCGGCTCACCTGATAACAAGTGACTACCGCGGCACATGAACAACTGCAACACCTTTTAGAAAGGAGTAAGCCTTTTCTTGAAAGTCTCGAAGTGCCCATACGCACTTTATTGTGGCATACCCGCAATATATAAAGAAATATATACGTAACATCTATTTCTATACGCACTGCGATGCTGCCCCGCAAACCGCTCCGGTCGCTCCGAGGGCTGCGGCCCGAATGGCCAGCCGGACGGTTGCTATACGCACTGTGCGGTTCAGTTTGCGGCTGTGCCGGCCATTGAGTGAGATTGTGAATTGTGTGCACGTGGTACGTTTATGATGGATACCGAAAAATTTATCATCGAAATCTTCTTTCTTTGTTTTTTCTTCTTTACGTAATGTAAATGTAGTAAATAGCTGCAACTTATTCAACGTTCATCTTTGAAATGAATCGATAGATAGTATTACGGATCGCCGTAATGCCGTGCGAAAAATGGAATAAAACGCGCTGGTCTTGCTTTTAACTGGAGGCAAGCGGCGGTGAGGAGGAACTTGTACTTTTTCTTTTCTTGCTGGTGCCTTTTCGGTGGCTGGAGAGCGACTGCTGACCCTAGCGGCCGGCCCGTCTTTTATATGATTTGGCCGCTGCTGGCCAGCGGACCCTTGCCTCACCCCCGCGCCTATCTTTATTTATTTAATGACCTTACAAACTAATAAACATAATTCACTATATAATATTCTTATAACTACTTGTTAGACTAGGGTGTACGTATCAATATTTTTACTTATTTACAGGTTTACATTATAATTTTCAGCTGCTTTAGGCGGAGAATCCTTCCCCCCGCCTCAGCACTATAAATATAAAACGTCGTGGCGCGGTGCGCGTGGCTTCATTTGCTCCGCGGCCGCGTCACGATAACATGCTCTTTGGTTACACTACTACTATTTTTTTTTTATGTGCCTAACGGCCTAATATATTTATTTTATAATAAAGTACACATTTATTATATTTAACAATTATAGTTTTCATTAGAAGACTATGCTAACTCTCCCTGTTCATACGGTGCCTTTATTTGGGAGAGTTATTGCACAGTTACAACTCAACCTTAAATTTAGTTATAATACAATCATTATTTTTTATCGTTCGATACAAGTAATACAATTATTTACACAAATTATAATTTAAATTCAACATAAGGTTGCGCTAGTTCCGCCGTATAACCCTTGCTAGTTGTCGAACCAGAGGCGTGGCCTGATAATTACACCGTCGTCATGGCTCCGCCCACCGCTCCTAGGTTGTTCAACTAGCGCCGGTTACAATAAGCATTTTCTTTCGTTTGTTTAATATTGTTGCGTCGTGCACATTCTCCCGCCGTCGCCACGCTGCGATCCCTCTGGTAGCACGACGATCTTCTTCGTTGGTCTTCTTAGTATGTGCCCACTGCCGGTGGTTACGTCCACTACTCGTACCTCTCCGTCGACGCCAGGATATACCTTACTTATTTTCCCTCTGGGCCAGGTGTTGCGTGGTAGATTGGAGTCACAAATGATGACTAGATCTCCAATCTTCGGCGATACTCCTATGCTGCTGGGCTCCCGCCGGTGTTGGAGTAGGGGCAGGTATTGTGTCGTTTTCTCTTCCTGCGGCCATTCTGCCGGTGGACGCTGCAGAAACGGGGGCCCTCGGAACCATCGGTGCGACTCGTCGAACCCTTCTGGTGTGGCTCGGGTTGCGTCGTCTGCCACGTTTTCTTTAGACGGTAGCCAACGCCATTCGTTCTTTTTGGTCGTATCTTCTATCTCCGCCAGGCGATGAGCGACGAAAGCTTTGTACGCGCGAGGCTCCGATCTTATCCACACCAGTGCAGTACGGGAGTCGCACCAGTATGTCTTGCCTGCTATGTCGCCATCGTGTTCATCGATCACGGTCTGCGCAAGACGAGCTCCCAGCAGTGCCGCTTGTAACTCGAGCCGTGGTATGGAAACTGGTTTCAGTGGTGTTACGCGGCTCTTGGCGGCGGCCAATGATATGTTAACGCTGCCGTCTGCTCGCTCCGTTCTCCAATACACTGCTGCTGCGTAGGCCTCCTCGCTTGCGTCGACGAATGTGTGTAGTTGGCGCGTCGACACCGGGTTGTAATCGTAGCATCGCGGTATTCTTAGTTGTTCTATGGCGTTAAGTGAAGTAATCCAGCCTTCCCATTTTTCTTTTAATTCTGTTGGCAGAGGGTCGTCCCAGTCCGCCTTGTAACGCCATGTGTCTTGAAATATTCTCTTCGCTGGGGTGGTCACCGGTGATATTAACCCCAGCGGATCAAATAATGCCATTATGACGCTCAACGCTTCTCGTTTAGTTGGCAAGCGTTGTTTTTCTTTTACGTCGGCAGGCATCTTCATATTGTTAGTATTGAATCCAATATGATCGCTTTGTACATGCCAGAGCAGCCCTAGCGTCTTCTCAGTTTCTTTTCCGCCCAGGCACACGGTCGCGTCGTGTTGTCTATGCTCTGTCGTTATTTCTTCTATTGTTTTTTCTTCGTTCGATGTCCACCCGCTGAGTACGAATCCCGCTTGTTTGTGGACGTGATCGACTGCTTTTACTGTTTGCTGAGCTTCCGTGACAGAGTGGAAGCTCTGCAAGTAGTCGTCCATATAATGGTTTCTTTTTATGGCGACCGCAGCTTCTGGGTACGCTTCTGCATGTTCTTCAGCATTTTTATTTTTGATGTATAATGCTGTGCATGGTGATGATGTCGCTCCAAAGATGATTGACGTCATCCTATATTCCTCCGGTTGGTCCTCCCGCCGCTTGCCTCTCCACAAGAAACGTAAAACGTCTCTATCTTCTTTGCGCACTTTAATCTGCATGAACATTTCTTTTATATCGGCGCTCACTGCATACGGATACTGTCGGAACCTCATGATCACTCCGGGCAGTGATTGTAATAAGTCGGGCCCCGAGTGAAGCATATCGTTGAGACATATTCCGGCTGTCTTCGCTGCGGCGTCGTGTACCAATCTCGGCGGCTTGTTCGGTTTCGCAGGGTTGATGACTGGGAAGTGTGGCAGATACCATGTCCTTCCTTGCGGCGGTGGCATTGGCGCGCGCTCTGCGTAACCCGAGTTGAAGAGGTTCTCGATGCGTTCTTCGTACTGTAGCTTGAGATTGCTGTCTCGGTCGAGCCTCTTCTCTAAGGTGTGCAGGCGCCTTTCCGCTTCCTTATAATTATTTGGTATTTGGAAGTCCTTTTGTTTCCACAACAACCCTGTCTCGAATCTGCCGTCCGCTGACCTCTGGCTGGTTTCGTCCAATATTTGCATGGCTCGCTGCTCGGGATCTTCTTTCGGTCTTCTCGGCTCGATGCACAGCGACTCCAATTTGAAATAATTTTTTATTTCTTCTTCTATCGGTGGTGCATCTTCCCTCTGATGTAGTCTGCCGCAGAAGGTGACCGTCGACGTCAATGAGCTATGACAGCCATGCAGAACCCAGCCCAGGTTGGTGTATGAGGCGACTGGTTGGTCTCGACGGCCGACGCGCAGTTTTCTAGACACTATGAGGTGCCAGTTATCTTGCCCGATTAGTACTTTCGGTGAGGCGCGTTCGTAGGTGATATCCTCTTTGATATCCAACAGATGTGGGCACTTCCCCAAGTGATCTTCATTCACGGATTCTGGCGCGAAGTCCAACCGCTCTACAGTACGCGCTGCTTCTATGTTGTGTTCTTCTTGCGCGTACGTTCCTCTTATTTTAAAGCTGACGATCTTGCTCTTCTCGTGTTTCACCTCCGAGCCGACCCCTTGTATCCACATTGTGTGGGCTGGGCCGTCGGCGCCGATGACGTCGGCGATTGAGGCATCGACTAAAGTGACCGTGCTTCCTTCATCCAATAATGCGTATGTTTCGACACAGCTTAGCGGCCCCCTTATTGTTACGGGCGCAATCTTTAGGTAAGCGCGGCGGTGCTTGTACGGTCGAGTCGCTGTGTTGACCTCCTTTGCCGATGTTGCGGTTTCCATAGCGGGTTCTTTTTCCATTACTGCTGTTCTGTCGTGATGCAACAATTTATGGTGTTTCATCATGCATCCGCCTTTTCCGCACGGTGGAGCTTTGCACAGTAATCGACGATGTTTGCCTCGCAGACAGCGGTAGCAGATATTGTACTTCTTTGCTACTTCCCATCTGTCATTTGTGGACAGAGCGGCGTATGACTTGCAATCGGGCAGTTTGTGTTCTTGTTTGCATTGAGGGCAGCGTTCTTCATATGGTTTCTTGCTTGTGGCGAAGGCACGTTCTATTTTTCTTGGTCTTCGCTCTCTCGTTTCGCTGTCCTCTGCGATGAACTCCGGCAAGGCATACGCGCTGCATTTATCCGCTTCTTCGTTTAAGAACATTGATATCTTCTTAAGCTCTGGGATATCTTCTTTCTTTCTGGCTGCATAGTCGTACCATTTGCTTTTCAATATGGGCGTGAGTTTGTCTGTGATAACTCGCGTCATTTCTGGACTATGCAGATAGTGTGCTTTCTTGAGTGCTTCCACGGTGCCCACTACGTTCGCTATGCGATTTGCGAATATGCATAGCTCCCTGGGATTGTCCGTAACTTTGTTCAGCAGCTTCAGCTTCTCTATTTCCAAGTGAATTAACGCTTCTGGTCGTCCGAATCTCCTTTCCAAAGCTTCTATTATAATTCTGGGATCTGGTTGGCTTATAAGTAGGCAACCTGCGGCTTCTTTTGCTGTCCCTTTTAAGCTTCGGCGTATTCTCGCTATGTTTTCGTTCGCCGTGAAGTACTTTGAAGATTCTTCGTACATTGTCTTGAAGCTGAGCCACTCCTTGCTGCTACCATTGAATGAGGGCAGCTCTTGTATATATTTCGGCGGCTCCCTTGTGCTTCGTACTGCTTGTGATAGAGCAGCGGCTAAGGTAGCGACGTCGATTTGCTGCTGCGCCTGTCCATAGTCTTCTTTCTGCGGCGCGGTATGTTGCGGAACGTATTGCGGCGCACACTGTTGAAGTACGGGTGGTGCGATCTGCAGTGCTGGTTGCGGCGCGAAGTACGACGTGGGTTGCGGCGCAGGCTGCGGCGCGGGTTGTGGCGCGGGCTGAGGCGCGGGTTGCGATGTAGGTTTTTCTTGCAACCATGTACTAATGCGCACTGATGCCAAATCGTCTTCTATTTCTTCATCTTCATCGGTTGATCCGGCTTCTGCTTGTAGTCGCTGCACGTGTATTTCTTGCAATTCTGTTCTTGCTTGCAACTGAGCCTGCTCGAGCTTGAGTTCGGCTAACCGCTCTTTCGCCTCTAACTCCGCGAGGAGTCTCTTGCGTGAGGCTACGGAGCGGCGTGACCTAGTCTCGCCGGGCTTCAATGTGCACTGCGATCTTTGATCACCCTCTTGCTGGGTTTCTTCCGTTGCGGTTGTTCTATCGGTTGCAGAGGTAGCGGTCGTATCGCTGACCGTTGTGGTTTCGCTAGTGGTGTTTGTTGAACCACTAGCGGCTGAGTCGCCCCCGGAGGCCTCTTCTGTGGCCCCCTGGGTTGTTTGTTCATCCTTGCGACGCTTCGATGATTCTCCGTTGTTACTACGCGTAATCACCATTTTTCTTCACAATAATATTTTTTCGTTCTTGCGGTTTGCTTCTTTCTTCCGGCAATACCAAGACCGATATTGTCTTTTTCTTCTAGTAATCCGGCTTCTCGAAGGACCATTAATATTACGGATCGCCGTAATGCCGTGCGAAAAATGGAATAAAACGCGCTGGTCTTGCTTTTAACTGGAGGCAAGCGGCGGTGAGGAGGAACTTGTACTTTTTCTTTTCTTGCTGGTGCCTTTTCGGTGGCTGGAGAGCGACTGCTGACCCTAGTTTTTTTTTTTTTTTTTTTTTTTTGCGCCCGAAGCAATTGGAAATGGGCTACCCCGAAGGGAGGCGGAAAATGCATTACGCATACCACGACAGCCGGTCTGTCCTGGTTATGTGGGACTCACTGCCTACCGGGGGACCTAAGTGATACCCACTAAAAACCGCCTTTGGGGACTGGCAACTAGCTCTATTAAAGCTGCATATGCCGTATCTAAAGCGACCCTCTTTTGGGAAAAGAGGGCGCAGACGGCTAAGTGCCGTTTAGGGACTGCCTACGAAGGCATATTATTAATTTTAACTAGTTTTTAATTTAATTAGGATTGGCCTGAGCCGCCAGGAGGCAGTTCAGGTCGTTTGACAACTTATTTGGCGGGTCCAAGAGAGTGTTTCTCGGCCTGCGGACGCTATAGCGAGAAGGGAGTGGGGCGGTATAAGTAACTGCCTCACGAATAAGTGTGTTAGTATGCGACTCTGATACTTTAAAGAAGTTTTCAGAGAATTTTTTAAGACATTGCTGGATTGTTGGGATTTCTAAATCCCGGTGAAGGTCGGCATTACGGACGTACCAAGGTGCGTTCGTAGCTCGACGACAGAAGAGGTTTTGAACTACTTGGAGTTCGTTAATGATTTTATCGTTAGCGTGTGCAAAAATAGGAGCCGAGTAAGTCATAACCGGTCGTATACAAACCTTATAGAGGGTTCGCTTATTTCGTAGTGACATTTTGCTATGTCTGCCTAACATACTGTTAAGCCGACCTAAATAGAAACGTGCTAGACGCGTTACTCTTTTGACATGAGACTCAAAAGTAAGCCTATAGTCAAGGGTGACGCCTAAATATTTTGCTGACATGTGCCATGGGACAGGGGTCCCTAGCATTCGTATAGGTGGAGTATTTTTCTTGTTTTTATTACGGCGTCTTTTAATATCGAATTGAACTGCGGAGCTCTTCTCCGGGTTCACATCGATACGCCATTTTTGGAACCAATCTCCTAGGTCATCGACTGACTTTTGGATCTTGTTCCTTGCTGAAGATATTCTAGGACTTTTGAAGTATAGTGCAGTGTCATCTGCGAAGAGTGAGAGCTGTACACCATTCGACGGGATAGGAATGTCGTTGGTGTACAAGATGTACAGGAGGGGAGCTAGTACTGATCCTTGAGGAACACCAGCTTTAATGGGGCGCTGAGAGGATAACGTGCCTTCGTGTCTAAAACGAAAGGTACGATGTTGTAAATAAGAGGCTACGAGACGTACTAGACGATCGGAGAGTCCTATCCTATATAATTTGAAAATAAGGCCTTCATGCCAGACTCGGTCGAAGGCTTTGGCAATGTCGAAAAAGACCGCGATTGTCTTTAGTCGACGTGGATAAAAACCGCTGAGGATATATTCCACAATGCGGTGTACCTGTTGTGGACACGAGTGTTTTGCGCGGAAACCAAATTGGTGTGGGATGACAATGGGGTCACCGTCTGTGGGAAACAGATGGCGCCTCATTCGATTTTGAATGACTCTTTCAAAGAGTTTGCCCATGGCCTTTAGGAGGCTAATGGGACGATGACTGGAGGGGAGGTTAAGAGGCTTGCCTGGCTTGGGAATACCAATGACAATTGCCTCTTTCCAAGAAGTGGGAAAGTAACTAAGATTAAAACAGGCGTTAAAGATAATAGCTAAGAGGGTTAACACCTGCTCTGGAAAGTATTTAAGGGCTTGGTTGGATATGCCATCCGCGCCCGGAGATTTTTTGGGCTTAAGTCCTTTGATGAGGGACGAGATCTCATCATTGGACACAGTGATAGGGTCAGAGGTTGTGGGGGGTGAGTTCCGGCGGCGGACCTCATCCTCCACTTCCTGAATATGTGAGGGGTCGACAGGTTGAGAGCTAGGAGAGCATTGTGCGGCAATGCTGTCTGCAAAGCACTCAGCCTTCTCGTCGTCCTCGAAGGCAACCGTACCGTCGGGGCGGGAGAGAGGGGGAGTGTGAGTTGTAGCGTCTATACGGAGGGCTCTAGCCATCTGATAGTACGCTGTATGTGAGGGAGATATATTCTCCATGAGTTCACTCCTTTGGAGCTCTCGAAATTCATAAAGGTGCGAACGGAGTTTTCGTTGAAGACGATTAGCCGTATGCCTATATTCGGGGGTGGGATATTTAGCTGCTCTCCGGAAAGCAGCTTTTTTAGCTTTTAATATGTTGCTAATATATAGGGGAAGCCCATTAGTATTAGCAACCGGAACGACCCTTTCATTCTCCTTAAGGGAGGATTTAATTAGGGTTGAAAGTGATTCGACCGCGGTGTCGATTTTTACAGGACTGTCTAAGTCTAAGTCCGACGATAGGTAATTAGGGGAGTCCTGCGAGTCCATAGCTTTTGCTAGCGAGTCCTTGAAACCCTTCCAGTTAGTGAAGGTTTTCGTAGTTATAATAGGGGGTGGCTGATGGCCAAGAATAAGAGAGACCGGTCGGTGATCGGATCCTATATCGTCTAGTGTCTCAATAGACCTGAGGTTGAGTGAAACTCCTTTGAGTAACGCAAAATCTAGTACATCTGGGTTATAATCGGTGTTATCGGGATAGTGCGTTGCACCGAGCGGGCTGAAAACGGTTAAGTCAAGAGACTGCGTTATATCACGCAGTATCCTACCATTAGTATTAATCGTACGGCATGTCCATTCAGTATGTTTAGAGTTAAAATCTCCAAACATAATGACTGAATTACTTTGAGATAAGATTGCCTCAAAATCATCTTTGAGGGGGAGGTTTTTAGGGGGAATGTAACAGGAGGCTATGACTAAAGACTGATGTCCCGTCATAGATATCCTGCATAACGTAGCTTCCATATTGGTAAGCTGTGGAGTATCAATAAGAGAGCAATGTAGTGTCTTCTTGTAATAAATGGCCGTGCCGCCGCCTCGGCGGTCGTGCCTATCATTACGAAGAAGAGAATAATTTTTAATGGATAAGCCTTTATTGTCTGTGTGTTTAAGATTGGTTTCCTGTAAGAGGAGAAAATCAGCTTCGCGATCTTTAAGGAAGAGCTTAAGCTCTGGGAGATTATTACGCAATCCGCGAATATTAAATGAAATAAGCGATAGCCCTTTGGGCTTGATACGACCGTGACTTCTAGGCAGAGCAGAAGGCTCTGTCATTATAAGCTAAGTTAATTAAGTTAACTTAGCTTACAACGAACGCAATAAATTACTGTTCTGCGAGAGCCAAAAGCCGGTCCTGAGGGGACCGGGCGGCGCGCAGTTTACTCGCTAAAACCGAGATTTCGTTAATGTCGATGTTCCTTATCGCGGCGTAAACCGTGTTAAAGTCATCGCCAATTGTCGACTGTTTCTGCTGCGGAGCAGAAAATACCTGTGGCGGTGGATCTACCTTTTTGGGGCCCCAGGCAAAAACTGGAGCCTGCATAGGCTTTGAGAAGCCCGGTGGTGGCCTAAGCGGTGCCTGCGGTGGCCTAAGCGGTCTCGGGGGACCCTGAGGGGGTCGTGCAAAGCCCTGAGACGGCTGAGATACGCCCTGACGGGGCTTCCTAACATATAAGGCCGGGAATGAACGGTCATTTACCGGCGGTGGTGCCTGTCTTGCTATGCGCGGACGAGGAGCGCACGGGCATCCTCTGTAGCTCGCCGGGTGGCCTGTCTGTTGACACAGGACGCACGCGGGCGGGGATACGGCATCTTTGGGACACTCTTTGGTGATGTGCGGATCTAGGCACTTAACGCACCTGGGTGGGGCGGAGCAATTGGCCGCCGCGTGACCATACAATTGGCAGCAGTGGCACTGCGCCGGGAAACCGCGCCTACGCGGTGACTCAACCTTGACTCCAGACAAGCCGCACACAGTGCGTACTTGCCGGAAGATGGTTTTAGCCTCCGGGACGTTACTTAAGATTACTAATATTACCGGGTATCTCAGCCCGGTTCTACTATGCATTTTGTGAACCGCTTCAACGGGGAAACCTTGTGACTTAAGGTCCGCAAGTATCTCCTCGTTGGAGAGTTCAAACGGGACGCCTCGGATGACGACCCTAACTTTACGCTCTTCCGGGAGAGCGTATGTGTGGTACGATACGCGTTCGTACGTAAAAAGTTTCGTGATACGGCGGAAATCGTCGATCGTGGTTGGCAATATTTTGATTGCTACGCCTAAGTTGGTAGCATCCTCGTACTTAATTTTCGAGTCGTAACATATCTTACTTAGCCGGGTAAATTCAGCCTTATCTCTTAAGAAGACAGGGGGCGGGGCTTGTTTCTTAGCTAATTGCGGCGCACAACGCGTGGCCGGTTTTGTTGGCGCTGAGCTATCTAACGCGGCAGCTCGGGCTGCAGGGACTGAGGCAGCGACGGAGGCTGCGGGGGAGGCGGGAGCGGCACGGGCCGCTGCGGCGGTTGGCGAACGGTTTTTAGCGGCGCGCTTCGCCGCGCGCTTTGACGATACCGTGGTATAGGATTCTAGTGATGCACCGGTGTCATCCGAGTCTGACTCCGATGACCTGGTGCCGGATTTCCTCGCGGGCCTCTTCCGAGAGGCGGATACTGACGACGCGGCGTCGGACTCGGAGTGAGAGCACTCCATATCAATTTCAAGCGCGGCGAACGAGTTCTGGGACTCTAAGTGGTCCGCTAACACCGGCGGCGGGATGGTTGCCTTACGGGCGGTACCAGCCAGAAGGGCTAGGGCGGCGGAAAGCGCCTGCGAATCTTCCACCTTAGTGATGGCGTTCCAAAGTGATGATTTTAAGTCCTTCGTGGACATGTTGATTAATTAATTAACTAAAAAATAAAAAAAAAATAAAAATAAACTATTTAAAACTACTAGTAGGGCGTGGGGGATCACCGCACTGAAAGTGCGGGACGTTCTTATTCTGAAACTCTCCCTCGTCCTCAAAAGGACGGGGGCTAAGTCAAGAAACAATATGACAATATACACGTTATATATACTACACATATAATTATAATAAACTACTAACATATACAGTACTAGTGTACTACAATATAAAAAGCGTTCAGTCAGACCTCCCCGACCTGAAGGCGGGGGGGTAAGAGCTGAGAGTTAGCGATGAGACACTCACCCGACTTCAGCGCTTATAGCGCCAACACTGAGAGGCGCGCGGGGCGCGAAACTGGGGGGGCGCTAACGGAGCGCACGCGGACTACCTGGTACACCCGCTCGAGAGCGGAGCCACAGGTGGAATTTTTTGCTGACCCTAGCGGCCGGCCCGTCTTTTATATGATTTGGCCGCTGCTGGCCAGCGGACCCTTGCCTCACCCCCGCGCCTATCTTTATTTATTTAATGACCTTACAAACTAATAAACATAATTCACTATATAATATTCTTATAACTACTTGTTAGACTAGGGTGTACGTATCAATATTTTTACTTATTTACAGGTTTACATTATAATTTTCAGCTGCTTTAGGCGGAGAATCCTTCCCCCCGCCTCAGCACTATAAATATAAAACGTCGTGGCGCGGTGCGCGTGGCTTCATTTGCTCCGCGGCCGCGTCACGATAACATGCTCTTTGGTTACACTACTACTATTTTTTTTTTATGTGCCTAACGGCCTAATATATTTATTTTATAATAAAGTACACATTTATTATATTTAACAATTATAGTTTTCATTAGAAGACTATGCTAACTCTCCCTGTTCATACGGTGCCTTTATTTGGGAGAGTTATTGCACAGTTACAACTCAACCTTAAATTTAGTTATAATACAATCATTATTTTTTATCGTTCGATACAAGTAATACAATTATTTACACAAATTATAATTTAAATTCAACATAAGGTTGCGCTAGTTCCGCCGTATAACCCTTGCTAGTTGTCGAACCAGAGGCGTGGCCTGATAATTACACCGTCGTCATGGCTCCGCCCACCGCTCCTAGGTTGTTCAACTAGCGCCGGTTACAATAAGCATTTTCTTTCGTTTGTTTAATATTGTTGCGTCGTGCACAGATAGATAGATCATGATATAACAGACACGTATTTTGCTAAATTATACCTCATGATAAAGAATAAAAGGGAAGGGTCATGTAGAGAAAAAAAAGGTTGTCACAGTGTGAAAGCATATCCATTAACCCGGTATGGGTGTCGTAAGTCTCGCAAGAGGGAAATTGCCCGCAATCCGGTTGACCGCATTTGCAACCGCACACTGCGGTTAGCCGGATGGCTAGCTACATTGCGGTTATCCGCGTAGTGCATTTGAGCACTAAGTCGTATCGGTTTAAATAAAATCGTTGGTGGTAAACGATTCTACAGAGAGGTCGTACGAGGTAGAAAGCTCGTAGTAAAACGCTCAGTGGTGGATCGCCAAGCATCCAGATGGTTTGGATGGTATCGCGAGTTTTTTCGCTATGTGTGTTCTTGATATTTGGCGGCTGGAATTAATCCGAACAATGCCCCAGACCACTGTGTACCCCGTGTTAAATGCGAAAGAAAATGCAAAGGGATGCAACACTCTTTCGCAGAGCCATACATATTCTTACTATCGTTTCGTATCGTTAAATCTTCGCAAAATATAAAGATAATCTGCATACACAATAACATTTTTTTTACTTTGATATCTTTTAAATTTATGTATTACATGCCTCATAACGCGAAGCGTTCCTAGGTAGTGCTTTACTCTCGACACGTCAAGGGCAAGCAATTTTGTATTCTTAAAATTCTATCATAACCATATCATCTACAATTATACGATAATATGAGTAGCCTTATATCAAGATAACACTCTAATTAACCATCTTATATTCTCAATAAGTTTTGAGATATACAAAAAGTATTCTAGATACTATTAATATTTATTTTCTTACTTTTCAAAATATTCTCCATCATGCTCTATACAATTTTCTAAAAAATCATTTTATATTACTACTTTGGAAAAAAACTGTTTGAAAAAAAATTACGTGGACGTCCGGATGTTGATTTTTTTATTGTACGTAAGTCACTCAATAAGTTTTGAGATATACAAAAAGTATTCTAGATACCATTAATATTTATTTTACATCTTTTCAAAATATACATTCCCTATACAAAGTTCCATTCGCCTAAACCAACTCTGAAAACACTTTTGCGAGTCTTGCTCTGACAGATCAGGAACTCGCTTCTTCGTAGGTAGCCACGGCTTCTATTCCGCTCGAAAAAAACTTGCCTTTTATTTTTTCTTTGACTCTTGGGAACAAAAAGAAATCACAAGGAGCTAAGTCAGGGCTGTAGGGTGGGTGATTTCCTGAGAGTGGCGGTACGTAGGCTCAAGGCCAGGAATACCGCCCCAGGACCCGATGGCTTGCCTGGCAAAGCCTGGGTCCTGGCCTCGGAGGCTCTCGGGCCCCGACTGGAGGGGCTCCTAAGCGCATGCTTGGAGAGAGGCCAATTCCCGCTTCGTTGGAAGACGGGGAAGCTGGTCCTCATTCGGAAGCCGGGGCGCCCTGCGGACTCTCCGTCCGCATACCGGCCCGTGGTGCTGCTCGACGAGGTGGGCAAGCTCTTTGAAAGAGTCATTGCAAACCGCCTCGCTGAGCACCTTGCGGGGACAGGGCCGGATCTTGCGGAACACCAGTTTGGTTTCCGCAAGAGGAGCTCTACGGTGGACGCCATCATGCGCGTGAGAGCCCTCACGACGGGGGATGCAGTGGCCAGGGGGGGGGTTGTTTTGGCGGTGTCTCTCGACATCGCCAACGCCTTCAACTCCATGCCCTGGAGCTGCATTAGGGAGGCACTCCGGTATCAAAGGGTGCCGACCTACCTCCGTCGTATAGTCGGGGACTATCTGACGGGTAGGGCCGTCATCTACACTGGTCGCAACGGTGAGTGGAACCGGCGAGAGATGTCGTGCGGTGTCCCACAGGGTTCGGTTCTGGGGCCGCCCCTGTGGAACATCGGTTACGACTGGGTGCTGCGCGCCGACCTCCCTATCGGCATCAGCGTAGTTTGCTACGCTGACGACACGCTGGTACTGGCACAGGGGGGGTCGTACGAGGCGGCGGCGGAAACTATGACACGCGGGGTTGCGATAGTCGTTGAGAGGATCCGGCAGCTGGGTCTTGAGGTGGCTCTGCACAAGTCCGAGGCCATGCACTTCCATGGTCTTCGGAACAGGCCACCACCGGGATCCTCAGCGATGGTAGGAGGGGTATCCATCGGCGTCGAGTCGACGTTGAAGTACCTAGGACTCGTCCTCGACGGCCGATGGAACTTCGTTGAGCACTTCCGACGTTTGGCTCCCAAACTGGAACGGACCGGGGCTGCCTTCAGGCGGCTCCTGCCGAACCTGGAGGGGCCAAACGCCTCCTGCCGGAGGCTCTACGCGGGGATTGTGCGGTCCATGGCCCTTTACGGGGCCCCGGTGTGGGCGCGTGGTTTGGCGCGGCTTGCCGTCCACCACCTGAATGCGCCCCAAACGGTGATTGCCGTGAGAATGGTTCGCGGCTACCGCACGATCTCCCGCGAGGCAGCGTGCCTCCTTGCCGGATTGCCGCCATGGGATCTGGAGGCGATAATCCTCGCGCGCCTGCACGAATGGCGCGCGGAGGCACTATGCCGGGGGGAAACCCCGCTGCCGCGGCAAGTTGTCGTGCAGCGGACAGACTTCCGGCATGATCTCATGGCGACATGGAGAGAGCGACTGTCGCAACCCCGTGCTGGGCACGCCACTATAGCGGCGATAAGACCCCTCTTTGAGGAGTGGCTTGAGAGACGCCACGGCGTCCTCACCTTCCGCCTGACGCAGGTCCTCACCGGACACGGTGTGTTCGGGAGGTTCCTGCACCGAATCGGGCGGGAGGAAACGCCCGGGTGCTCCCACTGCGAGGGTCGATCGGAGGACACGGTGGAGCACACCGTGGAGGTGTGCCCTGCCTGGGCGGAGCACCGCCGTGTCCTCGTAGCGGCGATAGGCGGCGGCGACCTCTCGCGTCCGGCCCTGGTCGAAGCCATGGTCCGGAGCGAGACGGAATGGAATGCCGTCACCACCTTCTGCGAAGCAGTGATGCTAGCGAAGGAGGTGGCGGAGCGGGAGAAGGAGAGAGCAGCAGCTTTCCTTCCCGGCCACCGCGGGAGACGCCCCGGGCGTCGGGGGCTACGTCGTGGCCCCCGGCCACCGTAGGCGCGGGCCTGTGGACGGCGAGCAATGGGTAGCTCGCCGTCCGTCCATCTAACGACGACAGGCCGTGTCGACGGCGCGTTTTGTTCCACGCGCGCCTCAAAGAGATGTCAGTAGCGTGAAAGGGCCCGCAAGGGCCGACGCCTGCCGGGGCTGCGGGCTGTTCGAAAGAGATACCGCGGCTCCGGAACGTAAGGGCACTGAAGGAACACGGATGGTTTTTAGTCAGTAAAAGTCTGACACTCCCTTCCGCTCCACCCAGAGCGAAAGGCGTCATTTGATGATTTTCCATCCGCAAAAAAAAAAAAGGTGGGTGATTTAGAATTTCAATACCAGATTCCTCAATAAATGCTTTTGTTCTAAAGGAGGTATGTGAAGAGGTGTTACCGTGATGCAACATGATTCTCCGAAGCCCGGTCTTTGGTCTTCTCTCCCGCACAGCTTGAAATGCTTTGGGTAATGCAACTGTAGTATACCATTCAGAGTTGACTGACCTACAATTTTTCAGCATTGTTGTGGCAAATGTCCGCTCCGCGAAAAAAGCTAGCCACCATTTTTTGCCGACGTTGCGAGGTCTTTGCAGTTTTGTCGGTAACTGTCCTTCTGACTAGACCCATACCGATGATTGCCTTTTTTTTCCGTATCATAATGATAGATCCATGTCTCGTCCTAGTAATGATTTCTGAAATATGCCTAGATCCCCCGTTTTCAAAACGTAGACGCATTTCATGGCACCAATCCTCACGAGTCTGTTTTTTGCTTTTGGAGAGCAAACGAGGGATCCATCGACAACAAAGCTTCCTCACTCCAAGATGTTGATGTAGGATAGTATGAATGCTCCCCGAACTAATGCTTACAATCTTTTCGATGTCCGTATATGTGATTCGTGGGTCTTCTCGCACCAACATTTCAGTAGACCATACATTTTCGGGCGTTACTGCTGTTTGCGGGGCCCCGGTTCTTTGAGTTATCTTTAACATTAATTTTACCCCTTTTGAATTCAGCAAACCACCTAAAAATTGTTGCGCGTGATGGAGCTGAGTCCCGTAATGCTGATTGTAATCGTTATAAACTTAATTGTTCGGTTAAACCAAATTTAAAATCATAATATATCATAGCGCGCAAATGCTTACGGTTAAGATACATCGTTTTAAATGAAAACCGCGGGAAGCGTTGCAGGGAATTAATAGAACTTTGTTTGTTTTTAATATTGAGCAATTGGCTAATGGAGTTCCATTTTTAAACAAATTTGCTTTTTAGAAACATATAGCACGGGTGCGTTCCATTTTAAATTTCGAGCATCTCAAAACTTATTGAGTGACCTACGTATGTGGTCACGATAACTCCCGATAAAATTGATGTACTGCGACCGGTTTCTTTTATTAGCTTCAGAATTACATCAACTGCTTTCCTATTTCATATCAATAGCCTAGTACGCGTAGTTTGTTAATAAAATGATTATCCACATATTTTTTTTATAAATTATATTGCTCTTAAAGCGTCTCCCACACAGAAGCGGCTTGCGGTGGCGGCCGCGGTGGCGGCCAGTTGTATTCGTTTGCAATGTAAGTGAGTCTGCAAACTCATGCGGCCATGGCGCGGCCTGATAGCGGCTGACCGCGGCCGCATGTTCCGCCCCATTTGCCAACGCGTGTGTGTTAGCGAGTACGCGGTCAGTTGGTGGCCGCAGCGCGGTCAATTGTAAATTTTTACAACTGGACGCGTGTACCGCGTCAAAAATGGTGCTAGATTTAGAGATTTTAATAGAAACAGTGCAAAATTATCCAGTACTTTATGATAATTCGCATCGTGATCACAAAAGCATTAGTATTAAAAACAAAATATATGATAATATTGCTGAATATAATAAGACTTTGTCACGGTTTGTTATGTTTACTGACGTCCGATCGTAGCACAGACACCACAGCGAATGGCTCTTCAGGCCGCCACTTGGGCCGCGGTGGTGTGTTGTTACAGCGGCTGCAGCCGCGCCCCGCGGTAAGCCGCCACCTCAAGCCGCTTGTGTGTGGGAGACGCTTAATAATTTAATGGCGCTTTCATATTTTTTTGCCCTTGATAGACATAGGACATATGTACCATACAGCCTCCATTTTATACTTTGTGTAATCGATTTATTTTGGTAAATATTATTACATTTTTCCCTGTAGGTGATACTACCTGTTAAATTTCAAACACGTAAATAATATATTTTAAAAGTTAGAAATCCACTTTATTTATTTTTCATCAAAATTAAATGAAACGCTCATGAGGAGTGCTCTTTTGGATTTTCTAAACTATTTGATAGTATTATTAGTCGTAACTAATAATATTGATAAATTTGATATTATTATTAGTTACGACTAATAATACTATCAAAACGAAGCGAAATACTAGAGTATTCTTTTTGAAAAACTTAGAAATCATTGTATCTTTGTAAAATAGAATGAGTATCCAACTACCCCAACTGGAGATGAATTTCCGTATGTTCACTATATATCCATTGTTTTCTTTTGAACTTTTAAACTGAAGAACTATTTGCATGGATAGCATTTAGAAAAAGATGTTCTCCAGGTATTATATTACCTATACCTGTTACCAACTTTAAACAAAGCACATAGATGCGTTGTCACCTCTGACGACAGAGTATTTTAAGAATATAACACAAAGTAGTACTATTTTAGGTTTTTACGATCATGCGTAAAAATATATGGAACTATGAAAATTGAAAATGATATGTTAGGTAATTCACAGAACATGTGAGGTCCGCCAACTTGTAGTGGGGCAGCGCGACAGACACTTCCTTGCATTGGGCATTTGGCTTTAATGATAGAATGCTTATTTAGTTAAGTATCACTTGATTTAGTAAACGATCAAGTAAATTGTTTTCTAGATCATGTGATGATGATTATTCTATTACATAACAAATAGTCGTTTGCAAAGCTTAATAACGAATAGTTAGGGAGGTATGAATACTCAGTCTTGACAGACACATAGTACATAAGCGAGTTGCATCCCATTTGTAATGTTATATGCTGACTAACGATCAGCCCCGGCTTCGCACAACTGTTTCCTATATCTCGACAACAGCGCTATTTACGGGATCCAATTTGAGTATTTATCGAAATCGGTCCAGCCGATCTCAAATTTCATCTCATACCAAATGAGAAACCGTCTCAAAATGGAAAACCATCGACTATATTCAACAAAGCTTTATCTGCTTGGATAAAAATATGTCGAAATCATGATGTTAAGGCAGGATTACCTCCTACCAAATAATATATATTATTTGTTTTTCATAAAAAAATTTTTTAAAACTTTTTTCATTATTCACGTGAAGATACATTGGGTGAGGAAACCTGCATGACTAAGAAATAACATAATTGTAGAAGTGAAGTACACCACTACACTAAACAAACATAATATATTATAATTATGAGTAATTTTTAATTGATCAAAGTAACTTACCTGTAAGTGTCCTTCGATCAAAATTATATGAAGTTGACTTCTCCTCTGTGTTTGTATACTATGTAGTCATGAATTGACGGACCGAATCACACGAATTTTAACCTTCGGGGGGGGGGGGGGGAATAAGATTTTTACTGGTATCCCAACCTATATAAGCTCCCACTGGTAACACTATACACCTCATTTCATTGTTAATTTATATCCTCTAGAATTGGAAAAAATAATTAAAATGCAAGCACAGATTACAACTAAACAAAAAATAATCAATATATAAATCCGGATAATATAATTTCTCATTAGGTATGAATTATTGTTCATTTCTTTTATACTATTTCAAATGTGAACGCTAACTTTACTCTTAATTAGTAATGGCCTATTATAAACAATAGCAAAAGTTTGTCTTTCTATACAGGGTGTTTTTGGAACGCTCCCGAAAACTAAGACAGGCGACAACACCAAGTATACCTTTGATCATGGGTCACAAATAAATTCGATCCTGATGAAAAAAAAATCATCTTTTTACAAGGTTTTATTAGCTTTATTCACGCGCCATCATGTTAGTACAGCTAAATGAAACTATAATTTCATAAAAAATATCATGAAAATACTGAAACATAAAACCAGCAGTGGAATGACTGAATTGATATCACCTGACCTGAGCTAGATAAAGGTCAATGTACGCGCGAACACAAATTCGTGCGGCCCGCAACTAGCGGGCCTTCCAACAATACCTAATAATTTACAACACGTGTCTAAATACCTAACTTATCTACTTAACCTACTATTTTGCCACTGTGCTTATCTACACGTAGCCACTTTAATCCGAATTTACAGGTTAAATAACCCAAATAACTGGTTCGATTCCCCGCTAATGAAGAAATACTTAAATGAAATGTAACCAAGGTTGGAGTCATGCGTTTTTATTCATCGTGTAGGTATGTTTATTATTCTCATGTATTCAGTTATGTACCTATTCAGATTAGTCTAGTACTAAGTTATTTAAAAAAAAATAGTTATGAAACAGCTTACTGCTCTAAATCCTCCGTGGTCTTATGAGATGCGGCTCAAATTGTGCTCCATTCATTTCAAGGCAGACTTGGGTGCAGGCGGGGCATCATCGTGTGGTCTTCGACACAGTCCGTACGTAGTTTCTCGAAAGCATCCACGATCCTTTGGCGCATTTCTTCAGCACTATCACATTCACGATTAAAAACCCTTTCTTTCACATATCCCACAAAGAGAAGTCTAACGGAGTCAGATCTGGTGAGCGAGGTGGGCAAGCGTGTGGTCCTAGTCTGCCGATCCAGCGATCATCAAATAGCTCATTGAGGCGCTCACGGACGAACCTCACGAAATGTGGAGGGGCACCATCATGTTGGAACTATGTGCGGCGATATTCAGCCAACGATAGGTCGTTTAAAATGTCAACCAACTGTTCATTTATAAAGTTTAGGTATCGCTGTCCGTTCAGTCGCTCTGGCAGAAACACTGGTCCCAGTATGCGATCCTTAAATAAACCTGTCCATACGTTAACCTACCATCGGGTTTGGTGCCCGGTTTGTCGAACAGCGTGCGGGTTAACCTCTGAATACACGTGTGTATTTCTTCGGTTCCACAGGCCGTTTCTGGTAAATGTCGACTCATCCGTCCAGATAATGTGCTCAATGGAACCAGGCACACGTTGTTGCTGATATAATAACCAACGGCAGTATAATAACCACTATAAACGTACGCGTTAGGCATTATTAAAACAAAAAAGAATCCAAAAACGTAACAAAACTTTAATATCAACACGTAATCACAAGTAAATTTATTAAACAAAACGATTGAACTGTCGCTCGCGCACGCGTGTACAAAATCAACACGAAACTGTCTCAAAAACTAAAACCAACGAACCCCGTCAAGGCTGAAAATTACTGCGTCACAAGCGTGAGGCGACAGGGTTAGGCATTCTGCCGTCATAATAAAAAAGGAAGTAACTAACAAAAACGTAAAATGGAAATAAAAAATAAATTGATGAATTTTTCTTTCAGACCCCGTGTCTAAAGTATATTAAAAGGTATCTATATTGAAATATATACGTAGAGACATGAAGATTTTAAGGACGAACTTATTTTTTTTTAAATTTGTTTATTTATTTAAATAAAACGAATTTTCCTTTTCATCTTAGATTAAAAAATACACCTGGCAACACAAAAACATCGAAGGAAAGACGCATATAACTATTTGGGTCTTCCCAACCTAATAAATAAAACAAAACTACCATTCATTTAACATTTTTACATATTTTGGAAAGGTCATTTGAAGTTGAGAGGACGCTAATAGTAATTTACTACTTTTTTCTTAGTAAATATTAGAAAAGCATTGGTAGTGAGACACAAAAAATAACAACCCGCAACTCTTGAGTAATGATTTTAAAGGGGATATCATACAAGACTTACTACGATAATAATTAAAAATTAAAACATTTGTACAACCGACTTTAATATAAATAATTAAGGATAACTCAAAAACTATTGGTCTGACCTCGATCAAATTTATATGGGACCACATGTGAAACACCAGCTCTTAATAATAAGATATGAGCTCTTAATAATAAGATATAAAATAATAAGACAAGAATAATTTTAATTTAAGTAATCGATGCAAATATTGTTAAAGATGACGTAGCAACTGGTTAAATAAGTCTTTTCTTTTATGTTGAATTTGTATAAGTCTTTTCTACTAATAAAATGTCATCTGTGATCAACAGCTACGTCTAAAATTCTGACGATAATTTCTAAAATATTGATATTAGTGAATATTAAAAAAATTTAGTAGATGCGTCTTCTTATCATGAGTCGAATGGTATATTTAACTCATTTATTCGAAAATTGTTAGATGCGCCCTTTTTTCTTATGACCGCAGTATTGTTTCATACCGAGCTAGATACAGGTCGACAGCGGAGTGAGAGTGGGTACAGTCGCGTTCTAAAGTACTACATGGTATTGGGCTATTGTTTTATAATATTATAGTAATTAATTGTTTTATTGTAGAATCATAATAGGTGTTTTACTAGCTACTTAGAACTTTGGAAGAGGTGGGAATTAAAAATAGATAATGTTTACTTGAGCATTGTTTGTTATTTCTATCGTAAAATATAAAGTAGTTTGTAACAAAAAAACTTAAGCTAAGGGTGACACGCCGTCCATTATGACGTCTTGGGTCACATGGAAGCCAGATGTTGATGGTGTGTTGGTGTTACTGGATGCTACTTCATCATCACTTTCATCTTCGCTTGAGCTTCCGTCATCAGGTCGATCACATGGTAATTTTTTCGGTATTCCTCCTCAACAATTTTAACTTTACTGCACAATTTTCCCCATTCACTTTTTCGTTCACTAGTTTAGTCATAAAACAATAGATATAAATATTTTTTTTTCCTTCCTTTTTAAAACATCGTCGCGAGTCGCAAAGTAAGCTGTGTATGCGACTGTATTTTTGGAGCGAACAAAGCGCGGGAACCAATAGCATGCAGGCACAGTAATACTGGCCAATATGTGATAAATCGCTCAGTGCCCAAGTTCAAGGCCAGCGTTCTTTTTTCACCGTTCGCGCGTACATTAACCTCCATTAGTCAGGTGATATCAATTCAGTTTCCACTGCTGGTTTTATGTTTCAGTCTTTTCATGATTTTTTTTATGAAATTATCGTTTCATTTAGCTGTACTAACATGATGACGCGTGAATAAAGCTAATAAAACGTTGTAAAAATATGTTTTTTTTTTCATCAGGATCAAATTTATTTATGACCCATGATCAAAGGTATACTTGGTGCTGTCGCCTTAGTTTTCGGGAGCGTTCCAAAAATACCCTGTATATTTCAATACTAATATCACTTCTTTTAGGACGAGAAGGGAATAGAAGGCTTGTGCTATGTACCGTAAAATGTATTCTCTTATTCAAATATTTTACCTTTCTAGCTGTCCGGCTGATTGCTATAAGGGATATTAGGCTTTTCTTTAGTCCTATAAACACCAGAAAAAGAACCGTTTAACATCACAACATGAACCCAAATCATAATAGGAAGAACAATAAGTAAATTTCTTACTACTACACCGTCCCGTTAATTTTTTTAATTATTTGACAATTTTTTACGGTAACTAAATACAAATCACCGTTATCAAGCAGTCAAAAAATATTTCGTCTTAATTAAACATAAACAATTTTTGCAGCTTTAAACGAAATATGTGTTTCGGTAATTAATAAAAGTGAATTGATTATTCAAAATATTACATCAGCATTAGAGATCTGAACTTTTGGATTTTTCAATTTTTTTGTATATAATATAATTGACACATGACATTAAAATCGATGTATATAAACATATTTATTTGATTGAAACAGTCTGTACAGACGCTCGTTCTGTCTCATAGGTTCATAGATTTCACATTTCGCGTTTTAATTAAACTACCCCACTAGTTATTTAAATGTATATACAATATACATATTAGATATATAAATACAATATAGTACATATTAAGTTAATTGAAAAATTATGTACTTACAGGCGCTCGTTCTGTCTCATTATATAGATTTCACATTTCGCGCTTTTATTAATTTACCCTACAAGTTATTTAAATGCAAAATTTTTGTTTTTTATTTTTTTATATCTTTATTCATTAAGATATAAAACGTTACCCGCACACTAGGATTTTCTCCTGTGTCGTGAAGGCAGTTTACAGACATAAATTGCACGAGGACAAACATCCAGACCCGGAACAACTATTTGTAGGCCATACAAATACTTGTTCCGTGCGGGATTCGAACCTGCGGCCCTAAGCGCATCAACTCATTGCTAAGCCACTGCGCCACGGAGCCGTCAAAATTTTCGTACATTGGAATCATCCAAAACGTTTATAAATGTTTCTATGAGTTTTCTCATTTTTTTCTTATAATAAAATCCATAAATTTCACTAAAAAAAAAACAACTCGCTGATTCTGCACGAAAAATTCACAATGACATAAGGTGTATAGTGTTGCCAGTGGGAGTTTATATAGGCTGGAATACCAGTACAAACCTTATTTTCTCCCCTGGAAGGTTCACCCCAAAGGTCACCGGGAGCTGGGAACTTGTGTAATCAGGCCCTATTCTCACACTTTGGTATCGATTAGTAAGATATCTTTGAAACTAATACCAGGCAGGGTCACGGATTCCAAGACCTTTGAGCTTCTTCAATAATATTTGTCTTGAGACCGTGTCAAATGCCTTAGAAAGGTCCAAAAAATACCAAGACTACATTTCCCACTATCCACATTCGATGAAATTTGGTTAACAAGATTAACAGCAACCCCACTTGACTTCCCCGCCCTGAACCAATACTGTCTATTAGAAACTAGCTTCAACTTCTCGATATACTTTAACAGATGGAATTAACTATCTTCTCAAGAAGCTTTGAGAAGATTGTGAGAAGCGATATAGGCCTGTAATTATCCGGGTTATTCTTTGATCCAGCTTTGTAAATCGATCTTACTACCGCGCACTTCCAGTGTAGAAATACGCCCATACCAAGACTTAGGTTGAAAATATGAGTAAGAGGAATCAAAATTGTCCGAATCAAATTTTTGACCGGAGGAGACAAAATGTCTATTACAGAAATGTACTGATGACTTAATTTCATCACCACTTTTTAAGAGTTCCTCAGAATCTTTACTCTTTTGGGGGACCTCGCAATCGTTTTTTATAACCTGCCAAAGCTTTTTAGGATTCCGCTTGTGGTGTTTTAGCTTTCTATTCTCGTGCTCAGCCTTGAGTCGGTTCAACAGGTCATTACAGAAGTTGCGATAGCGTTTGCAGGTCAGATTAAGCATGACATCACTGGGATTCGCACGGGTCTGACTGTGCAAATGGTCGCGGTGGCGTATACATTCTATCAGTTCGGGATTAATCCAGAGTTTGATATTATATTTAGTGCGACTTAATTTAGCTTTACGAGTATGTTTACCTACAGCTGATTGTATAATCTGGTCAAAGTTATAAACAGCCTCGTTGACGTCTTTACAGCTAATTACCATCGACCAGTTCACACCGCGAAGGTCCAATTCAATTGCGCCAATATCAACAAAATTTCTGTACCTGTTTTTCGATTCGTGTTTATTTTCAGCAAAACTCAGAAGATCAGTCAAGGAACATTTGCATACAGCTGCGTAATAACATCTTTGGATTTAACGAAAAGTGGTCTTGAAAAACTTAAAAAGAGTAATTAAGCAAGAAAGTTAATAATAAGCACTAATTTCGTAACCAGAACATTTTAAGGGCATGTGCGGTAACTGAAATAGTTAAATTAAAAATACGTTATTTATTTCCACAATAGCAATTCTATTTAAATTGGGCAAAGGGCAAGAGCAAGCGGGTGTATTTCAATTACAATAGCAATACTTGGAAATGTTAAAGTAGGTACTCTAGTGCAATAAGAATCTAGTAAAAATATTTTTTTTTCTTCTGTATCCATTTTAATCGAAATTTCGTATAAAATAAAAGCGAATAACTTCATGAAATTAAATTTTTAATTAAAAAAATTGTGAAACGGTACTGTAGGAGCTCATATTTTTTGTGGCAATTAAATTTTTTTGGTGTATAAAAGTCGTGTGAAATTCCAATGCTCAATGCACGTACTCGGGCCTGGATAGGAATATAATAATTTCATTGTAACAGAAATCCTATTCTATTTAAATTGGGAAAACGGCAAGCGCAATCGGGTGAATTTCATTGACAATAGCAAGACTTGGTGTTGTTGAAGTACTCTAGTGCAATAAGAATCTTGTGAAAACAATTTAGTTCTTTTGTTCTGTCCATTTTAATCTAAGTTTTGTAATAAAAGAAAGCGAATAACTTCATCAAATTAAATTTCTAATTTAACATACTGTAAAACAATACTGTGTGAGCCCTTATTTTTTTGGCAATTAAATTTTTTTGGTGTATTAAAGTCCATTACTCAATACGCATACTTGGGCCATGATAGGCATGTCATTGTGATAGAAATTGTTAAAAGTAAGATAAAAGTGTAATGTACATTACTTAGCGTGCCTTTTGATGAAATTAAAAGTAAGATGTTTCAAGGTCATCGTCATTATCAAACACTCAACATTATTTGACGCTAGAGTTATGGCCGAGATTTTCATTAATAAATAATTTTAATTTCCTTAAAAATAAAAATAAAAACCTATGTATGTCCCACTACTAGGCACGGGGCAACTCTCATTTCTGAGAGCGTTTTTGACAGGGCTTTGCCCACTTGCCTGTTTTTTTTTTTTTTAATTAAACTTGTAGGTTTCGTTACGATGTTTAAATATCTTATATATTACTAGCTGCTATTAGGAATATATTAAGAATGATAATACCTTAATTGAAATTAAATGAAATAGAACTTTCAAATAAATTTGTCGGTACGATACGCGCATCACCTCATCATCATCATCATCATTAAAGCCCTTCACGAATCCACTACTGAACATAGACCTCCCCCAAGGAATGCCACAATGCACGGTCCAGAGCCACCTGCATCTATCTACATCCTGCCTGCCTTACCAGGTCGTCACTCCATCTAGTAGGGGATCGCCATACACTTCGCATACCGGTACGAGGGTGCCACTCGAGAATATTTTATCCCTACCGGTAGTCGGTTCTTCGAGCTATATCGCCGACCCATTGTCACTTTAGCTTCACTTCACTTCACCGATACGACTTAGGGATCTTCAAGAAAAGAGCCTACTCCATTTTTAAAAGGCCGGCAACGCATCTGCAATTTCCCTAGTGTTGCAGTTGTTCATGGGCGGCGGTAGTCACTTACCATCAGGTGAGCGGCATGCTCGTTTACCCCCTCTCCTATAAATAAAACTTATCCCATACTCACTCTCTCTGGTTCTACTGTGGATATCCTCATTTCTAAGTTTATCACGCATAGAAAGCCTCTCCATAGCTCGCTGTAGTGAAGGACCACGTCTCAAATCCAAAAGTCATCACTGGCAACACGCACTGGTTGTACAATCTCGTTCTCAGGTTTTGAGGTATACCTGACAAGATGTGTCGTAATTACCCGAACGCTGCAAAGCCGAGTTAAATCCGTCGATTGACCTCTCGGTCGAAGTTGGACTTACTTAGTCGGACTATTTGTCCCAGGTAAACATACTCGTCAACAACTTCGAGCTTAGTGCTCCCAACTACTATTTACATAGGTGTGTAGGTAGTAGTTGGGAGTACAGCTCAGATGGTGTGGGCATGTCCTTCGCATGGATGATTGACGTTTACCGAAAGCTGTTTTCTACTCAGAGATAGCGGAAGGTAAACGAAAGCATGGTGGTCAGCATTTGCGCTATAAGGATGTGTTCAAAAGACACCTTAACGCTTGCGCTATCGACCCCGCGTGTTGGGAGGAGCTTGCAGCAGAAAGGTCATCTTGGCGGTCGACCATCTTCAAAAGTGTAAAATCATTCGAAGAAAGCCGCCTCAAGAATTTAGACGCAAAACGTCAACTGCGCAAAGAGAGAACTAGGCCCTCCTACACATACACCTACAACTCGGCTGGACAACTCTACTGCCACGCATGTCAAGAGCTTTTAAGACCAAGTTCGGCCTAGCAAGCCATATCAAGGCTTATAATAGGAAAATATCCTAATTTCTAGGGTCGCCGTCATCGAAATCGATGAGGAGGACTATATATACATATATATATATATATATATATATATAGAGGTGTGACATGAATATTAAACATGATCTTTGTTTTGTCCATGTTCATCTTAAGACCTATCCGTTGAGAGACACTATTGAGGTCATTGAACATAGTGTTTAGGTCCTCCAGTGATTCTGCCATAAGAACTCGTATCGAATATCGTCGGCAAATAGAAGGTTAGTGATTCACTCGCCATGGATGTTAATACCGTATCCTTTCTAGTCCAGTAGTTTGAAAACGTCTTCCAATGCAGTGGTGAAGAATTTCGGGGATATAAAGTCACCCTATCTTACACCTCTTTGCAGTTGAATGGGTTTCGTACTCTGATTCTGTTCTCGGATAGCCATAGTAGCCGTACTGTACAAACGCTTCAGCACTTCGATATACCGTCAGTCAACTTGGCACCGCTGAAGGGACTGTAGCACCACCCAAATTCTAGGGAATCAAAGGCTTTCTCATAGTCCACAAAACCAAGGCAAAGTGGCAGATTGTACTCTTGTCTCTGTACAATTTGCCGAAGGATGTGTATGTGGTCTGTGGTACTAAAGCCTCTTCGGAAACTGGCTTGTTGGGGAGGCTGGAAGTCAAACGGGCAAGGTCAAACCGCGCAACTCGGATTTTCAATTAAATATTAACAATAATTTAACGCGATCTGATCAAGAAGTTGCTATGGCTTTTGAGAAACATTTTACTGATGTTCCTTTTTTGACAACAAAATCATTAAATTCTTCTCCTACTGTCGCCGAATCATTGCTCAAACAAAATGTAAAGGCTTGTTCAAATACTTTTAAATTCCATAGGGTACTGCCAAAAGATATCGTTAAATATTTTAAAGCTATTGATGTTAAGAAAACGGCAGACTTATGGGGGATTTCCGTTAAAGTTATTTTATCTATAATAGATACATTAGCACCTTATCTAGCCACTATATTTAATATAAGCGTCGAATCTGGTGTGTTTCCTGATTTAATGAAACATAGTAAAGTCATACCTATATTTAAATCTGGTAGTACATTAGACCCCGCCAATTTTAGACCAATTTCTGTACTACCAACATTAAGTAAAATTTTTGAAAAAATTATTTTAGATCAGATGTTAAGTTTCTTCAATATTAATAAATTGCTACATAAAAATCAATTCGGTTTTACAAGGGGTCGCTCGACAACTGACGCTGGAGTTGAGCTTATTAAACATATTTTTTGTGCATGGGAGAATTCAGAGGATGCTTTGGGTATATTTTGTGACCTTTCCAAGGCCTTCGACTGTGTTCACCATGATATATTAATCAGGAAGCTACAGTACTATGGTGTCAAGAACACAGCGCTTAAACTTATTATTTCATATTTAAGTAATAGAAAACAGAAGGTTATTATCAATGGTAAAAGTTCTTCCGGGTCACCTGTACTAATGGGTGTTCCTCAGGGCTCGATTCTCGGCCCATTCCTGTTTCTGGTATATATTAATGACTTACCTCACCTTGTAGGGGATAGTCATGATATAGTATTATTTGCTGATGATACTTCCTTGATTTTTAAACTTAAACGTCAATCATTTAAATGTGACGAAGTGAATAATGCTATATCAAAATTAGTGCATTGGTTTAACGTTAATAATCTGCATTTGAACGGAAATAAAACTAATTGTGTTAAATTTACAACAACGAATGTTAAAAATCTTAATACCAATGTGTTTTTAAATGGGGAGGAATTGAGCCCTGTTGTATCCACTGTTTTTCTTGGCATCACTCTTGACGCAAAGCTACAGTGGGGCCCCCATATATCCAAATTAGCAAGCAGACTAAGTTCTGCAGCCTATGCTGTAAAAAAGATTAGAGGTCTCACTAGTGTCGAGACAGCTAGATTAGTTTATTTTAGTTATTTTCATAGCATAATGTCTTATGGGATTTTGCTATGGGGAAATGCGGCTGATTCAGAAACTATTTTTGTTTTACAGAAGAGGGCCATTAGAGCTATTTACAATCTAAAACCGAGAGAGTCCCTTAGAGATAAATTTAAAGAAATTAATATATTAACTTTGGCCTCTCAGTATATTTACGAAAATTTAATGTATGTTCACAAAAACAAAGATAGTTTTAGTAAAAGAAGTGATATACATTCTGTAAACACTAGGAACAAACACAAGCTAGTGATACCAGTTTCTCGACTCCACAGAGTCAGTAATTCATTCTTGGGGCAATGTATACGCTATTACAACAAGGTCCCGGAAAGTGTACAGGTTCTCTCTATTACCAAGTTTAAATGTTTCATTAAGCTGAAACTGTATAAAAAGGGTTATTATAGTATAAATGAATACATGGTTGATAATAACCCCTGGGAATGAGGTGATCGCTTCCAAGCAGTTTCTAAAATAAATTTTGTAAATAGTTCGTAATCATTTATATTGTAAAATTTATTTAAAAAAAATGTCCCGCTGGGTTTCTTGCTGGTTCTTCCCAGGACAGAGGGTTTTTTCGAACCAGTGGTAAAGTAAAAAATGACTTTCAATAAGAATTACACATGTAATGTATATTGAATAAAAAAAAATATTCTATTCTAAATATTCTATTCTATTCATCGAGTGTGCGTGCGAGATGATTCGTAATGACTTTCGAAAACAGCACGTAGACGCGGCTCAGAAAGGAAATCGGTCTGTTGTTCTTCAAGAGAGCATTGTCTCCTTTCTTGAAAGACCAGCGCACTTCAGCTTCACGCCTCCGGTGGAATGCCACCATGCGGGACGGAATTAAAGAGCTTCTGAAGGACTTCAAGTACCGGTTGTCCACCCGTTTTTTAGAAGCTCCGTTGTAATTCCATGCTCACATGGGGCCTTGCCGTTTTTAAAGTGCTGGAGAGCCATTCTAATCTCGCTCAGACTGATGGCCAGGATATCATCGGTATAGTGTCGAATAAGATTCGCTCTTGGATCGTTACTCACACTTACGTGTGGCTCCAACGATGACGTGTACAACTGCCCATAGAACCTCTCAATCTCACTCAAAATCTCAGGTGTCCCAGAAACGATGCTGCCACACTCGGTCTTCAGCTTTGACAGTTAGCTCTTTCTGACAGACTGGCTGGAGCCTTGGTTCTGCTTCTTCAATACAAGCTTTATTGAAGTTGTATAAGTCCCGCCGCATGCATTCGGAGATCTATCTGTTCATTTGCCTATATGCTGTCAAATCTGTTAAATATTGCAGCTTCATTTTCCGTCTAACAGCCATGAGATTAAGAGTGTGATCGGAGAGATTTTGTGTTCTTCTGTGGCGGGTCTTTCAGAACTCCGACCGCACGGGCTGTTTCCACGAGTTTATCATTCATATCGTCCACTTCATTGCAGTCTTCTAGGCACTGAAAACGGTTTTGTAAGTCAAGCTGAAAGGTTTCAGAACTTTGGATTAGGGCACGGGGGACGGAGCGTTGACTTCATTAGACGAGACCTCTCTAACTTAACCTTCAGTTCAGTGTGCCTCTAACCATTCGGTGATCGATATCAGTTTTCACCATCGCGATCACTGAGACATCACTGAACAGTTGTCGTTTGGTTATCATAATGAAGTCAGTCTCATTTTTTGTCGAACCGTCGGGGTACGACCAGGTCCACTTCTTGTGAGACCGCTTCTCGAAGAAAGAGTTCATCGTAAAGAGTCCCTCTTTCTCCGTGAAGTCGGCCAGCTGCTGGCCCCTTGCGTTCCGTTGATCTTTTCGAAATTTCCCTACCTTCAGCTCACCGTTCTCTCTTGTGCCTAGTTTTGCGTAGAAGTCTCCCATTAACATCGTATATAGTAGGTTTAGGAGGAATGCATGGCTGTAGATATATTCTCATACACTTCCTCTACCTCCTCATCGGGATGTGCCGAGGTTGGCGCGTAAACCGGTATGACCATTTGGTGACGATAAATCCGACACCTCCTTGGGACAGATGATAGAACAAGTTTTGCGGTGATAGAACAAGTTGCTTGATTCAAGGATTACCGAGTCCACCCCCTCTCTTCGAACCTCGGAGAATCCTATAATATGCCAGCGTAACTTGTCTATCTCTTCTTCCAGCTCCACGATCTTCTCGTCAGTCCTCCGTGTGCGTGCGTTGTATGTTGCCAGTTCGAGTTGTCTTAGGTGGCAACCGAACCTCCACCGGATATTCTTAGCACCCCTGCCCCGCCGTTACCATGGTTGCTACCGTAGCCAGGAATAGCGGGGTCACCTGGGACTGGAGGCCGTCTGTTCTTAACTTTAATCATGGAGGGATATTGGAGAGCGGGTTGGCAACCGCATTTTTTATTATAATATTTCTGTTATCACGAAGATGATGCACCTGCCTGTTGCACACTGTCGCCTCTTATGACACTCACGGGAAAATATGGGTTAGTGGATATTCTAAACCACCACTACAAGGTACGCGTGTCACCTTCTTGTTCAATAGATAAAAGTTCTTAATAGATAAAAAATCTCTGAACACGTAGAAAATATTGATGATTTATATAACATATAAATATAATAAATATGGAAAATGAAACTACACATATGTTACTGCATGCTGTAGCTATATTAGTAATATATTTGTAACACGAATGCGTCACCTCGACCGGGGAAAGAACACGATCTCACAGAATGCCGACGTAAAATATCAGATTAACGCTGCTGTGTTTCGTATAATGAGTGTAGAGATTCGGAGATCCTTTTTACTGGAAATGAGGCATTCCATCTTAGTCCTTGTGGGTTGTCACCCATTGCATGCATTGTCGTGCATCTGTATTTTGATTCTTTATTGAGGATAGATGTAGATGTTTATGGGTCACAGCAACCTTCAGATAGACTGTGTGCTCGTTTGTCACTCTATCCCATAAAAAATCCGATTTCTATATTTGACATTACTAAAAACCACAAATCCAATCTTAAATTTATTATATATGATAAAAATTACAGTAACAAAATCGAAAATATATAATATATATTCATTCATAATTTGTATCCATAATAAAAAAGAGCGTACTAATAATAAAATGAATTATATTCTGGGTCAGCTACAGCTACGGTAGCCTCTTAACATCAGGTGAACTGTAAGGTAGTATTTCAGTTTCAATACAATTTTATAAATAACAAAACACCGGCCAAGTGCGTGTCGGTCCATGAATAATATATAGAGGTAGGGTTCCATAGTAATCTGTCACAATACATGAACATAGAAGCGACCTTCTTAATACTATGAGCATATTAAGCCGTATTACGACGCCTCGTGGGGCAAGAACGAGTTATGTTGCATATTGACAGGGCCACGGCAACGCTTTTGCACACTTCCGCGGCCCCAACGGCGCAAGCAACCCCATGGCAGCCCCTACTCGGGAGAGGAAAACCGCCACTGCCCCAAACTATCCTGAAGGTCGCAAGTGTAAACTAATAGTACCACGAATGAAACTATAGGCCTACAATAACTACTAAAAATAAGCGAAAGAAGTATATCAAGATCAGTTTCTTGACGATGAATCCTCTCTGCCTGCCCCGCAAAGAAAAACGTAAAGCTATAGTGGTAATGCATAAGTCATTTTAATAAAAAAATGTTTATATTTTTCAGTTTACAATAACATTACAAAGTAATAATGCAGCTAGTTTTAGGTCATTTTCTATGGAACTGTAACCAAATATTTACAAATCCAATTTTATTTTATAAGTTGGTCTACTATTACTGTTAACTTGATAAGCCTACTTAGCTGTGATAGTTTTCCTTTTAATTTCAATACACTTATATAAGCTACTATCTTGCATAATTTTCACATTTCCAAAATAGCGGTTTAGATAGTGGGTACATATGACTCTAATAAAAATACCCTTAAACGAAACCTATACGAACCCCTGAATCATATTTAACCACTGTGTAGACTTTAAAGGCGGCTTTATCAAAAATTTATTCCTGATGTAAGTGGTGATAACGATATAACTGGAAAACGCTTGAATGCACACTTACAAATTAACATATTTATTTAATTTATTCTCTTACTATTAATCTCTTTTATTAAGTCATCAAAATCGGGCAAACGTTATCGCAAATATCGATTACTTTTATAAATATTTATAGTTTCAATTTTATGCACAAACTATCAAAACTCTTCAATATGCGCGTTCAATATGCATGGCATAATATACTCGTAAGTCATAATATTACGTTTCGGTCACGAATTATCACGACGAAATCTTGTTTTTTTTAATCAAAAATGAGCTCACTCTTGACCTCCATCTGGCCATAGGGCAAAGATGAGGTCTAAGATGGAGCAAGTTTAGCCAGGAGAAGCCTGTTAACACACATCTTGAAGAGATTAAGATTATATGCACTCGGAAAAACAGACGCCGGCAGGGTATTCCACTTCTTGGCTATATTTATATATATTATGAAAGGTGACTGTTCGGAATATCAACCAAGTGTGGATGGTAACCTGCAGTACAATACTCCGATAGGAGATGGCGGTGACGTTAAATGCATTTTAACAAAATTATATTAACGTATTTTGTAAATGATTCAAACTCCTTTTGGTGTCGTCGCTTTTCCCTACCTTTACCATATTTCAACGTCTAATAAATCCAATTTACTAAAGTTTTCAGAAAATATTTTACGTAATTGTTAAGAATAGAGAAAGTGCTATATATTTGTAAAACGTGATTAAACTGTAAGTCAGCTCACGTAATGAAATAACCAAATAATATTTACAAAGGTAAAATTAAAATAAAATTCTTACGGCGATACGGCGAGGCCTTATTACTAGTATTACCAGAATGCTATCAAAAGAAGCTATGAATTAAAAGAAGAAAAAAAATTTGTTGATTTAAATTTACGTTAATGCTCAGTGAAGAATAACTCTCTGACAATAACATGTTATATATCAGTAACAAGCGTGGAAATGTAATGTGCATAAGTAATAAAAAAATATCATGAATGAATGAATAATCTAAAGTACATTCGAGTAATTATGGTGCAACCTCTCAAATGTATGGGAATTTACCCCATAGGTTTGTGAGGCTTGAGCCGGAATTACTCGAATAAGCCATAAATATAAAGTTTAAAGTTACAGAATACAAAGGTTTGAAAATCCCGCGAAAAAAGTTTCATGTGGGCGCCAACTGTAGCACTAGAAGTATAAACGTTAGACGCGTGTTTCACTTTTTAGTTTGGAGATGGCGTTTTTCTCTTGTTAGAGAGTAATTGTGTTCTGTGGGTTTGGCGATTCATCATGAATCATTTAACGCCAGAAAGACGCTTCCAAATTGTGGAAATTTACTTTGAAAAAAATAAATCTGTTCGCGAAGTTCAGCCTTCGAAGAGATCTTCGCGAATTGGCCTAGTGAGCAAGCAATTCGTGCAGTTATTGATCGTTTGCGCACTAAGTTTATTCTCCTCGATGCAAAGCCATCAACATCAATCAAAGAAATGTGCGTACCGAAGAGAATATTGCTGCTGTAGCGTGAAGTATTGAAAAGACGCCGAAATGTCGATTCGTCGCCGTTCTCAACTTGTTGGCCTTTGTCCTTCGACTACGTGGATTATTAAAAAGTTGTAGGATGTATTAAAAAGTCAATACCCATTTTATATGCCCCACTGCTGGCCGCAAACCGAGTGTTTATATTGGTGGGACTTTATATGTCCTCGAAATATTTAATTCTTCAGACATGCAACTTTCTTCCAATGCCGCGTACGTGGTAAAGCAGCACTTAAAATTGCAAGTAACAATTTAATTGTTTCCGGCGGGGATAGCATCCGGTTTGCTTGCGTATTGGGAAATTTACGGCGAACGCGCAGACTCTGAGCTACTATGGCTCTTGATAATAATTTATTTGATGTTGAAAATATGATAATTAATTTATATTCGAACTCAACATCCCAACCTCTGCGAAAGAGTAATATATATGTATGTATATATAAATAAGACTACGTATTAAATAGATTACACACTACGATCATGATTTTCCCAATAGCCACTTTTATAAAATCCTGTTACCTTAAAGCAAAATCTTAACCGCATAGTTAAATCATGTCTCAGGTTCAAAGGAGCGTTTCCCTTGATTTGCAGATGATTTCAGGTAGACCACCATGTAGCAGCTATATCAAAGATTTTATAGAACCAATTTTCTTTCGCTCGGAAGTAATTAAGAATTTCATACGCTAAAAATTCCCTAAGCTAGTAAGGTAGAACTCAGAGATTAACTAGAAGTACTTGGGCGAACTGTCTATGCTCTGCGTTTAAAAAAAAGTCTCAGCGTTGAAACCTATTTATATAATCATGGAAAGTAAAACATTATCTAAATACAAAATCTGATCCAAATCCTTAGAGCCGTTTCTGAGTAACCAATTACATCTAAACATATAATAAATCTATAGAAAATTTAAGTGTTCACGATTCACACAAAATCTACTGGACAGATTTCCATGAAAGGAGACAACTTCTTCTTTTATGGAGAATGGGCCCACCACGAATTTTAGGAAATTTTAATGAAATATATGTCGATTTATTCATTACAATCTATAGATTACAAAATTAGTATTAGTTTTATCGTATCTAACGGGCATTCTGAGAAATTAAAAATTAAACTATGAATATCACAATAACCTTAAAACAAACTAAAAGCGATTTTCTAGTAGTTTTCACCGATATTATGGGTTATAATAGTGTATATACAATAGAATAACTTAACTTAAGAATAATTAACAGTATTTGACTATGTAAAAGTAGTCTGACTTCTTATTTTCACTGGTTTTATATAGGAGATAAGGATATTATTTTTATAATAATTATCCTATAGTAGATTACATAATAATATTCCTTTTTGCAGAGTTAACAACACATCAGTCTAAGGATAATAGAAGCAGCCGACAAGGAACTATTACACGAGTAAAAATGGCTTAACGAAGTTACAATACTTATGCAAACTGTAGATTTGCTTGCAGTAAAAGTAATTACTACTTATTTACACATAAATATATGTACTAGCTATACTGTCTAACTACTGTGGCTGGCATAAATTTAATATCCTTGTTTGATGCCATTTGGTACTGTAAAGTTTATGGAGTAACTTGCTGAATACATAAGGTATTTATAGCTAAATGCAGTTAAATGAATCGCTTTTCAAAGCTGATGAAACTACATCAAATAGAGAAGCTTCCCATGAATTCAAATTCTCTTTTAACATACACAAAAACTTCTTTTATATATTTATTCTATTTATTATTTAATTTAGATTTTACTAATATCATAAAACTTTAATACTTTGTCACTTTTAACAAGGTTCTAAGACCTGTGGTTGTCATTTTTTTAGGTAATTCGTCATAAGTTATATATCTTATTTAGATTTTCCAAAATTCTAGGTGTAAAAGAAAAATTTTGTATTACATACATACTCTTATATTAATTAACTAACTCATTAATGTCATTTTCCTATTTCAAATGTCAGTGGCAATTTTACCATTAATATTTGGCTAATCTGAATGATATTCTACATATTGTGTCAAACACTGGTGCATCTATAATACGATATTTACATTGAGTTATATGTACTACGTACTAGAGAAGCCATTCCAAACAAAAATTGTGTCCTACTCTATGTCTTCGCGCATGCGCGGGAGTAGTAGTCGCGCATGCGCGAAATATTTAATTTAATATAAAATAAGATATTAATATAAAATAAATATAAGGATTTAATATAAAATATCTTAATTTAATCTAAACAAACATATTTCTAAATAAAATGTAATAATTATTATTTTATGGAATTCACAAATCTTCAATTTACGCAATATTTAGTTTGTATGGATTGCACTACAGTTCAGTTGAACATAGTCAATGTTCGGAATGGCTTCTCTAGTACGTAGTACATATAACTCAATGGATATTTATTTTATTGTCTTGTAAACAAACAAGTATAAGTCCTTACATATGAAATTAGCGTTTTGTCGTACTGACCACTTTGATCTGAAATATCTCCTCTTCGGTTAAGAATTTCAAATTCAAATTTATCAATTCATTTAGCTGGTATATTTGAGCTTTGAAAACAGTCATTCATTTGTTTTTTCTTCATTATTTTTTTCTTTGGCTTCGCTTATTACCGCACAATGGAAAACATGAAATATCGGTATATTTACGACTAAGAGTTCTACCGTGGCACCAGTGCTGCAGAGACAGCTCGAAGGATTAATAATGTGTACGGCGCTAGTGTCGCAAAAGAAAGCACGGTAAGTTTTTGGTTTCAACGTTTTCTTTCTGGTTCGAAATTTCGACCTTCAGAACAGAAAGAATTAAAAGCAATTGTGGAAGCGGATCCATCACAAAGCACTTCAGAAATAGCTGCAAACTTCGGGGTGATAAAACTGTATTAGTCCACTTGAAGCAAATCGGGAAAGTAAAAAAAACTTGAACGATGGGTACTTTAAATAAATGAAAAACTATAAAGTACCTTTCGAAAATTCGAATTGAAAATGTTTTACTTCCACCCTGATACGATTACAAGTACATTTAAAAACGGTAACAGTGTTACTACTTTGAAAGGTTTTTTTTTTTAATTTTAACATTTTTTTTCATATCATTTCAAACTAGTCATGTGAATTTCGACAACAATGAGTAGCAACTAGAAAAAATAAAATTATGATTAAAATTTAACACCAAATCAATATTTATCTAGAATTAAAACCAGTAGCACAATTAATGCAGTAATTGAAATAAATGCTACAGTTTTTTATGACAGATTCATGGCGAATTATTATTTATATATATACAGGAATATAATTCATTCAAATCGATGCGGACACTGTTTTATTTTGTATACTGTATTATTAACATCTGTCTGCCTTACACATGCCAGACAAATTTATCGGAAGAGTTATCGAGGAGAGACGGGTTCACCACGTTTTCTGCGGGTTTGCATGTTTAAGTTGTATGTATGGTAGTCTATCCTCATTTAGTCACATACTAATAAGCTCATCTATTACTTAATAAATATAATAATGCCTCAAGTATATGCTCGATGTAACGCTGGTGCGATAAGACATCTTGAGATGTCAAACACACCTTTTTCAGTGCGTCTCTCATAACAACTGAAAAATGTTTGGCAAAAAGTATGGGTGACACGACATGAACCCTTGCATTACTGTACATGTGATCTGGATGTTCTCAGAAAGTTTGTTTTCGTGCTGGATCAACGCTTTCATGCCAACAATTAGGGAATGAGGTTGATGAAACTTGGACAATTTTGCAAATATCAATAAATATATAAATAAATAAAAAGTATTAAACAACCTGTGAACCACTGCTAATTAATAATAATAATCAAACAGTAATCAAATGTTGACACTAATTTTAAAAGACACTCAGAAGAAGAAATTAGAAGAACATTTGTAACTAACTCATAAAAAGACCGTCGCAAAGTAATTGAATCACATTTAAATAAACAAGTGGCATTAAATTAGACGTCAAGCGTGTTACAACGTTTGCGCATTCGCATCGCCGCCATGCGAACGAAGCAATGTTACAACTTTTTCTTTAATCTAATTATGTGCTTGCGCTCCAAGCATAGTAGTCGAAGAAAACCGTTTAAAAGACATAGTAAAAACTAGCCTAAGAACCAACATATATTTGACAATTACCAAATTTCTTATCTTTAGATATGCATTAGATAACATTCCATAGATAGTAACGGACACTTCTGAATTGTGAAATCAAAATAATAAGGGCTTTTCATACTTACAGAACTTTGTACCTATTTTTAATACTAATGTGTTGCCTTTATGGGCTCCTGTGATTTTGCCAATCGCACAATACCTTGACTGACATATTTCAAAAGTTATTCTATTAATCTGAGGTATTTTAAAATATACCTCAGAATAATATATACCACGAGGAAAAAATGTCAATAACGTTGACAGATGACAAGCTGTTAAAATAGATAGACGTCAGACGTGCGATTGTTTTCGTTTCGTTTGAAAAAATACATTTCTGCAAATGTTTTCGGAATCTAAGTGCACTGTGCAGTTGGTTTATTTATGCGATAAGTTTACCTAATCATAACCTGAGTTTTATTTACCGTGCTAGGTTAAGACTGAACTGCTTACATTAGCAATAACATAGTAATGTTTCTCAAAATCTCTATGATGATTGCTAATATCCAAAGAGATTTAAATATATAGGTATACTATAGAACCGACATTGGGAACATTTATATACAAAATCTTTGGGCTAGTACGCGTGTAGCACCCTCTAGCTAAAAATAGCAAAACAACGCTAAGCATTTATTAAGACAACATTTTAGCTATCCCCCAGTAGGTGACGCTAATAAATATAACCTCGTTTTAGGAATGTTACCGTTTCGATATGGAAGTATCAATAATGTCGTTGAAGATTACTAAGTTTGAAATGCTTTTCGATATAATAATAGGGAATATGCATGATTGTTTTATTGTATAAATCTATTTATCATGACTTCCATCACACGAAAAAAATCATATTAACTTTTTACGCCCCTTTAGTGTCATGAAATAAAATATTTAATTTCCAATAACTAAGAATCAATTCAAACAGCAGTCACTTTGGTTGCAAGCTTGGTCACCACGTCACTCAGTCCATTAGCTGCTATAATAATAGCATATGATTGATCAGTCGGCGTTAAAGACACATCGAGAAACGCCAAATCCAATAAGAGAGCGCCTCTATGTTTTAAATACATTTCTATTACAAAAATACACTTCAAATCTAAAATATTTTAGGAAAACACTGAACTTAAAAGCCGTTTCATGATTTTTCACGTTTCATCAGCTGCAGTACTTAAAGACACTACTCACATCAATAAACATTGTCATTTTAAGTTTTGACCTTATCTCAGGCTTAACCTACAACTTCTTTCATCTAATATTTTTAACAGTACAAATTGTTTTAATGTATGAAATCTATTGCCCTCTCCTTTCACTGTAAGCGAGGATCTATAATGGCTTTGTCCTTGAAAACCACCAGACAATGAAACCCAGTGTAAAACCACCGGACAATGAAGCCTGATATGTAAAAGAGAAGACTTGCTGTATTGCTAAACATCAACACAGCAAGTATCCTCAGCATGCTCATAAGCAACACAGAAAATCTCATAAAAATGCATAAAAAAATTTCCCACCCTTGCTCCACATAAAGTAGGGTACTTAGCGTTGTTGGTATATGCTACTCATTTTTGTTGGTATGAGTACAGTATCTTTGACTGATTTACCTCCTTAAATATTGTAAAGGATTAAATCAGCATCCTGTATTTTTTATCGATAATCCCAATCGATAAACGTCGTCAATCACTACCTTTAAAATTGGTAACTAAATAGTGGCGTTTACTGGACAACAGAGGGCGCTTATTACAATAAAAATAAATGTTCTAGAACAATCTACTAGAAATAATAAAATTTAAAGATTATTCGGAAAATATATATTATATTTACGATAATAAACCGAAATATCACGTTCATTTTTTGCTCCATATCATGACTTACAATATCTTAATGCTTGTGCATTAAGAGCACAGCATATTTTCATTAAAAATATTTTTTAAATATATGAAACGAATGCGTCTTGACTTTTTGACGATGTCACTAAGACTAAATAACAAAAATCGGAGATATAATCTATAGGACCTGTGTATAGGACATAAGTTACAGACGACAATTTTGCTACCGATGTCCGGTCTATTACTACTACTACTACTTAAATGTCTTTGCTAATATCTATCTTTTCAGAAGTGTCCGTCAGGGGTTATTGTTCTTACATACATTTATGTGTAATTTCGGACTTAGAAAGGTATTTTTTTTTCACTGTTGATTCTTAGGCGAACATTGCATGGACGCAAAACAACATCATATGTACTGTTACGAGCTTTGATTTCGAGACTATTAATACTGCCGAGTGAATCACCAAACTTGACACTTTAATAACACAACACTAATTACAACTTAAAACAATACTAATAACAAAACACAATTGTACTACTGATCACTTCAGTTCGCAGTCGTATCGCTTTGAATTATTCGCTTGTATCGCCAATTCAACAATGACTGGGTCGCGGTCTATACCGACCATATACGAACGTGACACTGAAAATTCTTAGAAAATCAAAAACTGAAAAAACTAGCAAGTTATTCGTTTTATTATATCTTTTCAAAATAGTGTCCATTTAAAGCAATACATCGCTGCATCCGATGAAACCACTGAGAAAAGCACTTTGCCCACTCATCCTTAGGGGTCTCTTCAACAGACTTTTGAAATACAGCCACTGCTTCCACGGCATCGACGGAATTTATTGTGCCTCTGTCAAATTATGCGGTATCCACCGGGCACAAAGCTTCTTGACTGTTAAATGTTCATGGAGAATTTTGTGCACTTGTATTATACTGATGCCTAAGTTACTCTTTTGTCAGTCTATATCATACGCACAACACTGATGTTATCTTCAGTCGTCGCCGTAGAAGGCCGTCCCTCACGGAGATCATCGATGAGCTTAGTGCGACTACGTTTAAACTCATTAAACCAGTTGTAAACAGTGGCACGAGATGAGGTTTCATCGTGAAAAGCCAATTATCATAACTTTCTTGTTGACTTAAATGACATCGAAAGTCATAAAAAATCATTGTACGAAACTTTCTCGCATTAAATTTATGCTGACGTGATACAGACAATTTTCAATTTGTAGCCAAATCGCAAACAAATTAATAAAATACATACACAATAATATTGGCAACGAGTTCCATTTTCAAAATTTGAACTTATTTTTTATTATATCGTTTACAAGTGGCCAGTTCTAAAAACGTTCAGTGAGGCTCTCGTATAGGACCTCAGATAATTTCCAGAACCTTCTACTGTAGAAACATTTGGAATATTCAAGTACATACCTGTCCAGACTGAGTAGATGTCGATAGTTCTAGATATAGAAAGTTCTTCCATGAAAATTTCTAGAATGATCTTGACTCTTCTAGTTCTACTACTCGATACTAGAGGGTAACTAGTGTTGTCATGTACAAGGCATTAATGGTGGCGCTCAACAGTACGTGAACTGAACCGCTTCGCCTCCGCTTAATAAACTGTTAACACATTGCGTTTTACTTTGCCAAATCTTTTTTTTTTACAGTTTATTTCAATAATTTAATCTTCAATTGATTAAAATCAAGTCAAAAACAAAAATACTAAATCAATAGCCAAAGTTAAATCAAAGGTTGAGAACAATGAGCACTTGAGTTAAGTTTCAATGTTAAACTGAGACTAAGGAATTTAGCACTTTAATCCTTATGCTATTGTAATCATGCCATAGCTGAATACCTGCAGAGCTTTCACCCAGAAACTATCACAAAAAGCCGGTCTTTGTTAACATTCATATATACTCGTTAGATTTGTATTCAAATAGATTATGAAAAACCGGGCATACGTATGCACAACAAAATTGAATATTAATAGTGTATATTAGGTAGTTCAAAAATGGCATTGGACCAGGCATAGATCAAAGAATTATTCAACTAATAGATGAAGTAGTTACTACACAAATCGTGCAGATTCATGAGGAATGGAAGTAGTCAGAACCATAGACTTGAAATACTGGCGTATAGACCGACATAGTGTGCAAGGGAGAAGAAAATTCCTCATGGCAAAAATGTAAGATAGAATAGAATAGCATAATTTGTTATTCAATATTGAATACAAGTAATTCTTATTGAAAGCAATTTTTTACTTTACCACCGGTTCGAAAAATCCTCTGTCCTGGGAAGAACCAGCAAGAAACCCAGCGGGACTTTTTTAAATAAATTTTACAATATATATGATTACAAACTATTTACAAAATTTATTTTAGAAACAGCTTGGAAGCAACCACCTCATTCCCAGGGGTTATTATCAAACATGTATTCATTTGTATTATAATAACCCTTTTTGTACAGCTTTTGTTTAATTAAATATTTAAACTTGGTAATAATATTTTCTGGGACTTTGTTGTAATAGCGTATACGTTGCCTCAAAAATGAATTACTGACTCTGTGGAGTCGAAAGACCGGTATCACTAGCTTGTGTTTGTTCCTAGTGTTTACAGAGTGTATATAACTTTTTTTAATAAAACTATCTTTGTTTTTGTGAACATACATTAAATTTCCGTAAATATACTGAGAGACCAAAGTTAATATATTTATTTCTTTAAATTTTTCTCTAAGTGACTCTCTTGGTTTTAGGTTGTAAATAGCTCTTATGGCTCTCTTCTGCAAAACAAAAATAGTTTCTAATTCAGCCGCATTTCCCCATAGCAAAGTCCCATACGACATTATGCTATGGAAATAACTGGAATAAACTAATCTAGTTGTCCCGACACTAGTGAGATCCCTAATCTTTTTACAGCATAAGCTGCAGAGCATAGTCTGCTATCTAGTTTAGATATATGAGGCCCGACTGAAGCTTTGCATCGAGAGTGATGCCAAGAAAAACAGAGGATTCAACAGGGCTCAGTTTTTCCCATTTAAATACGCATTGGTATTCAGATTTTTAACATTCGTTGTTATAAATTTAATACATTTAGTTTTATTGCCTTTTAAATGCAGATTATTAACGTTAAGCTAATTCATTTTTATATAGCATTATTCATTTCGTCACATTTAAATGATAGACGTTAAATTTGAAAATCAAGGAATGACCCACATCCCCTACAAGGGAATGTAAGTCATTAATATACACTAAAAATAGGAATGGGCCAAAAATCGAGCCCTGAGGGACACCCACCTTTCGGACAACCCGGTAGCTTTTACCATTGATAATAACTTTCTGCATTCTATAACTTAAATATGAAATAATAAGTTTAAGCGCTGTGCTCTTGACACCATAGTACTGTAGCTTCCTGATTAATGTCTCATGGTGAACACAGTCGAAGGCCTTTGGAAAGGTCACAAAACACACCCAAGGCATCCTCCGAATCCTCCCATGCACAAAAAATATGTTTTATAAGATCGACTCCGGCGTTGGTAGTCGAGCGGCCCCTTATAAAATGAAATTGATTTTTATGATGTAATTTATTTATTAAAAGTATTCGAACAAGGCTTTACGTTGTTTTAAGCAATGATTCGGCGACAGTATAAGAAGAATTTAATGATTTTGTTGCCAAAAAAGGAACATCAGTAAAATATTTCTCGACGATAACGATAGAAAAGGATACCAAATCTCATGACTCTGTAACCGATTTTGAATGACAGGTCAGCACATTTCGGCACGCACGAAATAAGCTCCTAAATATTTTGTAATTTTTATATTGTAATAGTGGTTATTTTTAGTAAGTAACTTTATTCCAGAATGGTTACTTATTCTGTGAGTGACTGTAGTGTTAATAATTGAAATAATCCTGATAATTGCACATTTCACAGGTAAATTCTTAAGACTTCATCAATGTGGTGGCGCGTTTGTTTTTGGTTAAAATTTATGTTATATACTGTGTAAACTAGTATAGAATTGTTCTAATTATTTTGTTAATTTTGATATTTTGCAAAGAAAAAAGTCATATTGTTGATAATTTGCATGAATTTGGTATACATTTTTATACAAAATATTTTACAAGCATGCTAGGGATTGACTCAACTATATCAAAATTAATGTCGATATTTATCTTGAATTTTTATATTGAAAAATGAATCCTCGGCTTGCGCTCTATATATGTAATTTTATTTTGCCGTTTGTTAAACAGTTTCCCTCCAAATTCCATAATTAGAAAAAATGGTTAAGGTTAACTGGACGGGTTGATCCAAAAAATCCAAAGAGAAACTCAACAATTTGGAGCTAGCATTTACTTGAGAAGTATAAAAGAAAAAGTAGTATAAAAACAATTTTATTAAAAGGAACCATTTCTACATTATTTGTACTAGTAAGTATAATATTGTTATAATAAGACTTCAAAAATTGAACTTTCAAAACTTTAGATAAAAATAGAGACAGTTATCTATAATATGTCGCTAAATGTGTTGCTAAGCGCAAATCTCGATAGCAGCTGAACCGATTTCACTAATTCTTTTTTATAATATTCCTTGAAGTACGAAGATGGTTCTTACGGAGAGAAAAACTTAAAAACTTGCCTAAAAAAGTCTAAAAACAACAATTTTCTATATTCCCATACAAAAGATTCGTTATAATACTTAAAGTTAACTCAATTTGAACTTTAATACCATACCATAAAGTTTAAGTGTTAGTGGAGAGGTGCCGGGAAGGCAATTGAGTAACGTTAGTATGGTATAAATATTAATGTCAATATTTATAAGATGGTAACATTACTCAAAAACAAAATTAGGGTTCCGCGCAAAATAATTGATATCCATGAAATCGTAGTAAATTCCACGCGGGCGAAGTCGCGGGGCACAGCTAGTACATTATAAAACTGTGGTACATTAAAGATAAAAAATCTTGAGATTATTCTATTTAAGCCATAACGAACCCAAGTAAGTATCTATTTATCAACCACAAAAAAATGTATAAACTTACTTCACCACCCGTATCTCACGGTCACGTTAGTGCAATATTCATAGCATCACGCTATTTTCCCCAAGGGGTTGCGCGGAGCTTCTGATTATATTCCCAAGTCACAATGATAAAACTTTTAGCGTAGTTAGATAATATTATATATTTAGTAATCCACTTGAAGAGTCACTAGATGCCCGCGCATGAGACATACGGTTCATTGGTCCAGGATAGTATAAATTCCATAGTATTTGATACTCACAACGCTCGATGCCCGATTCATGCTTGATGGCTGAGGACATTGTGCCGAGGCCTTAAATAGTGTGGTTCATCAGCTACAGCGTTAGTCGTAGAAAAGAGGAGCTCATGGTTAAGAATAAGCTGCGCGGATCAATAGATCTGCGAGATTAAATTGCACTTGCCACGGTCAGTCCATGAATGAGTGACCATTTTCTTAACATACTGAGATTGAGAGAATAGAGAGTGCATATGTATCCTCAGACATTTGATGCATTTTACTCTGTTAAAATCAATATGTTTTTAAAATTCTTGCAGCTAAAATGATAATAAGTTTATTATTACATTATACTTTTCAATTGATTGCGGAGGCCCGTCTGGCCACGCTGAATGTATGTGGAGCAATGAATGATAAGATGGATGAAGTATGCGAAATGATGAATGATAGAGGAATAGATGTGTTATGTGTAAACGAGACGAAACGAAAGGGAAGAGATGTCACTGCACATGGCATGTATACCGCTTACTGGTCTGGAGTAGACGAGACCGAGCGGGCATGCCAAGGAGTCGGTGTCATCCTTTCAGAAAGAATGGGTCAATGTGTGAAAGAGTATGAATGTGTTAGCCCAAGGCTGCTGTGGATGCGAATGAAAGTGGGCTTAAAGAAGTTGTTTGTGCTAGGGGTGTACGCCCCAGATATGTCTAAGCCCACTTATATCCGAGAGCAGTTTTGGGACATGGTAAGGCTGGTGTTGATGAAATGTAAGGAAAATGAAAATATTATTATGTTAGGAGATTTTAATGGAAGGGTTGGGGTGAAGAGGTCTGGTTATGAAAGGATATTAGGAATGTTTGGCGATGAAAGAATAAATGAGAATGGTGAAGACCTCCTCACCGTATGTGTGGAAAAGAATCTTTTTGTGGCGAACACTTTCTTTCGCCATAAGAGGATTCACATGTATACATGGGAAAGAGGGGATGATAGAAGCATGATAGATTTTATAATTGTGGATGAAAGAATGAGGAGCGCAGTGGTAGATACAAGGGTGTACCGGGGGTCCAGCGTAGGGACGGATCATTACTTGGTCTTATGCCGAATTAATGGTCTATTCAGACGTTGGCGGCATCGGACATCGGTGTCTACCACTGCGTTACAGCGTATAAGAATAGAGAGGTTACAAGATGAAGGTGTGAAAGAGAAGTATAAATGCAGATTGAGGGAAAATATAAGTGGGTTGAATGAATTATGTATGAATGATTTAGAATTGAAGAATGTATGGAATAATATTAAGAAAGTTTTGGTGGATGCAGCCACCGAAGTATGCGGTGTAAGTAAGAGAACGAATGAAAGGAAAAATAACACGTTATGGTGGGATGATGAGGTACGGATGGAAGTTGAAGCAAAGAAGAGAGCATGGCTAGATTTACTAGCAACTAAAGCTGGTAATTCTGGCGGTATGAATGATGAGATTGAAAGAAAAAAGGCAGACTTTAGACGTATAAATAAGAGAGTAAAAGAAGTTGTTGAAAGGAAAAAGCAAGAAAGGATAGATAAGAATGATAGAAGGATATCTGATAACTTCCAGGCAAATATTAAAATGTTCTGGAAGCTCGTAAGAACTGCCAGGGGAAATTCAAAACAGCCTAGAATAAATGCTATACGAGACGAGAATGGCTGCATGCTGAATGATGAAGTTTCGAATTTAAAGAGATGGAAGGAATACTTTGAAAGCTTGTTTAAGAGTGAAGAGTCGTCTGGAATAAGTGAAATAGAAATTCCGGAAGAAGTGGAGAGAGGTAGGGAGATAAGTGTAGATGAAATAATGAAAGCAATGAAAAGCATGAAAGCAGGTAAGGCAGCCGGATATGATAGAGTATCACTCGAAATGCTGAGGGCTGGTGAGGGTGTGGTTACAGGCCTGCTGCACACCTTGTTTAATTTATGTTGGGAACTGAAACGGGTACCGGAAGACTGGTACAAAGCCGTTATAGTCCCAATATATAAGGGAAAGGGGTCGCAGCAGGACTGTAAAAACTACCGTGGTATCAGCTTGCTTAGCATTGTGGGTAAACTGTATGCTAAGGTGTTAATTGAAAGAGTTATGGAAGAAACTGATGGAAAAATTTGGGATGTGCAAGCTGGATTTAGAAAGGGGATGGGGTGTACGGATCAAGTCTTTTCCATGCGCATGATAGCGGAGAAGTTTTTGGCTAAAAACCAGAAAGTTTTTTGTGCGTTCATGGACTTGGAAAGGGCTTATGACAGAGTGGACAGGAATGTGTTATGGCAAACACTGAACTCATTTGGGTTGAGCGCTGGCTTGATACAGGCATTAAGATCTCTTTATAGGGACTCTAGTGCTTGTGTCAGGATCAACGGGGTCTACTCGGACTGGTTTGGCATTCATAAAGGTGTCAGACAGGGATGTGTGGCTTCCCCGTGGCTGTTTAACTTATTTATGGACAGTTGTTTGCAAACTTTGAAAGTTGAAGAATGTGGGTTGAGAATGGGTGAGTCAACCGTCAAATGCCTTTTGTACGCCGATGATCAAGTCATATTTGCATCGTCGGCGGCCGAGTTGCAAATGATGGTTACTTTAATGAATTGGTCATTGAAAGAAAGGGGTATGAAAGTGAACGCAAGTAAGACGAAAGTGATGGTTTTTGAAAGAGAAGAAAGTAAAACTTTATGTGAAATAAGAATAGAAGGGGAGTTGATTGAGCAAGTGGATGAGTTTGTATATTTGGGATGTTTATTTAGCAGGGATGGTAGATATGATAAGGATATAGAACGACGAGTGAACGCAGGAAATAGAGTGAATGGGGCTCTACACGCTATTATGAGGAGTCAGAATGTGTCAACTAAGGCACGTATGGCAATTCATAATGCTGTGTTAGTCCCTACTTTAATGTATGGTAGTGAAAGTTGGGTCTGGCAGAAGAAGCATGAGAGTAGAATAAATGCTGTAGAAATGCGTTCCTTAAGGAGTATGCTAGGGCTAAATCTGAATGACAGGGTGAGAAATAGTCTGATAAGAGAAAAGTGTGGTTTGCAAGATGACGTTGTGACAAGGATTAAGAAAGGAATGCTTCGGTGGTTTGGTCATGTAGAAAGAATGAACGAGGAAAGAGTGACAAAGCAAATTTATGTTGCGGAAGTGAACGGCAGGGTCGGGAAGGGACGCCCTAGACGAAGGTTTATCGACCAAATCGGCGATACATTAAAAATGGGCCAGATTAGGAGTACCCTTAACCGACGAGCGTGTATGCGTAGATATATGGATGTAAAAGAGGCGAGAGAGGTGTGTCAGGATCGCGCCAAATGGAAGTCCGTAGTCTCTGCCTACCCCTCTGGGTGACAGGCGTGAGTGTTTATGTATGTATGTACTTTTCAAGGACAGATGAAAGAGAGAGGAGCCTAATAAACATATTGGCATTTATACAGAGCAATGTTATTTAACTGATTCCTACAAGTAAAACTAAACTTCTATAATGTAGTTAATTATTAATTATTAAATGTTTGTAATTATCAAAAGTAATACTTATATGAAAAATAAAGCAGCCATTATGTACTCCGTGTCCCCGTTTTTTATTTCCCCATCAAAATATTACATAGAATATACATAGGTATATACTTACTTAAGTATCTACCTATTTATATTAACAATATGTTAAAAAAGAAATTCTGGGGAAACTGTCCATGGCATTAAATATTTTCCTCCAAAGATCATAACTTGAAAATACAACTTTCCAACCTGATTCTTGCTGAGTTTTATTAAGTTTATCGGTAGATTCACCTGGGTTTTTTTTTTCATTTGAATTAAAATCGAAACAAAAGGACCTGCCTTTTAGGTTCAATTTAATCACAGGAATATGTTATATGAATATTTTTTTAATTATTTTAGAACTATCAGTGGTAGAGCCACGCGGCAGCTTTTGCTGTCGCACGAATGGGCCGGCTCGAACCGGGGTAGTACCACGACCTCACAGAAAACCAGCGTGAAGTAGAGGTTTACCTCTGCGTTTCGCTTGGTGAGTGCAGGTGGCCGGAGGCCCTTTTTACTGGAAATGAGGCATTCCATCTTAGTCCTCACGGGTGACAACGCATCTACATTTTGATTTGTAACAGAGGATAGATGTAGATGTCTATGGGCCGCAGCAACCACTTACCATCAGGTGCACTGTGTGCTCGTTTGTCACCCTTATCCTATAAAAAAAAATATCAAGGTAAAAATTCGGTTAGCTGCAACTATAAATATCATCACGCTATAAGCGGGAGTACTACCGGGCCTGGGCTGACGCATCACTGTCTCGAGATGTAAACACCAGCGCTCTTAAAAAGAAGTATAATTTCGCCTCCAAGTCTTTCACAAGTGACATTGCCAAGGCAAGGTCTGAGCACATCGGCAGAATATGGCGAGAAGCTAGTTTGCCTTCCTTCGGGAACCCGTGCATTCTGGTCTCTCGCCAAGGCTGACCAAGGGAACTTCTGTCAGCCATCTCTTCCATCTCTGCACATAGAGGACGACTCACTTACCCATGCCGCAAAGGAGAAAGCCGATCTGTCGGGGGAACACACCGCCGACCATCACGTGGTGTGAGTGCTCCATGCCGGATGTGCGGTTTACACAGCGCTCGGTTCGCAAAGAACTCTTCTCCCTGGACGTCAGCAAGTCGAGTGGGCCTGATGGAATCCCCCCAATTGTGCTGAGGACGTGTGCTCCGGAGTTGGCACCGGTCCTAACGCGTCTTTTCCGGTACTCCTACTCCCAAGGCGTAGTCCCGAATTCATGGAAGACAGATTTGGTCCACCCGATCCCTAAAAAAGGCGACCGCTCAGACCCGTCCAACTACAGGCCTATCGCCATCACCTCCTTGTTCTCCAAAATAATGGAATCCTTTATAAACTGCCAGCTTACCTTTGAGGATCACCAACTGATTAGTGACCGCCAGTACTGTTTTCGTCGGGGTCAATCAGCTGGTGATCTTCTGGTCTACCTGACTCATAGATGGGCGGAGACACTAGAGTCCAAGGGGGAGGCATTGGCCGTTAGTTTGGACATAGATAAGGCCTTCGATCGGGTCTAGCACAAAGCGCTTCTTTCGAAGCTTCCTTCCTATGGGCTTCCCGAGAAATTGTGCAAACAGATCACCAGTTTCCTAGCTGATCGGAGCATCAAGGTCATAGTAGACGGTGCATGCTCTGACCACAAGTCTATTAATACTGGTGTTCCACAAGGTTGCTTGCAATAAACAACGCTGTTTCTTTTACATATCAATGATATGTTGCGAAGCGGTAACATTCATTGCTATGCGGATGACAGTACTGGTGATGCTCTATACACCAGCCGTGCCAATATTTCTTGGGAAAACATTGCCGAGTGCCGGAACAAATTTGTGTCTGAAATCGAGTCTTTGCTGAACAAAGTTTCGGATTGGGGGCGACTAAATCTAGACCAGTTTAATCCTCAGAAGACACAAGTTTGCGCATTTACCGCTAAAATGAAACCCTTTGTCGTATCTCCTCAGTTTCAAGGCACTCCTCTTGTTGCTTCAGCCAGTTTAGGAATCCTTGGCGTCGACGTATCGAGTGACGTGCAGTTTCGTGGTCACTTGGAAGAGAATGCCAAATTGGGCTCTAAAAAGCTTGGCGTGCTCAGCAGAGCGGGACAGTATTTGATGCCAGCACACCGCCTGCAACTTTACAAGGCATAAGTTCGGCCTGACATGCAATACTGTTCACATCTCTGGGTTGAGCCTCCCCAGTGCCAACTCCTTCCACTTGATCGCATTCAGCGCATAGCGGCTCTAATCGTTGACGGCTGAGTCCTTACCGAACGGCTCGATTCACTGGCGCTGCCAAGAGATGTTGCATCCCTTTGCATTTTCTTTCGCATTTACCACGGGGAGTGCTCTGAGGAATTGTTCGGATTAATTCCAGCCGCCAAATTTCACGAACGCACATCGCGTCAAAATTCACGATATCATCCTCACCATCTGGATGCTTGGCGGTCCACGACTGTACGTTTTTCTAGGAGTTTTCTTTCTCGTACAACTTCTCTGTGGAATTGTTTACCACTGGCGATTTTTCCGGACCTTCAAGAAAAGAGCTTACACCTTTCTAAAAGGCCGGCAACGCATCTGCAATTCTCCTGGTATTGCAGTTGTTCATGGGCGGCGGTAGTCACTTACTATCAGGTGAGCCGTATGCTCGTTGGCCCCCTCTTCTATAAAAAGAAAAAACAAAAATCATAATGTATGAAACTGAAACCAGACACTTCAGACAGCAAGAACGCTAAGTGACGATTAATGTATCAAGAATATTATATTTATATACACACACACACAAACACACACACTAACACACACACACACACACACACACACACACACACACACACGCACGCACGCATGCGCGCGCGCATATATATATATATATATATATATATTTATATACATACGTTTTTTTTTGTTTTTTTTATAGGAGAGGGGGCAAACGAGCATGCGGCTCACCTGATGGTAAGTGACTACCGCCGCCCATGAACAACTGCAACACCAGGGGAATCGCAGATGCGTTGCCGGCCTTTTAAAAAGGAGTACGCTCTTTTCTTGAAGGTCCCTAAGTCGTATCGGTCCGGAAAAATCGCTGATGGTAATCGATTCCACAAGGAGGTCGTGCGAGGAAGAAAACATCTTCTAAATCGCACAGTGGTGGACCGCCAATCATCCAGATGGTGTGGATGGTATCGGGAGTTCTGCCGCGATGTGCGTTCGTGAAATTTGGCGGCTGGGATTAATCCGAACAATTCCTCAGAGCACTCCCCATGGTAGATGCGAAAGAAAATACAAAGGGATGCAACATCTCTTCGCAGTGCCAATGAATCGAGCCGATCGGAAAGGGCTCGGTCGTCGACAATTCGAGCCGCTCTGCGTTGGATGCGGTCAAGTGGAAGGAGCTGGCACTGGGGAGCCCCTGCCCAGAGATGGGAACAGTATTCCATGTGAGGCCGAACTTGCGCCTTGTAAAGTAGCAGGCGGTGTGCTGGCATGAAATACTGTCCCGCTCTGCTGAGCACGCCAAGCTTTTTAGAGGCCAATTTGGCCTTCCCTTCCAAGTGACCACGAAACTGCACGTCACTCGATATGTCGACTCCGAGGATACCGATACTGGCTGAGGCAAGAAGGGGAGTGCCTTGAAACTGAGGAGATACGACAAAGGGGTTCTTTTTAGCGGTAAACGCGCAAACTTGTGTCTTCTGAGGATTAAATTGGACTAGATTTAGTCGCCCCCAATCCGAGACTTTGTTCAGCAAAGACTCGACTTTGTTTCACAAGTTTGTTCCGGTACTCAGCGACGTTTTCCCGAGAAATATTGGCACGGCCGGTGTATAGAGCATCACCAGTGCTGTCATCCGCATAGCAATGAATGTTACCAGTTAGCAACATATCATTGATATGCAGAAGAAACAGCGTTGGTGATAGCACACAGCCTTGTGGAACACCAGCGTTAATAGGCTTGTAGTCAGAGCATGCACCGTCTACAACGACCTTGATGCTCCGATCTACAAGAAAGCTGGTGATCTGTTTGCACAATTTCTCGGGAAGCCCATAGGAAGGGAGCTTCGAAAGAAGCGCTTTGTGCCAAACCCGATCGAAGGCCTTCGCAATGTCCAGACTAACGGCCAACGCCTCCCCCTTGGACTCTACTGCCTCCGCCCATCTATGGGTCAGGTAGACCAGAAGATCACCAGCTGATCGACCCCGACGAAAACCGTATTGGCGGTCACTAATCAGCTGGTGATCCTCAAGGTACCGGATGAGCTGGCAGTTAATAATGGATTCCATTATTTTGGAGAACAAGGAGGTGATCGCGATAGGCCTATAGTTGGATGGGTCTGAGCGGTCGCCTTTTTTAGGGATCGGGTGGACAAAAGCTGTCTTCCATGAATTCGGGACTACGCCTTGGGAGTAGGAGTACCGGAAAAGACGCGTTAGGACCGGTGCCAACTCCGGAGCACACGTCCTCAGCACAATTGGGGGGATTCCGTCAGGCCCGCTCGACTTCTGGATGTCCAGGGAGAGCAGTGCTTTGCGAACCGAGCGCTTTGAGAACAGCACATCCAGCATGGAGCACTCACACCGCGGGATGGTCGGCGGTGTTTTCCCCCCGTCATCAAGAGTCGAGTTGGACGCAAAAAGGGAGCCTAAAAGGTCGGCTTTGTCTTTTGCGTCATGGGCCAGTGAGTCATCCTCCCTGTGCAGAGATGGTAGTGATGGCTTACAGAAATTCCCTTGGACAGCCTTGGCGAGAGACCAGAATGCACGGGTTCCCGAAGGAAGGCGAACTAGTTTCTCGCCAATTCTGCCTATGTGCTCTGACTTTGCCTTGGCAATAACTCTTTTGAAGGACCTGGAGGCGAAGTTATACTTCTTTTTAAGTGTGCTGGTATTTACATCCCGAGTCGCCGAAGCCGCAGCCCAGGCTTGATAACACTCCTGCTTACTGCGTAATGCAGTCTTACAGGAGCGACCAAACCAAGGCTGAGATCTGCCTCCGATGGGTACCACAGATGATGGAATAAATAGTTCCATTCCCTGTAGCACCACATCAGTGACAGAGTCAGCAACAGCGCTGGGATCATCCGGCGAAAAGCAAACCCGCCCCCATGGGTAGGATGCAAAGAAGGACCGCATTCCGTCCCAATCCGCCGACCTGTAATGCCAAACACGGCGGCAACCTGCAGAACGCAACCGCGAAGGGAGCGTGAGTGGCACCACACTCCGGATCAGACAATGGTCCGAAGAGCCGAGAGGGGCATCGACGGAAACCAGATATCCGTCCGGATGAGAGGTCAGCAGAAGGTCCAACAGGGAAGGTGTATGATCCTCCACATCTGGAATCCGCGTAGGCGAAGTAACCAGTTGTGTCAGACCATATGCCAAGGCAAAGTCATAAACAGATCTCCCCGCATGATCGGTTAGACGTGAACCGAGCCATTCGGCATGGTGGGCGTTAAAATCGCCAAGGATCACGATCTCTGCGGATGGGACCTGTTGTAGCAAGAAATCTGTAGCCATTTGGACGTGGTCGATGAGTCGGTCTGTTTCGGCATTACCGCTATGGGACCTATAGAGGCACCCGTAGACGCGCGGATGGTCGTCGCTGTCTACGCGTAGCCAAAGAATGGACAGGTCCGAACCTTCAAGACTGCCGAGGCGTCGAGAACAGATGTCCTCTCTGACATACACGCAAACTCCAGCCCGAGGCACAAAGGAATGCTCCAATTTGTACCCCGGGTAGGAGAGATACGAAATATCAGCCGGAGAGGAAACCTGCGTCTCGGTCAGAAAGAGCAAGGCCGGCTTCGCCGTCTCGAGATGGTAGTGGACGGCGTTTAGGTTAGAGTGAAGTCCCCTGATGTTGCAGAAATTCACGGATAGCGTGGCAGGGGTCGCCTTGGTGTTCTTGCTCAGTTTGCCCCTAGCAGTAATGCTTTTGAGCGGAATTTTGCCCCCCCCAGAATACGCGGGGCAGCCTGAGCACCCATGCTCAGGATCGGAATAACATGGTCGTGGATGCTCAGCGAGGGTTTCTCCAGGGGTGCTGGTACCCTCCTGGGGTAGTTCTTCGTGTAATTCCGCTACCATGTTGATGGGGGGGGGGGGGGGAATTGGGCCTCCGGCCACCTGCACTCACCAGACGAAACGCAGAAGCAAAGCTTCTACTTCACGCCGGTATTCTGTGAGGTCGTGGTAGCAACCCGGCTCGAGCCGGCTCATACATGCAACAGCAAAAACTGCTGCGTGGCTCTACCACCGTTAAATATACGTATATGTATATATATGAATATAAATTTATTATACTGGGTGGCGAATGGGTTATCACGTCAAATAGCACAGCAGTTAATACAAGTTGATATGTGTCTGTTAAAATAATAAAATAAACAATAATAAAATATAATTAAAAATGCATTTTTCAAACAAAATAAATAGCGTAAAAAATTGACAAGAAATAAATCAGCCTTAATAATATATAGGTTACTGACCTGAAGTGACTTACAAAACGTCGCACGCGCCAGAAAAATAATAATTTCGACACCCGGTCCCATTGCTTGTCACTTCGCGCATAGAGAATTATGCCATAACTTCATTATTTTAAGTAAATTTTTCACCAGATGGAAGTTAGCGTAGAACATTCTTTTTTTTAACTAAACTGTGTGGCAATTAATTGCTCCATAAATGCTCCAGCAGAATCCGAAATTGCTCCACCTCTATTGTTATTAGTTATTTTATAATTAATTTTAAAAAAAATTAAGTATCAAAAATTTAATTTTGCTATAAAGTATAAAATATCTACTTTTTTAAATTAAACTGTATGCCAATTAATTGCTCCTTAAATGCTCCAGCAGAATCTGAAATTACTCCACCACTATTGTAATTAGTTAATTTATAATTAATTTAAAAAAAATTTAAGTATCGACAATTCAATTTTGCTATAAAACATAAAATATCTAAGTTTTAAAATTAAACTGTATGCCAATTATTTGCTCCTTAAATGTTCCAGCAGAATCCGAATTTGCTCCACCTCTATTGCTATTAGTTAATTTATAAATAATTTAAAAAAAAAATAAGTATCGAAAATTTAATTTTGCTATAAAACAGAAAATATATATTTCTTAAAACTAAACTGTATGCCAATTATTTTCTCTTTAAATGCTCCAGCAGAATCCGAAATTGCTCCACCTCTATTGTTATTAGTTAATTTATAATTAATTTTTTAAAAAATAACCAGAAGGAAGTTAGCGTAGAACATTATTTTTTTAAATTAAATTGTATACCAATTAATTGCTCCTTAAATGCTCCAGCAGAATCCGAAATTGCTCCACCTCTATTGTTATTAGTTATTTTGTAATTAATAAAAAAAATTAAGTATCAAAAATTTTATTTTGCTATAAAGTATAAAATATCTACTTTTTTAAATTAAACTAAATGCCAATTAATTGCTCCTTAAATGCTCCAGCAGAATCCGAAATTGCTCCACCTTATTGCTATTAGTTAATTTATAATTAGTTTTTAGAAAGAGTGATCCCATTTGAGTAATAACGCCATCATCAATAGAATGTAGTAACATTCTATAGTAAAAGTCATTTTATCGAATAAAAATTGATTGACTCTCAAAAGTGGTACGTATAATAGATGCTAAATGGCATAAACCCAAAAAATAATATTGATGGGTGAGTTTTGAAATTATGGATTCTTAGGAATGGATTAGACAACCATCTTAATAATATTTTTGTGTTTGTGCCATCTAGCGTCTTTTCTACGTACCACCATGAGAGTTAACCAATTTTGATTTGATAAAATGACTACTTATAGAAAGAAAGAAATAGATGGTGCGATTAAAAAAATTACGTATATAATAGATAGTAATTACCTAATTAACAAACAAAACAGATATGTCTCTTCTTAAGATCGAAGAAGATGATGCACTGTGACACATATGTATATAATTCTATGTAAATAAATGAATGATATACACCATCTATGTTATTCAAAAGTCATTAATGAATAATTGAAATGTTTTCCTGTAATACAAAAGTTTCACTTCTGTCGTGTATCTTCACGACACACACTGTTTTTTGTAACGCTTTTGTAATATATTTATATAAGTAATACATATAAATAACTTACATAATATATATAAGTATTAATATAATTTATACTTTTTTTAAATTTAACACTGAGAAAATTAATAAAAATATATAAATATAAAGCTAAGGTGGAAATTTGAATAAACGAATAGGCAACATGACAGCTAAGTAAGTGTACGAGACTATTTCTTAACACTGTAGTTGTCGCGCCTTATAAAAACAAGAAGTGGTCACATGGATTTCATATGTAGTCCAATCTAAAATAAGAAGAAAGCCGTAAAATATCAACTTTAACTTGTATTAGTTAAAGTTGTACTCTATTTTAAATATATATTATATTTAGCTTATATACAGGGTCATTTTTAATTTACTGAAGACCTTTTGGGAATATATTGGTTACATTATTACAAACTATTTTAGTGAGATCACTCTTCACAGAATATAATACATTTACGAAAAAACTACTTTTAAGGTTTTGTTGTCATGTCTGACTCCTTTTAAGTCTGTATTTTGTAGTACCTACGCAATGTCAGAATAAATCGTCAAAGAAAATGCCTAAATAAGGCATTTTTACACTTGATACAGTATCAAACATTGTGTTGAAATCATTAAACATAATTAAATGAGCAAATGACATTAAAAAAAACCACAAATATTAAAATTTATAATAAGTAAGAATGACTGCCGTGCCGGTCGACGCCCGCGCTCAGCTGATTGCGTTGCGAGTAGGGTTACCAGATGAAAAAATTAAAAGTCCGGAGAAGAGGCCTGATTTCCATTTAAAAATCCTGAGATTGTTTTACAGTTTGAGAAGAAAACCTTACTTAAAAAGGTATCTTCACATATTAAGTATGATAAAACTGTTTAAGTACCTACTCGGATAAATAAGTTTTGATTTTAATTGTGGAATTATTACCAAAGGAAAATTATTTTTAGTTTGTTTAACTTTTTATTAAGAGATCTTTTAAAATGTACGCTGTATTATATTGAAAGTTCTAAAAATCCTGAGATTTCATGAGATTTGCAAAATCCAGCCGCAATCCTGAGAAGAGTCTAAAAATCCTGAAATCTCAGGACAAATCCTGAGATATGGTAACCCCAGTTGCGAGAGCCTACGAAACCATTCATCACTGTGCCTATTGCACCAGGGCGCCACTTTAAATGACTTTACATTAACTTTTCATATACTTCTTTATTTTGCATAAAACCATTTGATGAACTATTTGATTCTTTTATTAATTTCTTTAAGAATTAATAGACATTCTTTAATAGACATTTAGCTAGTTTTTTTACGAATACTGTTTGCTAGCAACTCTGCCTGCATCCAAGAGGCAACGCGTCAACGTCGCACATGCGGCGGCCAAGGCCAAGCCAACGATATATTATAACGTCGACACAGGTGTCACCGTCATCAAAGGCGCCGCCTGCCCTTTTTGGTTTTGCAGGCATCGATTTGGTGATCGATGTTTGCAGCACGTGCAAATTAAATGAGTATTATTAACTATTTTTTTATTTAATGTACCTAAGTTGTATTTAAAAAATGGATGCAGGTTAAAATAATTACAAATATTACAATAAAATATTTATAATGATTAAATACAAATTAACAGTAATTGAATAAAGATATTAAGGTACTCGTATAATGGTTCAATAAAAATATTAAAATACAAATTTAAAAATTAGACTTACCTACTTCAACATGTCGCGGGTTTCGAATGCTCGACCAGTATACACTAATGTCTTTACATGTCCCCACAAATAAAAATCCATTGGTGTGATATCTGGCGATCTGGGAGGCCATGCACAAGGCCCGTCTCGACCGACCCAGCGACCAGGGTATTCTCTGTTTAAATAATCCTTAATTTGGCGAGCATAGTGTGCCGGCGCCCCGTCAAGTTGGTAATACATATTGCGTAGAGATGCAATTGGTATGTCCTCTAACAACTCTGGCAGCGTGTCGGTGAGAAAACTATGATAGCTTTCACCGTTTAATCTTTCTATGAAGACCGGGCCCAGTAACGTTGTATTAATGACACTTGCCCACACATTGACACTAAACCGGTGTTGAAAGCTAAACGGTCTTGGTTCATGTGGATTTTCATAGCACCACAAGTGTTCATTGTGCGAATTAAATAGTCCTATTCTGCCAAATGTTGCTTCATCAGTCCATAAAATGTTGGCTCGTTCAGCAGCTAGTAACCAGTTACTAAATGTAACTCGCGCTGGTTTGTCAGCTTCGCTGAGTTCATGAACACGATGCAAGTGGAAAGGGTACTTCCCTTCATTGTGTATGACACTCCATGCGTAGTACTGTGACACATTAAACTGTCGAGCTGCCTCATAAATGCTTGCTGCTGGATTTTGTTCAAAAAACTGCAGTATGTCTTCCTGCTCACGTACTGTGCGCCGCGGTGGACGACCACGATCGATTGATACAGGCTGGAATTGCCCGTAATCTCGCAATCGCTGTGTAGTAACTAGCATCGTAGCGTAGTTCGGTGCACGTGAGTTGGGAAATCGCCTTGAATATTCACGGCAGGCTTCACTAACGTTATCATTGCAAATTGCTAAAATTCGCACCATTTCGGTATACTCAATATTTGAGTATCGGTATGCCATTGTAACAACGCGTAACGTTCGCGATATTAATCTCACAACGGAAGGAGAAAAGTCGCGGGCGCACAAAAGGCGACTGACCGACTGACGACACAGATAATTAGGTCAAGTTCAAATGAGCAAGCGCCGCCTCCTACACCCCTCCACCCCTACCCCGCCACGCGCTTTATTTTGCTATTTAGGACTATTGCCGTTTAGAAGGTCCAATTAAAATATTTTTATTTTTGTATGAAATATAATTTCTTTTCTTACAGATGTTGTTGTTATGATGTAAATAATATATTCCCAAAAGGTCTTCAGTAAATTAAAAATTACCCTGTATATATATATATCGATATCGATCCACAATCACATAACAAATCAATTTTGGAAAAACCTAAAAATTAACCCTACAGTGGTCGGGTGGATTATAATATTATTCCACTTTTAAAATTTCAGAAAAGTCACTTAAAAATGAATCTTTTGACATGTCAAGTATTAAAAGTTGAAAAGTATGAGGACGTGCTCAGTGCAGCATGTGCACGTGCATTTATTTATGATTTATTTTTAAATAATAACTTGCTGGTCGAAGAATGTATCAACGAATAGAGGAAACACTAGCGATCACATTATTATACACAGCAAACAATAATTTGTGATCTCACTTTGAAATTAATGTGCCATTTTCATATATTAATATGTAAAAGTTCTTTCATTATGATTATTTGAATAAAAAGGAGGTATAAATGATTTTGTTTATTTAATATAATTAACCGTTGACTAAATGTTACCTTGGTTTATTTAAAATAGAGTACAACTTTAACTAATACAAGTTAAAGTTGATATTTTACGGCTTTCTTCTTATTTTAGATTGGACTACATATGAAATCTATGTGACCACTTCTTGTTTTTATAAGGCGCGACAACTACAGTGTTAAGAAATAGTCTCGTACACTTACTTAGCTGTCATGTTGCCTATTCGTTTATTCGAATTTCCACCTTAGCTTTATATTTATATATTTTTATTAATTTTCTCAGTGTTAAATTTAAAAAAAGTATAAATTATATTAATACTTATATATATTATGTAAGTTATTTATATGTATTACTTATATAAATATATTACAAAAGCGTTACAAAAAACAGTGTGTCTCGTGAAGACACACGACAGAAGTGAAACTTTTGTATTACAGGGAAACATTTCAATTATTCATTAATGACTTTTGAATAACATAGATGGTGTATATCATTCATTTATTTACATAGAATTATATACATATGTGTCACAGTGCATCATCTTCTTCGATCTTAAGAAGAGACATATCTGTTTTGCTTGTTAATTAGGTAATTACACTCTATTATATACGTAATTTTTTTTAATCGCACCACCTATTTCTTTCTTTCTATAAGTAGTCATTTTATCAAATCAAAATTGGTTAACTCTCATGGTGGTACGTAGAAAAGACGCTAGATGGCACAAACACAAAAATATTATTAATCCATTCATAAGAATCCATAATTTAAAAACTCACCCATCAATATTATTTTTTTGGGTTTAGGCCATTTAGCATCTATTATACGTACCACTTTTGAAAGTCAATCAATTTTTATTCGATAAAATGACTTTTACTATAGAATGTTACTACATTCTATTGATGATGGCGCTATTACTCAAATGGGATCACTCTTTCTAAAAACTAATTATAAATTAACTAATAGCAATAAGGTGAAGCAATTTCGGATTCTGCTGGAGCATTTAAGGAGCAATTAAATGGCATTTAGTTTAATATTAAAAAGCAGATATTTTATGTTTTATAGCAAAATTAAATTTTCGATCCTTTTTTTCTTAAATTAATTATAAATCAACTAATAGCAATAGAGGTGGAGCAATTTCGGATTCTGTTGGAGCATTTAAGGCGCAACCAATTAGCATATAGTTTAATTTTAAAAATTAGATATTTTATGTAATATAGCAAAATAAAATTTTCGATACTTCGAACAAGTAACAGCTGTCTAATTTGCTCTTATATTTTATTTACATTTAAATTATTTTAAAGTAGTGTTTGGACTATATTTACATACTAATTACATTTTTATTACCTTTTCTTTGGAAGTCATATTGAAATACATGTCCAGATAAAAATATTTGTGACTTACTCATACCACCCATCAGTGTAACTTCTTTTTGCAAACTATATCACTCACTGGCACTTCACTGATATCACTTGAAATATTGCAAGCAATGGCAAAAGTATCTGATGTGGAGGTCTTGCAGAGAGAACTTGAAGGAAGCTGGAGTCGCAAGATGGCTGATTTTGAAAACAGATTAAAGGCTGCTTCTACACCAAGTAATACTTCTCTTAATCAACTCCGTGAGGAGTTTTATGAATTCAAAGACATTGTTAGCTCTGTACTCACTCTCCTTCGGCAACAGATTCATGCCTGCACTATGACAATTGATAGTATTGATATGCAGCATAGGCAGAACATTCTCTTATTTAATGGGATCTCTGATTCTCCTGAACTTAATATTGAACAAGAAATACTGGGCATCATACATAATAAAATGGGTATCCCACATGTAACAAATTTATCCTTTTTACGTTCTCATCGAATTGGTGTTCATAAGGATGGTCATTCACGGCCAATTCTTGTACAATTTCAAGATCACCGCACAAAGTCTGAGGTGTGGAAAGCTAGAACTAAGTTAAAGGGCTCCCAAATATCGGTGTCAGAGTTTTTAACCAAAATGAGGCAATCTGTTCATAAAAAAGCATGCAAACATTTTGGATTGAAGAATGTGTGGACCTTCAATGGCACAATTTTTATAAAACTCCCCAATAACGAACGGGCAAAGATCTCCACTGAAGAGGAGATTGATAATCTCATTGGAAAGTTTCCTGGTGATTGCTCACCAGTTAGTCATGGCATAGCTTCTAATAGTGGCGTTACTAATGTTGCAAAGAAGCCCATTCAAAGCCAGCAAAGTTCTTCAAGCTCAAAAAGTCAGTGTGAGATTTCTCGGCGCAATCAAGATGGTATGGTGGGGCAGAAAGATGATCCTAAAAGGTCCCGCCGTTTAATAGCTAAAAAGTAGCTTATTTAAATTATCTTGTTATATTCTTAGGTATCCTTTAATTTTTTTATATTTAATATTAAGTACATTTCATGGTTCTGATTTCAACTTTAGCATAGAACACTATTATGCCTATACTTTTGAGTAGTTCGCTTGTAATAGCTGTTTTATTGCAATTTTTTTTAATTTCTTTTCCTTGTAAAATAAACTCCTTTGGAATGTTTGTCCTTGTAAATCAAGATAGAATTTAATCATGTTTCATGTCTAGTATATCACTTGCTTATGCTTAGTTTTCTCTTTAGTTAGTTAGTAGAGGAGTCTTACTTATTTAGTAGGTTTATCTATGCTATGCATGTTAATGGTAATAATCTAATAACAATCATCTTTATAATTTGTGCTAACAATACTTATTGTTTTTTTACTTTTATAAATGTACCCTAAATTGATCGTAAAAACTATACATAATATTTTCCATTTGATTTATAATTTTGACATTATTTTTTTTTTTAGCCTTGCTAGACAAAGGACAAATGTACCATACAGCCACTATCGATTTTGTACTTTAATTTTGTAATCGATTTATTATGGTAGACTCTTATTATTTTGTGAGATACCTATTTAGGAATATTAATATTATTAGACAAAATATTTTGCCACTTCAGATATTATATTTTATAGTTTGCACATAAAATTTATTTATATTAAGTTTACTTTGTAAACGGTTAACTGATGGGATGGTGTTGTTTATGTTTACTACGTTTTAGCATATAAATTAGTTTTACAGTTTACATTCCTTACTTTTATATTTTATATATAATTTTGTTTAGTTTTTTTTTGTATATTTATTTTATTTATGTATTATCTTAGTCTATGAATTATGTCTGATTTTGAGTCATTTAGCTCTGCAAATGATTCTTCTGCCATATCATTTTACTCTTGTGATGATTCCTTTACCGACAGTGTGCTTGAATTACACCAACTACTCAAAGAGGTTTTTAAGCCTTTTAACAACTCTCTGAACATATGTCACATAAACGCTCAAAGTATCCCGAACCACTACACCGAACTCGAAGCTTCATTTTCACCCGAGCATATTCATGCCATATTAGTGTCGGAAAGTTGGCTAAAGCCTTCTTTACCGTCAACTTTATATCCCCTACCCGGCTTTGTACTTGTTAGGAATGATCGGGTTGGAAAAGGTGGAGGTGGTGTAGCCATTTACCTACACGCATCAATTCCTCATAAAATTGTTTCAGCATCTCCTTCCTGTTACTCTGCCTCTTCTGAGTTTTTATTTTTGGAACTTGATGTCAAGGGTATAAGGATGCTTCTAGGGGTAGTGTATTGCCCCCCTTCGACAGATTACTTCGCCACTTTAGATATGGCTCTTGTTGATATTTGTTCTGAGTACGCACACTGTATAATCATGGGTGACTTCAATACAGATTTGTTGAAAAACTCTCCTCGTTCCAAAAAACTTCTTTCAATTGTTGAGTCGGTTAATCTTTCTATTCTCCCTTTAAAGGCTACTCATCACAATATTGGAACCGATGACTCATTGATTGATCTCATCCTTGCTGCTTCTCCTGATCGTGTGATGATGCACGGACAGTTACCTGCTTTGGGCATCTCACGTCATGACTTGATTTATTCTTCGTATAAGCTAAAACCTCCCAAATATTCCCCTTCTGTACTGCATCTGCGCAGTTTTTCTAAAATAGATTTTGACAAGCTAAGGGATGACGCTCTTAGTCTGGATCTAACCTCATTTATTGCAGCACCTACTGTTGACGATAAAGTCTCTATCCTTAACCAAAATATTCTCAGCCTTTATGATGCTCATGCCCCAATTCACAAGGTTAGATTGAAGCGTCCTCCAGCCCCATGGATGACAGAGGGCGTAAGGATGGCAATGACTAGGCGTAATCGAGCTTTTCTTCGTTTTAAGAGAGAACGTAATGAAGAAAATTGGTCATCTTTTAAAGCAGCCAGGAATAGGTGCAATCAAATGGTACGGGCAGCTAAACGCCGATATTTCCATAATTGTATTAACAACTCTTCTCCCGCCGAAGTGTGGAAATTTCTTAGATCTTCTGGTCTTTGCAGGCCAGCTACATTGGATTGTGGTCCTTCTCTATCACTTGATGAAATCAACCAACATTTCGCTTCTGTAACAGCAATGGACCCTACAATTCGCTCTCAAACTGTGGCTTCTATTGCTTCTGTGCAAATTCCTAATATACCTACCTTCAATTTCTCTCCTGTTTCGCAGGATGATGTCAAAAAGTCTATTTTAGCAATTCAGTCCAAGGCGGTGGGTTATGATGAGATTAGTAGACAAATGGTAGTATTTATACTAGAGCACCTTCTTCCGGCAATTTCCCATGTTATAAATTTTTCCCTTGATTCAGGTCAGTACCCTAATCTTTGGAAAAGGGCTTTTATAAGGCCCCTTCCAAAAGTTCCTTCTCCCATTCTTCCCAATCATTTTCGCCCTATATCCATTCTACCCTTTCTATCCAAAATTTTAGAATCCTGTGTTTACAAGCAAATTTCTACATTCATTTCGAAACATAACCTACTGAGTATATATCAGTCTGGGTTTCGCCCTGGTCATAGTACCAGTACTGCTTTAATTAACGTCACAGACGATATTAGAAACGGTATGGAAGAAAAAAAAGTAACAGTACTGGTACTAGTTGATTTCTCAAATGCTTTCAACACAGTTGATCATGAAATCCTTCTATCCATACTGTCTCATCTAAATTTTGGCCCTACAGCATTGGAATGGTTTGCATCTTATCTTCGCGGTCGACAGCAGTCAGTCTGTGTGGGGCAAATAACCTCAGCTTGGGCTGATGTGGAAGCTGGTGTACCGCAAGGCGGTATTCTTTCTCCTATAATTTTTTCTATTTTTATAAACTTTATTACCTCCATCTTCGATTGCTCGTACCATCTGTATGCCGATGACCTTCAGCTATACGTGCAAGCTGAAATTGGGGATATCCATAATGGGATTAAAAAATTAAATAACAACTTACAAGCTATCAAGGATTGGTCTACTCGTTATGGAGTATTGGTCAATCCTTCAAAATGCCAAGCTATACTGGTGGGTAGCTCAAGGATGCTAGCCAAGATTAATCTTGCAGACATACCCTCTATCTACTACAATGGGATTACAATACCGTTCAGTAAGTCTGTAAAAAATCTTGGCCTACACATTGACAACACGCTGAATTGGAGAACTCAGGTTACTGAAGTCAGTCGTAAAGTCACTGCTACGTTACGTACTCTGTATCGTTTAAAACATTTTCTCCCCACAAAGTCTAAGATCATGCTTGTCCAATCACTCATATTACCCATATTTGATTATGCAGATGTGTGTTACCCGGATCTGTCCCAGGATCTTCTGAACAAGCTGGAACGCCTTCTCAATAACTGTATAAGATTTATTTTCGGGCTTCGTAAGTATGACCATATTTCGCAATATAGATGTAAGCTTAATTGGCTTACAATCCGGCAGAGGCGTATTTCCAGAATATTACTTGTTCTTTTTTCCATATTAAATGACCCATTTTCGCCTTCTTATCTTAAGAGCAAATTTCACTATCTCTCCTCATCTCATGATAGGGTTCTACGTTCGTCTTCTAACAACAAAATATGTATTCCAGTTCACTTCACCGAGTTCTATGGTAACTCCTTTACAGTTCAGGCTGCACGCCTTTGGAACTCCTTGCCTGACGACATCAGAAAAGCTCCCACTAAGTTTGCTTTTAAAAAGTTGGTGCGTAATCATCTATCTGTTAAAGACAACGCTTCTTAGAAGAATCATCCATGTCATTTATATTTTAGACGTATATATTTATAGTTATTAATATGTATTATTTGTATATGTATGTTGGTATGAATATATGTATGCTTATGTATGTACGTATATATTTGTATACATGTATAAATAGGATATATTTTTATAGTTTATTTATTGTATATAATAGTAATATGTATATATAATGTAATTAATTATACATTTCTATTTTCTTTTTATTCTATATTGCTACACCTACTTCAAATTCTCACCACTCCATGGGTTGACTGGTAGAGAATGCCACAAGGCATTAAGTCCGCCCTTTGTATTCTTTTAGGTTAAGGAATGCAATAAAGAATAAATAAATAAATAAATAAATAAATACTTAATTTTTTTTTAAATTAATAATACATTAACTAATAGCAATAGATGTATAGAAATTTCGGATTCAGCTTGAGCATTTAAGGAGCAATTAATTGGCATTTAGTTTAATTTTAAAAAGCAGATATTTTATGTTTTATAGCAAAATTAAATTTTCAAAACTTATTTTTTCTTAAAAATTAATTATAAATTAACCAATAACAAAAGAGGTGGAGCAAATTCGGATTCTGCTGAAGCATTTAAAGAACAAATAATTGGCATACAGTTTAATTTTAAGACGTAGATATTTACCAGATGGAAGTTAGCGTAGAACATTCTTTTTTTTAACTAAACTGTATGCCAATTAATTGCTCCATAAATGCTCCAGCAGAATCCGAAATTGCTCCACCTCTATTGTTATTAGTTATTTTATAATTAATTAAAAAAAAAATTAAGTATCAAAAATTTAATTTTGCTATAAAGTATAAAATATCTACTTTTTTTAAATTAAGCTGTATGCCAATTAATTGCTCCTTAAATGCTCCAGCAGAATCCGAAATTGCTCCACCACTATTGTAATTAGTTAATTTATAATTAATTTAAAAAAAATTTAAGTATCGACAATTCAATTTCGCTATAAAACATAAAATATCTACCAGATGGAAGTTAGCGTACAACATTCTTTTTTTTAACTAAACTGTATGCCAATTAATTGCTCCATAAATGCTCCAGCAGAATCCGAAATTGCTCCACCTCTATTGTTATTAGTTATTTTATAATTAATTTTAAAAAAAATTAAGTATCAAAAATTTAATTTTGCTATAAAGTATAAAATATCTACTTTTTTAAATTAAACTGTATGCCAATTAATTGCTCCTTAAATGCTCCAGCAGAATCTGAAATTGCTCCACCACTATTGTAATTAGTTAATTTATAATTAATTTTAAAAAAATTTAAGTATCGACAATTCAATTTTGCTATAAAACATAAAATATCTAAGTTTTAAAATTAAACTGTATGCCAATTATTTGCTCCTTAAATGCTCCAGCAGAATCCGAAATTGCTATACCTCTATTGCTATTAGTTAATTTATAATTAATTTTAAAAATATTAACCAGAAGGAAGTTAGCGTAGAACATTATTTTTTTAAATTAAATTGTATGCCAATTAATTGCTCCATAAATGCTCCAGCAGAATCCGAAATTGCTCCACCTCTATTGTTATTAGTTAATTTATAATTAATTTTTAAGAAAAAATAAGGATAGAAAATTTAATTTTGCTATAAAACATAAAATATCTACTTATTAAAATTAAACTGTACGCCAATTATTTGCTCCTTAAATGTTCCAGCTGAATCCGTAATTGCTATACCTCTATTGCTATTAGTTAATTTATAATTAATTTAAAAAAAGTTAAGTATCGAAAATTTTATTTTGCTATATAACATAAAATATCTAATTTTTAAAATTAAACTATATGCCAATTAATTGCTCCTTAAATGCTCCAGCAGAATCCGAAATTGCTCCACCTCTATTGTTATTAGTTAATTTATAATTAATTTTTAAGAAAAAATAAGTATCGAATATTTAATTTTGCTATAAAACATAAAATATCTGCTTTTTAAAATTAAACTAAATGCCAATTAATTGCTCCTTAAATGCTCCAGCAGAATCTGAAATTGCTCCACCACTATTGTAATTAGTTAATTTATAATTAATTTTAAAAAAATTTAAGTATCGACAATTCAATTTTGCTATAAAACATAAAATATCTAAGTTTTAAAATTAAACTGTATGCCAATTATTTGCTACTTAAATGTTCCAGCAGAATCCGAATTTGCTCTACCTCTATTGCTATTAGTTAATTTATAAATAATTTAAAAAAAAAATTAAGTATCGAAAATTTAATTTTGCTATAAAACAGAAAATATATATTTCTTAAAATTAAACTGTATGCCAATTATTTGCCCTTTAAATGTTCCAGCAGAATCCGAAATTGCTCCACCTCTATTGTTGTTAGTTAATTTATAATTAATTTTTAAGAAAAAATAAGTATCGAAAATTTAATTTTGCTATAAAACATAAAATATCTGCTTTTTAAAATTAAACTAAATGCCAATTAATTGCTCCTTAAATGCTCAAGCTGAATCCGAAATTGCTATACATCTATTGCTATTAGTTAATGTATTATTAATTTAAAAAAAATTAAGTATCGAAAATTTTATTTTGCTATATTACATAAAATATCTAATTTTTAAAATTAAACTATATGCTAATTGGTTGCGCCTTAAATGCTCCAACAGAATCCGAAATTGCTCCACCTCTATTGCTATTAGTTGATTTATAATTAATTTAAGAAAAAAAAGGATCGAAAATTTAATTTTGCTATAAAACATAAAATATCTGCTTTTTAATATTAAACTAAATGCCATTTAATTGCTCCTTAAATGCTCCAGCAGAATCCGAAATTGCTTCACCTTATTGCTATTAGTTAATTTATAATTAGTTTTTAGAAAGAGTGATCCCATTTGAGTAATAGCGCCATCATCAATAGAATGTAGTAACATTCTATAGTAAAAGTCATTTTATCGAATAAAAATTGATTGACTCTCAAAAGTGGTACGTATAATAGATGCTAAATGGCATAAACCCAAAAAATAATATTGATGGGTGAGTTTTGAAATTATGGATTCTTAGGAATGGATTAGACAACCATCTTAATAATATTTTTGTGTTTGTGCCATCTAGCGTCTTTTCTACGTACCACCATGAGAGTTAACCAATTTTGATTTGATAAAATGACTACTTATAGAAAGAAAGAAATAGATGGTGCGATTAAAAAAAATTACGTATATAATAGATAGTATTTACCTAATTAACAAACAAAACAGATATGTCTCTTCTTAAGATCGAAGAAGATGATGCACTGTGATACATATGTATATAATGTTATGTAAATAAATGAATGATACACACCATCTATGCTATTCAAAAGTCATTAATGAATAATTGAAATGTTTCCCTGTAATACAAAAGTTTCACTTCTGTCGTGTATCTTCACGACACACACTGTTTTTTGTAACGCTTTTGTAATATATTTATATAAGTAATACATATAAATAACTTACATAATATATATAAGTATTAATATAATTTATACTTTTTTAAATTTAACACTGAGAAAATTAATAAAAATATATAAATATAAAGCTAAGGTGGAAATTCGAATAAACGAATAGGCAACATGACAGCTAAGTAAGTGTACGAGACTATTTCTTAACACTGTAGTTGTCGCGCCTTATAAAAACAAGAAGTGGTCACATGGATTTCATATGTAGTCCAATCTAAAATAAGAAGAAAGCCGTAAAATATCAACTTTAACTTGTATTAGTTAAAGTTGTACTCTATTTTAAACATATATTATATTTAGCTTATATATATATATATATATATATATATATATATATATATATATATATATATATATATCGATATCGATCCGCAATCACATTACAAATCAATTTTGGAAAAACCTAAAAGTTAACCCTACAGTGGTCGGGTGGATTATAATATTATTCCACTTTTAAAATTTCAGAAAAGTCACTTAAAAATGAATCTTTTGACATGTCAAGTATTAAAAGTTGAAAAGTAGGAGGACGTGCTCAGTGCAGCACGTGCTCGTGCATTTATTTATGATTTATTTTTAAATAATAACTTGCTGGTCGAAGAATGTATCAACGAATAGAGGAAACACTAGCGATCACATTATTATACACAGCAAACAATAATTTGTGATCTCACTTTGAAATTAATGTGCCATTTTCATATATTAATATGTAAAAGTTCTTTCATTATTATTATTTGAATAAAAAGGAGGTATAAATGTTTTTGTTTATTTAATATAATTAACCGTTGACTAAATGTTACCTTGGTTTATTTAAAATAGAGTACAACTTTAACTAATACAAGTCAAAGTTGATATTTTACGGCTTTCTTCTTATTTTAGATTGGACTATATATGAAATCCATGTGACCACTTCTTGTTTTTATAAGGCGCGACAACTACAGTGTTAAGAAATAGTCTCGTACACTTACTTAGCTGTCATGTTGCCTATTCGTTTATTCGAATTTCCACCTTAGCTTTATATTTATATATTTTTATTAATTTTCTCAGTGTTAAATTTAAAAAAGTATAAATTATATTAATACTTATATATATTATGTAAGTTATTTATATGTATTACTTATATAAATATATTACAAAAGCGTTACAAAAAACAGTGTGTGTCGTGAAGATACACGACAGAAGTGAAACTTTTGTATTACAGGGAAACATTTCAATTATTCATTAATGACTTTTGAATAGCATAGATGGTGTGTATCATTCATTTATTTACATAACATTATATACATATGTGTCACAGTGCATCATCTTCTTCGATCTTAAGAAGAGACATATCTGTTTTGTTTGTTAATTAGGTAAATACTATCTATTATATACGTAATTTTTTTAATCGCACCATCTATTTCTTTCTTTCTATAAGTAGTCATTTTATCAAATCAAAATTGGTTAACTCTCATGGTGGTACGTAGAAAAGACGCTAGATGGCACAAACACAAAAATATTATTAAGATGGTTGTCTAATCCATTCATAAGAATCCATAATTTAAAAACTCACCCATCAATATTATTTTTTGGGTTTATGCCATTTAGCATCTATTATACGTACCACTTTTGAGAGTCAATCAATTTTTATTCGATAAAATGACTTTTACTATAGAATGTTACTACATTCTATTGATGATGGCGCTATTACTCAAATGGGATCACTCTTTCTAAAAACTAATTATAAATTAACTAAAAGCAATAAGGTGGAGCAATTTCGAATTCTGCTGGAGCATTTAAGGAGCAATTAATTGGCATTTAGTTTAATTTTAAAAAGTAGATATTTTATACTTTATAGCAAAATAAAATTTTTGATACTTAATTTTTTTTAAATTAATTACAAAATAACTAATAACAATAGAGGTGTAGGAATTTCGGATTCTGCTGGAGCATTTAAGGAGCAATTAATTGGCATACAGTTTAATTTAAAAAAGTAGATGTTTTATACTTTATAGCAAAATTAAATTTTTGATACTTAATTTTTTTTAAATTAATTACAAAATAACTAATAACAATAGAGGTGCAGCAATTTCGGATTCTGCTGGAGCATTTAAGGAGCAATTAATTGGTATACAATTTAATTTAAAAAAATAATGTTCTACGCTAACTTCCTTCTGGTTATTTTTTTAAAAATTAATTATAAATTAACTTATAACAATAGAGGTGGAGCAATTTCGGATTCTGCTGGAGCATTTAAGGAGCAATTAATTGGTATACAATTTAATTTAAAAAAATAATGTTCTACGCTAACTTCCTTCTGGTTATTTTTTTAAAAATTAATTATAAATTAACTAATAACAATAGAGGTGGAGCAATTTCGGATTCTGCTGGAGCATTTAAAGAGCAAATAATTGGCATACAGTTTAATTTTAAGAAATATATATTTTCTGTTTTATAGCAAAATTAAATTTTCGATACTTAATTTTTTTTTTTAATTATTTATAAATTAACTAATAGCAATAGAGGTGGAGCAAATTCGGATTCTGCTGGAACATTTAAGGAGCAAATAATTGGCATACAGTTTAATTTTAAAACTTAGATATTTTATGTTTTATAGCAAAATTGAATTGTCGATACTTAAATTTTTTTAAAATTAATTATAAATTAACTAATTACAATAGTGGTGGAGCAATTTCAGATTCTGCTGGAGCATTTAAGGAGCAATTAATTGGCATACAGTTTAATTTAAAAAAGTAGATATTTTATACTTTATAGCAAAATTAAATTTTTGATACTTAATTTTTTTAAAAATTAATTATAAAATAACTAATAACAATAGAGGTGGAGCAATTTCGGATTCTGCTGGAGCATTTATGGAGCAATTAATTGGCATACAGTTTAGTTAAAAAAAAGAATGTTGTACGCTAACTTCCATCTGGTAGATATTTTATGTTTTATAGCGAAATTGAATTGTCGATACTTAAATTTTTTTTAAATTAATTATAAATTAACTAATTACAATAGTGGTGGAGCAATTTCGGATTCTGCTGGAGCATTTAAGGAGCAATTAATTGGCATACAGCTTAATTTAAAAAAGTAGATATTTTATACTTTATAGCAAAATTAAATTTTTGATACTTAATTTTTTTTTAAATTAATTATAAAATAACTAATAACAATAGAGGTGGAGCAATTTCGGATTCTGCTGGAGCATTTATGGAGCAATTAATTGGCATACAGTTTAGTTAAAAAAAAGAATGTTCTACGCTAACTTCCATCTGGTAAATTTTTCGCTTGAATTTATTTTCACACACCCGCAGCGCCGGTCCCTTTGTTTTTAATTTCGCGCATAAAATTATGCCTTAAATTGTTAGCCGTAAGTACAGTTTTTGTTTGCTTTTTTTTTCTTTTTTTGAGTAGTTCGGATTGACAACCTTTAAACTACTATACTATATTCGCCTTCAATTGGCATGGGTCTTTGACCTTCTACAATTCATCAAGTGATATCAGTATGCATTTACATGATGTTATTTAATATTAAAACGAAAAAAATGCTACCGCGACTAATGTATTAATTGTTAAATATTTTTTTAGTTGTGTATGTTTAAAGAAATTTATGTAGCATACGTCTTTTCATTTTATGTGATAGCTTTATCGTCACTCGGTATATTCTTACTATTTTAAAACATTATTTAATAAGACACTTAATTTTATTGTCAAAAATGCTTTATATTTTACTTTCTCAATATTGTAAGTAAGAGCTAAACAAAACCTGACATTTTATTACAATGGTATTTATTACCTAAAAAAAGATTTCATTTTAGCATAATATAAAAAATATAAGCTAATAATGTAATATTAAACCGATAAAACTAATAGCTATCCTTTAATGCTTAGCTTGAAGTTGGTACGCGTATTACAATTATAAACAGATCAGCGTAAAACAATAAAAGACCAATAAATATGCGCTTGATTTGATAATTCCTTTAAATATACACATTTCAACATTAATAAGAGATGTGAATACCTCAGAAATTTCTAACTTAGCCAATTTTTTTCTAATTATGAACGGAAAAGCTGTATCAAAATCTAAAGCAAATAAGATATGAATATATCGCAAAATAATGCAAATATTATTTACACCGTGTACCTCATATTATGGGTATACTAACATTTCGTACCTCATTTTTTTATTCGTTCAAGAGCTTAACAAAAACTCCCTTCGCGCACGTTGTTGATTATTGATGGTCAGGTGTTTGTTTAATGATATATATGGATATGTTACAGGTGTCATAAACGTTTAAAACACATTTACCTATATTGATCAAAGTTGTAACATGGTAGCGTGTGACTCCAACGATGATGTGTACAGCTGCTCATAGAACCTCTCAATCTCACTCAAAATCTCAGGTGTCCAAAAACAACGCTGCCACACTCAGTCTTCAGCTTCGACAGTTGGCTCTTTCTGGCAGACAGATCTCTAGCAAAGACTTTGGAGGCCTAGTTCCGCTCGATCGCCTCTTCAATACGAGCTGTATTGAAGTTGCTTAAGTCCCGCCGCATACATTTGGAGATCTGTCTGTTCAGTTGAGCCTGTATGCTGTCAAATCTGCTGAAGAATGCAGCTTCATTTCCCGTCTAACAGCCATGAGTTAATCTCACTCTTAAGAGTGTGTTCGGAGAGTATTTGTGTTCTTCTGCGGCGGGTCTTACTGAACTTTGCTACGACCGCATGGACAGTTTCCACAAGCTTGTCATTCATATCGTCTACTGCATTGCAATCTTCTAGGCACTTAAAACGATATTGTAACTTGAGCTGAAAGGTTTCGGGACTCTGGATTAGAGCACGAGGGGGACGGAGCGTTGACTTCACTAGAGGAGACCTCTCCAACTTAACGTTAAGGTTCAGCGTGCCTGTCACCATTTGGTGATCGCTGCTAGTTTTCACCCTCGTGATCACTGAGACATCACTGAAAAATTGTCGTCTGGTCGTCATATTTAAGTCAATGTAATTTTTTCTCGAACCGTCGGGGCTCGACCAGGTTCACTTCGCGTGGGACCGCTTCTGGAAGAAAGAGTTCATTATAAAGAGTCCCTTTTTCTCCATGAAGTCAGCCAGCTGCTGGGTTCTTGGATTCCGTTGCCCTATTCTAAATTTTCCTAACTTCAGCTCACCGTTCTATCTCCTGCCTGGTTTTGCGTTGAAGTCTCCCATTAACACCGTATAGTGGGTTTTAGAGTAATGCATGGCTCTAGATATATCCTCATACATTTCCTCCACCTCCCCATCGGGGTGTGTCGAGATTGGTGCGTAAACCTGTATGACCTTCAGCGAATACCGTTTGGTGATTCTGAGTATAAGGTGCGCAACCCTCGTCGACACACTCAATCTTTACAACGTGGTTAACGAGAGACTTGTGGACGATAAATCCGACACCTGCTTGGCACAAATGGTCCCCCCCCCCCCGGTGATAGAACAAGTTGCCGGATTCGATTACCATGTTCTCTCCCTCTCTTCGGACCTCAGATAATCCAGCTCAACTTGTCTATCTCTTCTTCCAGCTCCAGGATCTTCTCGTCAGTCCTCAGGGTGCGTGCGTTATATGTTGCCAGGTCAAGTCGTCTTAGATGGCAACCGAACCTCCCCTAGAGTTTTTAGCACCACCTACCCCGCCGTTACCATGGTCCCCAACGTAGCCAGGAATAGCGGGGGCTCAAAAATAGAAAATGGCTAAATTAACCTCACGTTGTGGCAACTTTGCCATCAGGGTTTAGAATGAAAATAATAGGATTTTACTTCAAGATTTAAGGTAAGTTTACCTCATAATATAATACATAACACTCAGATTTATGATTTGCTCCTTCAATTGTGTTGCAAATAGCAAAGTTTACGCTTGTGGCAAAGTTGCCCTCCCATTTTTTTAATTTTTCATACAAACTTGAAAATGTGTGTCAGGGTTGTCAAAAATCCTTGATTCCCAACTTACTTAATTTATTTACTTAAATCTTGTCACAATAATGTCTTAAGCAAAAATCTATAATATATAAAAAATATAAAATCAAATTGGTGCAATAATAAGCTTAAATTAATTATAGTAGATCACAAAAAAGCTTGTCACTATCATTTTTAACAAGCATTCGTTTTATTGGTCATTATCATCATCATCATTTTATTACGTCATCTATTAGTCTAAATATTGTTTTCCACAATAGCAAAACATTCATAATCATTAAAAATAACACTTTTTTGGGTGCAGATTAATATCAACATACTATGTTGAAATTATGAAAAATACTGAGTAGTAATAATATTATTAATGCCCGACAACGCAGTAAAAATAATATAGTATTCTCTTTTATTTTCCTTCACTTTTGATAAATATGAATTGGTCTAATAGGTTGCTACGGTAAAGTATCTACAAACATACATACATACATACATAGAATGTCAAGAATAGAACTCTACCTTTGAATCGCTTTAATCGGTTAAAAATATAGGTTAAAAGTGACAACTCTTGGTCGTAGTTAAACATGGCAAAGTCACTAGTATGGTAACTTTGCCAAGATATTTTTATAGATAAATGTTAAGACCAACATGTTAAAACGATATATTACATTTCCTAACCATTAGTATTACGTTACTGCAAAGATAATGATACCTACATTCAGTGTTTCAAACAAAATCAACAAAAGTTCTGAAACACCGAACAAAGATTTTACTTCGCCGGCACAGTATCCGCGTTAAAATAAAATGCCAAAATTAACTCTCATGTTGCCGTATCGGAAACATGCCGTCAATTAGTTATTGTACTCGTATATTTTCATCCACAAAATGGTATATCGCGAAAAACGTTTTCCGTGTAAATAGTAATGACATCAAAAAACGTTTTCCTCGAATTTTTCTTTTATTTTTGGAAATAAATAAAAGTCACGGGGTGCGAGGTCGGCGCTATAGGGCGGGTGACCCAGTAATTCCACGTCTGACGTCACCAAGTAGTCGATTGTTTGGTTGGTGGTGTACGACGAGGCGTTGTCGTGGTGAAGAAGGATCCTACTGCGAGGTCGTTTCTCCCGAACTTTTTCCAAGACAAGTGGCATACAATTGTTAGTGTACCACTCTGCAGTAACTTTTTTCGATTCTCTAACGGCGGCTTTTCACGTTGGCCAACATACTGGCGAATGTGTTGGCCAACAACGATGGCCATCGTGTAGAGCGGGTGTTTAAACTACATTGGTACGTATTGGAACGATGGCCCACAAGTTGGTGCGAGATCCGTCTGGTGTCGGTTTTTTACAAAAGATCAAAGGGTTGTGGCAGAGTATTGGCCGCCGCGTCCACACGTTGGGCGCACGTTCAGTTTGCTACGAGCTCCCAGTGATGGCACGCACCTGATTTAAATTTTACATGCACGCATCGTAACTAGTGTCTACATAACGGCAGTAACAATGACCAATGAAAAAACTTTTCGCTTTATAGAGCCCTACCAAGCCGAAAACTGTTTGTGAAACACAAGTCTTTTTAAAAAAAACAACGTTACCCCCACACTAGGATTTTCTCCTGTATCGTGGAGGCAGTTTAGAAACATAAATTGCATAACAAACATCCAGACCCGGAGCAATTATGTGCAGGCTATACAAATACTTGTTCCGTGCGGGATTCGAACCCGCGGCCCCCAGCGCAGCAACTCATTGCTAAGCCACTACGCCACGGAGCCGCCAAGAAATAAAATCTTTTTGATCACCTTTTTCTTATACACATTCACGTTGTAGTGAATGATGTATTAATTTATTTATTGGTGTATTAATTGATTTATTGATGTATTAATGCTATGAGACTAGGTAAGATACTAAAACCAAATGTAAAGTTAGGATACTAAAATCATGTTTTTAATGTCTTTATTATTCCCTATTAGTTACTTTATTTCGTTAATAATACTGTAATTTTTAGCTATGGAAGAGCGAAGTCACCTGTTACAGGCATTATTTTGCATACTAGGTGACCTCGATCACTGATCATATAATGTAACTTTAATATTTGACGAAATAAATTATTTATTATTATTATTATTAAGTTCGCCATATGTACTACTTTGTGTATGAAAGTGTACATAAATAAATATATTCTATAATTATATAACAACCCCTTTTTTTAAAAGTTTTGTTTAATAAAAAATTTACAACAGTTTCATAGACAGGAATTCGAATATTTTCCAGGCCTTAGTTAATTATACCTATGCGTAGGTGTGTTAATGTTATATAGTTTACTTATCTGTATAACGTTAGTGTATAATAAAAAAAATATTAAAAATTTATATTAAAAATATTAAATATTAAAAATAGTGAAAATTAAATAAAAAATAGTGGTATGCTGTGAATAAATAAACCGCAACAGCCGTTAGCGCTTCAATAATCATTTTAATAAATTCATCCGCACATTGGCATGAATCGAAGCAAACTGAACGACCTTCCAACGTGTTGAAGTGATCACAAATTCTTGGCCAATATCTCTGCCAACACATTCGCCACTATATTGGCCAACGTGACGAGCCGCCATAATAACCTGTCCTTCCGAAGAACGAGGCCACCAACTTTTTTCCCACGCTTCGATCTCTCTTCACTTTAGTTTGCAACTCGGAAGGAAACACCCAGACAGCGGACTGCCTCTTAGTTTCAGGATCATAACAATAAATCCAGATTTCGTTACCCGTAAGTATGTCGAACACAGCATGTGAGTCACCTCCGTTAAATCTTTGAACCATTTCATGACACCAATCTAAACGACGGGGTTTTTGGACCTCTGTCAAATTATGATGTATCCACCGGGCACAAAACTTCCTTACCGTTAAATGTTCATGGAGGATTTTGTGTACATGACTCATACCGGTGCCTAAGTTTGTCAAAAACAATTGAAAGTGTTATTGAGGGTACATAACAAAGATGTTAATAATACAAAGATAAATTTTAATATATAATAATTTAATTTTTATTAAAAATTGTTTTAACAAAAATTAGCTGCTTAATTTTTAGGGTTCCGTACCTCAAAAGGATAAAACGGAACCCTTATAGGATCACTTTGTTGTCTGTCTGTCTGTCTGTCAAGACCCTTTTTCTCAGGAACGCGTGGAGGTATGAAGCTGAAAGTCATATCAAATACTCAAGTCTACTGTCCCTTAGAGCTGTGAAAAAATCAAACTTCTAAGCCAACGCAATCAAAAGATACAGCCGTTTATGCCGTAAATTTTCGGACATTCGCAATGGAATCAAAACCTACAGGGCATAGAATTATTGCGTAATAATTCTATGCTACAGGTTACTTCCCGTGAACTCAGAATCTTGAAATTTGGTACGAAGCAACGTTTTATAGCACAGATAAAGGGAAAATTGCGAAAAGCATACATTTTTAGTTACATCATATAATAAAAATATTTTAATAATTTTAAACTTATATATCTACAGATTTGTTCGAAACCCTCGGTGCGCGAGTCCGACTCGCACTTTGCTGGTTTTTTTAAATACAACTCTTTTTAATTTTTTCAGTTTTTGGTATGAAATTTTGCCGCCCTGTGTGGTTAAATTCTATTAATCATATTATTGTTTCCTTCCTTTACTGATTTGTTTTGACAGAAGCTTACCAAATTATAAGCTTTTTGTCTGAACTTTACTCTAAATTTAGCAAGGATCGTATAGCATCAGTTCTCCAATTTACTGTTCGATTATATGCTATTACATATTAAAGCCTTTATGGCCGTGTTAGATTATTACAAACAATAAGATGTGTAGGTAATTTAAAAACTAGTTTGTAAGGTAGTTGATATATTTTATTTCACTAGATACGTACAAAACAGGACTGTTAGTTCTTACGGTAAGGATTAAGTTTGTATCATGTTATATACTTCCGGTTCTTGGTTCACTACCTTAACAAATAATTAAGTGCCGACAAATTAATTAAATCATTACTGACATTCATTGGATTTATAAGATAAATAAATGACTATTAAATGATAACAACTGACGACGTCCGTTTATCAACTTCCGGCGAACATAACATTAATTATATAAAATGTGCACAAATATCAGTATCAGTTATCATATCAATATTATTCGCTGAAATATTAATTTCAGTAATATTAGAAAACCCATTTATGATGCAAATTTATATTAGTTAGGATATTAGTATTCCAGCTTAGGTTAATGTTTGAAATCATTAGAATTGTATAAAAGGCCGAAATGATGAATAGATCAGACAAGTGAACAAGTGAAAAGGGGTAACTCTGCTAATTTGTAAAATCAGTACTGTACAAACCGAAAGGCTCTTAAGCTAAGTAACCTATTTTATTGGACCGACAGACTTAAGCTAAGTGAACCGTTTATTTTGCTATTACACTATTTCTTTAAAATGTTAATGTCATTTTGTGGTCTGTGATAGTGACGGGGACATATTACGTTTGGCCGAATTGTAATGATGAAGTGATCGCTACTATGCTGTTTCTAATATTTTCATACTAATTATATAAAATAATATATTGTAAATTAATTTTATTTAAAAAGAAAAGTCCAGCTTGCTGACTACTTTTCTTGCTGGGTCTTCCCAGGAAGAATTTTTCGAACCAGTGGTAAAAGTAAAACATGACTTTAAATAAGAATTACATACAATTTATATTGAATAAAATGATTTTATTCTATTCTATTCTTTTTGAAAACTTTATTTCCTTTAACCATTTATTTAATATTAAAACAAATTATAAATTATGTTTTAAAGCTTTTTCTTGTAACTCTACATTTTAATAAATCTGACAGGCACTTCAGGGCTAATAATTACTTATTTACTCTGTATACTTACTATGTTCTTTGAATTAGTTTGCTTAGCGTAGTCAATTGTAAAGTAAATTCGTAAAAATCACAACCGCTGGTTTAAATTTTAGGTCTATAGACTTGCTAGTGGTAAAAAAATCTTTACGTTATCGAGGTACTGCTAACGAAATAATTTGAACTTTTTATATAAGTGAAAACAAACAAGCGTAAGGCTCAGCTGATGGTACATGACCACCGCTGCCCATGAACATCTGCAACGAAATAATTTGAATTTTTCATACAAGACAAAGCAATCAAGCATATGGCTCAGCTAATGGTAAGTGATCACCGCCGCAACATCTGCAACACGTCTACAACGTAGAAATATAATTGATTTTTATGAATAAAATCTTTGTGAACAACCGTTTTTCTGAAAATCGGTGGTTTTCTTTTTTTGAAATTCATTCAAATTTAAAATGCTTTTAAGATTTTGATATTTTCACAAACTAATCGAATAATACTAGTCAAGGATTCGCAAAAAATAACCGCAAATTTACCATTCTCTACAACGCGTTTTTACGTTATGTACATAGATCATATCTTTATATATAAAAATTACGTGTCACGTTGTTTGTCCGCGATGGACTCCTAAATTACTGAACTGTTTTCAATGAAATTTTAGATACTGTGTGTATTTTGGTCCAACTTAAAAGATAGGATAGTTTTTATCCCGATAAATGACCCTTTAAAATTTTTTATTGCGATTTTAAGGATTTTTATAGGAAGGGTCGTTGGAAAGGGCAGAATAACGTCTGCCTGGCGATCCAGTAGTCTTATAAACAGTGATAAATAGATGTAGACAGATGAAGTTTATAATAAAGTTTTAGTTTTTAGTTTTTTAGTTTAAGTTCTCTACAAAGTGAGTTATTCCCTTTGTATGTGATTTATAGTCCACTTCGTTATTAGATAAACATATTTCTATTTAAATAATATTGAAATAGAATGGCTATGTATGGGTTTAAAAAAATCCCGCTGGGTGTCTTGCTGGTTCTTTCCAGGGCAGAGGTATTTTCCCAACCAATGTTAATAAATTAAACATAAGAATGACGCGCAATAACCATTATTTATAACCTATATTGAATAAAAAATGCTATTCATAATTCGCAAATGCACTACAAATATATTTATGGATGAAATATATATATGGTTTTAAAAATCATAACTTGTAACACAGTTATACTCGTCTCCACTAGTATCAGTATTCATTCGTGAGGCAATGGCTTTACAGCAAATATCAGGAAATTTCTGTCTATTAAATAGATTTTTTTCTAAACCAACCGTTTATAAAATAATATTAAGGATCAAGTGTATTACCCTTATGGACTCTTCACGGGACCGAGGTATTTTCCAAACTAATAGGTATATTATCAAAATAATTTAAAGAATTAATATTTGATAAATTTCATTTTTTGTACAACAGGGGAGCATATGAGCATTCGGCCCACCTGATGTTAAATGTCTACCGTCGCTCAAGAACCAGGGGAATTGCAGATGCGTTGCCAACCTTTTAAAAAGGAGTAAGTCCGTTTCTTGAAGGTCAATAAGTCGAATCAGTCCGGTAAAATCGCCGAAAAATACCTTCGTATTTTCTGTTATAGATTAAATGCGTAATAATAACAATAAAACTTAGGTACACATAACCTAAAGAAACAATTAAAAACTATTTTATTCTAAGTTGCCACCTTTGGCTTTGATCACGAGACCTTTAATCTCTCTAGCAATAAATTTATCAATTTATACACTATCTCCATGAGAAATTGAGCCACTGCTGTCTCTAAAGAGCAGTGTTATGAAAAGGTCATGTCTCTAATACAGACCACAATTTAAACTTCAACATTTTTAATTCATTTGAATCTCTTGAAATGAATATTTTATGAAATCAAGTACATTGTTCTCGAGCGAGGATTGTTATATTCTTACGTTCAGACCAGGAATAGAGTTTTGCAAAGTTCACGTCGACATTTTCGAGAATATAAACGTTTTTAAACACTGCTAGACTTCACTACAGGATCCAAGTTAGTCTTTCGAAAAACTTTGGCCGAAGTCTGTAAATAGCTAATATTTCTATATCTTCCCCCAATAGTAATAGCAATCGTTCTGATTGATTTACTCTCTTAAGCTACAGGGACTCGTTTAGGGCATGTCCTAGTAAGTAGGTAGCTTCAGATATTGTTCAATAAACCGCGACAGTGTTGGGACCCGTTCTTAGCAACGAATCTCTATTTCACGCGATAGTATTTAATTGTTTTCTTATAAGGTTTTGTAGAATTCTTTCACTAACAGCATTCATCGTCTGGTTTTAACAGCACTAGAACGCCCTGATCTTTAACGGTCTTTGACGGAGAATTGTTGGTGTACCTGTCGATAGTCCGATTCAGAAACATACGCATGATGCCGTTGAAGTCTTAAAATTAACTGATGGCTCAAGACCAACTGTGTTCACTACAGTCACTGCAATTCGGTTATATTTAACGCCTCACTAAATTAATAAACGAAATCATACCACCTTTACGCATAAAATTTTATTCCAAACCATTATTTAAAGATTAAAACAGGAGCAGCAATTTACCAGTGGTCAAATTCCTGCCAAAAACTCCCAATCGAAGTTTCTTATAATTTAAATTTTTCAAAATAATATTTTACTGACATTATTATGCTGGTTTGGGTAATTCGTACGTGATAAAGCCATGCTGCAGCTATATTAGTAGTATAGTTGTAGCACGAATGGGCGGCTCGACCGGGGAAGGACCACGCTCTCACAGAATTCCTGCGTAAAATAGCAGCTTAACACTGCTGTGTTTCGTATGGTGAGTATAGAGAACCGGAGACCCTTTTTACCTGAAAAGAGGCATTCCATCTTAGTCCTCAGGGGTGACAACGCATCTGCATTTTGATTAGTAATCGAGGATAGATGCAGATGTCTATGGGCCACAGCAACCACTCACCATCAGGTGGACTGTGTGCTCGTTTGTCACCCTATCCTATAAAAAAAATCATCTAGTGTAGGCAAGGAAAATCGTGTTGCTGAGAAGCTGCCCTGTGGTACATTGAGATGGATAGTGTTGCTGTTTACTTTGGAGTTATCATGCAATTACGTCGTTCACATTAAACCTGTGTGTGATTGTGACGGGAACATGTTATGGTTGGTAGAACAGTATTGCTGTATACTAATTGCATAGTGCAGTACGCTGTTTTATTACTTATAATTATTAATTGCGTAAGCAAGAGAGCGAGTTGAACATCCACTCACACACCTTTATTATTTTTAACAATTAACCTCCAGAATAATTTCTAATAGTAAAGAAAATTTGTTACCAAGTATTACTCTTTTCTTTAAATAATTTTGAGAATTATTTCTAATACTAATAGGTTAGCTCTGCGCTGATACCGATAAGACATGTTAATAATTATAAATGTTATAATGAATTAAATTAAATAGATTATGTTACTTTTGTCAAAATAAACTAAATCGACATTATACACACAAGTACAAAGTGATGAACGAAAAATAAAATATTTCATCCTTTACAAGTGGTTATTTTTTAACACAGTCTGTAGGAGCTTTCCAATCGTTCTTATTCGTAGTGTACACGTTTTAAAAGGATAACTACTTGTACTTGTACCGACATCTAACGGGCATAGCAATCCGATTGAAATATATCCGGTTATAACGTTAGGTGTCCTTGCAAAGGCACGGCGGTACATCATGCAGGAACAACTTCGAACCTAATAGAATAGAATGGAAAAGAATAATTTTTTATTCAATATTGATTAAAAGTAATTCTTATTGAAACTCATTTTTTATTATACCACTGGTTCGAAAAAAATCCTCTGTCCTGAGAAGAATATTTATAAGATTTTTTTTTAAGATTTCATCTAGAGGTACGTCCCACTTGCCATTAAGTATTGTAAGTAATAAAAACATCCCAAGCGCCGAGAACTGCTATTATAGGTTTAAATATTATTATTACCCGTGTAGCGGTGTAAGAATATCCATTACCCCATATCATCCCGTGGGTGTTGCAAGAGGCGACAGATGGAAACAAATCAGAAGATGAGCAGCAGCGTCTTTCAGCGTCAAAAATAAAATAAAACTGCGGTTGCCAACCCATTTGCCAATCGTGGCAACAATGGCAACTATTCCCCTATGGGCCAATCTATAGAGGAGGCTAATATTTACCAGAGGACTTTAATAGGTTTTACAGTCAAACACTGGCTTATTGTAAGTAATAATAACATTCCAAGAGTCGAGAACTGGTATCAGTCAGTTTAGATAAGTCATAAGTTTAAAGATTATTATTAACCGTGTAGTGGCGGTGTAAGAACATCCTCATATCATCCCGCTGGTGTCGTAAGAGGCGACAGAGGAAAACAAACCAGGAGATGGGCAGCAGCGTCTTCTTAATAACGACTAAAAATAAAAAACTGCGGTTGCCAACCCAATAACGACTAAAAATATCCCCCCTATAGGGCAATATATTGGGAAGGCCAATGTTCAGCAGAGGACTTTAATAGGTTGTAATGGTAATGGAAAGATTATTTCGTCATTCTGAAATTAATTGTTTTTTCATATCACATCGCATCGGCAGGAATATTGTCGGGAGCTATAAACTGCGCGATAAATATTACATTTCCACCACAAATGTACAGACTAACACAAAGGTAACCATTGGCTGAGACTTACCCATTTTCAATGTAACGTTTATGCTGTAAAATCATTATTAGGTTAGTATGCATGTATCAGAAACCCGGAAATAGTCATAACACATCCAAACTCTAAGAATCAGCATTATTATGAACCAACCTAACTGACCGGTAACTGACCCGGTATCAAATATAATCTTTTCCATTTTACTTAGAATAACCTCTATGCAGATTCTATCATAGAGAAGAATATGCAGAATCTAAGGAATCTAGAAAACAGACTTAAGCTCGTAAACAGCTTCAGTGAGGCAGTTCAACTTCTTCCTACGATGATCAATAACAGAACGTTTCAAGTAAAATTACTTAATATATACAAACATTTTAAAGCAGTGTGTGTTGTCGGTGATATTATGTTGGTATCATTGGTTCATCATTATCATCATGGTTATCGCTCTAGGTGATTGCAGCAACAGGCATTTGTTGTATTCTTTTAAAAGAATTTCCGAAAAATGTGTAGCAGTTTTACGCTTTTCAACCGTACTCGATTGCATTGGACCTCTTGGCGAAACATAAGCAGGTTTAATGAATTACGTTTAACGGCAAGATATAATTTAAGGAAATTATTTATATCTACTAAATTATTTTGTGGAAAAATTTCGTGCAAATATTAATTTATCTTCTTGGCTTAAGAAAAGTTTATAACTATGTGACCGAGTGATTTACACTCTCAGCTTCCAGTATCAAAGTTAGGGGCTGAGTTAAAAGTTTAAAAGTAAATAACCTTATTTCCATTACTCGGTCTTCTACAAAAGTCACCTAAGAGTCTACATAGCAAAAATCTGTTCGTGTCAACAAAATTATTTTATGAAAAATGAAGAACTGCCAGAAGACTGGATAAAAATTCAAAAGTGCAGATTGTGTAACCGTTTTATAGGGAAGACTGGAAAAGCAGAAGTAAAACCGGACGAGAAATTTAAATCAGTTGACTTGAAAATTCTGCTATTTATATCTAACGTACATAGAGACGTGGACGTGGTCCTTCACTGCTGGCCGGATGAGGAAGCTCAAGGTCGCTCAGCGAGCTATGGAGAGGGCTATGCTTGGAGTTTCTCTGCGTGATAAACTCAGAAATGAGGATATCCGCAGTAGAACCAGAGTGACCGACATAGCCCAACGGATTAGTAAGCTGAAGTGGCAATGGGCCGGCCATATAGCTCGAAGAACCGACAACCGATGGGGAAGAAAGGTTCTCGAGTGGCAGCCTCGTACCGGCAGGCGAAGTGTAGGGCGTCCCCCCACTAGATGGAGTGACGACCTGGTAAGATTTGCAGGAAGTCGATGGATGCAGGTGGCTCAGGACCGTGCTTTGTGGCATTCTTTGGGGGAGGCCTATGTTCAGCAGTGGACTTGTGAAGGGCTGTAATGATGAATGAAATGATGTACATAGAGAGACGCAAGAAAAAGATATCGTGGATTATATTAAAAATAAAACCAATTAGTTAGCGACACTAGAAAAAGTGACAATGAATAAAGGCAAAGGATACAATGCCTACAAACTTTACGTCTCCAAACAAAAACTGGCAGTATTTTTAAATGATAACCTTTGGCCGGACGGCTTCTCATTTAGAAGATTTGTGCATTTTAGGTACAGATAGCAAGAGACCTCAAGTAATGTGTTAAAAAAAATAGCTAATGCATAGTGCAGCAATAAGTTTAGTTTCAACTGTAAATCTGTTAAACGCTCTTTAGAATGCGTAAGACACCTGTATGAAACTTCCGACGTGCTAGTGCAACAGAAGACATGGCTTCTACCTGATGACATAACATTTTCTGGGCGAGATACATCGAGACTTCAGTTACACTAGTAAGTCAGCAGTTGATATATCGTCCGGTATACTCACGGGCAGACCCTATGGTGGAGTGCCATACTCTTGTGACGGAATAACGCGTTGGATTGTGTCAGTGTGATCGAATGTAGTGTAGTATGCGTCTCACGTTAATCAGAGGGTTCCACAGTGACCGAACTTACATAATATTTTCCGTTTATATGCCAAAGGATTCAGCAGACAATTTAATAGAATTTACATCGTGTATGAGCGTGATAAGTGCTATTATTGAAAATAAAAATGTCGACTCTGTATTTGCGTTAGGTGACTTTAATTCACATCCCGGTACATTATTTTGTAATGAACCGATAAATTTTTAATCGGATCAGCAGTTGATTTGTGTTGATTATGAGGTCCTCCCAGCGGATAGCTTTATTTACACTAATGATGCGCACGGTTGTCGGCGCTGGTTGGATCATTTCGTTGTAACTAAGGCCGCAAGGTGGTTGGATCATGTTCCATTGCAGGTCGAGTGCAATATAAAATTATTGAGACAAAAGAATACAGTAAGCTATTTCTGTAATAATAAAATAATTTGGGGTGACATATACGAGTATAATAACCAAATAGAAACTTATAAAAAATTGTGTCACTCTAAATTAAAGGACGTAAATTTTCCACAAGACTTTAAGAGTTGTTGCAATGATATATGTATAAATGATAATCACAAATAAATTTTAGATACTAGGTACAGTATATTAGAGAATCAGCGTAGAACAGCTATAATAACAAAAGGAATAGCAGATATGTTGCGGGGTGGAATAAATACGTTAGAAGTGCCTACGGGGAAGCTCAACTTGCCTTTCAAACTTGGGTCTTATACGTTAAGCTATCTTCGGGTTATTATTATAATAAAATGTGTAAAACTAGACTAGATTTTAAGTCAAACTTAAAATGATGCCAAAATAATGCAGAGCAATTAAAAATGGGTAAGATCGCATCAAGTTACTCGCTAAACAAATTTAAAAAATTCTGGAAACTTACGACTAAGCTGACTCCCAAGTCAAGCCTTCCCGCTAATATTCAGGGTCGCAGCCAGCCTGGAGATATAATCAATCTATTTAAAGGTCATTTTAAAGTAGAATCACCACGGGGTCCGTCTGCGCGAGTAATCGATGGTGTGCCCTACAGGCACAACTGTGTGCTGGGTTGGTGGGGAATAAAACTATTTTCTTTCTTCTATATTCGATGTTTCTCTTGAGGTAGCTGGCCGCCGACTGTGTCGAACGACGTTTTTTTTTTTTTTTTTTTTTTTGCGCCCGAAGCAATTGGAAAAGGGCTACCCCGGAGGGAGGCGGAAATGCATTACGCATACCACGACAGCCGGTCTATCGTGGTTATGTGGGACTCACTGTGACTACCTACTGGGGAACCTAAGTGATACCCACTAAAACCGCCTTTGGGGACTGGCAACTAGCTGTTTAAAGCTTCTTATGCCGTATCGGAAGCGACCCTCTTTTGGGAAAAGAGGGCGCAGGCGGCTATTAGCCGCTGAGGGAGTGCCTACGAAGGCAAATTAATTATGAATAACTTAATTAGAGTTGGCCTGAGCCGCCAGGAGGCAGTTCAGGTCGTTTGAAAGTTTATTAGGCGGGTCCGAGAGGGAGTTCCTCGGCCTGCGGACGCTATAGCGGGAGGGGAGTGGGGCTGCATAATTAGCAGCCTCACGAATAAAATGATTGGAATGCGACTCTGAGGCTTTGAAGAAGTTCTCAGAGAGTTTTTTAAGGAATTGTTGAATTGTAGGGAGCTCTAGGTCCCGATGAAGGTCGGCATTGCGGACGTACCAAGGTGCGTTCGCAGCTCGACGACAGAAAAGGTTTTGAACTACTTGGAGTTCATTAATAATTTTAGGGTTAGAGTGGGCGAAAATGGGGCCCGCGTAGGACATGACTGGTCGTATACAGACCTTATAAAGGGTACGCTTGTTTCTGAGGGACATTTTACTGTGTCGGCCCAACATACTGTTGAGCCTATTCAGGTAAAAACGTGCGTGACGGGTTACTCTTTTGACGTGGGGCCTGAAAGTTAGCCCTGTGTCTAGAGTGACACCTAAATATTTGGCAGACGTATGCCAGGGGACAGGGGTCCCTAGCATACGTATTGGTGGAGTGTTTTTGAGACGGCGTCGTTTATAATCGAAGTGAACGGCGGAGCTCTTCTCCGGGTTCACATCGATGCGCCATTTTTTGAACCAAGCTCCTAGGTCATCAACTGACTTTTGGACCTTGTTCCGTATGAAAGGTAGCGAGATACCTTTGCAGTAGAGAGCAGTGTCGTCTGCGAAGAGGGAGAGCTGAACACCTTTCGGCGGAATGGGAATGTCGTTGGTGAACAGTATGTACAGCAGAGGAGCAAGAACTGAGCCCTGAGGGACACCAGCTTTGATGGGGCGCTGTGAAGATAGCGTGCCTTCGTGTCTAAAACGAAAGGTACGATGATTAAGATAAGAGGCCACGAGACGTACTAGACGATCGGGGAGACCTATTTTGTATAGTTTGTAGATAAGGCCTGTATGCCAGACTCTATCGAAGGCTTTGGCGATGTCGAAAAAGACCGCGATAGTCTTATGACGACGGGGATAAAAACCGCTGAGGATATATTCCACAATACGGTGAACTTGTTGGGGGCAGGAGTGTTTCGCTCGGAAACCGAATTGATGGGCAATGATAAGAGGGTCACCGTCTGTGGGAAACAGATGGCGCCTCATGCGATTTTGAATGACTCTTTCAAAGAGCTTGCCCATGGCCTTGAGGAGGCTAATGGGACGATGACTGGAGGGGAGATTAAGAGGCTTGCCTGGCTTGGGAATACCAATCACAGTTGCCTCTTTCCACGTAGTGGGAAAGTAACTAAGGTTGAAGCAGGCATTGAAGATAATAGATAAAAGGGTTAGCACCTGCTCAGGAAAGTTTTTTAGGGCTTGGTTGGAGATGCCATCCGCGCCCGGAGCCTTTTTAGGCTTAAGTCCTTTGATGAGGGATGAAAGCTCATCATTGGACACAGAGATAGGTTCGGAGGCTGTAGGGGGCGAGTTCCGGCGGCGGACCTCATCCTCCACTGCCTGGACGTGTGAGGGGTCTACGGGTTGAGAGCTAGGAGAGCATTGAGCGGCAATGCTGTCTGCAAAGCACTCAGCCTTTTCCTCGTCCTCGAAGGCTACCGTACCGTCGGGACGGGAGAGAGGGGGAGTGTGGAAGATAGCGTCTATGCGGAGGGCTCTTGCCATCTGATAGTACGCTGTATGAGAGGGAGAGATATTCTCCATGAGCTTACTCTTTTCGAGGTCTCGAAATTCAGAGAGGCGGAAACGGAGTTCTCGTTGAAGACGATTGGCCGTGCGCCATGTCGAACGACGAAAATCGCCCCTCTTTTATACTACCTCGGCTGGGTCAATAGATACGGTGTAAGTATCGGGCAGACGGCGTCGACCAATCAGCGCGAGGCGCGACAGTGCAAGTGACGATCTTAAGTGACCACCTTGCTGAGTAACGTTTCATTGTTTTTAAATTCTTACATTACATTAAAGCTAATTCTACTATACAAATATAAACACTAAACTATAATGATTATTTCCTTAACATAACATGAAATGCTTATATCTTATTTATATATAACTCCAAACTATAATGTTTATTCAATTAACATAACATGAAATGCTTATATCTTATTTATATATAACTCTAAACTATAATGTTTATTCAATTAACATAACATGAAATGCTTATATCTTATTTATATATAACTCTAAACTATAATGTTTATTCAATTAACATAACATGAAATGCTTATATCTTATTTATATATAACTCTAAACTATAATGTTTATTCCATTAATATAACATAAAATGCGTGTCTTATTTATGTATTGGTCTATCACTATTTTTTTTTTTTTTTACTTGTCCCGCGCTGATGGTGAACGTCTTGGACGGTCGTGTATAAAGATATCCCAAAGAAGCCTCTGAAGTAGTAAATACTAAGACTAGATTCAAATCACCAGGGCATGATAGGCTTAGACTTTTTTGGCATTGAACATCTGGTACATCTGGTACATCTGGTACCTGCTATGAGTGTTGGCTATGTTTCGAAGTTCGTTTATAGCACATCAGTATCTTCCGACTGATCTCATGAAGACCATTGTGGTGCCTATTCTTAAGGATAGATCAAGAGATACATCGAACTTAAATAATTACAGGCCAATCTCACTAGCTACCAAAATAGCTAAGGTGCTGGACAGTCTCCTTGACAGACAATTGTGAAAGCATATTCATCTGCATGATGCACAGTTTGGGTTCAAACCTGGACTACCCACAGAGAGCGCAATTTTATGTCTCAAGCAGACTGTAAGGTACTACACAGATAGGTAGTACCTTACAGCTGTTTTTTAGATCTATCAAAAACTTTCGATCTCGTTTATTATGATATCTTATGGCAAAAATTACAGGAGCGTACTGATTTACCCCAAAAGATTATCACCGTGTTTAAATATTGGTATAGAACCAGTGGTAAAGTAAAAAATGACTTTCAATAAGAATTACGCATGTAATGTATACGATTTTTCCGGACCGATACGATTTAGGGACCTTCAAGAAAAGAGCTTACACCTTTCTAAAAGGCCGGCAACGCACCTGTGATTCCCCTGGTAAAGCGGTTGTTCATGGGCGGCGGTAGTCACTTAGCATCAGGTGAGCTGCATGCTCGTTTGCCCCCTCTTCCCTAAAAAAATATTCCTTCAAATAAATTTAATTAGTGCAAAAACACGAAACAGATTTAGATATAAACAAACATGTAGCCTCTATTTTGCGTATTAAACAAGGCATTGATTAGCATGGCGATTGCATTGCATTCAAACCAACGAAAAATATATAAATATATAAAATTAATAAAAATATAGCATTTAAATGTGTATTTTTACTTTTCTTAGTTTAATACAATTATACAATGTTAAATAAAGATGGCAGTATTTAGGTATTTTTCACTATAAACGTTTGCAGGATTTTAACCAAACTAAGGCAGGATCTGTATTTTAAAGATGGTCACACTGTGAGCAAGCCCACCCATTATTATTCTTGAATAAACACTATTAGAGTATTAGATACGGTTAATTATCCTCTTCGTATTTATTCATTAATATTACTATAATACTAAAATGAAATTATTAATACGACGAGAAATTGGAATATAAAAATAGAAAAGACAGTTTGTTTCAAAAGGTAAGTTGAATTATCAATAATAATAAATAATCAGTATACTATATACAGGTTAATATTTTTTTAAAAACTAATATTCTTTCCAATGGTTTTCAAATATTTTATTGTTAGAACAACTTGCTTGGTCATCAAAACTTTAAAGTAAGCCAAAAATAACTGTAAGCTATGAAGAAAATCGTTTTGGGCCCACTAGAAATTTTAACTTAACTTAATGGTTTTACACATATAAAAGATACCAATTTATTATATTTGTATATAATATATTTATTAGTAAAGAGATACCACTGAAAACTTGTTTTAATAGGATTAAGTAGTACAAGTTTTCAGTGGTATATCTTTCTAAATGTATTTATATTAGCTAATTTAGAAATATAGTTCAAAGTGACCTTGGAACGAAACTTAAAACCCCTATTTTGTCAGTTTGTCATTGCCTACATATTTATTTCTCTATGGTTAGGGGTTTCCACTTTGAAAATACATCGATGATTTTCTTCGATGTAATGCATCGAGACTGTGTATCGACATATTCCGATGTATCGGTTAGAAACATCGATGTTTTTCCTAATCGTGTAATTTTTCAGACTACAAATCTGTAGTCAACCTCCTGACATCCCACTCAAACAAACAACGTAATGTAATGATATAAATGATTGCGTAAACAGGTTTTATAAACGCACAAGATTTTAAATCCGATGCCTTGGCAGAGGGAAATAATCATGCGAGGCGATTCCCTTGGGTTACTTAAATGGTCTAAGAGCGAGATAGCCCAGACGATTTTTTTTTTATTATTTTCTTTAGCAGAGTTATGCCAACCAGCCGACCTCTTGAAAAAAAATTCTTGATTCCGCTTAAGGGACTGACAGCTGCCAACTAGCGCCTCTAATAGGTTTAATATTATAACTTCTAAACTAGAGCATGTTTTAGTTTTACTGATTTAGAAGTTATAATATTAATATTGGTATGTAAGTATCACTGATTCGATGTTTTATGAAAATACATCGATACATCTTATTGTAAACAGCGAGTGAAATGAATTCGATGTATCGATGTATATCGAATAACCTTATCTATGGTAATTGCCTTTCGGGTCCGGGATCCTTTCTTTGTATTATAGATGAAATATATTAATTTTGGAGTTTTGGCGGGAAATTGACCGGCGGCGGTTTGCTGCTCCTGTATTATTGTTTAAATAATGGTTTGAAGTGGACTTTGATATGTAAAAGTGTTGCGATTTTGTGTATTAAGTGTCTACGCATGTGAACTATTAGTGGAAACAGTGAAACAAGTGCTCTGATGGTGATGGATTCTCAAGATAAGCTGTTTGTTTGCATAGGCACCTTTAGATACCATCGCCAACTATCAGCTGTCTGCTGGATCAAATTGCCGCCAAAATCTCCCAAGAACTGCACAATGTGACGCATCAACATATTGTGAAGCAGTATACTATGAAGGAGTGGGGAAATTACAATAAACCGAATAAAAATACTTAAGACTTGGCCTAAAGGTCTAGATACCAGGCCATAAACTCCAAAAAAAAAAAAATTAATTTTGTATTATTATTTATTTACTACTATACGACATTGACGATAGTTTGTGTTTGTGCAGTGTTTGTGGATTTGGATTGTGGCATTCACAGACCAGATAGAGAAACTAACGTTTCAGACCGCCATGTCACGTATATTGTCTTTGAACCGTATGCAAGAATTGAATATGACTTTTTTTGTACTTGTAAATGCTAGTAGCATTAGGTAATGGAACAAGAACCATACAGCCAAATATTATTACAGCAGCGTAGAGAAGTATTTCAAATTAATTTAATATTTTAAAATGCATTGCAGGTATAATAAATAAAACAGCGTTTGTCTACATAATTATTTATTTAAGTTTTTATTTTTCAATTTTCTCTTGTACTTATTTAGAGCTTTTTTTTGCATTGGCAGTAAATTAAATTTTTCGGCCCTCATTACATCAGTACCTTTTAATAATTTATTGATTACAGTGCACCAATTAAAAATGCAGAGTTTAATAGATATTTTCAAAAAATTTTCAAGAACTATATCTTTGTGCAACTCACAATCGAGAAACGAAAATGAATATTTGGAACTTATTTCCTTTTTTATTCTTTCACTAATGTTATTTTGATATCCATGTTGTTCCAAATATTCATTTGTTGTTTTTATTACATTTCCAAAACTTCTTACAACATTTTCGGATGGATAAATTAATTTTCTAGTTTTTTTTGTTTTATATTCTTTTTGTTTAATAAAATCATGAATATTGCTATCTTCCGACAGTAAACTATGTTTGCATTCTTTGCAATTGATTTTACATAAAATTTTTCTGGTTACCCATCCAGCCGTATATGTCCTTGAGTGTACATTAATCCTTTCTCGTCTTGCCTGTTCTTCAAAATTTTCTACAACAAATTCTACAGTTTTACACACAGGTGTGGCATCTGATTTTGAATCAGATGATGGTGCAATATTTACATTCTCAAAAAGGGACTGTATATCTAATACGCCTTGGCTGACATCTTCCTCACAATTGTAACTCTCCGAATGAAAGTTTATAAATCTTGTTACCAATAATGATTTGAATGTATTTATGAAAGTATAAGCAGTAGGGTCATTACTCCGGTAATTGTATGCTCGTACTTGGCCAAAAAAGTTCTCTATTATGTCAGAATTGAAGTATCTAGGTCTCATAATTTTAATGTTTTTCGAGGCCAATAACTCCCACACCCTTTTTAAACTTTTGAGAGTGATGATCCAATTTTTTAAGGAAGGTACACTTTTTAGTGTGCCATCTTTGCAAATAAATTTTATACCTTGCAATATTTTAATGGCTTTGTTCCAAAACTCGTGATGGGCTGATTTAAGTGTTACTACCTTGCGCAGATTTTTTCCTTTCGACATTTTCTCATTTGTGCTCGCTCCATTGACACTATCAAACAAGTCGTCAAAAAACGATACCGCTGCTGCTGTGTTTTTCAATGTTTTACTTATAGGACTTCCATCTGGATATAGAGCTAAAATTAGAAAAAAATACCGATTTAACACACATTATAAATTATACAACATAAACTGAAATATAGGTAGGTAAGCACTTACGAAAAGCAGAAGTATATGATAGTGCTGCCGATACTGACTTGCTCAAAACGCGCACACAATTCTTCACCTAAAATACAAAATTAAGCATGTTGTTATAATAATAAAATAACTCTTAAATGGTATGAGACGTTAAAAATAAGATAGGTAGATCTCTATTTAAAGTCTAAAATAAATATATAATTTCAGGACATTTACCTTCATTTTTTTAATTTTGTCTGGAATTACATGTTGATCCGTCAATTTATGTAATATTCTTGATTCTCCGTGCTTGCAATCAGCATTGTAAACGTCTACAATATCATTCCATGTCACTCTCTTTCCCTCGAACATCATATCTTTTGTCAGTAAATTGTTTCGAATCCCTTTCAGTAAATGAGGTGGATCGAAAATCACACTTAATGAATTTCCATTTAAATGAATGGTGTCATCTGAAAAAAAAAAAAACAACAGTCAAGATTGAGCAAGTCGAACTCACGTCCAAAATCAATTTTCTGCACTTAGAAGTATTTAGTACAACTTCATCCTATTACTTAATAGATTGCCAGGTCTTTAACTTACCAACTGTCTCTCCAGCACGAAGTTGTTCTCTTTTAGTATCATCTAATAAACTGTTTACAGCAGATTGGAAACTTGATCCTTGATCAGATACAAGGGCAATTGGTTTAAGCCCTATGTCTGTCAGTGCAGATATGATATTTTTAATTATTTTTTTTAATTGCAGGCTTGATGTTGCACCTTCACAAAAGTAAAAGGCGACTGGTTGCTGCCATTTAAAAACAGCACCTCGTAGCATGAATACGAGGGCATGATCTGCAAATTCATTGATTTTACCATTTAAATCGACAAAACCTACAATGTTGTCTTTGTGAGCAGCATAAGTTAGTGCAGTTTCAATGGCCATCTCATCAAATATGACACTACATATTTTTTTTCTGTCATCCCACTTTGCAATCTGAAACATACACTATTTTTACTAGTTATCATAATTATCTTCGTACTTATAAAGTAAATAATAATATATAAAGGACAAAGTCCAAAATATATAAATCAAAAATTTAAGAATAAAAGTTTATCAATACGATCAATCTGTATGACAAAGGAGACAATAATTTTTGGGACCACGAGCAATTTTAAGCAATCACATCACACACACAAAAAAAAGATAACAATTTATTATTAAATATAGTCTAAAGATTTTTTGAAAACTTAAACGGAATCAAGAAATGTGAAAAAAAATGAGTTGTTTTGATATTCGTGTTCAGATCATTGATTCTGGTAATGTAATATTTAAAAAAAAATTGTCTTAGAGATGTGCCAACTCAGAAAAAAATCAACTCGAGTTGAAATTCACGTAACTCGATTTTGAACTCGTGTTAACGCAATTCAAATTAGCGGAACAAAGCTGTGTCAATTTGTCACAAATTATTTTTATAATTGTTCTTCCATCCAACACAATTATTATTACTAAACTTAATAGGCAGTTATATATTTTTGGTTTGCGTATCGACAATCTTCATAAAATAATATCACTCTAACGTTATGACGTAAGTCTTAACGTTATTAATAATTTGACTATCACAAATGATATTATATATAACATAAATTGATATTAGATAATAAACATAATTTATATAACATTCAGTTTGTTTTAAGTTATTGTTAGATTCATATTGACGGCTCCGTGGCTTAGCAATGAGATGCTTCGATGGGGGGCGCGGGTTCGAATCCCGCACGGAACTAGTATTTGTATGGCCTACAAATAATTGTTCCGGGTCTGGATGTTTGTCCTTGTGCAATTTGTGTTTGTAAACTGCCTCTACGATACAGGAGAAAATCTTAGTGTGGGGGTAACGTTTAAAAAAAATTAATTGTTAATTTCTCAGGACTCCGCTTAGATGCAGTAAAACTAATAATACTATTATAATCTATAGATTATAAGGAATAAATCGACATGCATTTCATTAAGAATCCTTAACATTTGTGGTGGGCCCATTCTCCATATAAAAATAAATTGTCACCTTTCATCAAAATCCGTTCAGTAGTTTTTGCGTTTTAAAAGAGTAACAAAGATAGGTACTTACAAACTTTAGCATTTATAATATTAGTAGGAAGTAGGATAATTCAAAAGTTTTTACCTGTTTGCTCATATGTTTAAAAATTTCTGGATTTATTCCAGTGTCAATATTTAATTGGCTTATCATTTTCTTCAATGTAGTCTTAGAAGGCAAAATAAATATTTTTTGCAGAAACTTGTATGATTTAGGACCTTGCTTATAAATGGAAAGAGCTATGAGCTTCTCCTCTCTTGTAAATCTGCGGGCCTTTTTATTTTTTGTACAGAGTTTAACTTGCATCCACAAAACTTTTTTAGTCAAGGGATTCATGTTTTTAGTTAGCTCTTCTAAAGATTTTTCTTTACTGAAGGCCAATGCTTTTTTGGTTCTAGATCTATAATCAATTTGACGTTTCGCCTTTTTATATTTTTTATAAAATAGTTGGCATCTTGGAGTTAGTGAGTTGAAATTTCTTAATAATCTCCGTTTCAACAACTTTCTTGGTGTTTTACATGATGAACCTGGAATATATTATATAGATTTGTAATTTTTGTATGGTGTGTAATAAAGAATATTAAATTTTAAAAAAAGGATTGTATTGGTCATAATCTTACATATTAAACGAAATAATCTCAGGTACTTTAAATTTTATGGGTACAGTTTTGATTTATAATATTACCTTGTGGTGTATCTTGGCTTGCAGTGCTGGAAGATGCAACCGCATGAGTGCTAGAAGATGCAACAGTGTGTTTCATAGTGGTCGAAGTAGCTGAGAAAGAAATGGGGAATTATTAATGGTGCGTATAAATAATTAATGAGTGACTGTTAATGAGACTTTAGTGCCTATTCATTTGTTGTTGTTGTGTACAAAAGAATAGTTGCTTTAAAACAACAAAATAAAATAAAAAATAAAAAACAACAGCATATTATGTAAGCTGCAAAATTGGTACTCAAATATAAATTTGTACTCATATCTCAAATATGTAATTTTAATTGCCATTTTCAATATTTATGTTTGCCCTCAGTCTTTCGCCCATTTAGTATTCCCGTACGACAACATAATCAGTATTTATTACACCATCATACCCTGAATATGAATTTATATTCAATCATTTAAATAGTACCCGAAAGAAATACACAATAAAATTGTACTTATTATAATCAGGCACTTTCAATATTATAGATACAGTTTTGATTATTATTACCTTGTTGTGTATCTTGGCTTGTAGTGCCAGAAGAGGCAATAGCATGAGTACTAAAAGCTGCAATAGAATGTTCCATAGTGGTCAGGGTAACTGAAAAAAAAATAAACCAAGAAGTTTAATCAATCATTATACTTTATGGCAGCACATCTACTATCAGCACACTACTTTATTAGATGGGCTTTCTACAAGTTGTGAATATGAATGACCAATATGGCGCTTCTTTGCATATAAAAGAAAAACAATAATGTGACATTAAACTATGGTAAATAACAGTTAGGAATAAACAACAAGGCGGCCTTATTGCTAACAAGCAATCTTTGCAAGACAGTCTTAGGGTAGTAAGAAAAATGTAAATTGAAAAAGGTAGAACATGCCAAAAAAAACAAATTGGTTAAACAATTAAAACAAATACAATAATTTTATAATACACAAAATAGCATACAATTACATACATTTATATAGCATAATTATATATAATTATAAACATAATTATATTAAAATGTATATTGATACTTACAACTACTTAGGTGTGTACATAACAAGTTTTATACAGTGTGTAGTTTATGTAGTATTCCTTAACTAGTTTATATAGTGCAGTTTTAATTTCTTACCTTGTGCATCTTGGATTTCACTGCTGGAAGATGCGACAGCGTTTTCTACTGGAGTCAGAGTAGAAGTAACTGAAAAATAAATTAAAAAACCAATTTACCTATTGTTACAAAACAGGAGAACAGAAGCAGCCTAGGCATTCAGCTATTGGACTAACTCAACGACCGGGCGGCTACAGATATTCAATACTACATAACATACCACTGACTGTGAGGCGCGGCAGTTTATTAGATGCGCTTTCTGCAAGTTGTGAATATGAATGATCAATATGGCGCTTCTTTGCATATTTATGATCAATAGTCATCGTCTTGGAATCTAAAAAAAAAGAGAATAAACAATTAAAAAGGTTGGTTAGCTGTAGGTATATTTATTCCGGTTTTGAAGACCAACCTGTTTCTTTGAAATCTATTGACGGGTTTCCTAAAGAAATTTCCAAGTCAGTAAATAAACTTGGATAGGCGAAACACTTGAGACGATTTGTCTTCGGGTTAATAAACTTTTGCTCAAAATGTTTATGGCAAACATACATGTTCTTAGTGATTTCACTACTTTTGCCAACGAGGTTGCTATAACCTATGCACTGTAACCACCTGTTTCTAATGTCTTTATTTGCCGGTAATTGATGCAATCGAACGTCCTGTCGTAAACTATTGCACTCTGAAACACAACACTTTCGAAACATTTTCCGAAATTTCACCCTAATATTGCTTTATTTGTGGATTTAAAGATGATCGAATCAAGCACTTTTATCAACAAGAAATAAGCAATGGCGGGTGAGTGACATTGACATCTCAAAATGGCGAGACTTGAGTTTGCGGTGGTGAAGAAGGCTAAAGAGAGGCGCGGAACGTCAGATTCAATTCTTGCACTGTCATTCTATACGAACCATTTTTTTTGTTAGGACATTACCTGGCGTGGTGGCATTGACGTTTGTCACGTTGCTGCTTTTTTGTATTTATTTGCAATTTTAAAATTGAATCTGCAAAAATTCGCAATGTTCGAAAACAATTACTATCCGAGACAGCTATAGATGAGCACCAACTGTTTTTGTGTGTGGATTTCTCACGAGGTTAGTATTTTATCTTACGGAATGCGCAAAGCTTAAGGCAGAACTGTGCAAAACCTACAGTCGATTTAAAAGTTCTAAATTTTTATGAGGAATATAATCTCTTATTTGTCACATTCGAAGGTCCAGTCTAAAAAAAATACATTGTGGAAACGAAAATTAAACATGTTCGTTTTTGATGTAAGGTACGTCGGGGTAATACCGGACGGATTTTCGAATAGTTGGAAGAGTCTGCCAAAAACTTTAATTTCTCGACATTCGTATACGTCAGATTTATGGAACCTGGAGCAAACCGTTAATCGTTAAACGTAGTTTAGCTCTGAGAATCTTTTGCTCGTGTAAACTCAACGGTTTCTGCTTTAAAGGTGTGCGAAAACTAGACATACTTTTTTATATGCATAATGAAAAATTGGCCATTAAGGGGTAAGATCGGACTTAAATTTAAAACCACTTCTACTGCTTAGAGAAAAAAGTTTATAAAAGAGATTTGTCCTATATTTAACGCTCAAAAACATATTTCAATATGATCTATAAATTACTAGAAACATAAATGTTCCAAACGATTTTCTCTTTTTTTGTTTTTTGCCATCCGATCTTATCCCTGATATAAAGAAATTGTAATTTTATGTTTCTCAAACTTTGTTATGACATAAGATGGAATTACTCAATATAAGAGAAAGATCGGATGCATTTGATTTTATATGGGGAAAAAAATAACAGTAAGGACTGGCGAAATGCCCTGGGATAATGCAGGAGTTAAGGAAGATATAAATAGTTTAACAAAGCGGCATTTATTATTATAAATTATTTTTTAAATAATTATTATAAATTACATTTTGATTTGTAATAGAGGATAGATATAGATGTCTATGGGCCGCAGTAATCACTTAACATCAGGTGGACTGTGTGCTCCTTTGTCACCCTTATCCTATAAAAAAAAATGTATTTTAATGTGTACTTAAAAGTAATAAAACCATCGTATTGTTTTATTACTTTTAAATATACAGACTTGCTAACGAGACTGAGTCCCATAGTCACTTGAGTAATCAACGAAAAAATATACACGACCAATGAAAGTTTAACAACCACTGCCATATTTGTAACAGGCAAAGATCGGATAATATTCATCCGATCTTCACTCACGAGGGGAAACATCGGATCTCGGCCTACAGCGATCTTACCCCTGCATGGACCAGCTTTATTTAGCTATAACTTCATAAAAATTAGTATCCACACAAAATAATAACAAAAGAAGCCATATTCTCGCTAAAAATCGTAAATAAAAGTGATAGGGAAAGATCGGATGGACAAAAATAATACAAAAATTACATTGTTTTATAAAATGCCACGCAGCACAGGTCCCACTTGCCGGAGTGACTGGCGCGAACTGAGGGTCGGGGCAGGATGAAATGGCGTCGTGTAGCATATTGTTAGCTTTTCAAAATATAGCATAATTTGCCGGGAATTTGAATCCTACGGTCTTGCCCTATCACCGATCTTACCCCAACGTACCTTATTACATTTTATTTTTTTACCTTTTCTTATTATGAGATCTATACATGTTTTAAAATCTGTTTGTAAAAATACTAATAAATATAGTACCTTCATAATATTACAATTGAATTATGATAGTACATATTATTTATGACTATAATGCATATTACTAACAAATTCATACCTACAGTTATAATAAATCTAATATATGGTTATAAAACAATGAATAATTAAAAGAAATAAATATGTATGTAGTGAAATCTTTATAATATTTTAAAATTGTAGACATAGCATTGACTGTAGGAATAGACTGTGGTTGTATACTTTATTACTTTTTGATAGCAAACAAAGAATACAATATGGTAGCAAACCAGCAAAATTAAAAAGTGTAAACTTCTTTGTTTAACAATTGATAAAGTAGGACAGAATGAGATTGAAATAAAAGTGAATATTATATAAACTATATTTGTGGTAAAGTTTGAAAAAGTTTGTATTTGAAATTGTAGTAAGTTCAATTAAAGTTTATCTGCTAAAAAGTAGGTAAGTATGTCAATGAATCAAAATAAAAATCATGAGAGAAAAATAATACAAGAGTTTGTATTTCCTCCAAAATGTTTAATTACTTACAACAAATGACAAACACAGGTCTCATAACCTTATTAGTGTGTTTATAAAATTACCTACCTATTAAAGTTAAGCTAAATTAAATAAATAATAGAATCACAAAATATTTACAAAAGTACCTAGTTGTGTATGAAATTATCTGGAATCAATCAAATATCAATCGGAAAACAATGTCAAAAAAGAATATTTGTATTTTTTCCTAGTTCGGCATGTTATTATTTATAATAAGGATAAAATATATAATAAAGAAAAAAGTAAATAAAGTGTAATAATTAGTTTTTCAGTCCACTCTTATAATATAAAATTCAATTATAAATATTATATTAAATATATAATATTATATTATAATTCATATTCCTCTTTTGGATTTCTATATCTTTGTAATAAAAATATTTCGTATTTTCATTGATTGATATTTTTATTTAAAAACTAGGCTTCTGCATCACACGTGGTATAGCCATTCTGCAGCTATATTAGTAGTATAGTTGTAGCACGAATGGGTCGGCTCAACTGGGGAAGGACCACGCTCTCACAAAATACCAGCGTAAAATAGCAGCTTAACACTACTGTGTTTTGTATGGTGAGTGTAGAGAACTGGAGACCCTTTTTACTGGAAAAGAGGCATTTCATCTTTGGCCTCACAGGTGACAACACATCTACATTTTGATTCGCAAACGATGATAGATGTAAATGTCTATGGTCAACAGCAACCACTTACCATCAGGTGGACTGTGTGCTCGTTTGTCACCCTATCCTATAAAAAAATCACTCTTTCGCTGGGGGATTCACCTTCAGCTAATCTCTCTCTCCTACCCTTCATCCTATAAAATCAATTGTAGGTTATGTACATTCTTTCAGAATTTATATCTTTTAACTTTTTTATTTTTACTGATTTTTCATTAACTTTTTTCAGGTGGACAGTTTAAAATAAATCAGTATGCCTTGCAGGCTGAAAGCTTGCAGACCTCTCGGTAGGCACAACAGAATATGGAAAGACAACAGAAATATGAATATGCAATTTATAGATATTGAAAACAACAGTTTAATCTCATATCTGTTATTGTTGAAAATGTGCTTGTGATTCATAACAAAATCATAAAGACATGTTATTGTCTCTGTCATATGTCCAGTTTGAACATCTTATTTCCCCACTATTTATCAGTGTGTACTAACATAGATAAACATGTTATTACCTAGTCATTGGCTTTAATGGTGTTGGGGGTGTGGGTAATAATCTGTTAACATATTTTAAAACAAAGTACACATACTGTGCCTGTCTGTTTAACATAAATGGTGTTTAGGATGTATACTAACCAATCAATCAATACATTATGTAAACAAAGTATCCACACCACACCTGATTGTTTGTGCTACTTTGAAGAAACGAAAATAATAATGAACAATAGTAAATACAGTGATATTATGTATTGTGTTTTTTTTTATCATAACCATTTTAAAACATGTAACTTGCTGTTTATTTATTAATGTCTAAAATCAATAATGGGTATGTTATAACCAAATAATTTTGGATTTAATGTTATTTACTGTGTATACTTGCTGTAGAGGTAGTTAAAGAGCAAAAAATTTCTGGACCTTGACGTGTTGAGAGTTAAAGCACAACCTAAACCGCTTCGCGGTATGAGGTGTGCGATACTTGCAAAAAAAAAAGAAATTGTGTACTTTACAAAAAGATATGATATCCGAACAAAAACAGTTTCACTGTAAAGCATCGCGCCAAGTACACTTTCAACTATAGTTACAAAAATAATAATTACATTTTTACAAAAAATTATAAAATAAAAAGAAACCAAGTAACTACATACCCGTTTTAGATTCGAAAAAAAATTTTGCTGAAAAAAGTAATAATAAAAAAATGATGTACTTGGTGTGCATTATAGGTACTTTATAGTACGAGCATCACTCAAAAAAGTAATAAAAAAACGACTTCCAATGTAAAGTTGGGTGATCGATACTCTTAATCATGCACACCAAGTACACCATTTTTTTATTATTACTTTTTTCAGCAAAATTTTTTTTCGAATCTAAAACGGGTATGTACTTGGTTTCTTTTTATTTTATAATTTTTTGTAAAAATGTAATTATTATTTTTGTAACTATAGTTGAAAGTGTACTTGGCGCGATGCTTTACAGTGAAACTGTTTTTGTTCGGATTATCACTTTCTGGAATGTCACTGAGTCAACAGTCTGAATAAACCCGCTGATGACTTTAATTATTCCACAATGTGGTTTGTAAACGATCAAGATGATGTGGATAAATGATAAATAAACAACCGAAAAAAGATTTATAAGGTATTTAACCAAACAATGACAATCGTTTTGATAACGAATTCACGGCTTACCGCCAAATAATATAAACAGAAGCTAGCAGCGTCGCATAATATGTTATTTAAATTGGAGCTTCTTTTTCATGTAAGTTACCCCCACCCGTACAGTTTACATATTGTTTTGCGGTACTGTTTACTTAGATAATGGAAAATAAAAGATGCTATTAAGATGTTATATAAAACGGCGTCGATACTAAGTCTATCCCTTTTATTTAATTTTCTTCCCTAGGTTCAGTTTCTCAGGCGATAGGGCTCTGGTTCTTTTTAAAAGCCGATCTTACAGCAGCATTTGATATAATTTCATGTTCCTAATTTTGAACGGGGTAGAAACAGTAGAATTATAGATTGTGGGGGATTCCATCTTATTTCAAAAACAGAACCACGGTTTTGATACGAACACATAAAAAAATATAGTTTCATTATTTTTATGAAGCCTTATTTACTTATTGCTACTCGTATATAAGCATCCTGCAGCAAGTTCATACTCCAAAAAGGAAATCTACTATTTACTAAAATTTCAATGCGGTATTGGTAAAACGAACTATGGATATGTTATTCTTAATTTTATATGGTGTAAACAGAAGTCGTCCTATGATACGATGAAGATAATACATCGACGGCTACACTTAGCTATGTTATAATAAAGATATAAAAAGTTAAAAGTTGAAGTTCGTCTAATAGTATTTTAGAATGAAAAAAAATCTTTGATAGACATAGAGACATAGACACCGAGGTGACTCTAAAAGTGATCGAATTTTTTTAAATTTGGCACGGAACAGCTTTTAATGATGCTCCTAAATTAAAGCGCACGCGAGCGAAGCCGCGGGTAAAAAGCTAGTACATAATAACTTTAAAAATACAAAAACAGTTTATAAAATCATTATCAGACGGGTAACATTATCCATTGACGAGGCGATATTGAAGGCTTTTGATGGACAGGGCCTTACCAGCAAAGCGATAGCTAACAACTTCGCAAATAGCTTTGAAAAGGCATTAAAAGACATTGTTCCTCGATGCAGCTTGAAAATAACTAATTCCCTAACTTATCGGAGACCGGTGGATTCTAGTATTCTATTCCAAAAAGTTTCTCAAGATAATGTAAACAAAATCATTAAGAGAATGAACTCACATAAGGCTCCTGGACCTGACGGTATTAAAATAGCTGATCTAAAAGTGGTTAATAAACATATATCCTTACCCATTGCCAATTTAATTAACCGCAGTATTGCGTCTGGAGAATACCCCGACGACCTCAAAATATGCTGGCTGGCTGTGTGAGGCCTGTTTTTAAAAAGGGCAAACACGACGCTTACTCCAACTATCATATTAATCACTCTGCTTTCTAGTATTGATAAAGTAGTAAAAAAAGTTATCAGTGAGCAGATTCATAATTTTTTCCGAAAGCACGAAGTCATAAACAAAAACCAGTACGGATTTCAAGCGGGCAAAAGTACTACGGACCTTCTATGTAAGTTTACAGATGAGGTAAATAAGCATTTGAACCATAAAAAATGTGTACTAGCCTTGTTTATTGATTTTTCTCGTGCTTTCGACACGCTACAACATCAACTTTTAATCAATAAACTAGATGATTGTGGTATCCGGGGTCCTTTGCTCAATTGGTGTAGAAATTACCTCCAAAACCTACGGTTAAATTTACGGTTAAATTAAATAACTCGTTCAGCGACCCTAAGATTGTGACAGAAGGACCGCCCCATGGATCGGTCCTTGGCCCGTTGCGCTTCTTATCTTATGTCAACGAGATGGGTAACTGTCTGAAACACAGTTCCTGTTACCAATTCGCAGACGATACGTGTCTTCTCGTATCGGGTAAGGATATCTCAAATACGCGTAATGCTCTTCAAGCCGATTTGGATACGTTGATACGATGGTGCCATGACGTTGGCCTATTATTAAATGCCAATAAAACCAAAGTCATGATTATCAAATCCTCATACATGAGATATCCTAATCGAAACCCATTAATTGTTAATAATCACGACTGCCTACATCAACTAGGAACTTGCCAATGTCCTACAATCGAAGTTGTGACCACACAAAAATACCTCGGTCTTATAATTGACTCAAAGTTTAACTGAAGCTTCCACATTGAACATGTGTGTAATAAGTTGCGTCAGTTTCTAGCCAATATAAAAATCTTAAAAAATCGCATACCATTCAAAGTAAAACTGATGCTTTACAACTCTCTGGCTGAATCCTATATTCAATATGGTTTGTCAAGTTATGGTCGGACGTACAAATCATATTTAAAACAGATCTATGATCTTCAACTTAGAATTCTTAAAAATATTGTATCCCCAAATATGCGTGTCCTAATTGATGATGATGAAAATGAGATTTTTAAACATTGTAAAATCTTACCAGTTTATGACCAAATTAAATTCATGTAATTAAAGCAATATTTCTTTTGCGATAACATAAAGTCATACATAGATCAACCTGTACGTACGCGCGCTATGACACAAAACCGGCTCCGGTACATCACTGCTAATAATGTCTACGGGCAGCGGACGGCCGCTTATCAGGTAGGTACCGCATTTAATAAATAATTTACCTTTCGATTTACGCGAAAAAATTTCACAAAAAACATTAAAACTAAACTCAAAAGCTTTTTCATATCTAAATTATAATTTCCTACTATATCTACTTACTTAACAATAACATACCTACCTGCCTAGTTCTTACTTTTACCTTGCTACTACTTTAACCAATTTGTTAACTTATCTTGTTGTTAACCTACTCACATACCTAACAACTTACTTAGACTGAGTCTTGCACATAATAATATGCTGACTTAAACTAAATTATTTAGCATCAAGTCAAACCTCCGTGGTTTTTAGATATTAATTAGACCTATACATGTATTCTCTTCTTTTGATCTGATAAATAAACTAAAAAAAAAATTGCAGATACGTTGCCGGCCTTTTAAAAAGGAGTAGGCTCTTTTCTTGAAGGTCCCTAACTCGCATCGTTCCGGAAAATCGCTGGTGGTAATCGATTCCACAAGAAAGTTGTGCGAGGAATAAAACTTCTAAATCGCACAGTGGTGGACCGCCAATCATCCAGATGGTATGGATGCTATCGCGAGTTTTATCGCGATGTGCGATAGTGAAATTGAGCAGCTGGAATTTGTCCGAACAATTCCTCAGAGCAGTCCCTATGATAGATGCGATAAAATACGCAAAGAGATGCAACATCTCTACGCAGTGCCAGTGAGTCAAGCCGAGTCGAACCGCTCTGCGCTGTATACGGTCAAGCGGAAGGAGCTGGCACTGGGGAGCCCCTGCCCAGAGATGGGAACAGTATTCCATGTGGGGCCGAACCTGCGCCTTGTAAAGTTGCAAGCGGTGTACCGCCATGAAATACTAACCCGCTCTGCTGAGCACGCCAATATTTTTAGAAGCCAATTTGGTCTTCTCTTCCAAGTGACCACTAAACTGCACGTCACTCGATATGTCGACACCGAGGATTCCGATACTGGCTGAGGGTACAAGGGGAGTGTCTTGAAACTGAGGAGATACGATAAAGGGGTTCTTTTTAGCGGTAAGCGCGCAAACTTGTGTCTTCTGGGGTTTGAACTGGACTAGATTTAGTCGCCCCCAATCCGAGACTTTGTTCAACAGTCTCGACTTCAGACACAAGTTTGTTCCGGTACTCGGCGACGTTTTTCCGAGAAATATTTGCACGGCCGGTGTATAAAGCATCACCAGTACTGTCGTCCGCATAGCAATGAATGTTACCGGTTTGCAACATGTCATGGATATTATGAAGAAGCAGCGTTAGTGATAGCACGCAGCCTTATGGAACACCAGCGTTAATGGGCTTGTAATCGGAGCAAGCACCGTCTACTACGACCTTGATGCTACGATCTGCAAGAAAACTCGTGATCCAATTGCACAATTTTTCGGAAAGTCCATAGGAAGGCAGCTTCGAAAGAAGCGCTTTGTTTTGTGCCAAAACGGTTCGAAGGCATTCGCTATGTCCAAACTAACGGCCAATGCCTCACCCTTGGACTCCACTGCCTCCGCCCATCTATGAGCTAGGTAGCCTACAAGATCACCAGCTGAGCGATCTCGACGGCAACCATACTGGCGGTCACTAATCAGCTGGTGATCCTCAAGGCACCGCATGTGCTGGCTGTTAATAATGGTTTCCATTACTTTGGAGAACAAGGAGGTGATAGCGATAAGCCTGTAGTTGGACGGATCTGAGCGGTCGCCTTTTTTAGGGATCGGGTGCACCAAAGCTGTCTTCCATGAGTTCGGAACTACGCCTAGGGAGTAGGAGTACCGAAAAAGATGCGTTAAAACCGGTGCCAACTCCAGAGCCCACGTCTTCAGCACAATAGGCGGGACTCCATCAGGTCCACTCGACTTGTTGACGTCTAGGGAGAGGAGTGCTTTACGCACCAAACGCTTTGTAAATAGCACTTCCTGTTTGATGCACTCACACCACGAGATGGTCGGCGGTGTATTCCCCGTCATCTAGAATCGAGTTGGAAGCAAAAAGAGAACCTAGCAGATCGGCTTTCTTCTATGCGTCATGGGCCAGTGAGTCGTCCACCCTGTGCAGAGATGGCAGAGATGGCTGACAAAAGTTCCCTTGGATAGCCTTAGCAAGAGACCAGAAAGCACGTATTCCCGAAGAGAGGCGAACTAGTTTCTCGCCAATTCTACCGATGTGCTCTGACTTTTCCATGGCAATTACAGTTTCGAAGGACCTGGAGGCGGAATTATACTTCTTTTTAAACGCGCTGGTATTAACATCCCGGGACGTTGATGCGTCCGCCCAGACCCGGTAGCACTACTGCTTATAGCGTTATGCAATTTTACAGGATTATTCAAATAGACTTAAATCAGTGTTATTTTTTTAAACAGAGTTAAATCTCACAAGTCCACTGTTGAATAATTTAAAATTAAACCTTTTGTACAGCCGACTTCAATATAAGTTATTAAGAATAACTCAAATAACTCAAAAACTATTGGTCTGACCTTGATCAAATTCATATGGGACTACACGAGAAGTATCAGCTTTCATATATAAAAAGAATCATCGAAATCGGTCCATCCCGTAAAATGTTATGAGGTAACACACATAAAAAAAAATACGCGTCGAATTGAGTACCGTCTCCTTTTTGGAAGTCGGCAGAACAAAGGGTTACCCCCCAACGGCCACACCACAGCGGCCCTAAGCCAACTGCAACCATCGACTGCACGTTTCATCAGATCATGAACTGCATGTAGTAAAGATTTAACATATCATATCTTTACTATATCCATACAAATTAGATAATTATTTACTTATACATAAACGAAACTAATTATGCACCGAATTCTAAAAAAATTTAAAAAATCCCGCTAACCACCCCAAATAGATTCGCGGGAGTAGTTATGGTTAATGTCACAAACTCCTGTCGCTATAAAAAAAAATGTTTTTTATCTCGTCCACTTTTTTGCGTCCCTCGCAAGTCTCCGCCCCTTTGTTGTCGACATACCACACATTCGAACCAAATTATTTGCTTCGTCGTTCATAGTGGGTACAACAAAGGAATGAAATATTTTGCCAGCATCCGTCTTTCCGTCCGATTAAAATGTGATTGTTTTCAAGACAAGAGTGAATAGACTTTTGTTAAGCCAAGTCAGTGCGCTTTAAAATTTTCGACTACATTACCGCTTATCATTAGGTGGAATACTAGTCAAGCACTGGTTAATAATAGTTAAATAACAATTGAATCAGAATTTTACTTAATTCAATGTACCTGCTCATTTTTACGTAGTGCTTCAGCTATATTATAGTTATAGCACGAATAGACCGGATCGACAAGTGCTCTTACAGAATATCATCGTAAAATAGTAGCTCAATGTATAATGAGAAAACGTATAGTGAGTGTTTATACACTCCTTTAATAGTCTTAGTCCTCAAACGAGACTGCGCATCTGCATTTTGAATCTTAATCGAGGATAATTGTAGATGTCTATGGGCTACGGCATCCACTAACCGTCAGGTAGACTGTGTACTCGTTTGTCACCCTTATACTATTAAAAATGTGCATATTTAAGTAAGTGATTATTACAAGTTAAAGTGGTTTATCTCACAAAAGCAGGCGAGACTTACCCTGATGTAAAAAAAATATATTAATTCCATTGAGAGTCTGTTAGAAACTAATATGTTTCCATCAAAACAGTATAGAACAGTAGTACCGAGAATTGTATTCATTGAGGCACATATCAAATAACATTAAGCTTGCCCTATAGAATATTTAGGCAACACACCGATATTTCGCCGTATCTGTTGTTCTACAAATTTCCCTGAACATAATACTCGTGTGGTATTGGGAGACGTGAATATACGATATTGTATTGATTTAACGAACGCTTCTCACAGCCCAGCTTTGAATGTAACTAAATCCTTGTTATAACAGAATATTATCTTGTTATGATATATATTGTTGAAATCCATGCATCAATATTCTACATTAATATGCTCACGTACCTCTTCAAGCTAATCTCCAACGGGTAAACAAATAACCTTAAAGTATTTAAATGTTTGTATTTTTACCCACGATGGAACGGAGAAAATATATGCGTTTAGGGTGAGAGATTGTTTATTATTTATAAATCACAAGAAAAGAGTTATTTCTCCACATGTTAAGAATGGCCCGTTTCAGTTTATCATAAGTTTCCATAAATAAAATAAATAGCTAAATACTACTATTGTCCATTGAGACATGAATAATTTTACAATTACTTCTATATTAGTTCAAACATAAATGATGCGACTGAAGTCTAAAATATGTACCACTACGCTGTATCCTACGTAACACATGTAATATAAAGTTCTATTTTTTAATATTAAATGATACCGCTAAATAAAAATTCGACAACAACAAATCTTCGTCAGTCTTATTACAAAACGAAATTTGTTATTAGTCCTAGATTTAAACTAGAATCTGTTCCACGAAAGAATTCCTGCGGAAATATATGAACTAAAATTTAAAGTATGGAGTTTGCGCCTCTTAACTTGACACTAGCCGAATTCTATCAAGAGAAGCCATAATACGAGTATAAAAAACAAGAAGAAGACTGTGGCGCCGTAGCTAAGGGACTTCTTTAGTGAGAAGGACTATCCTTAAACTATATTTTAAACCCGAGACTGAATAAACTAATTCTTAATAACACGGAGTAAGTTTATAGTTAGCAGCCAAGGGCAGAAAGACGGAGAAACTTGTTAATGCGTTCTATTTGAGATATTTTATTCTCGGAAAATAGTAATTATATTTATACTTAGATTCAGTGTGACATGTGCAACGATACGGACGTAAATAAAACTCAGTACAAATCTTGAACAACGGGATCCAAAGTAAAACTTTCAATGTACCCATCTAAAGAACATTCGGAACGTTCAGAAGAGTCTAAACCAACTTCAAATTACTATCGTATTTTTTCAATCTGAGACTTAAACTTTAATTAATATAAAACCTTCGCATGATTTGAAATCTCCACTTCAATGTACATAATTAATTATTCCCGTTTCGTAATCTCATTACCATACTATCAGGATTAATGAAATGAAATATTGTTTATGATCCTATTTTAGTGGAAGCCGATAGCCTAAAACAGATCCAGATAATTTATAGTAATATGTTCTTAATTAAAAAATTAATTACTTATAACATTATTATAAAATTGAAACATGTGTATACATTTTTAAATATTCTAGATATGTATGTCTACGGAAAACTTTCGCTAGTCTTAACCTACTAATAACATACTACCTACCTTAATACTGCCATTGTTATACCCTAAATAATCATGGTCAAACCAAATACATTGAATATCAAAATCTATCCGCTCTAATAGGTTCTCTTATATCCGATCAAAACACTCGTATCTACGCCGTACGGCCCGCCGAACGCTCACAAACACTTTGCGGTTATGACAAACACACGTTCGTGTATTGAACAGAGCGTGTGTTGTAAACAGGGCGGGGACTCAGCGTTAAAATTAAGGCCTCGGAAGAGCGTGAAACGAAGCGTTTCACGTACGTAACAAACATACGCTACGAAAATACAGTGCCGTGAGTCCTTACCCTAATAGTAAAGGACTGTTCCGTTGGTCTAGTGGTCGTAAACGCGACTTAAGTCCTAGGTCCTAGGGACAATAAAGATCGATTATTGAGTTTTTTTTTTGTGAAGAAATTGTCAGTAACAGCTCGGAGTAAAGAAATTGGCGATGTTTCATCCGTGTACCTCGGAAAGAACGTAAAGCCTTCCTGCACATGATCTCACTCTGGTCGTTTCAGTTTATCGTCCCATCTGACTATGCGACTGAGATAATAGAGACCGCACCTGTCCTTGCGAACACACTCGGGCTCTATAATCCCGTCCAGCACAGATGGCCTGTCTCCGTTGACACTGGCTGCCGTGACCGAAATTCTGTCTGGAGGACATTATCATTATTAGTTATAGACTATTCCTAACACAAGCATTTTAAATATACTTGAAGTGGTTAGCGTTAGTCGTAATAATATTAATATGTATAATATAAGTAGTGAAGTTATTAAAAAAAATCATTCAGGATACAAAAAGGTATTTTTGTCTCATAGGTAGATCAAAACAAGTTCATTTCCAATATCAATGCGAATAAATGCAAAATAGTTATAGTATTACTCGATCACTCCGATATTACTTCACAATCATAAATTTAAAAGTGCGGGGAAATAACTTAGGAGTAAAATTATACTTTCAACATGTTCAAATTTCAATATCGTTGCTAAAGCTAAGCACAGCAAGCTAGAATCCATTACTTCCCTCCCACTCGCTTTTAGCTCAAAGCTTCATACTAGAAAGATTATACGTTAACGGAATCTTTATATATATTTACAAATTATTTTTTCAGAATATTTATATCATTTTACTTTTTTTTAGGAAATTCAATCGTGATCACATGTACTCACATGTGATCTAAAAATAACCGTAGCAATTCAGTAATGACATTGAAATGGTTATAAGTGCGACTCGGTCTAAACTGATTTATACAAATGTAGACATAAGGTTATCAAGATATACTTAATTTATACTTACTCATACGTTACACTTCGAATATAAGATAAATATCATAGCTGGTTATAGGGATAAGAGCGGTGAATAGTTAGCGAACGTGAAAATGTATGAATGTAAGAACATACACGCACAAACATACATACATACATGCACACATAAGCACACGCACACACATTTGTGGCACCAAAGGCACATATTGTCGAGTCTGATGTGGTTAAATTCCTGTCCTGTCCGAACTCCCGGTCCTGTCGCATATAAATTACACCATGTGTTGTCTGACTGTCAAAACTACTTGTCGCGTTTTTTGATCAAGAATCTCAAGATTTCTACAGCAACGGGATTATGTCACTACCTACAAGGTGGCAACAAGTTCTCGAAGAAAATGGCACATATATATATCATAATTATATGTAAATAAACATTGAAAACAATTTTTCCCCGACCCTTTTTTTATAGGACAAGGGTGACACACGAAGCACACAGTCCACCTGATGGTAAGTGGTTTCTGCGGCCCATAGACATCTACATACATCCTCTCTTACAAATCAAAATGTAGATGCGTTGTCACCCGTGAGGACTAAGATGGAATGCCTCATTTCCAGTAAAAAGGGCCTCCGGCCACCTGCACTCACCAACCGAAACGCAGAGGTAAACCTCTACTTCACGCTGGTTTTCTGTGAGGTCGTGGTACCACCCCGGTTCGAGCCGGCCCATCCGTGCGACAGCAAAAGCTGCCGCGTGGCTCTACCACTGTTAAAAACCCTATATATTCACTCGAAAAAATTACCCTTCTTCTCGGGCAATCAGGTAAAAAGGCAAATAAATCTGTAACATAACGTGGTGTTCTTCTGACAGTTGACGAAATTAACAAATTGTACCAGTAACATGCAAAGTACCATTGAAGTATAACACTACATAGTACACATTACTTCAACACAAAGAACACGCCTATCCACATTCAAACCTCAGACATTTTAAACTTCAATGTGTAATGTACACCTCCCACCGACCAAAAAAAAAAAAAAAATTAATGATTACATTTTTTTTTTTAAGTTTTAAAAATATTTTCTTATATTTTGTTTTACATTTCAAGATACTTTTATTTAATTCACTTTTTTTATTAACTTTATATATTTACTTTATTCTTCGGTAACTATTATTTATTTTTCATTTTACTGCATGGCATTAAATATCATTAATAATAATATTCATCAAATAATTGTGTCTTTTCTTTCACGTACACAGCTCGCGTATACATCATTAAGAACATGGCCAATGTATATAGTCCTTCCTATGATTCTCATTTCAGTTAATAAAATAGTTACGTACGAGTAACTTAACTTAGTCATAAAATTATATGTCATTTGAGAGAAGAATTATTTCCTTTTTTTCATATACATATTTTTAAGAATCGAGGCTCACTATTTAATCATATATCTATACATATAATAAAACTGTAAATAGCAGATGTCTGTACATTTTATATTTTTGTAATAAAAGTGATTGAGGGGTACTAAAAATAAGTAATTAAATACATTTCTACCATTTTTAGAATTTTCTGTCTGTCTGTCTGTCTGTCTGTCTGTCTGTTTGTTTGTTAACATATCACGTATAAAGTACTAATTTATATCATAAGAATTGTTATGGAAATTATAAAGTGTATCTTCGGGTTACATTTAGTTTTTATTTCATTAAAATCAGTTCATTCCATCAAAAGTTATGATAAATATTCTGAAGTATGGGTAGGGAAGTATAGGTACGAATTTGCTCAACGGTGGCTTTGTTTGAGTCATCAAGTGCATTTTAAACTAATATCATATCATAAATCATAGTTAAATTATGTAAAATAATGATATAATTATGTATATCTAAAACGCAGTAAACAAAAGTATTAAAGAACGTATTAAATATATTATACAAAAATATATTAACCTTATTTACTAAATCTGAAGCACAATAGTTAACCCATTTCTTCGATAGATGGTGGTGTTGTGAAAATGTAGTGCAATTGCAATGTGGTTTTTTCCTGTAGATGAGTTTTCATATTTACTGCTAATCTTTATTATATTACTCGCTGCCCTACTGCGTGTTGACAAACTCAATTTATTCTTTACCGCCGAGTACTCTATGTGGTAAATCAAATTTTAAAAGAGCTATTAACAATTGCGTTGGTTTTGACGAGAGTCAAACTTTATTTTTTGCTTACTGTGCAGGCACTGATTTATAAGTTCTCTTGCGTTTTATATAATGTATCAATTGCGTCAATTAATCTCTTTTATTTTTAGAATTGATGTTAGCAGCGCCATCTCTCTTTAAATATATACATATAATAAAAATGATGATAACATGTTGTGTCTCTTTCTGTACATTGTATATATATTTTGGTGGCTAAAATCATTATGGGGAACTGAAAATAATTAAATAAGAATATTTTATAATTTTTAGAATTGTCTGTCTGTCTATTTGTCTGTTATTATATGAACGCATCACGTCTAAAGTAAACCTCTTTTATTTTCAAAGAAATCGTTAAGAAAATCATAAAGCGTATCTTCGAGTTACATTTAATCTTTGTTTTATTAAAATTGGTTAATTCTATCGAAAGTAATGATTATTATTTTGAAATGTAGGTTCGAATTTGTTCAATGGCGCCATAAAATCTCAGAAATAGTAATAAAAAGATTTGTGTGTAAAAAAAACGTTCCATAATAATTAATATATTTATACTTAAAACACAAAAAGAGATTTAAAAAGGATGTTTTCTCACACAAAGGACGTAATAGATGGAGTTGTACAAATTACAAACTTTTCTGAATTGCTGTGTTGAGATTTTTCGCCGATGAATCGTATTGAGACTTACTGAAGAAATTTGTATCCATCGAAGCAATACAATGGAACCCGACCAAAATTAAAAATTTTGCAACGAAATGTCGTGATATTGTATTTATAATATGCGCAAAATCAGTACTGCCATTTTAGCGCTTTGGGAACTAGATTTAGCGCTATTTTGAAATGTATAGCGCGCATTTCGAAATTTTAGCACCTAGCTTAATCCAGCGCTTTTTGGTGTATTTAGCACACATTTCAATATTTTAGCGACTAGCGGGTTATTAACTCTTTTATAGCAGCACTGTTAGTCCACATTACCGATAATAATAATAATGACCTTTATTATTTTTTTCCACAAATAGTACATTGCAGTTTATCTTTTTCAAACATATTTTTTCCACAAAACAAAGAGCATGGGAGACGAGTCCAAACTAGGATACTCTGTGCTATGGATCTCCTGGCTTCCCCTTTAGGATGATCAGCTTGATTTTTTTTACCTATAAGCGGGGAAATCCCCTTTATTAAAGTTTTCGTTCATGGTTTTGGCAACGCATTTATTTTACTTTATTCAGTTTCAGTCAGTTGCTTAGAGCACAGCCAAGTTAAAAGTTACTTAGAAGTTATAACACAAAGAAACTGTGTAGCAACCGCAATCAGATGCTGACATCTGAAATTAAGTTGCACTTTAAAACAATTAATGACATTTTTATTGTTCGTACAGTACTAACTACTGTTGACAGCAATTGCCATAATTATAAGTCGATGTCCTGCGAAGTATTGATACATCAAAAAAATATTGCCAGAAAAAAAACTTAATGTTGTTTTCTTTATTATGATTATATAAAAAACACAAACTTTGTTTGTAGTTAATTTAGCGCGAAATCTAGGGCTTTTTTAAAGCGCTGTTTTCATGAAATCTAGCGCTTTTTGTGTTGTCCTAGAGCTGAATGAGTTTTTTTTTATCTGGCAGTACTGCCCAAAAACCCTCTATTAAGAAGTAACTTTCCTTTCAGTTTTAAGCGCGTTCAGTTCCCAGTTACAGTGAGCGTGTGTTATGCGATGACCATAAATAAAGCGCAAGGTCAAACTTTACGCGTTGTAGGAGTGTACCTCAGTACTGACTGTTTTGCACATGGCCAACTCTATGTTGCTTTTTCCCGCGTTAGTAGCCCCCGTAACCTTTTTGTGTACACCCCGGCTAAGCCTACTTCTAACGTCGTTTACACAGAAGCTCTATCATAAACGACTTAGAACTTTGATGATAATGATTTATTTAGTTACCACTTATTGATACAGTAATGAAATAAATCGTTTAATATTCTCTTACCTAAACGACAAATTCTTTATGTAAAACCTGTATACGCGAGCTACGCCGCGGGCACAGCTAGTCATAAATAAACTATTTAAATCCCTTAAATGCTTTCCTAAAAGAATAATTTCAATATATTATAAATCTTATAATTTACTGAGGTCATTCAATTTAACCAAAAATTTAATTATTTCATTTCATATTAAGATGAACAGAACAAAGAAGTCAATGTTAAGCCACGTAATCATTTTCAATAACAATAACATAATCACATAACAAAAGACAGATCAAAATACAAATTGCGATCCCAGCTGCGTAAGCGATTTGTGACACTTTTGTTTTCAATTCCAAAGTACGTTTATGGGAAAGTTTGCGATTACATCGTATGATGTTATTATTACATACATATACACAGGATACGTGTAAAATAATAGATTTATTTTTATGATTCTTATTTATACATAATTTTAGATAGTTACTTTAATTTTACATCCATCAAAAAAAATGCGTTATTTTTTTTTTTTTTAATTACAATTTCTGGGAGTATGATATTTACTATATCGTTTACAGAAAATAATTGAATAATCACTGTAACACATATCAACTTTACACAACAAAACATTAAAATTTAAACATTCAAAAGAACAATTTTTTTTTTAAGTAGGTTATTACATAAATTTAAGGTCCTTGCTTTTATAAAAGAAAAGAAAAGCTAACACTTATAATTAATACTTAATAGTTTTAACTCTTTTCAAATTGAATCTTACATTTAAATAAAATTTACTATAGGAAAAAAAAACATGTGATATAGAGATATAAGGAAATGTGTCAATGAGAAGGACACGTTTTGCTTACTCGGTTCAATAGTTTAGCTTGATTTATTTTTTATTTTTACATTTAGTTAACTATTAGGTATTTATTTAACTTCTTTATCAGATATTCTTTATTACCAAATTTTACCATAACTTTCAAAATGTTTTATTATGAATACACTTAAAATGTATCTGAAAATTCTGGCATTAAACACCTTTTAATTTACGTATTAAATATTTTACATTGCATTGTGTCATAATAAATTTACATACATTACCAAGTATTCATTATTATAAATGTTATTTATCATTAAAAGTCGTAAACGCATTAATACCTTTTTAAGATTACATGACTCCTAAGAAATGTGTTTATCTCATTTGAAATATAGATTTATGAAAACATAGGTTATTACACAAATATAAGTTTATATAGCAAAATATATGTTTGTATAGTATTTTTGGTATATAATAACATAATATTTGGTTTTATTGTCTATAAAAGAAAAAAATATTACATTATGAAACTTATATAAGTAATAGCGGATCGATACTGTTTCGACTTGATTTTAAAACAATATATTAACCAAATTTAATTGAAAATTGTTCAACTTTTACATAAACAAAAAAACATAATATAAAATATAAAATTCAAGGTTAAATTATTATTTTAAGGAAAAAAATCTTGTAAATTCATATAAAATATACGCGAAATATATGCGCGAAAATGTTTTTTTTTTCATATTTAATTATTGATGTTTTTGTGTACATGCGGTTGTGTGTCTATAATTACAACATGTTTAATTTGTGAGTATTAAATAATTGTTAGTTGGCTGAAATGTGCGCCATGCACTGTACTTTATTGTATAAATATAATATTTATACTCTACTCTGATTACGTTCGTATCTCTAATTTATTTCAACATCTCCTTCCTATTTTTTTTTTATTATGTTGAATTTTGAACTTTGATTAATTGATTCTATATAATACGAAACAATCTTTTATAACTATTCATTATTTTTATAATGTAATTATTATTATTACGTGTATAATATGTACCTATTGCAATAATAATTTATATTATGATTTTATTTTATTTTAAGCCCTATACTTTAAATTATTGCGATTATGGATAAAGTATATTATTTGCTATATGATTATAACACGTGTATTATATTAGGTATTTATTTAATTATACATGCAGTTATGTGGATCGATCCTATAGGTACTACATGTGCAACTAGTAGGTAGCATTTTGGGTAGCATCCTAGTAAAGAAATGCAAATAACTACCTATCTCACTTTATAGATTTGGTCGGGGATCCCCTTAATACCTTGTATGTAACACATTTTATTTTTTGTCATGTCCTTTTATGATTTAAAATTTTCTCATTTCATTGTACTTAATTTCATACCAGTACGACTACTCCTATTTACTTTGTTTAAATTATTAGGCCTTAAGTTATACATATATGTATTTATATTTTCTTTTATAATTCTCGTATGTACATACTTTCTTTCCTTTCATAATAATTTATTCCTTTTGACCTTTTAGCTAGCTTAATTTGTTTTCGTAATTCTATTCACTTATATATTTATTTATTTATTAGATATCGGGAATCGGAGTATTAATTCACTTCATTTATATTTTATTTCGTGATATTTATCACGCGGGTACTTTATAAATATGGGCCCCCCATTTACTTGGGTATTATATTACATTTTCATAACATTCATTTCATTTTATTGGTACATTAACTTTTTTTTATCATACTATCTCAAGGTAGAACTGTACCTTGGGTTGTGCGCACAACCTTGAGGTCAACTTTTAAGTCATTTTAAAAGGACTCCAACAATTGTCACGGAGGAAAACTAAGTTCACACTATGATCCAATGAAGGATGTGACCCCTATGTACCATTATTAAGGGTAACAAATTTAAGACTTCTCTGGTCCCCAACAGTACTAATATGAGTAAACTCGTTCACATCTCATTTGTACTGAAGGTATTGTTCCCTAGTACCCGTTACTTCCGATTTTATCATCCAATCATGGAAACATACCCTGCTCGAGGACTATATGCTTTACCAGTGATGGACGTTCCCGTATCTCTCCATGATTTATTTATCAAGGTCATTATAATATGTTTTATTTCTATTCTCTTAATAAACCATTTTGCTTCTTTATTTATACATGACCCGTGTTTTTTTTTTTTTTTACATCTTAATATCTGTTTGGGTGTATCGGGTATTTTTATTCACTTGCATGCTCCACTTCCATATACTAATTTGCATTATTCTCGCTCATAATGAGTTCCATACCAAGAGTTTAAGCATTCATCAATATTTGGGTGATCAGTCCAATATTGAGGAAACTTAGCAACTCGATCATTCGTATTCACACTTTCGAACATTCTTTTCTTCCATTCCTCATATCTTTTAATTACATACATTCTAATTTTGTACAAATTGGATAACATTTTTGTCAGTCTATTTTTTTTTTGCCGTTTTTAACTGTTAGGGAACATTATTATTAAACCTCTTAATTATTTTTATTTTATTTTACAGTATTTCATTATTTTCATATTTATGTTACACGTTATTATTATTTATATTTATTATTATCCACGTGTTTACAGGTCATTTCTTATTTATTTTTTGATATTATTATTTTCGTCTTTATTAGAATGTTGTTATGATTTATTTTTATGCACCTGTTCATATATCGCATGTTGCTCTCTATTGTTTTAAGATAAGCTCATTGCATAACATGTCATATTTATAGATATATCATTCATAAGAAAAGTTTAGCATACTTATTATATTCACTGTGTAAAGATTGTTACATTTGAATTTTGAATTGAAATTGAATTTAACTTATCTAGATTAGTTTGTGGTCGTTAAAAGAAAAAGTGTTATTTTACTATAAAATATGAAAAAATTAATTTATGATGAACTATAGTAAATTTAAGGACATAAAAATGTAATAAATCACATTATTTCATTAATTTTTGCACGACACAGTTATAAAATAATATAAGACAATAACTGAAAAAAGTGAATATAAAATCGTCTTGTACCTTAATAAAACATGCCACAGAAGTGCATACATAACTTAATTTATAATTATTGCTTTTTAATTATTTTTTCAGATACAGTAATAAGATATTAAAAAATCAATTGAATCGTAAATTATCTGATAATTACTTTCAATTTAAACATAGGTGTATTAAATATAGAATATTTAATACTTAAATTCATAAAATATAATAGTAAAAAGAACATAAAACAATCACAAATTGATAAATAAAGTTTTTGATGGAGATAAAATCACAAAGGTGGGAAGTTACCTCTTAATATCTTCTTTGTACTTTCTGACTCAAATTTCACATTCTTCTGGGCTAAGCTTCCTAGGGTACAACTGCTGTTCCTTTCTTCATTATACTTCTCATAATTATCAATATTAAGTATTTTATTCTTCATATTACCTTTGAAATTTTCATAAAGTTTATCTTTTTAAGTTGATCTTCATTAGTTTATTAAATACTTTCTGTAATTTTCTTTAAAAAAATAGTAATATCAGTCCTTTTCTTATATTCTTATTATTTTTCGTCACGTCCGGTATTGCCGTTAATATTTTTTTCATAATTTAATTTAGATTTCTTATAATATTTTTTTTCCTTTTAAGTAATAGGCCGCGGCGGTGCGCGTGCATTGTCGCAGCGCACCGCCTGGCAGGGTCGCCATGTAATGTCGGAACTCGGAAGGTGCTGAATGAAGGAGACGTGTTGCTTGTACAAGAACTTTAATTATACTGTCCTCTATTCTATACTTAATACTAATTTTATAAATGTATATTGTCGGAGGTAAAGGGGAGTCTACAGGGCACTACAAATGGAACATCCAATACTTGAAAATGCTCACTAAGCTATCCAGGGGATAACAATAGTAATTCTTCGACAACTTTTTAAATCGCTATATGAGCTTATACAAAACAACGCCAAGGAAGATTCTCACTGCTCATTTCTGACAGTGTTGATTAACTCACACTGACTCGCGCTATATGTACCTTACTGCATGGGTTGACAGATTTCGCATATCATCCAAACATTTTTGTTATTTTCATATCAGTCTTACTGCGGGTTTTCTCACGATGTTTCTGATAATATGGCAAATAAAAATTTGCATTCAAGCGCTTATCCTCTATACTTCCACAGAAAATAGGTATTTGTCCTCCTCCTGTCCCGTTCTGCGAACTCTCATATTTAATCAGCGTAACAAGACATCCTTTGAAGTTTATCTTTATAACTAATTGATCTTACTTGATTTTTATTATAGAAACATATATTGTAAAATTATATATAACAACAACAACTCTATTGTTGATATAATGTGCTATATTACACAATACACGAACGTAACAACTTATACTTTTTAATGCGTCATCTATATCCTAGACTTTGACGTATAAAGAACAATTTACTTGCAAAAGTTCCCTCAAAACGCAAAGCGTGAATCTCTGAACTGGCTACAGGATTATATTATATTTGAAGAAGCCTTAATTGACTTAGTCTATAAATTAAATATGTAAATGAATTGACCTCGCCACAGGACACAGAGTTTAGAATGTAGTCAGGCTTATCACTTCGGTATTGGGAGCTTTTAGTTCCTTTGAAAACAAGGGTCTTGCGATGACTTCGTTAGTGGAGTTTGTTGCATTAATTGTGCAAATGTATCCTAAGTCTTTCAATACGGTTTCGCTTAAGACATCTTATAATTAAGTTTTGTCAGTTTATCTGTTAATGCTAAATTATTATTATTGTCTCCAGCAAAATAAAATTGTTATAGTGTAATCGTTACCTACTGGTTTATTTAAAATTGTATATATCAAAAGTAAAATAAATTTCTATAACGTTGTGCGGTATTCTCCTCTCTATTGGAAGTTAATTAATGATTTACACACAATAATTAACACCACATAAAGTCGATGAATGCGGATGTTCCAATCATGAGTTTTGGTATTGAATAGAACGCAACATTCGAGACTCGTATGCCTGTTTTGCTTCAATCACACATCTAAAATTAACTTTGTCGCACAGCATGAATAGAACTGAACATACAGTGTCGTGTAATTCAAAGTAGAACCCTAATCCATTTTCCAACACATATGCCTATTCCACTAATACATTTTAAATACGACATCACAAAACCTGACATTCTAATTTGTTAGATGATGAATTCAAACTTAAACAATATGATAAATAATAATAAAGTTAAAAATAATAAAAGTTGATACTTTGGTGAATAAATATCAACGTTGGTGAAATTTTTAAAGACACTACTCCATTTACCGAGAACTATGGTAATGTAATTTTATAATCAAATCATATAACAATGATTAAAGTGTAAGACGACGTAATAGTTTTGTTAAACATCACCTTGTCTTTTTGCTTTTTATGGTTAATTGCGCAAGCAAGAGAGCAAGAACATTAGGCGAGTGTTATTATTTTATACTATGTTCTTTTCTACTGTGTAGCGGCGGTGTAAGAATATCCACCACCCCATAATTTAATCCCGTGGGTGTAGTAAGGATGGACAGAGGGAAACAAATCAGGAGATGGGCAGCAGCGTTTTCCTAATAACTAAACAAAAATAAAAAATTGCAATTTTATTTAAGGAACTATACTTTTTTTAGTATAGGTGTACCGTACCGTGTGTTCTATTACTAGACACAGTTTACCCGTGTACACATAGACTTATTATATTACTGCTGTATTAGCTCATTGAAGCAACTTTAAAGCGGAAATATAAATGCTCTTTCATCCAATCCTATAGGATTTTCGAAAAATCCTGAAAGTAGATACTAGTGATGTGTAACAAATTAGCACACAGTCCAGTGAATGAAAAGTTTATGCTCTGGCCTATAGACTCCTCACATCTATCGCCAAATGGAATGCCTCGTTAAAAGGGAGACCCTTCGCCAATTATTATAAAACAAAGCAGTGTTATACTGCCATTTTATGTAGATATTCTGTGCAAGAGTCTGTTCCCGGCCGAGCCGAGGTATTTATGCTACAGCCATATGCAACGTCGCTTTATCATGTAAAAGTATTATGTTTCAATTGTGAACTTAACCCACTCAACCCTTAATTCCAGACAATATTATATGTAGTATGTGCCCACACCAATGATTACTTTTGAGTTCAGATATTATACACAAATTATTTGTTTTGAGGTACTTATTATTGACATGTCTGCTATTTAAAAATAAATATTAAATATAATTAATAGATAATACATATTGTTAAATGTGTCTTTCATTTAGTTTTATAATTAACTAATTGCACTATAATATTATTTTGCATAATTACAAATGAAGCTTTAGGAGTAACGCACTTATGTTTCCTTGCTTATAACTCTTTTTGTATTTACATTAGCTGGACTGTATGAGATGGATAACGAACAGATACTAGTCGAAGTATTTATCAGTAACGTGAAGATGGAAACAAATTCGTTTATGTGCACAGTGATAATTATCAATTTCGGTGTTTTTTCACAATTCTATTTGGTGAATTTTACTTGGTAGGGCCATGCTGCGGCTGTACTATAGCTACAGCATTAATGGGTCGGCCCGACCGGGGTGGGATCACTCTCTCACAGAATACCAGCGTGAAATAGCCGAATAATGCTCTATTTCGCATGTTGGGGCCGCAGCGTCTACTTACTTTCAGATGGACTGTGTACTCGATTGTCACCTTTATTCTATAAAACTTAACGTCGGCAGCTGAAAAGTAGTTTGGAAATCCAAAAGTGCACGCCTCATGAGCGTTTCGTTTATTTTGATGAAAAATAAAATTGTATTCCTGACTTATTAAAATATAAATAAAAATATTATTTTCGTGTTTTAAATTTATTTTATTTATTTTAACAGGTAGTATCGTCTACAGGGAAAGAAATAATAACGTTTACCAAAATAAATCGATTACATAAAGTATAAAATCGATATAGGCTGTATAGAACATTTGTCCTTTGTCTATTAAGGGCTAAAAAACGTGTCGATTGTAAAACACTACCTAATATCGTAAATAATAATCTCCCTATCTAAAGGAGAAGTTTAATTTTGTGGGGCTTCCGGGGGAACCCTTACGCTCTTCGAGAAAATTCATTTTAAGTGTGCCAACTCACAATACATCATTTTTCAATAAATCTTTTACTGTCCAGTCTATTAAGCTCTGGAATGCCCTACCTTTGCATATACGTGAGGCACAAACTATTGTTATCTTTCAGCGATTACTTAAAGAGCATTACTTGTCTCAATCGTTCGGACACCGTTAGGATAGATTGTGTGATTATGTATTTATTGTATCTATCAGCTTTATATTATTGTTTGAGGAATTTTGTATATATATATATATATATATATATATATATATATATATATATATATATATATATATATATATATATATGCAAAACCGTTTTCAGTGCCTAGAAGACTGCAATGAAGTGGACGATTTGAATGACAAGCTCGTGGAAACTGTCCATGCGGTCGGAGCTAAGTTCTGCAAGACCCGCCGCAGAAGAACACAAAAACTCTCCGATCACACTCTTAATCTCATGGCTGTTAGACGGGAGATGAAGCTACATTCTTCAACAGATTTGACAGCATACAGGCAACTGAACAGACAGATCTCCAAATGCATGCGGCGGGACTTACGCAACTTCAATACAGCTCGTATTGAAGAAGCGATCGAGCGGAACCAAGGCTCCAAAGTCTTTGCCAGAGATCTGTCTGCCAGAAAGAGCCAACTGTCAAAGCTGAAGACCGAATGTGGCAGCATCGTTTCCGGGGCACCTGAGATTTTGAGTGAGATTGAGAGGTTCTATGGGCAGCTGTACACGTCATCGTTGGAGCCACACGCAAGTGTGAGTAACGATCCAAGAGCGAGTCTTATCCGACATTATTCCGATGATATCCCGGACGTCAGTCTGAGCGAGATTAGAATGGCTCTCCAGCACCTTAAAAACGGCAAGGCCCCAGGCCAGGATGGAATTACAGCGGAGCTTCTGAAAGCGGGTGGAAAACCGGTACATGAAGTCCTTCAGAAGCTCTTTAATTCCGTCCTCCATGGTGGCATTACACCGGAGGCGTGGAGCAGAAGTGCGGTGGTCTTGTTCTTCAAGAAAGGCGACAACGCTCTTTTGAAGAACTACAGACCGATTTCCCTTCTGAGCCGCGTCTACGTGCTGTTTTCGAGAGTCATTACGAATCGTCTCGCGCGCAGACTTGACGACTTCCAGCCTCCCGAACAAGCCGGTTTCCGAAAAGGCTTTAGCACCATAGACCACATACATACCCTTCGGCAAATTGTACAGAAGTCCGAAGAGTACAATTTGCCACTATGTCTGGCGTATGTGGACTATGAGAAAGCCTTTGATTCCGTCGAAATTTGGGCGGTGCTGCAGTCCCTTCAGCGATGCCAAGTTGACTGTCGGTATATCGAAGTGTTGAAGTGCTTGTACAGTAGGGCTACGATGGCTATCCGAGTACAGAACCAGAGTACGAAACCTATCCAATTGCAGAGAGGTGTAAGACAGGGTGACGTCATATCCCCGAAACTCTTCACCGCTGCATTGGAAGATGTTTTCAAGCTTCTGGACTGGAAAGGATACGGTATCAACATCAATGGCGAGTACATCACTCACCTTCGATTTGCCGACGATATAGTCCTTATGGCAGAATCGCTGGAGGACCTAAGCACTATGCTCAATGACCTCAATAGTGTTTCCCAACGGATAGGTCTTAAGATGAACATGGACAAAACAAAGATCATGTTTAATGTCCATGTCACACCTATGCCGGTAGTTGTTGGGAACACTAAGCTCGAAGTTGTTGACGAGTATGTTTACCTGGGACAAATAGTCCGATTAGGTAAGTCCAACTTCGACCGAGAGGTCAATCGACGGATTCAACTCGGTTGGGCAGCGTTCGGGAAATTACGGCACATCTTCTCGTCAGGTATACCTCAAAACTTGAAAACGAGACTGTACACCCAGTGCGTGTTGCCAGTGATGACATACGGAACTGAGACGTGGTCCTTCACTGCTGGCCGGATGAGGAAGCTCAAGGTCGCTCAGCGAGCTATGGAGAGGGCTATGCTCGGAGTTTCTCTGCGTGATAAACTCAGAAATGAGGATATCCGCAGTAGAACCAGAGTGACCGACATAGCCCAACGGATTAGTAAGCTGAAGTGGCAATGGGCCGGCCATATAGCTCGAAGAACCGACAACCGATGGGGAAGAAAGGTTCTCGAGTGGCAGCCTCGTACCGGCAGGCGAAGTGTAGGGCGTCCCCCCACTAGATGGAGTGACGACCTGGTAAGATTTGCAGGAAGTCGATGGATGCAGGTGGCTCAGGACCGTGCTTTGTGGCATTCTTTGGGGGAGGCCTATGTTCAGCAGTGGACTTGTGAAGGGCTGTAATGATGATGATATATATATATATATTGATATATATGTGTTGTGTGTATATTTATATATATATATGTGTATATGTACGTATATGTATATATGTGTATGTATCTATGTATATGTGTATATGTGTATGTATATGTATATATTATATGTGTTACCTTATATTTTATTATGTGTTAGTAATTTATATTATTTCATGTATTACTTAGTTATTTATATCTTTTTTTTTTGCATTTATTATTTGTATATTTATATTGCACCACCTACCACCTACCTATTCATTGTTTGTATTACTTTACACCTTTGGTTGCCTGGAAGAGATCGCTATGTAGCGATAAGGCCGCCAAATTGTACATATTATAATCAGATTTTTGTTATGACATTTGTATATTTGTTCGTAGTGTACAATAAAAGTATATTCATTCATTCATTCATAATATCGCTTCGCGTTATGAGGCGTGCAATATATGCATATTAGGTATTTATTAGTAGTTCCGTGCCAAAATTAGCAAAACTAATATTTATCATAGCATTATATTTTAAAATGTAAACCATTTTGCAGCAAAACTTAACTCCTGAGATTATTGATTTCGCATACATCTTCCCTTAAAAATGTTTTATTTATTATGTTTGTATAAATATAAACAGGCTGTTCGGTAGCCTTAAAAAACATAAAAATATATTCCAAGGCATGATTTTTTTAAACTAACATTTTTTCACGAATTCGTGTACACCATGACCACAAATGAATAACAATTTCAAGGCGCAGCTATACACAACAAGTGTAAATTGTTTAAAAATAGACGGCGTGAGCGTTATAATCTACGAAATATTTTGATTAATGTAGCAATGACCATACTGGTTTCAGTATAATGGGTCACATATATATACATACATGGACTTAAAATATTCGAAATAAGATTTTATTTATTAGCAACATTTTTACGATAGACCGGCGAGCCGGCGTCAGTTCAATCCTGTTTAGTGATCCACTCGCGCTTCTTGTGCATTCTTACAGTTTAATCGCCACTCGACTAACATGTTACGGTGCGTACACATTATATAACATAACATGTTATAAATATAACGTGACACAAATGTTATATAACTCGAACGGCAGAACGACAAACGACAATGTCATATAACATTGTTATATTGAATTGTCATTCTAATGTGTACATTATTGTTATATGTTGCAATGTTGAAAAACAATGTTACATAATGTGGACGTGTTATAAAACAGTTGAAAAGTTATACAATATGTTACTTGGTCTGCACGCACCCTTAGATTACTATTTTGTATATTATTTATTGAATACTAGTAACTACTACCCAACCTTGGGTAGTCATCATAATGGTGATGATGATGACTACCCAAGGTTTTACAATTGCAATGCAATTCCGCGCAATTATTAATAGTGTAAAATAACAATACAATATAACATAATTTTACAAACCAGGCTGATATAAATATATTATGTTCTTATATAAACTATAAATATTCTTTGTATTACCTTAGAGAAAATAAAGACAGAATCATAACAGAATTTACACACACCTACCTAATATAGTAACTAGGTAGGTGTGTATAAATTCTGTCATTGCTTACTGTAGGTATTCAATGGGAGTGCAAATGCGGCAGACTATTGCAGATGAATACACGATAAACGCCGAAAGAGGGAATACGCGTGTAATACGCAAATATTCCTGACCTGATGCAGATTCATCAGGCTAAATAAATAACTGGCGCAATATTGCGCTCTTGTCAAAAGAATCCATATTTCATCATTTTTTTTTATTTAAATTAAATAAAATTAACAATGCACGAAATTGTAGCTTTGCATTTAACATCAGTCTCCTCTCCCACTAGAAACTCTACATTAAATAATAATGTGAAATACAATCGATCGATATCATCCGTCTACTCGTGAGGACAAAATTTTGCACTCAAATTGAATATCGTTATTAGCATTCGCAAACTGCAGATTGGGCAATGGCATTCACACATGCATAATTAATATTAATCCGCTCAGCTACCATTTAATTAACATCAATGTCGTCATTCATTAGAGAACCCATTAAATCTTACAGTAAGTAAACCAAACGAAGTAGCTTTCAAATAGACAAATAAAGGTACACCTTCATTACCTTCCTTAATTTATCTTAAGAGTGTGTATACTCGATTAATTAATTTAAAACACAAACTAAAACTATTTTAATATCATGAAACCACTTTATGTTGGAATGGATTGGGAAATCTATGAAGTAAATTTTAACTACGCAAGAATTAAGAAAAGCTTTTGCGATATTTCAGTATCCCAATGCCTGTAAGCTCTCCATCTCTCCTGAATTCCTGGTATTATATTTATATTATACACATGCGACCCGCCCCAGCTTCGCACAGGTGATTTCTACCTACCGAGTCCAAATCAAAACCAACAAAGAATCTAAACCATCTAGTGACCCATTCAAATACAGACACAAAATTTCATCAATATCGGTCGAGCCGTTTTTGATTCTTAGCGAGACTAACGGAGAACAATTGATTTTTATATATAGAAACCAGCTGTTCCCGGTGAGTACATTCCGCCTGTTGCACCGCCCCCGAGCGGTTGTGTACAGGTAGTTCGCGTGCCTAGCGTCCCAACGCTAGTGCCCCCCGCTCCGCGCCTCGCGCTTTTCAGATAGTGAGCGCCTAGCGCTGAAGTCCGGTAAGTGTTTTCTGCTAACTCTCAGTTCTCACCCCCCCGCCCTAGGTCGGGGAGGTTGGCTGACCGCTTGTTTTATATTGTAGAACACTAGATACTAGTGTATAAGTTTATTAGTATATTTTATTACATATCTGTTTATTATATTCCGTGTATCTGTTTCTTGTAAAACGTTACTTGCTCTTTTCAGAGCAAGTCCCTGTTCTTTTGAGAACAGGGGTCTGTTTCTTGGATTAAGAGCGTCCCGTTCTTTTCAGAACGGTGATCCCGCCCTTACTGTTAGGTTCAGAACGTCTCTGTTCTTTTCAGAACAGCATCCCCCCAGCCCCATTAGTTCTCAGCATCATGTCCAAACAAGACATCATAGGTTCCATCATGTCAGGCCTTAATAGGCTGGATAATTCGGCTCTCACCGCAATAGCGGCAACTATTGCCTCATATGCCCCTCAGGCAACTCAACCGCCGCCCGTTATAGCGGACTACCTCGCGTCACGTAATTCGTTCGCGCCGCTCGAAATCGACATGGAGTGCTCTCACTCCGATTCCGCGTCATCAACATCTGCCTCCCGGAAGAGGCCTGCCAAACAGTCCGGCACCAGGACATCGGAGTCCTCTGACTCCGATGATACCGGTGACTCCAATACATCGTCGTACACCACGGTGTCGTCAAAGCGCGCAGCGAAGCGCGCCGCGAAAAACCGTTCGCCCCCCGCCGAAGCGGCCCGTGCCGCTCCCCCCACCCCCGCAGCCCCCGCCGCTGCCGCGTCTACCTCCGCAGCCCCCGCCGCTGCCTCGACCCCCTTAGATATTGCAGCGCCGTCGAAGCCGGCTTCACGTTGCGCTCCGCAACTCGCGAAAAAACCAGTTCCGCCCCCTGTCTTTTTGAGAGACAAGGCGGAGTTCACCAGACTTAGCAAGATATGCTACGACTCTGGAATTAAATATGACATAGCTACGAACATGGGCGTAGCGATAAAAATAGTTCCCCAATCTATTGACGATTTTCGCCGACTCACTAGGCTTTTCACTAATGAACGAGTATCGTACCATACATACGCTCTTCCGGAAGAGCGTAAAGTCAAGGCCGTCATCCGAGGCGTCCCGTTCGAACTCTCCAACGAGGAGATTCTTGATGACCTTAAGTCACAAGGATTCCCCGTCGAAGCTGTTCATAAAATGCACAGTAGGACCGGGTTGAGATACCCGATAGTCTTAGCTATCTTAACCAACGTTCCGGAGGCGCAAACCATCTTCCGGCAAGTACGCACGGTGTGCGGCTTGTCGGGAGTTAGGGTTGAGTCACCGCATAGGCGCGGTTTCCCGGCGCAGTGCCACCGCTGCCAACTATATGGTCACGCGGCGGCCAATTGCTCCGCCCCACCCAGGTGCGTTAAGTGCCTAGATCCACACATCACCAAAGAGTGTCCCCGGCCTAAAGATGCCGTATCCCCGCCCGCGTGCGTCCTGTGTCAACAGACAGGCCACCCGGCAAGCTACAGAGGATGCCCGTGCGCTCCTCGTCCTCGTATAACTAGACAGGTCCCACCGCCGGTAAATGACCGTTCATTCCCGGCGTTATATGTTAGGAGGCCCCGTCAGGGCGTATCTCAGCCGTCTCAGGGCGTTGCAAGACCCCCTCAGGGTCCCCCGAGACCACCAAAAGCACCTATTAGGCCACCTCCGGGCTTCTCAAAGCCTACACAGGCTCCAGTTTTTCCCTGGGGCCCCAAAAAGGTCGAAACACCGCAGGCAACCTCTGCTCCGCAGCAGAAACAGCCTACAATCGCCGATGACCTTAACACGGTTTACGCCGCGATAAGGAACATCGACGTTAATGAAATTGCTATATTAGCAAACAAGTTGCGCGCCGCTCGGTCCCCTCAGGACCGTCTTCTGGCTCTCGTAGAGCACAGTAACCTATTGCGTTCGTTGTAAGTTAAGTTAACTTAATTAACTTAGCTTACAATGACAGAGCCTTCCGCTCTGCCTAAAAGTCACGGTCGTATCAAGCCCAAAGGGCTATCGCTTATTTCATTTAACATTCGCGGATTGCGAAATAACCTCCCAGAGCTTAAGCTCTTCCTTAAAGATCGCGAAGCTGATTTTCTCCTCTTACAGGAAACCAACCTTAAAAACAAAGACACTAAAGGCTTATCCATTAAAAATTATTCTCTTCTTCGTAATGATAGGCACGACCGCCGAGGCGGTGGCACGGCCATTTATTACAAGAAGACACTACATTGCTCTCTTATTGATACTCCGCAGCTTACCAATATGGAAGCTACGTTATGCAGGTTATCTATGACGGGACATCAGTCTTTAGTCATAGCCTCCTGTTACATTCCCCCTAAAAACCTCCCCCTCAAAGATGATTTTGAGGCAATCTTATCTCTTAGTAATTCAGTTATTATGTTTGGAGATTTTAACTCTAAACATACTGAATGGACATGCCGTACGATTAATACTAATGGTAGGACACTGCGTGATATAACGCAGTCTCTTGACTTAACCGTTTTCAGCCCGCTCGGTGCAACGCACTATCCCGATGCTACCGATTTAAACCCAGATGTACTAGATTTTGCGTTACTCAAAGGAGTTTCACTCAACCTCAGGTCTATTGAGACACTAGACGATATAGGATCCGATCACCGACCGGTCTCCCTTATTCTTGGCCATCAGCCTCCCCCTATTATAACTACGAAAACCTTTACTAACTGGAAAGGTTTCAAGGACTCCCTAGCAAAAGCTATGGACTCGCAGGACTCCCCTAATTACCTATCGTCGGATTTAGACTTAGACAAAGTCTTCTCCGTAAAAATCGACACCGCGGTCGAATCACTTTCAACCCTAATTAAATCCTCCCTTAAGGAGAATGAAAGGGTCGTCCCGGTTGCTAATACTAATGGGCTTCCCCTATATATTAGCAACATATTAAAAGCTAAAAAAGCTGCTTTCCGGAGAGCAGCTAAATATCCCACCCCCGAATATAGGCATACGGCTAATCGTCTTCAACGAAAACTCCGTTTGCACCTTTCTGAATTTCGAGACCTCCAAAGGAGTGAACTCATGGAGAATATAACTCCTTCTCATACAGCGTACTATCAGATGGCTAGAGCCTTCCGTATAGACGCTACAGCTCACACTCCCCCTCTCTCCCGCCCCGACGGTACGGTTGCCTTCGAGGACGACGAAAAGGCTGAGTGCTTTGCAGACAGCATTGCCGCACAATGCTCTCCTAGCTCTCAACCTGTCGACCCCTCACACATTCAGGAAGTGGAAGATGAGGTCCGCCGCCGGAACTCACCCCCCACATCCTCTGACCCTATCACTGTGTCCAATGATGAGATCTCATCCATCATCAAAGGACTTAAGCCCAAAAAGTCTCCGGGCGCGGATGGCATATCCAACCAAGCCCTTAAAAACTTTCCAGAGCAGGTGTTAACCCTCTTATCTATTATCTTTAACGCCTGTTTCAATCTTAGTTATTTTCCTACTACTTGGAAAGAGGCAATTGTCATTGGTATTCCCAAGCCAGGCAAGCCTCTAAACCTCCCCTCCAGTCATCGTCCCATTAGCCTCCTAAAGGCCATGGGCAAACTCTTTGAAAGAGTCATTCAAAATCGAATGAGGCGCCATCTGTTTCCCACAGACGGTGACCCCCTTATCATCCCACACCAATTTGGTTTCCGTGCGAAACACTCGTGTCCACAACAAGTACACCGCATTGTGGAATATGTCCTCAGCGGTTTTTATCCACGTCGACTAAAGACAATCGCGGTCTTTTTCGACATTGCCAAAGCCTTCGACCGCGTCTGGCACGAAGGCCTTATTTTCAAATTATATAAGATAGGACTCTCCGATCGTCTAGTACGTCTCATTGCCTCTTACCTACAACATCGTAACTTTCGATTTAGACACGAAGGCACGTTATCCTCTCAGCGCCCCATTAAAGCTGGTGTTCCTCAGGGATCAGTACTAGCTCCCCTCCTGTACATCTTGTACACCAACGACATTCCAATCCCGTCGAATGGTGTACAGCTCTCACTCTTCGCAGATGACACTGCTCTATACTTCAAAAGTCCTAGAATATCTTCAGCAAGGAACAAGATCCAAAAGTCAGTCGATGACCTAGGAGATTGGTTCCAAAAATGGCGTATCGATGTGAACCCGGAGAAGAGCTCCGCAGTTCAATTCGATATTAAAAGACGCCGTAATAAAAACAAGAAAAATACTCCACCTATACGAATGCTAGGGACCCCTGTCCCATGGCAAATGTCAGCAAAATATTTAGGCGTCACCCTTGACTACAGGCTTACTTTTGAGTCTCATGTCAAAAGAGTAACACGTCTAGCTCGTTTATACCTAGGTAGGCTTAACAGTATGTTAGGCCGACATAGTAAAATGTCACTAAGAAATAAGCGAACCCTTTATAAGGTTTGTATACGTCCCGTAATGACTTACGCGGCCCCCGTATTCGCACACGCCGATAATAAAATTATTAACGAACTACAAGTAGTTCAAAACTTATTCTGTCGTCGAGCTACGAACGCACCTTGGTACGTCCGTAATGCCGATCTTCACCGGGATTTAGAAATCCCAACAATTCAGCAATTTACTAAAACTCTCTCTGAAAACTTTTTTAAAGTTTCAGAGTCGCACAATAACTCATTAATTCGTGAGGCAGTAACTTATACCGCCCCACTCCCTTCCCGCTATACCGTCCGCAGGCCGAGAAACACTCTCTCGGACCAGCCAAATAAACTTTCAAGCGACCTGAACTGCCTTCTGGCGGCTCAGGCCAATACTAATTAAAGTAAAAATTATTTAAAATCAATATGCCTTCGTAGGCAGTCCCTAAACGGCACTTAGCCGTCTGCGCCCTCTTTTCCCAAAAGATATGGCATGTGAAGCTTTCAACAGCTGGTTGCCAGTCCCCAAAGGCAGTTTTTAGAGGGTATCACTTAGGTTCCCCTTGTAGGTCGTGAGTCCCTCATAACCACGATGGACCGGCCATCGTGGTATGCGTAATGCATTTTCTGCCTCCCTTCGGGGTAGCCCATTTCCAATTGCTTCGGGCGCAAAAAAAAAAAAAAAAAAAAAAAAAAAAAAAAAAAAAAAAAAAAAAAAATCCCGGTGAGTTCGCCCGTGTGGAATTCATAATGATTGGATTTCATGATTTTTTTATTTTTTGCGAGGAACCCTAATTCTTTTTCTAAAATAAAAGTAGCCTAAGTTACTCCTTATAATATCAGCTATCTGCCTGAAAGTCTCGTCACAATCGGTACAGCCATTTGGGGATGAGTTGGAACAAACAGACAGACAGACAAACAGACAGCTTTATTTTTAAATTGTTTTTTTGTTATAAGTACCATAAATAATTTCATATGCATTCAGTAAAAAGCTGTTATTTTGACATTGCAAACACACACTTCAATTTTATTTATTTGTATAGATAAGTAAAAATACCAATATAAAAATAATGAATAGGATGGTCTTCTAATATCGATTTATATTTGTCAATTGAACAATTGTCATTCAAAAAGTAATTTATGAACAAAGAATGTAGATTCTTACCAAAATAATAGTAAAGGTCAAACCCCACGCGAGAAGTATTATGTTAAAAGCAACACAAAACGGATTTATAGAATATGTACAATCCAACCAATATCAATTATAGGATTATCAATTTTAGAAAACTAAGTTTACACATACGCTGCTAAAACCAAAACCACAAGCCACGGATAAATAATTAAGCACCCGATAACTACATCAACTTGTAAATGTATTAAACCACATTTAACACAGTGAGGTAAAATAAGTTACACGTTCTACTGCTGGGCACAACCTTCTCTCTTTTCTGTAAGGGGATGAAATTCATATTTTTAGTAGTACTCGTACTCGTTATGGAGTTCTCGCGTTAATATATATGTAGGTTGTCCCGAAACTCAACGTTAATCTTGTACGGAGCGGTAGATTAATCGGTATTAACAACATTTGTAAAATCACCAGCGCATTCACGTTGTCTTCTTTGCAAAGGGAATATGTAAAGGTATATCATCTCTGTGTTATGATAAGATACCTGCATTGCTGGCAGGCAGGTGGCAGTTGGCAGTAGAATATTATTTTTATACACGTGGTAGAGCCATGTCGATCGGGGGAGTACTCTCACAGAATACCAGCGTAAAATAGCAGCTTAACGTTTCTGTGTCTCGTAGAGAATCATACGCCCTTTTTACTGGGAACGAAGCATTCCATGTTAGTCTTCAGGAGTAACAACGACGTATCTGCATTTTGATTCGTAATCGAAGAAAGATGTAGATCTCTATGGGCCACAGCAACCATTTACTAGTGGGTGGACTGTGTGCTCGTTTGTCACCCGTATCCTATAAAAAAAATTAAAAGTTAAAGTTACAGCCAATATACGTCCCACTGCTGGGCACAGCCTCCTCTCATTTCTGACAAGGTCTCAAGGCAAGGAAGTGGCCGCCGCGTTACCCCAATGCGTGTTGGCGAACTCCACATGTCTTCGAAATACTTCTTTCTTATTATTTCTCAGGCGAGCCGAGCACGTGGTAAAACTCAGCACTTAAAATTGCAATTCACAATTTCATTGGTGCCGGCGAGGATCGAACCCGGGTTGCTCGCGTACTGTGAAATTTACCGCGAGCGCTAACAATCTGAGCTACCACGGCTCTCTCTAAAAAAATTATGGGTTACCCAAATGTAACATACCCATGTCCATTATGTTAGTTTCGCATTGGAAAAAATCATATGGTATAATTTTATTCAAAGAGGTCCTGTTATCAATAAAAGTTGGCCTTGTCTTCTTACTTTTTATGAAATACAAAAACATTGGCGTAATGTTCCTATGATGTACTCCTAAGTGATGGACCTGCCAGAAGTGTGCTATCGCATAAGCTTTATAATGTTCAAAAACATACATTGAAAATAAATACCAGAACCACACATGTTTGCATAACGTCACAAATTCAACCGTTTGAATGTAGCTATTAGCTTAGCTTGCAAGGGTTAGCGTTTGTAGAGGTTTGTAGGGAGCGTTTATAGCAATCAAATGGCAAAAGCTTTGGGGACGATTTATATAATTAGGTTCTTTTCATAAAATACAGATATTGTGATTTAATATACTCATGGTGTGTTGCCATACGCCGCTAGAAAAAGACGTATGATTTTCACGAATGGGTCGGCTCCACAGGGGTAGGACCACACTCTAACAGAATATCAGCGTAAAATAAGAGCTTAATGCTGCTATGTTACGCATAGTGAATGTAGAGAACCGGAGACACTTTCTAGTGGAAACGGGGCGTTCCATCTTAGTCTTCAGAGGTAACAGCGCATCTGCATTTTGATTCTTAATCGAAGATCAGGCGGACTGTGTGCTCGTTTGTCACACTTATTCAATAAAAAAATCAGATGATAAATTGAGATGCACAATATGTTTATTTTTAAAAGCATATAGCAAATACTTCCAAGAAATTTTTATTTTCGTACCGTGATAAAAGTAGAAGTTTAAGTGTTTACGAAAGAAATGTAAGAAAGTGAGAACTCAACATTCTCAAAATTGCGTTCACAATACACTTATTACATAAACTATCGCATACAATTATGACAGCGCTATATTTCTATAAGGGGGCATTTCATACCTAGTTACATTAAGCATTTGGTATGTAGAATAAAAATTTTGAAGTACATGTGAGACTTTTTTTAGATTGCATAAATTTCATCTTAACTAGGAAGTACTACGATCGCGCTAGCTCTGCAAATTAATATGCAGTATATAATGTATGAGTAATGTGTGTAGTGACTGCTTCAAATAGAGAGCGCTATGCTCAAAGTCTCTTCGTGAAATTGAAATCAGAAACGAAGACTATTGTCTATGTTTATTGTTTCATGCGCCGTAGATTCCGTACGCACGGATGCACATTTACTTTTGCATTGTCTTCAAACATTTTAACCATTTTTCTCCGTTTTAGATACTTCAAAAATATGTTATGATTACTAGGTACAAAGTCTAAGTAGATGACATTTGTTTTTCACATTTGCTCTATCTGAAATCTCATTTTCATACCTAATGTATAATATTTTTTAGAATAGAAAATAAAGAGAGCAAAAAAGTTATTTTAATGCATTATGATGTAATCCAGATTTATCAAAACGTGGACAGGGGTATATATATACCTACACGAATTTCTTCGTTTAAGGTGCCATTATAGTTTATTGTCAGGAAAATAAAAATAACGTTGTATGAACCTTAAATAGTGTTAATTAATATTATTCTGAATTAATTGTGATTTTAATACATTAGATGTCGTGTTGTAAAAGTTTCAGGAGCCTGTATTGTACATAATATGTTTTAACTTTATTTTAAATCTTTTAATAAAACCATTTTCAAAAATTATATGTTAAATCGACTTTATAAAGAACTAATATTGAAAAAAGTATCATTTCAATTTTATATTTACATCACATTTTTATTCCTTTAAAGAAATCTTAACAGTAAACTCTGTAATAAAGAATTATACAGGTGTGGAATTTTTTGACACATTTAACTTGTGCACTCGTCATATCTCTTCTCAGGAGTGAATTATTTTTGAACCAGTCTTTAACAACGGCGTCATAAAGCATTGTATATACACATAAATAATCCATATCAACAAAATTATTCCATTTTATTGTAATAAAATACCACCCATCAATACCTAGCTTAACTATCTTCAAGGTTAGAAGCAAAAAAGCTTTACTACATTATACACGTGGGAAAATATTTTTAGTTTTACACTTGGTTTCCCTATCCAAGTTTCCTTTTATAACAATACCCCACAGATAAGTGATAGTTGTGGTAACTCAAGGATAACTAAATACGCGATCAACCCGAGTTCGAACCTTGTTAGGTTAGGAACCGTTAGTAACCGTCGTCACTGAAATTGCTTATTACAATTTTAAGTGTTTATTTTCCAAGTGATCTGCTGTGGAAGAAAACATTGTGTGGGAACTGTCCGTGATAGTACGAGTAAATTTTAAAATGTTTTTAAGGACATTGAAATGACAAGTTGCACCAGAACAGCGCGGTTCCTGTTCTTACCCTCTCTGAAATTACAGAACGAGAGCAATGACGTCTGTATGCTGTTACATTATTACTTGTATGGCAAAATGATAATACATATTTCAATACTTAAATAAATTAAAGTATTTCTAATTATATAAGTAATTAGAAATGTTGAAGATTTTATTTGAAATTGAACGTGTGTTTGTTTTAACGAACTTACTTTTATATTTGTCACTCATTATAAGCCAGTGCTTTATTAAAATCCTATATATTACCTATATAATACCTACAAACCTATATAAAATACCTATATAAGATAAGTGGTGATGAAACCCTATGTGTTAATCACACTGTCTTAGAGCAATAGAGCCTATTCACTCTTACCTTGAAGATATTTTAATAGCAGGGAAAAAACAGACGCCTGCCAAATGCGCGGAATATAGACAACACACGAGTAAAGAACCCCCGACCGTCTGTATGGGCGATGGTGCAAAGGAGAGGGAGGTACAAAATCGTGTAAATCCTGCGTTTACTCTCCGTAATCCTATAGAATACCGAGGGCCTGGCTACTTTGGGCCTGTTCTCGACGCTGACAATATTGGTTTCTACTAAGTCAAGATCACGAATATGACACCTAGCACTTTGGCCTTTGCAATGGGTCTAACGCTGCTAGATGGCATTTTACAGCACCAGTCTATATGTGCTGATGTTGATGATGGATTTTGTTGATGTAGAACTACCCATTCAATAGTTTACCTTTTTTCTTTTCTTCTGTTTCTACGATAAAAACATGAGTCATATCTATCCAAAGTTCCTTCCATTCTAAGAGTATGGTGATTTTATTACAAGTCATGCTAGGGTACCTGTTACCGCTGAGTGTTCAGATGGGCTGTAGCATGGCGGAACAACGCTTGCCTCGGTGGGGCTGCATGGCGGCGGACCTTCATGACGCTGGTTGCCTTTTTTCACCATGTAACAGCGCGGCATCGCGGCCAACGCTGAAAATTGTAGCTAAGTATAAGTATTTTCATAACATACAGCGTAAAACTAAAATATGTAAAATAGAGGTTTATTTGCTTTTTAACGGTTTAAAGAGACTTATTCACAGTACATAATGTAAACTGTAATACGATCAAAACTAATCGAGCTCAGACGTTGATATAGTTTCCTTTAGAAATTCATGTATTTTATTTTCTCTTACGATTCCATAATAGTTATTTTCTATATAGTAATAAAGTCTAATTTGAAGGTTTTACTAAATTAATGTGCAGAACTACTGCGTAACTTGGCTAAATGACATGAGAGGAGGAAGTAAATTATTGCACATCGGTTGATTTTATACCAGAATTAAGGAATTTATTTCAAATTCATTGTATAGTCATATTATTAACTAATCCATAACGCATGCCCTGGTGAATTAAATTAAGGCAACATTTAGTTTTTGCTCATAAAAATTAAATGTTTTTATCTTTATATATAAAAATTATGTGTCACGTTGTTTGTCCGCGATGGACTCCTAAACGACTGAACTGATTTCAATGAAATATTGCACACTGTGTGCATGTTGGTCCAACTTGAGAGATAGGATAGTTTTTATCCCGATAAAAGACCCTCAAATTTATTATTGCAAATTTAAGGATTTTTATAGGAAGGGTAGTTGGAAAGGGCAGAACAACGTCTGCCTGGCGAGCTAATATATTATATATAAATATAATTTCGCTTGTTGGTTATCCTAAATAAATAAACTGGTTATTTTAAATAACTTTCTTTCATAATCATGTTATGTTTGATGTATTATTTGATAAGGTGTTATTATCGCCTTAATTACAGGCCTTTACAAGTCCACTACTGAACATAGACCGCCGTCAAGGAATCCCACAAAACACTCTCATGAGCTATCTGCATTCAATGACTTTTGCATGCATCTTATCTAATGGGGAGCCGCCCTTAATTTCGCTTATAATTTATTAAAGTATACCATAATTAAAGTAATATTCTCATTGTTCCTTTTCTTAACAAGTCCATAAGTGTAAAACTTTAGTTTATAATTAGTTATTTTTATTTTGATTATTACTTATCAGAACTATTCCGACTTATTATAACTAAACCAAACTATATCTTTATCTGTAAGGACTTAAATATAACAAAATGAGTTTCTTTGGTATGTATATTTCTTTTCTCCTAAGCTCACAATACTCCCAGAGGTAAATGCAAATGGAAAAACTTCTTACAAGGTTTATAGAAACTTCAAAAAGAAACAATGTTTTGTTGATGTTGATAGTCGAAGAAGTATGTATTTAAAAAAAAAAGGCTTAATGTTATTCCGTAACTATGAGCAGTTATGATATTATGAAATTTTAGAGTTCTACGAAATTATTAATCTTTTTTTTTAAATAGAGATTTTTCTCGTATGCAATTCCCATAAACTATGCACACGGTGTATAGGTGGCGTTTAAAAACGCCATTTTTGTTGACGTAAGCAGTAAAATATACAGAGTTGAATAATACATTATTATGCAAAGCTATGTTAAGATTATTGTTTATGAAAAAGAGCAATGAATTGTCCGTGTGTTATTCGGTAAATTCCGTAAATTCCGTGAATAATTATATATATATATATATATACTTCTTTTTAAATCCAAGTTAAAATAGTGCCAGAATAGGGAAGAGCAAATGAGAATGGACATAATAGCTTTTCAAAATTGTAATAAAGTATTCAAAAATTTTTCTAAATCCACAAATAAATTGAACTTGCAGCCTGGCCTTCCTGTAAGCATTGGAAGTAGGTGCAGTGAATATGAACTTGAAAAGGGGGAGGTCCACCGAGTATAATGATCTCAGCTTCTTTTTACTGTGCCTAAGACATGCAAAATTATTTAATGACGACTATTGTTGTGCCAATTCTCAAAAATATAACTGGGGACATCTCGGACATAATCAACTATAGACCTATATCGTTGTCTACAATATTAGCAAAGGTGCTTGTTGGCGACGCGCCTAAAAAATATTTCATTCACTCGGTTCCTACGAAAAAGTAACTCTTAAAGATTAAAAACTAAAAGATTGCTATTTTATTTCAATAGGCACTTCGTAAATAAATTTGATATAACATCGAATGAAGGTTCGGTAATCGCTTCCCCGGTCGAACGAGTGTTTTTTTGAAATTTTGTTTTTTGGATTTAGAGTCATTTATTACATAGTAATCGGCTGTGTAATGCCAATGAAAGTTTTGTATTAAATAGATACTTATTTAGTAAGGAATATTTAGCACTTGAGAATAATTTTGTTTTTTGTGATATCAGATAAGAAACATTATGACTGATAAAGATATTGTATGTACACCATGGTGTTTCATAATGAATACAGATAGATGTTATCTAGACAAGGAAAGCACTAGCCTCCTACCGATGTAATTAGAGTCTTGTAGAAATTGGTTACTCACATAGTATGAGATGTAAACGGAGTACAAAAACGTGCAAAATAAGACGCAAAAAATAGATTTTGATTATTTGTAAAATTTCAGCAATTTATGTAAAAATAAGTCATAAGTGTTACAGGCTGATTACATGTACAAAAAAAGATAATTCTGTGTTAAAATTGTTTAGATTTGTGCTAAATATAGTGAAATAATGATAGCTTTGTATAAGAAATTTAAAAGTGTTTTAAATATAAAAATATGTGTAAAAATGTGAATTAAACTATTGTATTAGTTAAGTTGTTTATATTTTCTAATAAAGAATATTGTTTCAACCTTATGTGTCAGATATTTAAGAATTCTAGCTTAGAACATGTGTTGTAAAATAGGCATATTTTGTTAAATATAATGTGATGTATGTTACAATATTAAGACTTTTTTGTGCTATCATTATAAATAAATTGTATGACTGTGTGTTTTGTACAAATAAAGATATTGAGAAAACTATAAGAGTGCAATAGTTAAAATTGATGTTACTGTATTGTGATACCGCGCGCGGGGCGCGGTTCTCTTTCGAGTTTAGCTTTGAGGTAGCTTATTAAACTGGTATTTATGCAGTTCGTAAGGATCTCCTAAGTGTGTGTTGTTTGTGGATTATACAGTGGTCCCAATCAACCGCCGGTACGACATACTCCGCTAAGCGTCGAGTCCGCATACTCCGCGAGGCGTCGAGGTCACCGGCCCTTAGGCAGATTCTTGGCACTCAAGTGCGTTCCGTGCCTTGCAGTGTCGAGTCGCGTATTTGAGTGCTATCTAGCACTTCCCCCAACCCTTTCGTTGTGAAAGGGGTAGGCAGTGCGCCCAAGTGTTGCGGTCATCATCTTCGCTCCCATCCTTACCTCGCGGCGCGCATCGAGTCAACCTGCTAGGTAAAGTATATAGACGTAAGACACACGTACACCAACCAAAAACAGTAAACAGTGTAACATGACCGGCAGGGGAAAGGGGGAGCCCCCCCCCCACCCCCTAGTGTTAGGAAACCTCCGGATCGTCCGGGGGTTTTAGATCGACCACTTCTGATTAGGGACCTCGCGAACCCGGAACGCTCCAGGATCGTGAGCTCATTCAGCCAAATCCCGAAAACCACCAGGAAGCCTACCTCGCCGCCTAAGGAGCCCGCATCGAGCGCCGCGCTCGCGTTCCCCGCGCCTGAGTGCACGAGCGAACGCGAACCGTCGCCCTTACCGCAGCGGGCGAAGAAGTCGGCCAGGAGGCATACACCACCGGAGACGGAAGCATCCCTATACGAGAAGAGGCAATGCGTCGTGTCTCCAAACTCGTCAGCATCCGAATCATCAGACGAAGAATACCATTTACCAGCGGTCGAAGGAAGGAAATACAATACGCCGCCGAAATCACCTTCTCCGAGAAAACCAACCCCTCCTATCTCGCCAGACCGACGTAGCAACGCGGTTGAGTACGAGCAAGGGGGGGAGGAATTGTATGGCTGGGATAGCACTACGTATGCTACCCTAGCACCATCGGATGGACAACCAACAAACCCGTCTGGATTGCCAACGGACGACGGACAACGTCCGTCAACAAGCTACGCACAACTGGCAGCAGCCCCAGCAGTACCAAGGCAGGAGGCCGAAGCCCCGAAACCAGAGGAAGAAACCGGGAAGGGGAGATACCCTCCCATAGTTGCAGAATGCCTCCCAAACTGGACGAAGCATTTTGAGGTGCTCAACAAGAAGTTGGGCCACCCTCCTAACGCTCGTCCATTTGGGAAGGGGGTGCGCTTCTCCCCCCAGAGCCCGGAAGAATTCCGGACCATTCAAAGATACCTCATCGATTTATCCAAAGAAATACCAGCCATGTCCTGGTACTGCTACACCCCGGAAGAAGAGAAGCCCACGAAAGTGGGCATTAGGGGGCTGCCAGTAGACACGGATACGGGAGCCATAGGAGAGGCTATCAAGGCATTGGGCTTTCCAATTCGCTATGTAAAGGCAATCCCGCCGCGCAGAGGAAGACCGGGTTGCCTATACTTCGCGCAACTGGACCATTTAAGCCAAGAAAGGCTCAAGGATCTTTATAACGTTAACGAGCTCCTTTTTATGAAAGGAGTCGTGATAGAAGCCTGGCAGGGACGAGTGGGACCAGCACAGTGTCACCGCTGCCAGGCTTTCGGACACGCCTCCTATAACTGTTTTCGCCCGATAAAATGCGTCCGTTGCGCGGGGGAACACGCTGCAAACCAATGCCCGAGGGGTAGGGATGAAGCACCTACATGCGCAAATTGCGCCAAAGATCATACGGCCAACGATCGACGATGTCCGGTATTGAGGAGGATCGCACGGAAGCAAGGTATCACACTTCCGGGCTTGCTTCCGGAAGCGCCGAGGCAGATTCCGGAGAGTCGCCAGAGGACCGTCCAAGTCAACGAAGAGGGGTGGACAACCATAAGGGGGAAGGGGGGAAGGCAAACAGCCCCCCCACCCCCACCCCCCTCAGCAGCCACAACAACCGATGGAAATCGTAGAGCCACCACAACAAGGAGCAACCACCGGAGCGACTCTCCAGCCCCCCGCAAATGATGCTACTGAGCGTCTGGTACCTAAGAAGAAAAAGCGGGGGAGAAAGAAGAAAAACCAAACACAGCCTCCTCAAGCCGTCACCTCTACCCCCACCCCAGCGGTCACGATAGCCTCCCAGGCGCAGGTTACCGCCAAGGACACTAAGATTACCGTAGGTAGAGCACCAGAGAGGGCTCTACCGGAACATAGAGCCCGCTCTACAACTAGAGCACGCTCTACCGTACGAAGAATAACCCAAAACCAGCCGAGACAAGAGCCAACCTCACAAGGAATACCACCAGCCGGCCCTGGCTATACAGATGCCATCCTCAGATTGGTTGGCATAGCCATTGAGGTCGGCTCGCAAGTCCTGGCCGATATAAGAGCCGGGACGGATCCAATTACTGCGATTATGAGAGCGTTGGCGCAACTACTTGCTCGGCATTACAGAGGCGAGTAACCTGCGCCTATTATATTGGAATCCAGACGGGATACAACAGAGGATCCATGAACTCCGCACTGTCGCCCAGCAGCAGGATATACAGGTGATATTGCTGGGAGAGACAAAACTGAATCCGAATACGCATCTCAAGCTGCCAAACTATTTTATATACAGAAGGGACGAGGTCAATCCTCGAGGGACCGCCTACAGAGGCACGGCGGTTCTGGTGAGGAGAGACATCGTCCATCAAGAACTGGACTTACCACCATATGAAACGATGCGCTCTATCGGCATAAAAATGGAGGCGGCGGGCGAGGAACTAAGGATCTACGCAGCATACCGCCCGCCAGGGACTCCATTCTGCTCCTCAGACATCCGGACGGTAATGGAAGGCGATACACCAACCATCGTCGCGGGGGACCTAAACGCGAAACACCCGGCGTGGGGCTCCAGAGTGATCACCCCGCCGGGTCGTGAACTGTATGACGACGCCGAGAGACACGGCTATGACGTTTTAGGTCCCGAAGAACCTACACACGTCCCTACGGACCACCGAAGATGTCCGGATGTATTGGACATCGTGCTCTCTAGGAACGTCAACTACCCGGTAATGGTAGAGGTGCTGTACGACCTGATGTCTCAGCACTTCCCGATTCTCATTACCATTGGCCTCAGGGCAGTGACTACGCCGCCCGGAGCTATTAAGAGAAAGATCAATTGGAGGCTCTACCAAAAATATCTAACGGAGAGACCTCCAATTTACATCCCTATTAACACAGCGGACGACGTAGAGGCCGCTGCAACAAGAATAACAAAGACGATTAAAGAGGCTCTACACGCGGCCTCTACGATCGTCCCGACTACAGGAAGACGGGAAGAGCTGCCGCGAGAGATATGCGTGCAGCTCAAACGCAAAAGAGCACTCAGGAAACTCTGGGCGCGTACTCGCTGTCCAAGATTGAAAACTCAATTGAACAACTTATCGGATGAACTGTCGGTTGCAATCCGGGCCCACCGTGGAGAGGCCTGGGAGCGGCGCATATCGCAAGCAGAGGAGGAAGATGCGTCGCTCTACAAACTGAACCGGCAGTTAACTAAGACCAGACCCCCCGTTTGCCCGCTGACCAACAATGCGGGCGAACGTTGTTACGAGGCCAAAGGTAGAGCGGATATCCTAGCAGAGCACTTCGAGGAGCAATTTATGCCGAACCCAGCAAGTGCGGAGTTCATGGAACTACATACCCGGAAGGAGAGCCGCGTACAGGAGTTCCTGTCGAAGCCCGCGCCACCGCTTGCAGGAGAGTGGTTTATATCCCCCGCCCTATTGCGGAGGACAGTAGCCCGCCTGCAACCCAGGAAGGCGCCGGGGCACGACGGGATAACCAACGCAGCACTTCGACAGCTGCCCCATAGAACACTTGTAGAGTTAGGTCGACTCTACAACGGTATACTGCGGACATCCCACTTCCCGGAGGACTGGAAAATCGGCAAAGTAATCGTTCTACCGAAACCCGGGAAGGACAGACGTAGAGCAGCCAGTTATAGGCCGATCACGCTGCTACCGCACCTAGCTAAACTGTTCGAAAGACTGCTGCTGAGAAGCTTCCGCCCGTGCGTACATCTTCGGGCGGAACAGCACGGATTCAGGAGGGGCCACTCTACAGCAACACAGCTGACCAGGGTGCTGCACTATTTGGCGGCCGAGTACAACCGCGGCCGCACATCGTTGGGCGTCTTTCTCGACATAGAGAATGCGTTCGACAGAGTGTGGCACTCTGGATTACTATACAAACTAGATACACAAACAAGTACCCCTCCTGCTATGTTGCGGCTAGTGGCGTCATTCCTTAAAGATAGGAAGTTCTACGTCTGTGTAGAGGACGCCGAGTCCGCAGCGAGACCAATCAGAGCCGGCGTACCACAGGGCAGCTGTCTCTCGCCGATCCTGTACGCGGCTTACACTAATGACATCCCTACCCTGGCAGACCACCTGCGCGAATGGGAAGACGATGTTGAATTGGCGCTATACGCGGACGATAGTGCCTACTTCACATCGTCTAGAAGAGCCCACATAGCCACTGCCAGGATGCAGCGCCTGCTGGACCTGCTACCACCATGGCTTGATGAGTGGAAGATGGCCGTCAATGTTGGCAAGACGACCGCTCTACTCACTCGCCGATATAGGAACCTTCCACCACCACTGACGCTCAGGGGCCAGGAGATTGAGTACCAAAAAACAATAACATACCTGGGATGCCGGATTGACCGGATGCTGCGCATGACCGCGCACGTCGATGTCGCCGTCCGTAACGCAAGATGTGCGCGGGCGGCGCTGCGTCCGGTCCTAACTTCAAAACTACCAATCAGAACCAAACTCAAAATTTACAAAACATATATCAGATCAAGATTTACTCACGCTGCGCCGGCCTGGTACGCGCTCCTGAGCGATCATCAGAAGCGGCGACTACAGGTCCAGCAGAACTTGACACTAAGGACCATCGTCGGTGCAGGTCGCTACGTCCGGAATGACGTCATCGCGGCCAACCTAAAGATGGAGACAATCGAGAAATTTGTGGCCCGATTAGCGCGCGGAATGTTCGACCGCGCGGATAACGGGCCACACGAACACCTTCGGAACTTTGCACCTTTACATGCTCGGCCACCGGACGGGCGACCTCTGCCAAGAGAACTCCTCTCTATAGAGATTAGAGAGTCGAGTAACAACCCTCAATGCCGCAGACAGGCCAACCAAGACGCCGGGCCGCATTAGCCGCCCGGCCACTTTAACCGGACAAGACAACTAGAACACCTAAAACCGAACTAGGCGTCTTTTTCAGGCTTAGGCCGAATTAGGCGCCTTTTTCAGGAAAACAGTCCTTATTATACCACTTTTTCAGGAGCGGGCTATATTACCCGACTCCTGAAAAAATTAATTTATGAAGATTACCAATTCGATTACAGCGACCGGGGAATCAAACCCGAGTCGCTGCTTCATACCTACAATGCCGTAACGGCTCCCACGACCGGTGCATAGTGATGCACCGCGAGGAGATTCCGGGCAAAGGGGGCGTGCCCCGAGGCCCGATACCTGCTGTGTGCATAGCATACACGCAGACGATTACGTAGTATGCAGTTCGTTCGGGACCAGCTACCAGTATATATTTAAATCAAGAAATAAAAACGCATAGGGAAGTGATAGGAATAGGGAAAGTAATCAATAGCACTCTTATGGAGAAATTTTTGAGATAATTGCTGTTTTATTCCTAAAGGACCTTCCTAAGATACAGTCCACAACAACAATATAAGAGGACGACTGGACCGGGACCACTTCAAGAGGACTCGTAATTTTTGTCGTCTGACCTTTTCTTTTCAGAAAGGAGCTTCAGACGCTCTCTTGTGATACTCCTTCACGGAGTTCACGTCCACCTCGTTGACCACCCGAACCCAACGTGGTGTAATTGGAGTTTCGGAACAAGGAACCAGCCGAAGGAAGACCTCTCAGTTGACCCTTCTTTGCCGGAATTAATGAAGCGAGCGGGCTGGCTACCTTTTAGTGCTAGACGGTCTACTTCATGCTTATTTAAGAAAAAATTGGCAGCTACATGAGACCCAATTCTGACTTTCCACAGAAAGTGCCGTCTCGGATCTCAAGCGAACGGTCGAGTACTATACAGGCAGAAAAACACATGTGTATGCTTATTTTCTAAATCTGTCAAAACCTTCGATATGGTGGATTACGAAATACTGTGGAGTAAGTTGAGGAAAACCGAGATGCCTGTTGAATTTATCGCGACATTTGAATATTGGTACAGCAATCAAATAAATAATGTCAAATGAGCAGACGCGTTTTCTGATCCGTACGGGCTAGAATATGGAGTGATGCATTGGGGTTTCAGATCACCAAACCTGTTCAGCCTATACATTAATTGGTACAGTAACAAAGGTTAGTTGAGCAGTATGTATATACGATGCTATGTTGATGGAGTATGCTTAAACAATTTAAGTTATGCAGATGATATGGTGCTGCTCGCCCCGTCTGTCAGTGCTCTTAGAAAATTGTTACGTCTGTGTGAGGATTATGCTGTTAGACATGGTTTAGTACACAATGCTAAGAAAATCCAGTTTATGGTAGAGCTGGAAATAAGTGTCCCAAGTATGTGCCTCCTATTCTGCTTAATGGTACTGCCCTAGCTAGAGTAAAACAGTTTAAATATCTAGACCACAACATTACTGAAAATTGTAAAAATTATATGGACATCGAGAGGGAGCGAAGGGCACTGTCGGTCCCTGGAAATATGTTGATTCGTAGGTATTCCTGATGCAGCAACAAAGTCAAGATTGCACTCTTTAAAACCTAATGCCAATATTTTTACGCATGCAGCATATTACAGTGGTAGAGCCACGCGGCAGCTTTTGCTGTCGCACGGATGGGCCGGCTCGAACCGGGGTGGTACCACGACCTCACAGAAAACCAGCGTGAAGTAGAGGTTTACCTCTGCGTTTCGCTTGGTGAGTGCAGGTGGCCGGAGGCCCTTTTTACTGGAAATGAGGCATTCCATCTTAGTTCTCACGGGTGACAACGCATCTACATTTTGATTTGTAACAGAGGATAGATGTAGATGTCTATGGGCCGCAGCAGCCACTTACCATCAGGTGGACTGTGTGCTCGTTTGTCACCCTTATCCTATAAAAAAAAATGCAGCTTATGTACATCATATACAAAGCGCGCTTACAATGACCTTCGCGTTCTGTATAATAGAATTTTCAGAGCCCTGTTGGAGCTGCCTCACTTTTGTAAAGCATCAGGGATGTTTACAGACGCAAGAACAGATGACTTCGTTGCAATAATGTGTAAAAGACTGTACTCCCTCTTGAGCAGAATGCGTCGCGGCCGCAATAGTATTCTCAACATGTGCGTCGAACGATGTGACTGGCATATATTGAGTAGTCACTGGAACGGTCTATTAAAAAATAATTATACATATTTAAGAAACTAATATTAATATTTAAAGTGCGCATTGTTTTACTAACAACTTATGGATCAAGGTCTGAAATAGAAAAATTATTATATTATTAAAACTAAGCAGCGTTTGAGTATTTGGACATGAGCTCGATAAAAGACAGATAATTTGATATTCCTAACAGAAACTTCAATGTTTAATTTACTGTACGGCTGTACAAATTGCCTGTAAGCTATGTACAATGTTATTGTATATACGGGTATAACAATAATACTACGTGGAAAAATAAAACAACGCGTTACCTTTGCCAACCTAACTTACTAACGAATTTACCGTGTCGCGGGAATGTAATCAAGTTTGAATCGATACCAAAAAAAAGTTTGCAAAACCGTGTTTACAAGCTTCCGAGCAAAATTTTGAACGAGAACTCTACGGGAAATTGAATTGCGTCAAAAATCGTAGAAATATGCATATCGCTCGCAGAGTTGATTGACACTTGCATCCGTTCCAGTTTGTTCCTAGCATTCCGATCTTTTGACATATTGATTACCTGTGCCGCTCACTTCAAAACAACTCCTTAATTTGTCAAGCCTGCTATTCCACATCGTTTTCCCCCGTGACAAATTTGTAAACCCCACCAAAGAGTATAGTAATATTTAGAAGGGACCCCTCAGAACCGAAGAAGAAGAAGACAGAAGTATTTGTATGGCCTACAAATAATTGTACCGGGTCTGGATGTTTGTCCTCGTGTAATCTATGTTTGTAAACTGCCTTCACGATACAGGAGAAATTCCTAGTGTGGCGGTAACATTTTTAAAGAAAAAAAAAGAATAGAGAAAAAAAATAGAAATAGAGAACTAAAAATGAAATGTAAAGTGTGAGTTGTCACTATAAATCATGTATAAGAAACAAATTTTCATATTCCACAAAGGCCAATGTGCGAAAATTATGTTTATATTTAAACTTTTATATTAAATTATAACATATATAATTTCGATACATCGTGAACATTATGGTGAAGTTGTTTTCAACAATAATGGCTTTGATCAAAGATAGCGTACTAAACTATATACCTATGATTGAATTTTTTTATTTATTAGAGGCTCCTACTGAGTATATCGATATAATTTTATTATATATTTATATATTATATATAACGGTGTTTCCATATCATTGTTTCTTTCTACATAGTAGTTATTTGATTTTAACAAATAGATACTGGCTTTTAACATGTGGAGTGTCGTTAGATTGGCATTAGTTGTAGAAGTGACATAATATTTGATTATTTTTCTTTTCAGTAAACTTGTTTGGTTTTGTTATTTATTACTGTTTTAAACATTTAACGTCCAATAAAATGTAGGGGCCTAGCTAACAACATTGATAAAAATTAAGCTTATATTGCTTTATAATTTTTCAGATATACATACAGGTATCCATGCGATTCTTTCAATTCGAAATCTAAATTTCATCATTTTTCGGGTGAAAATTAACTAAATTGTTCGCCACAAAATTTTATTAATGTTACGAGTATCTGACGTTAACAGAACGTTATTAAATTAGTTGATTCATAACACTTTATTACGAAAATTTTCTATATTCCTTTGGTATCGAAGATATATAACTTTAAGAGGACATATTGCTTTACTTTTTATAAATCTTACAAGTACAAACTTTAACATTACTTTCAGGTCTATAATCACAACCTCTTCGCTGCTACAGCTTACTCAAAAGCGAATACGCTACTACAAAATAATTCAAGCTTAAGCACTATACACGCAATCAACCCTGTCTCCACGTGCTTTTTAAATAAAGTATTATATGTCATTACGTACTACTTGTACTCGCCTCTACATAAATTATCAAAACCAATAGCCGAAAATAACAAAGGAAAACTACATGAAACTCTTGTTTCATATTATATTCTATATTTAACACTCCTCACAATAGCTCAAAATAATAAAAAAAAACTGCGGTAATAATAAAAAACTATGGTAACTAGAAACAAAAACTGCCAATTCTTTTTATATTTCGTTTTATTCTCTTCTATCGTAAACAAATATACTGTCTCAGAAAGGCTCCCGGGCACGGTATCGAGAATGCAATGCTTTAAAATTTAAATTTAGTTACGGAAAGTTTTACTTTTCCATTTACACTTAATACTTACATTGCATAACAGCATTTATTGTTTCTTGTAATTAAATCTAACAGTTTTGTAGTGAAGACAAGAATCACGGGATTTCACATTCGTTTTTTTTTTTAGCGAATAAACAAACCTACGGAATAATTGATATAGAACTATTATTTTCTTTATTGAAGTATCAAAGCAGCTGTTAATTACTTTACTACCTTCGAGTGTGGCTACTTTAATGCCTTGGCCTGCTTTAACCTAGGGTAAAGAGTAAGAAAGCTAGCACAGTTGCAGGTTGTGAGCCATTTCATTTAAGGTGGCAAGGATGTGTGGTGACTCGGTGGCCTCATTGGTCTAAGGGTTCTGTGGGCTTCTGTAGCCCCTAAACATATGGTGCACATTTATTTCGCTTGTTGGTCTTATATTTATAAAAAACATAAACATTTAAGTTTTTGATACATGTATATAACTGAAAATACATATCTGTATTTCTGCAAAAAAATGGGACATTTAAATCTAGGAATCCTACGACACAGTAACTAATTAAAAACAAAGTTACGCTTACGCGCATATGGTAGGACAATTCGAAAGCTATGGGACTAAAGCTAGGACCTTTAATGTGGTTACTTACTAAAAACTTCAACTGCGTTGGCTTAATCTACATAGTAGACGTAGGTACATTTAAATGCTTAATATATGTCTATCTACTAGCAACCGGCCCCCATTAATTTCTGGTAGTTTTGGAGTACATTATACTTTTTGAAGTGTTAACCACGATGCACCTTCATCATTCGACCGGGGTAGGACCACGCCCTCACAGAATAGCAGCTTAATGTGTCTGTATTTCATAAGGTGAGTGAAGAAAACATCTTAGTCCTCAGGAATGACAACGCATATACATTATGAATCTTAACCTAGTATAAATGTAGATATATATAGGCCTCCGAACTCACTTATCATCACATGGACTGTGTGCTCGTTTTTCATCCATATTCTATAAAAAAATTCCCTGAAAAATGCTTAACTTCTTAAACATACGGGATGAATCAGTAAACGTGTATTGAACAATGTAGTTGTAATGTAGTATTGCGAACAGCGATGGGACCTTTGTTTAAAGTTTTCTTGTCACCTGTAAATTCAAACTCGAAGATAAAAGTTCGCTATATGTACTCAGAAGTGTCACGACAATATTCACATACAATTTTTCAGACAGTTGGAATAAATTGGATAATAGATCCAAACGGTATTAGTTCATCGCTCTATTAAAGAAGTAATCAAAAGTATATATTTTCTGGTTTTTATTGGAAAGACTGCTGCTGCCTATCTTCTGATTTGCTTCCCTCTGACGATATGGGGTAGTGGATATTTTTACACTGTAACTATATGGTAATTCAATTCGTGATATCGAACTAAAGCTATTAAAATAAGTACGTCGCTGCGCCTGTGAAACCCGACAAACAAAACTTTACAGTTTCATTCAATAGTAACAAGTATTTAAATAACAACATTTTATACTCGTACGAGCTCGCCAGGCAGACGTTGTTCTGCCCATACGAGTACCGACGACCCTCTGTCCTATTAAAAAATCCTTAAATTCGCAATAAAAAATTATGAGGGTCATTTATTGGGATAAAAACTATCCTATCTCTCAATATGGACCAAAATGCACACAGTGTGCAGAATTTCATTGAAATCAGTTCAGTAGTTTAGGAGTCCATCGCGGACAAACAACGTGACACGTAATTTTTATATATAAAGATTTAATAATTAATATTAGATTACAAAACTAGTTTTCAAAATTTGTAGATAGAAGTAAGCACATCATAAGTTACTTTAAAAAAAATTATATTCCTATTGTTTTGCTCTTCCAAATCACGACATAAATGTATAAATTAAAAAGACAATATAATCATTATATACGAGTAGACTTAATTTACTTTTAACCCTGATCCTGTTACATATATACATTGCATTATTACATATAAATTGCAAATTTTGTCAAAATTATTTTTTATATTATATTTTTCCAGATTCATAGTCAACAAAAGCTCAAAATTTAACCTCAGAAATATTCTCATGGTAGAGGCTATTATAACTTAAGCCCCTTCGAATACTTTGCAAAGTATGCCTTGGAGCAACCAATAACTTTGACTGGAGCAACAAGTGCTCGTTTCATCTCCTTTGTTACGCTGCGCGTTCGTGTTTTTTAATCTCACTGGAAAATTCCCAAGCCTCTAGAAGCTTACCCAGTTTCGAAGGCCTTTTGCATTGGTTTTGGGCTTAAAATTTCTGTGATAGATATCAGAGTGGCAAAAAATTTAAGTACAAACGGACACCTTTCCGTAACTGACGAGTAACAGTCACTTGGCAATTTATTAATTCTGTTTCGCTATCCGCAGTTATATCAAGTATATGCGATAAGTTATGTCTTTAATAAATCATATAAATTCTACATTTGACATATTGTAGTGTAGAGTTAGCCCACATAACAAATAATATAGTAATGTTAATTGTACCTGTTAAGTAGTAGTCTTATTAAAGTCCTAGACAAAATAACACGTCTCCCTCTCATCAACAACTTTAAATGTAACATTACAATATAACCATACTAGGTTTTGCCCGTGGCTTCGCCCGCTTGAATGTAGGAAATCAACATAATTTCGAAAAATCACATCCAATGTTCAAGACCTAAAACAGCATAAAGAGATAGTTACAGAATTACAAACTCGGATAAACTCTCCGATCCATAAACTAAAATAAGCAAAAAAAATCATGTCCCTTTGCTACGTGGCTTAACATAATATGCGCGCATACTTGCGAAATTTTCTGATAAAAACAAAGTTCACATACGGGGTTCAGCTAGATTTTTGAGCGCGGCAGAGAAAGTATCTGACAAAAAAAGATTGCAACGCATATCCGGCTCAGCTAGATATTTATTAATACATTCTACCACCTAGCAGTAGTGAACCCACTGCTGTAATCCAGCTCTAGCTGAGAGTCAATATAATTGCAAGATTTGGCATTCTCCACACGCGGTACGGTGGTATTATGGCTGTAATACGAATGGGATGGCTCGACCGGGGAAATGCCACGTCCGCACAGAATACCATATCCCGTGAAAACACATCTGCGTCACGTGAACTGTATGCTCGTTGGTCACGCTAACTTCAATAAAAAATGGTACGTGTATACTTTTGTAGAAGTTGTACTTTGGCTAATTAGTGGTAAAATTTTAATTTACATTCAAAGATTTCATTATATTAAAATTGTCCCATTCTCACGACAAAATTCAAGACGATGCCATTTAAAATTAAAGAATTATCTGTAGAAGAGGCGATGCCAACTGTAACATAAGGTCGTCTTCAGGACTGCGATTGTCCGTCCTTATTCATTGTGTATAATAAATTTTATAATACAATATCAATGATCACTAAGGAATTTCTACTTATTCGACAAGAAAAAATTTCAGTTTATTAAGTTAAGTTATTTTTAACGTGCATATCAAATTTCAAGGCGATACCAATAATAGTTAAAGCAGCACATCATCGTAATGTTAACGTTACCGCATACGTACCACAGTCTTACGTGCATACCAAGTTTCAAGACAAGTTATTAACATCGGAGCGATGCGCAGCAAAGCTCTCTGATCCCCGAATCGATGCAACTTTTTATTACTCCTGTGAAAGTTCAAATTTCAAACAGTTTTAACAAAAAGTTTCAACTTAACATAAAAAAAATCCACGTAGTGTGGGCAGTATATGTATAAGTATAAAAAATGAAGTAATTCTACTTCATTTTTTTAGTTATTTTCATTATAATAAAAATCTAGATTTGCATATGCACGCAAATTTGCAAAAATAAGCACACAAGCGTCATCTAATATAAATAGCATATCGATTGGTTAATATGGGTCGTGCTAATAAAATTTATTCAAATTCGAATTTATATTCCCGCGTCTGTTTTTTTTTTTTCATGTCATATCCGCTCTGTTCATATTCTAATATCTCTAACTATAAAAAAAATTAAGGCTATTAAAAATAAACCATAGTAAGTAATACCTGTTTAATGTAAAATATAATAAATTGACGGCTACGTGGCGCAGTGGCTTAGCAATGAGTTGCAGCGCTAAGGGCCGAGGGTTCGAATTCCGCACGGAACAAGTATTTGTATGGCCTACAAATAATTGTTCTGGATCTGGATGTTTGTCCTTGTGAAATCTATGTATGTAAACTGCCCCCTCGATATAGTAAAAAATCCTAGTGTGAAGGTAACTTTTTTTTTTAATTAAAAAAAATCTGATTTTTCATCTATGCCTCATATATATAAATAAAATTGATGTGACTGTCTGTAATATCGAAATAAGTGCCTCTTATTGAGCTGAGGGCATTATTTGCAAGCCATTAAAGACATAAATATTTAATAAACATTATTAAAAAGTTTGTTTGCCTGTCTGTTCGAGTAATCTTCAGAAGCAATTGTGATGAAACACCACGAAGAAATAGAGAGCAAAGCCAGCAGTGATCTAGGCTTTATTTTTTTCCGAGAAACTTTTTTTGAAAAATCTATTAATTGATATGTACGAATCTTTGATGATTATTTTAAATCTAAATAACGCCACTTTAATAGATTGTACGAAGGCGAAGCCGGGGCGGGTTGCAGGGAGGGGGTGTATATATATATATATATATATATATATATATATATATATATATATATATGTGTGTGTGTGTATATATATATATATTATGTATATATATGTATATGTATATATAATGCTCTATGAATCTATATCTTCCTATTACAGCAGCCGATATGCGTCATCTACGTACCGTAGCACTGAAGTCGTATATCGCCATCTACAAAAACTATGTATCTTATAAAATGCCTCCAACCTGTAATTATTTATAGTGATACTCTTCAAACCTCAACACAGTGGTGGACGCACTGCTTCTTGGTGACAGAATTAAATAAGGTGGAACCACCTACTTAGACCAACTTCATGCCCTCTTGTCTCAGAGTCTGGATATTACTTGTGCTTGGTGTCTTTAAACGTCAAGCCAATATAAATAAAAGTATTTAAATCAATGTTCCTTTAGACACTAATTAGCTGTTATTAATATTTTAATGCATAAATTACAAGTTAAACCTAGAACCTACATATAACATGTAAGTTATATTATTGTGCATATTTTATAGGATTTTTTAACCGCGGCCGAAAATAATAAGAGGTATTTTTTCTCCCTACCCTACCTGTACTGATAAGCATGAAATCGGATTGTCTGCAATTCCAACAACTACAGAAAACGAATTCTCTACGAAATACGATATTGGCGCTACAAATTTCGTAGAGCGTCTACGCGATTGTAAGTGCTGAGTCGTATTACATCAAAAATATTTTAATATAACTTTTTACTTTCAACTTTTTTATACGTAGTAGAGCCATGCTATATTACTGGTATTATTGTAGCACAAATGGGTTGGTTAGACCGGGGAAGGACCACGCTCTCGCAGAATACCAGCGTAAAATAACAGCTTAACGCTGCTATTATTGTAGAGAACCGGAGACCCTTTTTACAAGAAACGAGGCATTCCATCTTAGTCCTCACGGGTGACAACGCATCTGCATTTTGATCCGTAATCGTGGGTAAATGTTGATATCTATATGGGCCACAGCAGTCACTTACTAGGTGGCCTGTGTGCTCGTTAGTGCTATAAAAAAACTTCTTGACTATATAAAATAATTGAATAAAATTATTCTGAATATTCTTGGGCCTTTTTAATGACATTTTTGTGGTCATCAGTGGCGTGTCATTTAAAGCCAGCAAGCGTGTCCATTACCCCATCTTATCCTACGGGTGCCGTCAGTATCGACTAAGAGAAAAACCAGATAGATCTTAAAATCACATCAGATAGTGATGGTGGTTACACTGTCACTTTTAAAGGTGCCGTGCTTATAAAATAAATATGTAAATTATAAAGCAAGATCACATGAAAGCTGCATCATAGGTATCATGTCGGGTATAGATTTATTAATTTGCCTACCAAGCGTGGTGATTACAACAGATCGGATAGATTAGGAATGTTATCTGTAACATCTTCAAATTGATTCTTCTTTTACAGGCGGTAAAATTCCAAAGCTGGCAATGGACCATTGGTAGGAAGGATTTGCCATAATAGTTACGCCTGCTTCAGTGGTTTGGTCATGTAGTAAGAATGAAAGAGGAAAGAGTAATAAAGCAAATTTATGTTGCAGAGGTGAACGACAGGGCCGGGAAGGGACGCCCTAGGCGAAATTTTATCGATCAAATTGGCGATATATTGAAAATAGGCAAAATCAAGAGTACCTTTAACCGACGAACGTGTCTGCGTAGGTATATGGATGTGGAGAAAGCGAGAGAGATGTGACAGGATCGTGCCAAATGGAAGTCCATAGTCTCTACCTACCCCTCTGGGTGACAGGCGTGAGTGTTTTATTTATATATATATATATATATATATATATATATATATATATATATATGTAGTTACGCCTAGAAGGCGGATTGAAATCGCCACCCGGTGCCTGTGTATACAAGAAGTTTACATCGACTATATCGGAGACCACAGTCTTTCAGGTATTTCCCGTAATCGCTTCTAACGACACGCATGAAGCAAGCTCAAGGTTTCCTTTACGCCAGTACCACACGATGCCTGTCTTGGCATAAATATCAACCTGAACTAACATGTAAGAAACATTATAACGTTTAACAAATTGTATACCGTCAGTAAAACTTTTCACATAAATATAATAAAAATATCATAACATTAGAACATTCTACGCATTTGAAATGTATACAGCCCAAGCACGTGTTTCAATATTCGTTTAGTTAAATAGAGCAATTGCGAATTAATAAATTAGTTTTATTACTGTGTGTCGAATAGCGATCATGTGGTAAGCTTTGTTCTATCGGTTACCATCCATCCATTTGCCCATCCATTACAGCCCTTATAGCCCACATCTGAACATAATCCTCTCCCATATATTACCGCATAGAAGGGATTTTATCATAGTTGTAAGGCTTAGCAGGCATTAGCTTGAATTGATATCTGCTGCCCATCTCCTGTTTAAATTTCTCTCTGCCGCATCTAACGTCACCCACATGACTGTATGGCGTAGTAGATATTCTTACGCCGCCACAATCAAATTATTAAATACTAGCTGTTCCCCGCGACTTCACCCGCGTGTTATTTGAGGTTTTCATTTTTTTGCGCAGAAACCTAATTCTTTTTCTAAAATAAAAGTAGCCTAAGTTACTCCTTGTGACATCAGCTATCTGCCTGTGAAAATCCCGTCAAAATCGGTTCAGCTGTTTCGGAGATTAGCCGGAACAAACAGACGATAGACAGACGGACACACAGACAGACAAAAACTTTAAAAATTATATTTTTTTTATTAGTATCGTATATACTTTCATATGTATTTAGTAAAAAGCTGTAATTTTGACATTACAAACAGACACTTCAATTTTATTTATTTGTATAGATGTGCATTAACTTATTTCTAAATAGTTGTACCCAATGCCTCTAAGTTCTGTCGAATACGAGAACACTCAGACTATTTAGTTTTACTTTATTTAAAATATAAAGACAGCAGCGAAACTATTTCATTATTATTGTTGGTTTTAAAAAAATATATGTTTTTAAATTTTTAGTACGTTCGTCAGCATCAAGCATAACATAACAACGACAATTGCCCAGATCTGAAAATAGTGTTACATATATCCACTTTTGCTTCCCTTTACCGCATATAGGTGTTAATCTAATTCCAACTAAATGGAATGCCAAGCGCTAAAATTGTTTTAGTGAGGCGGATATTCGGCCGACGAAGGCAATTGTCATGTTCCAATTAATATTGATTCTAACGAAGTGCCTACATCTATTTATGAAATAGGGAGTTGATTACAAAACTCGACTATCATCATCATCATTACAGCCCTTCACAAGTCCACTGCTGAACATAGGCCTCCCCCAAAGAATGCCACAAAGCACGGTCCTGAGCCACCTGCATCCATCGACTTCCTGCATGTCTTACCAGGTCGTCACTCCATCTCGTGGGGGGACGCCCTACACTTCGCCTACCGGTACGAGGTTGCCACTCGAGAACCTTTCTTCCCCATCGGTTGTCGGTTCTTCGAGCTATATGGCCGGCCCACTGCCACTTCAGCTTACTAATTCGTTGGGCTATGTCGGTTATTCTGGTTCTACTGCGGATATCCTCATTCCTAAGTTTATCACGCAGAGAAACTCCGAGCATAGCCCTCTCCATAGCTCGCTGAGCGACCTTGAGCTTCCTCATACGGCCAGCAGTGAAGGACCACGTCTCAGTTCCGTAAGTCATCACTGGCAACACGCACTGGTTGTACAATTTCGTTTTAAGGTTTTGAGGTATGTCTGACGAGAAGATGTGTCGTAGCTTCCCGAACGCTGCCCAGCCGAGTTGAATCCGTCGATTGACCTCTCGGTCGAAGTTGGACTTACCTAGTCGGACTATTTGTCCCAGGTAAACATACTCGTCAACAACTTCGAGCTTAGTGCTCCCAACAACTACCGGCATAGGTGTGACATGGACATTAAACATAATCTTTGTTTTGTCCATGTTCATCTTAAGACCTATCCGTTGGGAAACACTATTGAGGTCATTGAGCATAGTGCTTAGGCCCTCCAGCGATTCTGCCATAAGGACTATATCGTCGGCAAATCGAAGGTGAGTGATGTACTCGCCATTGATGTTGATACCGTATCCTTTCCAGTCCAGAAGCTTGAAAACGTCTTCCAATGCAGCGGTGAAGAGTTTCGGGGATATGACGTCACCCTGTCTTACACCTCTCTGCAATTGGATAGGTTTCGTACTCTGGTTCTGTACTCGGATAGCCATCGTAGCCCTACTGTACAAGCACCTCAACACTTCGATATACCGACAGTCAATTTGGCACCGCTGAAGGGACTGCAGCACCGCCCAAATTTCGACGGAATCAAAGGCTTTCTCATAGTCCACATACGCCAGACATAGTGGCAAATTGTACTCTTCGGACTTCTGTACAACTTGCCGAAGGGTATGTATGTGGTCTATGGTGCTAAAGCCCTTTCGGAAACCGGCTTGTTCGGGAGGCTGGAAGTCGTCAAGTCTGCGCGCGAGACGATTCGTAATGACTCTCGAAAACAGCACGTAGACGCGGCTCAGAAGGGAAATCGGTCTGTAGTTCTTCAAGAGAGCGTTGTCACCTTTCTTGAAGAACAAGACCACCGCACTTCTGCTCCACGCCTCCGGTGTAATGCCACCATGGAGGACGGAATTAAAGAGCTTCTGAAGGACTTCAAGTACCGGTCTTCCACCCGCTTTCAGAAGCTCCGCTGTAATTCCATCCTCGCCTGGGGCCTTACCGTTTTTAAGGTGCTGGAGAGCCATTCTAATCTCGCTCAGACTGACGTCCGGGATATCTTCGGAATAGTGTCGGATGAGACTCGCTCTTGGATCGTTACTCACACTTGCGTGTGGCTCCAACGATGACGTGTACAGCTGCCCATAGAACCTCTCAATCTCACTCAAAATCTCAGGTGTCCCGGAAACGATGCTGCCACATTCCGTCTTCAGCTTTGACAGTTGGCTCTTTCTGGCAGACAGATCTCTGGCAAAGACTTTGGAGCCTTGGTTCCGCTCTATCGCTTCTTCAATACGAGCTGTATTGAAGTTGCGTAAGTCCCGCCGCATGCATTTGGAGATCTGTCTGTTCAGATGCCTGTATGCTGTCAAGTCTGTTGAAGAATGTAGCTTCATCTCCCGTCTAACAGCCATGAGATTAAGAGTGTGATCGGAGAGTTTTTGTGTTCTTCTGCGGCGGGTCTTGCAGAACTTAGCTCCGACCGCATGGACAGTTTCCACGAGCTTGTCATTTATATCGTCCACTTCATTGCAGTCTTCTAGGCACTGAAATCGGTTTTGTAACTCGAGCTGAAAGGTTTCGGGACTTTGGAACAGAGCACGAGGGGGACGGAGCGTTGACTTCTTTAGACGAGACCTCTCCAACTTAACGTTTAGGTTCAGTGTGCCTCTAACCATTCGGTGATCGCTACCAGTTTTCACCCTCGCGATCACGGAGACATCACTGAACAGTTTTCGTCTGGTCGTCATAATGAAGTCAATCTCATTTTTTGTCGAACCGTCGGGGCTCGACCAGGTCCACTTCCTGTGGGGCCGCTTCTGGAAGAAAGAGTTCATCATAAAGAGTCCCTCTTTCTCCATGAAGTCGGCCAGCTGCTGGCCCCTTGGGTTCCGTTGCCCTATTCCAAATTTCCCTACTTTCAGCTCACCGTTCTCTCTTGTGCCTAGTTTTGCATTGAAGTCTCCCATTAACACCGTATATTGGGTTTTGGAGGAATGCATGGCTCTAGAGATATCCTCATACATTTCCTCCACCTCCTGATCGGGGTGTGCCGAGGTTGGTGCGTAAACCTGTATGACCTTCAGCGAATACCGTTTGGTGATTCTGAGTATAAGGTACGCAACCCTCGTCGACACACTCCCGATCTTTACAACGTTGTTAACGAGAGACTTGTGGACGATAAATCCGACACCTCCTTGGGACAGATGGTCGCCCTCCCGGTGATAGAGCAAGTTGCCGGATTCGAGGATTACCGTGTCCTCCCCCTCTCTTCGGACTTCGGATAATCCTATAATATGCCAGCGCAACTTGTCTATCTCTTCTTCCAGCTCCACGATCTTCTCGTCAGTCCTCAGGGTGCGTGCGTTGTACGTTGCCAGGTCGAGTCGTCTAAGGTGGCAACCGAACCTCCACCGGAGATTCTTAGCACCCCCTGCCCCGCCGTTACCATGGTCGCCACCGTAGCCAGGAATAGCGGGGCCGCCGGGGACTGGGGGCCGTCTGTTTGTTGCTTTAGTCATTGGGGGGTATTTGCCATAGTTGCCACGCTTGGCGAGCGGGTTGGCAACCGCAGTTTTTTTATTATAATTTTGGCTATTATCAGGAAGATGCTGCTGCCCATCTTCTGCCTGTTTCCCTTAGTCGCCTTTTACGACACCCACGGGAGGATATGGGGTAGTGGATATTCTTGACCGCCACTACACGGCTAAACTCGACTAATGGCTAATGAATTCTGAAAAAAAATGTACGTCTACTATAGACTGTGTATATTATTTGAAAATAAATAAAACATTTTAATGTTTTTTATATTTATCTTATTACCTTTCCTACCCTTAGGAAATGTGTGTGTGTGTGTGTGTGTGTGTGTGTGTGTGTGTGTGTATGTGTGTGTGTGTATGTGTGTGTGCACGCGAGCGTGCGTACATGTGTGCATGCGTACCTGCAGTTAATGCGTGCTTGCGCGCGTCCGTCTCTCTCAATGCTACAATATTCGTTATATTTATTTCAATCTATACAAATAAACAAAATTGATGTGTCTGTTTGTAATGTCAAAATAACAGCTTTTACTAACTGCATATGAACATATATACAATATACTAATACAAATTATTTGTCTGTCTGACTGTCTGTTTGTTCTGGCTAATCTCCGAAATGGCTGACCGAAATTGACGAGACTTTTACTGCTTATGTTATAAAGAGTAACTTAGGCTTCTTTTATTCTAGAAAAAGAATTAAGGTTCAGCGCAAAAAAATTAAAAATCCAATCGTAACAAATTACACGCAGGCGAAGTCACGTGGATCAGCTAGCCATAAATAATATTCAGTAGGATGAATTTTTTACATGTTTTTGCACTGCTAGCTGAGAGCTGACTTCTTTCCCAAAACGCCGCTTCTTAAAATCTGCTGGCCAAGGCCAAGCTACGCCACTGGGGCTATAAAAGTCGGAAGTCGTACTTTTTCGAATCCACCGTTAGATTTCTGGTGTGTATGTGAGATTCTGATCAGGCACTGGCTTATAATATTTAGAAAAAATACATTAAAACACTTTGTAAATTCTCCTAAATCGTCGATTGTAATTTTTTTTTTAAATCCTGCAATTTGTCATAAAAACACAATCAACCCACCTCACCTAGCCGAGAGTACTCGAAACAAAAGATTGATTTAAATAGTTCAAATCATAGAGCAACTCGGGCCTCTAGCGGACCGGAGAGGAGTAGCCATAGCATTTTTCCCCGATAGATAACTGTCTGTCATTTTTTGCGGGGGAAATCTACGCACATCAAAACAGTCGTCTGTCACACCAAAACAGTCGCCTGTTACTACGAAACTCAAACACGTCACTTTTGAAACAATAAACTAAACTATGCTAAAAAAAACTACTAAAAATTGTTATTTCACACACCCATAGATACATAATAATAGTATCGCTCGGTGACAATACAGACCCTGACCAGTCCCTTGACCGATCTGCATATTGTATGAGGGCGAGCGGCTTGTATTGGTATACAGATCCAAAACAACACGACCGCTATTATTGTAATTTTTAAGCTTAAAAATTAGTAAATAGCAATAGTGTGATTAAAAATTACTTATATATGAAAGTTCATCGCCATCGAAACGCCATCTTTTTGTAAATTTCACGTGGCAAATCTCTTTTTGCAGCAAAAAACTGAATAATTCAGCATTTTTGTAGGATTTCGATTTAGCCGCGCAACTAGATTTAGTCTAGTGAGCAACATCTAGTTTCTATGACGTTAGTGTTATTTGCCTTTTGGCTTTTACAGCTTCATCGTACTCAGACCTCTATAAAAAAGGGGGAATGGTGATGATAATAAGCATTTGTCCAATGTTACTTTCGTAACGGTGTTCACCTATGAGAATTTTGCGTTTCACAGATGAGTTAAATTCTCGAAGTAGCGCTGAAACATTTCCTTGAAATACTTGGAGATCGTCGGAAGTTGGCAATTTTTGTGTAGATCTGAATTTTGCTGTCCCCACCAGGCTCCGGTGACTTTGCGAATGAAGCAGTTTTGGACGACTTGGAGGCCGTACAAACGCACTCGCGTGTGCGAGTCTAGTAAGCAGTGCGACTGCGGCTAATTTTATTTTACGCATAGGACCGCGTGGACTTATACTTAGGGGAACGCTTGCGTATGGCCACTCTCCACCGATGTACCGGTGGCCCGTGTTAATGTATGCATTCAAATAGAAGAGATTAAAACTCTTAAAATTCAGTCAACAGTTCATTGATTTAAAAAAAATTGTACATTATAAGTCAGTGCAATTGCTCAATCAATAGTATATTTTAAAAAATCAAATTCTAACAGTTGACGATTCAATCGATTACCTGCCAGTTATTGTACTAACACACACGTACAAAAGCTTGCTAACAACCAACCTATAATAGAATAATTCCGATTTTTATTCGATTACCATTGAATAATTCGATTGTTTTAGCTGAAAACGCTCATCGCTTGTTTGAATAAAACCTAAAAAAAAATCTAGTAATTGAAATTCAAATATACATTTCGTATATCAAAAACACTCGTAATACAGTAAATCACATACAAGTACCTTTTTACTTTTTACAAAATAATATCTTACTAATCCTAAAAAGTTCAAAATTTCAACTTTTTTAACAATGTTTCAATTTTATGGAGAAACAGAAGATGTTAGAAATGTTGCATATTCTTCAAATGCTAATACGTGACAGTGCCTGCTCAAGCGTTAAAAAAGATGGCTTGCGAACAATTGCAACAAAGAGACGGAAGAGGAAATATTTTTTTAGACTTCAAATTGCATTCAGTTAGAAGTTTAAACATAATATGTATTGTTTGTAGATTAAAAATTTCGCGGTTAATTTATTTTTAATGTGATTTAATGCATTTAAGTCTAGATTATACAAGTGATGAAAATTTTCGGCAATATATATCTTTTCTAGTAGTAAGAATATGAATGTTAATGTTTTTAGGCCTTTTCTAAGTGAATAATTTAAATGTTAATTTTTTGGAAACTTAACTGTACAAATTACATTAATTTGTATCAAAGACTTCTATCAATAGGAGACTAAGTGTATAACGTATGGCACTTTTAGATGTATAAAGAAACAAAAGTAGTAAAGGTGCTAATAAAAACAAACTAGGCTAAACAAGGACGGAGCGAAGAGCGAAATTTGTTAGTACTTCGTGGAATTTACGCAAAACTTCACTATTATGGTCTGCAGCAACAACTTTCACCGCAAGCCTACAACTGTAATCTAACTTTTGACCAGCGTGCGAGGATTGAAGTGCTTCTATAAACACCAGGTACTGCATGTAATAGGAATATCGAATAGAAGAAATTAAATTCTCACTTAAAGTCAAATATATGTATTTCACTTCAGCTAAATTGAGTTTTCTGTTTATTTGAAAATATTTATAGCAGGTATTTTTATCATAATAATCTTATTGCAAGAACATAACTGAACTAAAGTAAGCATTTCATAAAAAGTCGAGCTATCTCGTAGATTTTTTTAGACGTTATGTTAAGATTCGCGGTCAATTTTTTGTAAAGTAAATTGACCAAAAACATTTTGACTAGTACAAATAAAGACTTATAAATCTTAAGAAAATCGAGCAGAGATTGATATACCATAATTTCTTCTCCATGTTCGATGTAAATAGACCACAGTAGTTCCTTGACGCACGTAGTATAATAATTTACAGTAATAGTTTTCATGCATATTGAACAATTATTGTTTTGAAAATTATTACTATAATTTTGGGGGCAGTTACTGATGAAGTGTTTTTTGTAGTAACTGCCCCCAAAATTATAGTAATCATTTTCATAGTTAGTACTCGTATTAGATAAAAAATAAAGCGAAATTTTTCTATATACTAACGATCCGCCCCGGCTTTGCATGAGTTATTTCTGGATCTCGACAAGTGCCACCTACCAGATCTAATTGTAACTATCAATGGACCCGCACAAATACACACGAAAAATTTCATATAAATCGGTCCAGCCTTTCTCAAGTGATGATCTTTCATACAAGCGGCAATTGATTTTTATTTATACAGATTTACCATAACACTATAGGTCATGTGGTGATGGCGTAAGCGAATTCTCCACACCATTCTGTGAAAATCGTAAGAATAAGCAACTACTAAAAAATACTAGATCAACGTCATGAAGTTATTGTGTACTCATCGATTCCTTAATACATCATCAAAATTTCAGATTATTCAAACGTCTGAAAGTGGCTGAAAACTGAATTACAAAAAAGCTTACATATATATTTAAAGGTCAAGCTAATATAAAGCGTATAAAAAAGCAGCATTAATAAAAATAATACTTAGTAAATTCTCTCACAATGACTTTTTCTCTTCTGTCAATATTCCTGTTCTTTATCTTATGACACTCATTTTATAGCTGAGAAGTTCACCGTGGGGGTAACGAAATTTAATAACGTTATATAATTAAAATTTAAATAAGTATCGATGTTTACTATGCTCAATTAAGCCATACGCTGAAGTGGCAATGGGCTGGCCATATAGCTCGAAGAACAAACAAGTAAGCGAAGTGATGAATGATGCAGGAAGTCGATGGATACAGGTAGCCCAGAACCTAACATTTTTAACAAAGCATTTGTGGGCATTCTTTGAGGAAAGACTAGCACTTGTAAAGAGCTGTTATGATGATGATGATGATGGTGATTTGCAAGATGACACATAAAGCTTAATTCAACAACGCTACAAATGGCTGACAAATGAATAAGATTTTTGATAAATGATATATCCGATGAAAATTTAATATTAAAATTTTAAATGGCTGACTACTTAATATGATTTTTGAAAATAATATATCTGATAAAAATACATTACCTAGTTTAAAAATATTTTCAAACTCTTAGTGCACGTAGAAAGAAATGTAGCGAACGAAGATACGCGTCTGCAGGGCCGACGGCTTGCAGATTACAGAATATTTCAATTAAAACCATGAGACCACGTAATAGCTATTTGAAAAAAAAAATCAACTACGGAAAGGTGCGGTAAATTTCGACCGCAAATAATAAAATACAATTAGTATTTTTTGTGAGTGATAAATTATGACATTATCTGAGATTAAAAAGGCATCCATTATAACTTTTTTAACTTTAATTATGTTTTAATCAATAGTAAAAGTGTAAAAATCATACGTTTTGTAGCATAATTTAAAGCTACAACATTCGTTACATTTTTATTTAATTTTTAAGCTAGTCTTAACACTTTCACTGTCCGATTTCCAGACACAATAGTAAGACAATAGCAGGGCCCTATATGTAGTGCACGGGACAGCGAAAGGGTTAATAAACGTTACAAGGAATTTCTAGTTGACGCCACAGCAGTTGTAATTTCACTTGCATACATTTTTGACTTAATTTTTTTTGTTTTTTTTTTATCGATAATAATTATTTATAGAATAATTATTATGATTATATATTTCTATTTTCTTGTCTGGTTAAGATGCATAAATACTTATAAAACATATAAATATATACTTAAACTTTAAAATGATAAGAATATAGAAGGATAAGATAATACTATAAACATCACTTAAGACATATTATATTACAACATATTATACTATAACATCCACTCAGACGGAAGCCGTCGGCAGAGATATACAAGCAGCCGAGGGTTAGGGAGAAAGGGCATTATTATTATAACAATAACTATTTTTAAATATTATATTATATGTTTTTATTTTAAAATATAAAAAATACACATACATGTGAAGTCTGCCAACACGTATTGGGGCAGCAGGCATCATCGCAGTCTCGAAATATTAAAATATTATGGTAATTAATTATGTAACTATAATATGATACAGATTACGAGAACAATTATTCTAATATAATTATGTTTATTCTTAAAACAGGTTCCCAAGCTTGTACTAATTTAAGATGTTGGAAAAATAAACTTTTATTTCTTTTATTTATATTATATTATTCTGAATCTTATAAAAACAACTCTAAAAATATCTTCTTTCTCACGTTATAATAACAGATTATTAATAATTTAATTTTACTTTAATTAATTAAATACAAAATATACGCGCTGAAGTAATAATACCAAACTAAAAAACCTTGGAAAAATTCAGTTCAGTTTTGAACTTAAACAGCTCTATAGCATAAGATTTAAAATGCTAACGTCGGATGCATAAAGCAAGTTTTAATAAGGAAATCAATCGCTTACTGAACTTCGTAACAACGCCCACTGTAATAAAGTTACTTATCACTTTATCGAAGTTTTACGTACTCGTTACAAAATGGTTTTCTAGGCACTGAAGACTGCACTTCAAGATTGCAATACAGTGTATAATATCAATGACAAGCTCGTGGAAGTTACTCATGCAATTGGAACTAAGTTTAGCAAGATTCGCCACAGAAAGAACCCACTAACTCTCCGATTTCACTCTTCTGCTTCACTCAATCTGCATCATACCCGTTATACCACCTAAGTTGAAGTCTGATTGGACAACATAATTTCCTGTAAAGCTCTAAAGTTCGTTGTTGAAGCCCTACGCAAGCCTCAGTAACGACCGATCTACAAGTTGCATTCAACATTAATCCGATGATATCCCAGATGTCACTATGAGCGAGATCAGTTCTATCTGAACAGATATCGCCGTAAAAACAATTCAGCCTCTAGTGGAATTACAGCTTCTGGAAGCGGATAAAAATTAATTTATAAAGTCCTTCAGAATCACAAAAGTGCTCTTGTTCTTCAAAAATACGATATAGAGTGTTGTCGCCTTTTTTTCCAGGTAACGATGATACTCGTATTACAGCGAAGCTTAAGATATCGTTTTATTCTTCAAGAAAGGCGACAATGCTCTATCGAAGAGCAACAGACCGATTTCCCTTCTGAGCCACAGCTCTGTTTTCAAGAGTCATTTCGAATCCTCCCGCATGCAGACTTGATGACATTCAATCATACCATTCACATACTCTTCGAATTGCACAGAGACCAAAGAGTACAATCTGCCACTTTTTCTTGCGTATGTGGACTATGATAAGCCTTCGATAACTCCATCGATATTTTGGTGGTGCTAAAGTCGCCTTTAGCGATGCCAGGTTAAAAGTAAAAAGGGCTAGGTGGATATCTGCCCGAGTACGGAATCGGAGTACGAAAATTATAACCCCAAAACTCTTAGCCCGGACTGGAAAGGATACGGTATCAACATATCAATGGCGAATTACTCAATTACATTACTCATCTTCGATTAGTTGCCGATATAGTTATAATAGCAGAATCGCTGGCGAATCACTATGTTTAATGATCTCAATAGTGTCTCCCATAAATGCAACATATGGTCAATAGATAAAGGTCATGCGGCAAGTTGCATGTGTGAAGTTATTGAAAACACTGCACTCGCGGTTCTTGACGAGCTTTTTTTTGCCAAAACAAATTATCCGTAAGTCAACTTCGACCGAGAGGTCAACCATTGGACCCAACTTGGTTGGGCAGTGTTCGGGAGATTGTGATACACATTCTTGTCAAACGTTCCTCAAATCGTGAAAACAATAGTGTACAACCAGTACGTGCTGTGAATAATGACATACGGAGAAGATTAAAGTTGTTCAGCGAACTATGGAGACTACAATGTCTGATAGTATTTGTGTTGAAGATAATTGCAGATTAATAGAACAGTGTAACCGACATAGTTAAATGGATTACTAAATTAAAGTGGCAATGGGCTGGCCAGGTATATGGCCCGATGAACCGACAAGCGATGGGGAAGAAAGGTTTTTAAAATGGCCGCCGAAAGCGAAATGAAGGATGGCTCCCCACAAGTTAGAATGACGATCTGGTAAGAGATGCACCCCAGGAGCTCAGGACCATGTTTTGTAGTATTGCATGGGGAGGTCTATATTTAGCAGAGAGCTTGCGAAGGATTGTAATATAATGAAGATACTTAATAATTACTTAGATAGCATACAGGTTAACGAGTTGCACAATCAAGTACACGCATTTTTATTTTCATTTTTAATTTAATATTGATCAGTTTTTAGCTTTGAATTACAACATTTATTCGTTACTCCAATTATTTTAATTTGTGTTTAGATTTTATAATATTGTGTGTAATTTTTCATTTTCAGTGTACAAATGGTTGAAAATTATAAATATATTTAATTTTGTACGAACAAATTTAACTCTGAAGCGATTACATTTATGGAACAAAGTTACATATTTAATTACATGATATATTTGGGACTAATTTATTTTCTGTTATAATATAATATTTCAAACGATTTGTAATATATGAAATTTATCTTTTATTCTCGCGGGTAAAATTGCGGGCACTTAAATAGTATTTATATGGTTTTTTCAAAATATTTTCAGTTTACGAAAGAAAATGGAAAGCTGAATAGGTAAGAAAGGAAATTCCTAAGAAATTGATTTCACTTTATTTTAACAGCTTTGCTTTTCATTATTTTAAGGCAAGACATAGCCGTTCCAGCGCATTACATACATACATAAGCAGCATTACAAAGTCATAAATCTGGGAAATTATGATTCGCCGTTGTTGGATGGGTTTTCCACCATCATTCAACGGGATCTCGTGTGTTCACTTTGCACGTATGAGGTTGACATTTAGTGAAAAAATAGGCACACTTGGGACAGTTTGCCGACTTTATATTTAAGGGATTAAGCCAAAATTTCCTAACGATAAAAGATTTATATTCAGCCTTTTTTCATTCTGAAATTCCAAAAAAAGTAGTTTATTTATAATGTGAAAACTTTTCGAAGTTTAAATCAATGAACTATTTAAAAAAATTGTCGTTAATTTTAGATTATTTTTTAAACCATACATTTTATCTAAAAATTAGATATTGAATTATCCTAAAAATTTACACTACTATCCTTATTTATACCCATCTAATTTTATCTTGTATTGTTACAGAAACAGTTCTTTAACAACACTATTAAATTAAATAAAACTAATTTTACGGATTTTATCGCGTATATTAACTTATTTTAAATTCCCGACGTTTCAAGCACTTTACAGCACCCATGGTCACGGGGGGGACTGACCCGACCATGGGTGCTGTAAAGTGCTTGAAACGTCAGGAATTTAAAATAAGTTAATATATGCGATAAAATCCGTAAAATTAGTTTTATTTAAATGTGTAGCGTTCGCGTAAATATAAGAAAAACAAAAACTATTAAATTAACTTTCTTAAATAACACTTCTGCATAATATTATTTTAAATTAATAATTCATCAAGAGCATATCAAAATTACATCCAAATTTTCAAATCAAAATGCCAACCTACCTTCTAAGAGTAATTATCTTCAAACTCAGGGAAGGTACTAAAATTTATCTTTTCTTCGCTTTTATTCGCCACTACTAATGTAAAAATAAAGAGTTGCATAAAACATTTAGTTAATTTTTTTTACGAATGTGTACCTAACAAATATTAAGAATTCATAGCTCAAGCCAGATTAGAACCGACAAATTAATCCCTTGAAAATTCGACGTAAGCTACACATTAACAAGCACGTCTCTACAGACGTACAACAAAAACCATTCGAGGTACCGTTCGTGCGTCAAGCGCGGCTCAGAATTGTGAATAAATAAAATTATAATCACTGTAGCGGATCGTAGTTATTACACCTGTTAGATCGCGCCGTGAGGCATTGCAGTGATTAGTAACGTGCAACGTCTCCTACGTCCGACGGTGCACTACCAACTACCCGGACTATCGAAAGCTGCATAGTACATAAATTATGTACTATGCAGCTTTCGATAGTCACTACAGCATAGTGATGTAACGAATGTTGGATTTTTCACATTCGCGAATGCGAATGCGATTGCGAATATTTATCTTCAACATTCGCGAATGCGAATGCGAATGAGAATATTTTAAAATTTCAAAAAAGGCGCGCGTAAAATGTTTGGCAGGTTTGACGTTTCGTGTCGGCCATGTTTAAATTGAACATAGCCGAGCCGATATTGGTTAATTGTATGAATTTAGTCACAGAAAGTTCATTCTAAAAGTTTTGTTTTGTTTTGAGGTTAGTTTTATGTTATTTATCAAATTTAACTGATATTTAAGGGACAAAGTGGCATAAAAACATGAGTAAAGCACACATCAGCGAAGTTTGGACTTATTTTACAATATATGATGCTGAAAATGTTAATTGCAAGTTGTGTGATAAAAAGTACTCGCGCAAAGGCCAGGACCACTAGTGCTATGAGAAATCACCTGGAAGCTAAACACAAAAATGAATATGAAGAATTGAAAAAAAGAGAACATGAAAAGCAAGATGCTGCTAAAATTAATTCTTTGGCGTCCTCTTCGCGACAATGTACCAAAACTGACCTTAAGCAAATGTCTTTGAGTGATTGCGTTGAAAAAAATAAAAAGTGGGATAACAACAACACCAAATCTTTGGTGCTGGATAATTTGATTGGCGAAATGATCGCACTGGAGGACTTACCATTTAGTTTTGTGGAATGTCTTGGATTTGTGAGATTGATTAACCAAGTATGCCCTTCATATAATTTAAAAAGTCGGCAATATTTTACTTCCTTCATTTGTGAGAAATTATACGGCAAGGTAAAAGATAAAATTCTGGAATTAATCAAATCATTTGAAAAATTAGCATTAACAACTGATATATGGTCTGACTCTTGCTCTGGAGTGTCGCTGATAAGTTTCACTTGTCACGGAATTACCAATAATTTTGAACGAAAAATGATTATATTGAAAGCAGAAGTATTCAATGATGGGCGACATACAGGAGAAAATATAGCGGCAAAGTTAGAAACTATGTTGTCATCATGGGGAATTCCCAAAGAAAACGTATTATGTATTGTTAGAGATGGTGGCACTAACATGAAAAAAGGTATTTCTTTATTAAGTATTAAAAACATTGATTGTTTATCGCACCAAATCCAACTTGTTGTTAAAGAAGGGCTTAAGTCACAAGAATCTATCATTGCAGCCATTAACAAATGTAAAAAGATAGCAACAAATTTTCACCACTCTAATGTAGCTCAAGATGAACTTGTTAATCTACAAGAAAAGCTTAATCAACCAAAGCTCAAGATAATCCAAGAGTGTGTTACGAGGTGGAATAGCACCTTTTACATGCTAGAACGCATTTTGAAAAACAAAGATTCGCTGTGCCTTTATGCTTCCACCAGCAACAAAATTTCACAACTAACTTCAGAAGAATGGATACTTGTGGAAAAATTGATTACATTGCTTCAACCTTTTGAAGAAATAACTCGAGAACTAAGTGCAGCCAATGTTTCCATATCATCTGTGATTCCGTTATTGGCCACTCTGGAAAAGGTGATTGACGAATATAATGCATCTGACGAGTGCATTAGGAACACTATACTTGTTTTAAAACAAGAAATGAGACACAGATTTTCTCACTTAGAAAACGACATATTATTTGCTACAGCAACGTTTATTGATCCTAGATACAAAACGAAATTCTTCAAAAATCCTTCAACAAAAGATCAAGTCATGAAAAATATTTTAGATTCACTTGGAGATGAGGACTTAAGTTTGCCGTCATGTTCAAAGCCAAAGCGTCCTAAAATAAGGAATCAGGATAATGAAAACTTGGGCTCCAGTACCAGTCTTTCAGAAAAATCTGTGACATTAAAAGAAACTATGAAAATGATGATGGACTCAAGTGAAAGCGAGGAAGAACTAGATAATGATATTCCAAATCCATTAGAAGTATTAATAAAAAAAAATATTAATGAATATGTTTTGGATAAACGTATTGAAAATGAAGAAGACCCACTTCTTTGGTGGAAAGTAAATAGCAACAAATATGGCATTCTTTCTCCAGTAGCCAGAGAATATTTGGTAACTCCGCCCACAAGTGTCCCCAGTGAAAGAGTTTTCAGTGGAGCTGGACTACTTTACACACCTCACTTAAACAGGCTGCACGGAGAAAGAGCCTCCAAACTTTTATTTTTAAAATTTAACATTCCATTGCTTCAATTTAATTATTAAGAATTAAAAATTACAACAAATTTAATAATTAAATAGTCAACATGTTATTAGAAAAACTATATTTTGTGTACCTTCTTACTTACTTATATATCATTATTTTTATACATAGATAAATAACTTGCAATTGAAACCAAATGTTAACATAACAAGTATTAGAAGTTTACTTTAGTTTAAAATAAAAATAATTATAATTTTTGTTTTTGAAAAAAGGTTTATTTACAAATAGTTAAGTATTCGTTGTTTTGGTTTTTAAGTTTATATTTCATTCATTATAAATATATTTAATTCCTCAGATATATAAAGTGGAATGAAAAAAATATACATTTAAAGCCAAAGGTTATAAATACTTAATACATTAGATATTTAAAGTTTAATAATTTTGTTTCAAGTAATTGTTTAGTTTTTTAGTAAATAGAAACTGTAAACTTTATTTAAAAATGGTAGAAAAGTAATAATATACTACTAAATAAATGCAAACCTTACATAGTTTTAACAAGGCTGATTAATGTTAGATTTGATCAGATCTCTGAAGTTCTTTTTTCATAAATGAGACTTTAATTTAGAATTTGATTTAATAAAAATATCTAAGTGTTATCTATTGTATTATTATTTCATATGCATGCATATAATAATTTCCTTTTTGATTATTAAAAACATTCGCTAAATATTAGCATAATTTTTGCGAATGCGAATGCGAATGCGAATATTGAAAAATATGCGGATATTCGCGAATGCGAATGCGAATGCGAATATCCGTTACATCACTAGTACATATGTATGTATGTACGCACGCCTACATCTACGCTTATGCACAGCTATTTACATAATATGACAAAGGATCTCCCGCCAGTGAAAAGCTCTACGTTAGGTACCGGAAAAGGTGAGTACTTTAGCGTTTATTTATAAGCAAGCTAGTAAGTACCTAGTCTTTTTTATCTACATGTTTGATAAATTTATAAATATGTGTACTCGAATAAATGCTATTTATAAATAATGCAACTGAATTATTCAATATAATTTCATCGCTCATTTTATGAATTATATACATTAAAAATTTTGTGAAATTCATAGGATTAATTCTATTTGTAAAGAATTATTATGATCAGCTGTATGTGTTAATATAACACATGATATAATTTATTAACATCTTATATGAAAATGAAAAATTTTCCCTTTCTTTTTTTTAAAACCCCGCTGGATTTCTGGCTGGTTCTTCCTAGGACTGAGGTATTTTTCCGAACCAGTGTTTAAGGCATAACTATCAATAAGCATTCTTGTAATTAATGGAATATATAAAAAATAATATTTGTGTGTTCGTATTTTATGCGCTACCATACCCTTCATCAGATTGCGGAAAATTTTGCCAACTTATTGCTTGCATTTACGCGAATATTATAGGTAGGTATAGTACAATTAACAGTAGGTAGCGCGCGTATTGTACTGACAAATTTATTTGAAAGTCATATATTATTCAATTTCAATTAATTTATCATCATTCCTAACTATGCAATATGATACTTCCAAATTTTAAAAACAGTATTTCCACAATTATTTCTTCTGCGGCAATAACGCGCCGGGTACCTACCTACCAGCTAGTATTGAATAAAAATGATGCTGTTCTATTTTATTCTATTCTTTAACGTGGCTCTCGCGTGGTTCAATAATATTTCATTGTCAGTAGTGATCAATGCTTTTATTATTATGTTCTAGTAACAAAAGATATAAAACTCATTAACCGAACAAAGAGTATAATCCGGAGACACTGTAGTGTCTCACGCCAAGTACACGTTCAACATACTGTAAGAACTGTGAGGCTACTGTGTATATATTCTCGAATCATATGTCAACATAACCTCACCAAATTTTTAACTTCATATATTTAATTATTAACGAAACGTCAACACATTATACAGTCATATATCATTTTGTTTATCAATTGTTTCCTTATAACAATAAAAATTATTTCTATCTATCAATTATTTCATACTTTTCAAGATCTCAAATTTTTGCTTGCTCACCAGGGCATAGAATCTTGTACAATATTGCTTGAAAAACGCAATTATTATTATACTAAATTTAGATGAACCAAAAGAACTAGATACGTTTGATAGACTTTAAATAGTCTATCAAACGTATGGTTTTTAGATTTTGTCGTATTATAATGTACTAGATCCATCTGTTGGCACGAGATGTCGCCTCTGTTGATATAAGAAGATAAAATTAAAACGCCCATATGGTTATGAGATTCAACAACCTATTTGACATCATTTTTAAAATGGTCGCATTGAGTTGAGTACAAATTCCTCCAATCTGACATACAGACTTAATTATTGCGTTTTTGAGAAAAAGATTCTTATATTTTTAGTGTTGTTTTAGAGACAGGGACTCTTCATCTCCTCAACATGTCTAGTGAAAAGTGTTGTGTTCCCGGCTGCATGGACTCTGGAAGTAACTATATTCCGTAATTTGATAAGATTTAAACTAAACATATTATCAAAAATCTCTTGCATTACTGCTATGCCTGGTATCCTGGTATAGACGGCTGTAGGCTGATATCCATATTAATATATTATTATAATGTAATAAATGTAAGATTGTGATTTTGAAGTTAGGCGGGCTTCCACTGGAGTGATGACCTGGTATATGATGTAGGTGGCTAAGGACCGTGCTTTGTGATTTTTATTGAAGAGGCAGGAGGCCTGTGTTTAGTCTGTAACGATAATGATGATGATTAATTGTTTGTTTTATTTAATGTCATAGTCCGTGCTTAAAAAATTTGTCACCATAATAATAGTGTACTGTAAAATATCAGATTATTCATAAATAATTTGTACTTGACACAATTGATTGTACTTGTATTAGAAAAATAATAATAAAAATATTTCTAATCTTTTAATCAGTCCAGCTTAAGTCTTATGTATTCATGACTAAATTAAATTATGTATTTAGTCTTAAAAATTGTATGTTAATAAAAACAGAGAGCCCATCACCTCATTTTGTCCCATGGGTGTTATGTTATAACAGATATGTCAAATAATCTCATGAGTTCTGTTTAGTCGGCGGTATAACCATCTCGTTTACGCCAGACGTAAAATCCAAATTGACAATGGACAAGCTGTGTCAAAGGTGTTCACGTCTAGATCTATGATTGTCAAGCCGCCTGCCAAGCATGACAGGCTCAAGTCCAGCAGTAAACTTTAATAGGCCAATAAAGAAGAAAAAGTCACAAAAAACTTGCTGTGCTCTGATAATACAAGTGTTTATTGATGGATTAATTAGCTTTTTGTTTTTCAGAAAAAGGCATTCTTCCAAGAGAATATGCAGAAACTGCCGAAATTCTCCTCTTTTTTGACAAGGTATTCGATTCTGTTAATGGCAGCTACAATAAAGAAAAAACCTCTGTAAAGCCTCTTCTTGGACCAGCAAGGCCAAACTCGGAACACAATAACATGAAATTTATAAATAAAACGTCTAATAATCATTAGAGTGTATCAACAATAAAAAAATGGGTATGGACACTACTTGGTGTATAAATTCTTTTGAAAAATTGGAAACTAAGTATGGTATTACTTCTGTTTGGATGCGGCACCTCAACCAAGACCCTATTGAAAACTTTTTTGGAACCATTAGAAGCTATGAGTGCCGCAATGTTAATCCAACACCAGTACATTTTCAGAGTGCCTACACTACACTTTTAATTAATAATATGTCCAGTGTCCATGCCTCAGGAGCTAATTGTGAAAAAGATAATTGTACGGCTTTAGAATATGTTATCATCACAGATAACTGCAAAGCTGCTGCAACCTGTGTCCTTGAAACAATCCTGGATGTATATATTATTGATATTAAAGAGAACACTGCTCCGTATATAAAGGGGGCATTAGATTATGTTAGTGGATACTTTGCTAGATGTGCTAAAAAATGTTTTTAAAAATTGTAGTGAATGTACTGCTAAAATATTCGCCTTACAAGAAAATGAAATCATTAACTTTTGGGAATATGCAGGTAAACGGTGGCTTTGCAGTCCCACTGAGTCTCTTATAGTGTGTGTATCTGCAGTGAAAGACTGCAGATACACACACTATAAAATAATAAATTCAGTATTAAAAATATTTAGATAGAGATAATGTTGAAGAATTAATAAAAATCTTGATACTAATTCATGTAGATTTTGATGTTTTGCTATGTAAAATAAAATAGTCTTGCCGCTTTTTCATATTCAATTATGTGTTGTATGTGTCACAATAATGAAGATGTGTTTCAAATGAAAGCCAAAAAATATTTCCACAAATGTATAAAAGACGTTTTATTCAATAAATCACTTAACTTTCTGAAATGAGTTTTTATTTTTACCTCAAAACCTATACTTATTGTAAGAAAAATTTCTTACATTAAGTAAAAAGAAAAAACATAAGGAAACAATAATTTAGTATAGTATAAAAGACTATATAGTACTAGACTGTATATGATAAATATAAATTGTTCCATCCGACACCACCAGACAGCAGCACATTCGTGAATTCAGTTTTGGACTTGAGATTCGTCTCTATTTCAGTATATATAAAAGTCGATAAAAGTACTCTGTGTTGCTCACTTTTCCGATTCTACAAAAGATTTTATTAATTTCGGTGGAATTTTTTTTTTTTTTTTAAAGATTGTTGACTTGAATGCTTGTCTTTTAAGCCATGTTTCATTTATTTATTTTCAAGATTTTTGGCTTGGATGCTTGTCACTTAAGCCATGTTTTCATTTATCTCAGCATTAAATAATTATAATCCTTTATAATACTACACTGCTTTACAATATGTTGAGCGTCACATTGCGCAGCCCTTTAGCAATTTCGACGGCAACTTAAGCCAGCAGATAGTTGGCAATATTATCTCAAGGCGTCTAAGCAGATAGACACCGTATCTTGAAAATATTGGTATGGCGGTAGGGATGCAACATCGCTCATAAAAAAGCGATATTAGAACCTTGATATTTTCGAAAGTGAAACATCGATTTTAAAAAAGGGTTATTATAGTATAAATGAATACATGGTTGATAATAAACCCTGGGAATGAGATGGTCGCTTCCAAGCAGTTTCTAAAATAAATTTTGTAAATATTTTGTAATCATTTTGTATTGTAAAATTTATTAAAAAAAGCACCCCTGGGTTTCTTGCTGGTTCTTCCCAGGACAGAGGTTTTTTTCGAACCAGTGGTAAAGTAAAAAATGACTTTCAATAAGAATTACGCATGTAATGTATACGATTTTTCCGGACCGATACGATTTAGGGACCTTCAAGAAAAGAGCTTACACCTTTCTAAAAGGCCGGCAACGCACCTGTGATTCCCCTGGTAAAGCGGTTGTTCATGGGCGGCGGTAGTCACTTACCATCAGGTGAGCTGCATGCTCGTTTGCCCCCTCTTCCTTAAAAAAAAATTCCTTCAAATAAATTTAATTAGTGCAAAAACACGAAACAGATTTTTTCATCATCATTACAGCCCTTCACAAGTCCACTGCTGAACATAGGCCTCCCCCAAAGAATGCCACAAAGCACGGTCCTGAGCCACCTGCATCCATCGACTTCCTGCATGTCTTACCAGGTCGTCACTCCATCTCGTGGGGGGACGCCCTACACTTCGCCTACCGGTACGAGGCTGCCACTCGAGAACCTTTCTTCCCCATCGGTTGTCGGTTCTTCGAGCTATATGGCCGGCCCACTGCCACTTCAGCTTACTAATCCGTTGGGCTATGTCGGTTACTCTGGTTCTACTGCGGATATCCTCATTCCTAAGTTTATCACGCAGAGAAACTCCGAGCATAGCCCTCTCCATAGCTCGCTGAGCGACCTTGAGCTTCCTCATACGGCCAGCAGTGAAGGACCACGTCTCAGTTCCATAAGTCATTACTGGCAACACGCACTGGTTGTACAATTTCGTTTTCAGGTTTTGAGGTATGTCTGACGAGAAGATGTGTCGTAGCTTCCCGAAAGCTGCCCAGCCGAGTTGAATCCGTCGATTGACCTCTCGGTCGAAGTTGGACTTACCTAGTCGGACTATTTGTCCCAGGTAAACATACTCGTCAACAACTTCGAGCTTAGTGTTCCCAACAACTACCGGCATAGGTGTGACATGGACATTAAACATGATCTTTGTTTTGTCCATGTTCATCTTAAGACCTATCTGTTGGGAAACACTATCGAGGTCATTGAGCATAGTGCTTAGGTCCTCCAGCGATTCTGCCATAAGGACTATATCGTCGGCAAATCGAAGGTGAGTGATGTACTCGCCATTGATGTTGATACCGTATCCTTTCCAGTCCAGAAGCTTGAAAACATCTTCCAATGCAGCGGTGAAGAGTTTCGGGGATATGACGTCACCCTGTCTTACACCTCTCTGCAATTGGATAGGTTTCGTACTCTGGTTCTGTACTCGGATAGCCATCGTAGCCCTACTGTACAAGCACTTCAACACTTCGATATACCGACAGTCAACTTGGCACCGCTGAAGGGACTGCAGCACCGCCCAAATTTCGACGGAATCAAAGGCTTTCTCATAGTCCACATACGCCAGACATAGTGGCAAATTGTACTCTTCGGACTTCTGTACAATTTGCCGAAGGGTATGTATGTGGTCTATGGTGCTAAAGCCCTTTCGGAAACCGGCTTGTTCGGGAGGCTGGAAGTCGTCAAGTCTGCGCGCGAGACGATTCGTAATGACTCTCGAAAACAGCACGTAGACGCGGCTCAGAAGGGAAATCGGTCTGTAGTTCTTCAAGAGAGCGTTGTCACCTTTCTTGAAGAACAAGACCACCGCACTTCTGCTCCACGCCTCCGGTGTAATGCCACCATGGAGGACGGAATTAAAGAGCCTCTGAAGGACTTCAAGTACCGGTCTTCCACCCGCTTTCAGAAGCTCCGCTGTAATTCCATCCTCGCCTGGGGCCTTACCGTTTTTAAGGTGCTGGAGAGCCATTCTAATCTCGCTCAGACTGACGTCCGGGATATCTTCGGAATAGTGTCGGATGAGACTCGCTCTTGGATCGTTACTCACACTTGCGTGTGGCTCCAACGATGACGTGTACAGCTGCCCATAGAACCTCTCAATCTCACTCAAAATCTCAGGTGTCCCGGAAACGATGCTGCCACACTCTGTCTTCAGCTTTGACAGTTGGCTCTTTCTGGCAGACAGATCTCTGGCAAAGACTTTGGAGCCTTGGTTCCGCTCGATCGCTTCTTCAATACGAGCTGTGTTGAAGTTGCGTAAGTCCCGCCGCATGCATTTGGAGATCTGTCTGTTCAGATGCCTGTATGCTGTCAAGTCTGTTGAAGAATGTAGCTTCATCTCCCGTCTAACAGCCATGAGATTAAGAGTGTGATCGGAGAGTTTTTGTGTTCTTCTGTGGCGGGTCTTGCAGAACTTAGCTCCGACCGCATGGACAGTTTCCACGAGCTTGTCATTCATATCGTCCACTTCATTGCAGTCTTCTAGGCACTGAAAACGGTTTTGTAACTCGAGCTGAAAGGTCTCGGGACTTTGGAACAGAGCACGAGGGGGACGGAGCGTTGACTTCATTAGACGAGACCTCTCCAACTTAACGTTTAGGTTCAGTGTGCCTCTAACCATTCGGTGATCGCTACCAGTTTTCACCCTCGCGATCACGGAGACATCACTGAACAGTTGTCGTCTGGTCGTCATAATGAAGTCAATCTCATTTTTTGTCGAACCGTCGGGGCTCGACCAGGTCCACTTCCTGTGGGGCCGCTTCTGGAAGAAATAGTTCATCATAAAGAGTCCCTCTTTCTCCATGAAGTCGGCCAGCTGCTGGCCCCTTGGGTTCCGTTGCCCTATTCCAAATTTCCCTACTTTCAGCTCACCGTTCTCTCTTGTGCCTAGTTTTGCATTGAAGTCTCCCATTAACACCGTATATTGGGTTTTGGAGGAATGCATGGCTCTAGAGATATCCTCATACATTTCCTCCACCTCCCCATCGGGGTGTGCCGAGGTTGGTGCGTAAACCTGTATGACCTTCAGCGAATACCGTTTGGTGATTCTGAGTATAAGGTACGCAACCCTCGTCGACACACTCCCGATCTTTACAACGTTGTTAACGAGAGACTTGTGGACGATAAATCCGACACCTCCTTGGGACAGATGGTCGCCCTCCCGGTGATAGAGCAAGTTGCCGGATTCGAGGATTACCGTGTCCTCCCCCTCTCTTCGGACTTCGGATAATCCTATAATATGCCAGCGCAGCTTGTCTTGAAACAGAATTAGATATAAACAAACATGTAGCCTCTATTTTGCGTATTAAACAAGGCATTGATTAGCATGGCGATTGCATTGCATTCAAACCAACGAAAAATATATAAATATATAAAATTAATAAAAATATAGCATTTAAATGTGTATTTTTACTTTTCTTAGTTTAATACAATTATACAATGTTAAATAAAGATGGCAGTATTTAGGTATTTTTCACTATAAACGTTTGCAGGATTTTAACCAAACTAAGGCAGGATCTGTATTTTAAAGTACGGATGTGACATTGAGTGAAAAAAATCGATTAATAAAAAAATCGATTTTTTGCTTTGTGATAATAATCGATTTAAGAAAAATCGATTTTTTTATAAAAAAATAATCGATTTTTGCAAAAAAAAATTTTTTATTCGAAAAATAATCTTCTGGTTTTAGAAATAAACTACAGAACAATTTTTTTAATATATAACTTTGAACAATAAAAAACTAAAAATAATTACTGCCACAAATATTCAGTGCCATTTAACAATTTATTACAACCAAAATAAACAGAAACTATAAATTAAACTAAGTTTTACGGATTTTATCGCGTTTAATTTAACTTTTTAATTCCCGACATTTCAGGTGCTTTACAGCACGCATGGTCACAGAGGGGACTGAGGTGTTTGACGTCCCTATGTCATAGTTGTACCACAAATCCTCATAAAAGAACACCGATTCCTACCAAGGATGATTCGCGAGGCTATCGAAATTAAAAAACATCCTAATTTCAATAGAGAAGATGGATGGGTACTGCCATTTGCTTGGCATCCTATAATTAATAAAATTAAATCCAAACCCAAGCATATCACTGTAAGACTTCAAGATACTGTAAGCTCATTCTGCGTAGATCGGACCAAAAATTAATATTCAAAAACTGAATTTAGCCAGACTAACTGTGATATCTGGACGTCAAAGACCTCAGTTCCACCCGTGACCATGGGTGCTGTGAAGCACCCGAAACGTCAGGAATTAAAAAAGTTAAATTAAGCGTGATCAAATCCGTAAAAATTAATTTCATTTAATGTGTAGTCTTCGCGTGAATATAAAAACAACATACATTACACACAATACAAGAACAAACAAAAAGTCTAAATATCATTATGCCACTAATGTTCAGTATCATTTACATTGGATTAGAATGAAAATAAAATAAAAATATAATTATAAATAATCCGGCGACAACCTTTTGATCTCAAAACTAAAATACAAGACAAATCTTTTTTTAAACTTGTGTTTAAAAAAAGACTTGTGTAAACATAAAAAGTAAAAAAAATATTGCCATGAATTTTCAGTTAAAGATTTTAAAAACTATCACTTCACCAAAATTCTTCTTCGTCTCTTTCCCAAAATACGGTTTCGTTTTTTCCTGACAATATTTCCCGCTTTCAAAAATAATGAGGTGTTTAAAAGCCAATTCGGTTAGTTTAGGGAAAGTTCCTTCAGAGCTTCTCCATATATTGAGGGCATCTGCCTTGAGATTTGATAGTGGTGCCGCAATATATAGATCCAATTCAGTATTTTTGCCTATTGACGTGTTGGCCGCTATCATTTTTTCATTATAAAATACTTCTGTCAGTCACATTTACGCGTTTCACAAGACATTTTTATTGTTTATATATAATTGTTTACACTAATCAAAGAAAGAAAGAAAACCACAGAATACTTTTACTCCTAGCGGAGGAAGAAACCTGTTGAAAACATACGAAAAGCGAAACTGTTTTACATACATAGAGATACATAAAGGTGGCGCAGTCTTTTGATTGACTTATTCACGTTATTGAACTTACTTCACGTTTTTACATCCATCGCACAGATGACTCTGATTACAAAAATCGATTGAAACGCGTAATTTACATAAAAATCGATTTATTAAAAATCGATTTTTATTATAAGAAAAATCGACTTCGAAAAATCGATTATAAGAAAAAAATAATCGATTAATATGAAAATCGATTATTTTTTCACATCCCTATTTTAAAGATGGTCACACTGTGAGCAAGCCCACCCATTATTATTCTTGAATAAACACTATTAGAGTATTAGATACGGTTAATTATCCTCGTCGTATTTATTCATTAATATTACTATAATACTTAAATGAAATTATTAATACGACGAGAAATTGGAATATAAAAATAGAAAAGACAGTTTGTTTCAAAAGGTAAGTTGAATTATCAATAATAATAAATAATCAGTATACTATATACAGGTTAATATTTTTTTAAAAACTAATATTCTTTCCAATGGTTTTCAAATATTTTATTGTTAGAACAACTTGCTTGGTCATCAAAACTTTAAAGTAAGCCAAAATTAACTGTAAGCTATGAAGAAAATCGTTTTGGGCCCACTAGAAATTTTAACTTAACTTAATGGTTTTACACATATAAAAGATACCAATTTATTATATTTGTATATAATATATTTATTAGTAAAGAGATACCACTGAAAACTTGTTTTAATAGGATTAAGTAGTACAAGTTTTCAGTGGTATATCTTTCTAAATGTATTTATATTAGCTAATTTAGAAATATAGTTCAAAGTGACCTTGGAACGAAACTTAAAACCCCTATTTTGTCAGTTTGTCATTGCCTACATATTTATTTCTCTATGGTTAGGGGTTTCCACTTTGAAAATACATCGATAATTTTCTTCGATGTAATGCATCGAGACTGTGTATCGACATATTCCGATGTATCGGTTAGAAACATCGATGTTTTTCCTAATCCTGTAATTTTTCAGACTACAAATCTGTAGTCAACCTCCTGACATCCCACTCAAACAAACAACGTAATGTAATGATATAAATGATTGCGTAAACAGGTTTTATAAACGCACAAGATTTTTAAATCCGATGCCTTGGCAGAGGGAAATAATCATGCGAGGCGATTCCCTTGGGTTAAATGGTCTAAGACCGAGATAGCCCAGACGATTTTTTTTATTTTCTTTAGCAGAGTTATGCCAACCAGCCGACCTCTTGAAAAAAAATTCTTGATTCCGCTTAAGGTACTGACAGCTGCCAACTAGCGCCTCTAATAGGTTTAATATTATAACTTCTAAACTAGAGCATGTTTTAGTTTTACTGATTTAGAAGTTATAATATTAATATTGGTATGTAAGTATCACTGATTCGATGTTTTATGAAAATACATCGATACATCTTATTGTAAACAGCGAGTGAAATGAATTCGATGTATCGATGTATATCGAATAACCTTATCTATGGTAATTGCCTTTCGGGTCCGAGATCCTTTCTTTGTATTATAGATGAAATATATTAATTTTGTATTATTATTTATTTACTACTATACGACATTGACGATAGTTTGTGTTTGTGCAGTGTTTGTGGATTTGGATTGTGGCATTGACGTTTGTCACGTTGCTGCTTTTTTGTATTTATTTGCAATTTTAAAATTGAATCTGCAAAAATTCGCAATGTTCGAAAACAATTACTATCCGAGACAGCTATAGATGAGCACCAACTGTTTTTGTGTGTGGATTTCTCACGAGGTTAGTATTTTATCTTACGGAATGCGCAAAGCTTAAGGCAGAACTGTGCAAAACCTACAGTCGATTTAAAAGTTCTAAATTTTTATGAGGAATATAATCTCTTATTTGTCACATTCGAAGGTCCGGTCTAAAAAAAATACATTGTGGAAACGAAAATTAAACATGTTCGTTTTTGATGTATTACATTTTATTTTTTTACCTTTTCTTATTATGAGATCTATACATGTTTTAAAATCTGTTTGTAAAAATACTAATAAATATAGTACCTTCATAATATTACAATTGAATTATGATAGTACATATTATTTATGACTATAATGCATATTACTAACAAATTCATACCTACAGTTATAATAAATCTAATATATGGTTATAAAACAATGAATAATTAAAAGAAATAAATATGTATGTAGTGAAATCTTTATAATATTTTAAAATTGTAGACATAGCATTGACTGTAGGAATAGACTGTGGTTGTATACTTTATTACTTTTTGATAGCAAACAAAGAATACAATATGGTAGCAAACCAGCAAAATTAAAAAGTGTAAACTTCTTTGTTTAACAATTGATAAAGTAGGACAGAATGAGATTGAAATAAAAGTGAATATTATATAAACTATATTTGTGGTAAAGTTTGAAAAAGTTTGTATTTGAAATTGTAGTAAGTTCAATTAAAGTTTATCTGCTAAAAAGTAGGTAAGTATGTCAATGAATCAAAATAAAAATCATGAGAGAAAAATAATACAAGAGTTTGTATTTCCTCCAAAATGTTTAATTACTTACAACAAATGACAAACACAGGTCTCATAACCTTATTAGTGTGTTTATAAAATTACCTACCTATTAAAGTTAAGCTAAATTAAATAAATAATAGAATCACAAAATATTTACAAAAGTACCTAGTTGTGTATGAAATTATCTGGAATCAATCAAATATCAATCGGAAAACAATGTCAAAAAAGAATATTTGTATTTTTTTCCTAGTTCGGCATGTTATTATTTATAATAAGGATAAAATATATAATAAAGAAAAAAGTAAATAAAGTGTAATAATTAGTTTTTCAGTCCACTCTTATAATATAAAATTCAATTATAAATATTATATTAAATATATAATATTATATTATAATTCATATTCCTCTTTTGGATTTCTATATCTTTGTAATAAAAATATTTCGTATTTTCATTGATTGATATTTTTATTTAAAAACTAGGCTTCTGCATCACACGTGGTATAGCCATGCTGCAGCTATATTAGTAGTATAGTTGTAGCACGAATGGGTCGGCTCAACTGGGGAAGGACCACGCTCTCACAAAATACCAGCGTAAAATAGCAGCTTAACACTGCTGTGTTTTGTATGGTGAGTGTAGAGAACTGGAGACCCTTTTTACTGGAAAAGAGGCATTTCATCTTTGTCCTCACAGGTGACAACACATCTACATTTTGATTCGCAAACGATGATAGATGTAAATGTCTATGGTCAACAGCAACCACTTACCATCAGGTGGACTGTGTGCTCGTTTGTCACCCTATCCTATAAAAAAATCACTCTTTCGCTGGGGGATTCACCTTCAGCTAATCTCTCTCTCCTACCCTTCATCCTATAAAATCAATTGTAGGTTATGTACATTCTTTCAGAATTTATATCTTTTAACTTTTTTATTTTTACTGATTTTTCATTAACTTTTTTCAGGTGGACAGTTTAAAATAAATCAGTATGCCTTGCAGGCTGAAAGCTTGCAGACCTCTCGGTAGGCACAACAGAATATGGAAAGACAACAGAAATATGAATATGCAATTTATAGATATTGAAAACAACAGTTTAATCTCATATCTGTTATTGTTGAAAATGTGCTTGTGATTCATAATGTGACGCCTCATAATTATTATTAATAAATAATAATTAAATTCATTATACAGACATTTAAAAATGTCATAGAAATTATAATTTAAACAATAAAATGCAAATAATAAGCATAGAGTTCAAAAATATCCATTTGGAATATTGAATATTATATATATTAGTAAACGCATAAAATGTCTCAAAAAATCTCTAAATTTATTAAAAACCTGCTTAAAATGTTCAAAATATATCAAATCATATAAATACAAGGCGATTATATTGCAATAACAAAGATAAATAACATTTGTAATATAATAGAAAAAATGGATTAAAATTTTTCTAAGTTGATGAAGGAGTTCGTGTAATAATTGGAAAATTTCTAAGTTAATGAACGTGTTCTTGTAATGTTCCCTTATATTGGGGCGTTGTCGGAGACACATACCCAAGGTTGTACATATATATGGGGTGGTCGGCTGACCGACTGCTAGTACTAAGGTTGCACAATGACTAGTCCTATATTAGGGACTTAACATAGTAAGGTCTGACGAACCAAAGCATTAATATAGAAGGTCTCTATGATGCATAAGCATTATGATAGCAGAGTTATGACTTGAAGTCCCATATGAATAAGACATACAGTAGTATGGTCTATGAAATAAAGCAAATATGTGGAAGGTCTCAAATATGTAAAAGCATTATATTGAAAGAAATGGGACTTGAAAAGGATTATTATAGTGGCGTGTAGGTTGCTTCGCAGCCTCTGAGACCGAGGTAAACTTGGACTCACTAACCGATGTGTCCTAGACATATCATCTTAGTGCCGGTGGTAAGCGGGTTTGTTGTAGCAATACGACTTGCCCGTGGACATCGCACACCCCTACCGGTTGTGGACGGCGTCTTAGCGCATAGCGTTATGATACGTCGGCTATCTTTCGGATTAGGGTGAGTGTGTTTGGTAGTACTTTTAAGTGCAGCAAGCATACTCAACTTCATGTCTTAGTGCAATAGCGCTATGATACGTGGAGTTTTGGCTACTGACGTCTTAGTACCGTACTACTATGATACGTTAGTGGTATTTTTAGTTAACAACATTATCAAATTTTGTTACCAAAGTCGATAGGGATCATGTGGGTGTGTTGTGAGGGGGCGCCATCCGTATGATAGTTGCATTGATGCTTACTGCTACTTGCAGTATTGCGTCTTGTGATGGATCTGCGGGTGTACTGCACCTGATTCGATGCATCTTGTGGTTCTGGTCGATGGAGGTATGCGGGTGGTGATGTCTGCTGGGACTGTATGGGGGACCTTGGGATGGTGTAAGCCCGACGATAGTCGTATTGATGCTTGTTGCATTCTGTAGCATTGTGTCTCTACGATGGTTGTTTGGCGGGTCGCTATTCTCAATGGCGCTCTCTGCGTCTTGGTTTGACTCACAACCTAAGTAGCTTTGCCCAAGTCGGGTCCCTTCATAGCGGGGCTGCAGACTGTCTGCCCTCCATGATGTTTTATATAACAACTTAATAATATATCTCTATAAAGTTCCCACCTTTGAGAGATTGAAGGCAACTTGTTGGTGGGTGAGACAAACATGATCGAAAAATGCATATACTCAACGTCAGTGACACAAACCCTTTCTGATGGCGAATTATTAATATTATCTTATAACTGCCTATTGGCTATATCTGCCATTGTATTGGTTGGTGGAGCATATGTGTTGACCTCATGCGGGTGGTAGCTGGAGGGAGAATCTGAGGAGGCTCTCAAGGCTGCGGCCGAAAGCCGCGCAACGTGGGACCCCATTCCCTTGAGGTGAGCGGTAGACTCATGACACGCTCTGCGGCCAATTGGCCGTGCTGACCATGCAATTGGTGGTGATGCCTTACACTTACATCACGTCTGCAGGAACGGCGGTCTGGCAGGTGGTGGCGCTCACGGAAGGCTTTTTATGGTCAGTGTGCCGATTGTTGCCTAACCCGTGTGACGTACATTTCACTGTGGCTGGATTTGATCGTATTCTGTATGGCGTTTACATGCATTGACATGCGCGACTTCGGTCGATGTTTGTGCTTACGCACTATCAAGGGGCCAAGTCCTCTTTTACTGGTTCGCCAGTTATTTTGCTGTGGACTACGGTCCAGTTCCCAACTTTGCGTACCCTTCGGGGGGAGCGCATTAAAATGGTTGGCGCTCACCGTGCGCGGCGTGTGTGGGGCCGTGTACCTCCTCCACATTTTTTTTTAAAATGTGGGAGAGCGAAGCCCTTGTAACTGGTATTTGATATAAATATTGTGAGCCTTTTCCAAGCGGGAAGGGATTAATTAATAAGGAATTGATTGTTGTGAACAAGATACAAGTGGAATAGGGACAATTTATTGTTCTTAACCTTTTTGAGCTCTGTCTTCGTGAACGGGGTTCTCTAGCTTATAAGACTCTACCAACAGTTTTCGATTGCTCTCGTGAATATTAATTCTTCCAAGATACACCTAAAAGAACTAAGTTACTATACAAACACAACGTAAAAAAGGGTCCTAACTAAGACGATCACGCCATAAATTTATTAAACGGCCTATATTTAAACCTTTAGAAAGATCAAGTTATACTGGTCACGTAAATTAGATATATTTATATATCTTACAGATATAGATTCTAAAGAAATACAAGTATAAGTGGATATATAGTAGAAGAGAAAAAAAGATGGGGGGGGGTTCGTTACAATTTGGTGCCGTGACCAGGATGGAGGTTAAATTTTAAATAGGAGGCCGGTAATATAAAATTATGAAGTAGGCTATATGCCTACAATTTGTTGTCCGTGAAATGGAGAGGTGTCTTGGAGAGCGGTGTTTGCTGGGGGTGGTTGAGAGTCTGGGGGTGGGGCTTAAATATTAAAATTGAGTAATAATATAGGAGGTGTGTGCATAACGGAACAAAATAATAAAAAGTGAAATAAGTGGAAAGACTCAATTAAACTAAGCGAAGGACACAACAGGTGTAAAAAAAAAAAAAAAAAAAAAAAAAAAAAAAAAAAAAAAAAAAAAAAAACTGCAATACTATATATTATAAAGTGAAATAAGTGGAAAAACTCAATTAAAGTAAGTGAAGGACACAAAAAGTGTAAAAAAAAAAAAAAAAACAAGTGGTAATAAAAATGGCTAAAAATAAGAACAAATCAACCTCAATTAAGGCTAAGCCTAAAGATGAGATGAAAATGCTTCAGAAATTAATTAAGAATGCAGTGAAAACCTTGGAGGTTAAAATAAAGGATCTTGAGGAAAAATTTATTAACCAAACGAAAGATTACCAAATTAAAATAAATCAAGGAGAGGTGTCCGGGGCGAGCACCTCTCATGTAAATGATCCTAGACAAAATATTGTATATAATGTACATAATGTAACAATAGAAAAGCCGAAATTCGGAAATGGAAATACTCATCCAGTATCATTTTTGGAAGATCTCACCAATTATTTAAAGAAAGTTCCATCTAATGGTCTCGAAATTTCGATTGCACAAGAGTGCTTAGTAGGTGAAGCCAAGTATTGGGCTCGCATTAATAATGTGCGTTGGACAACTTTTGATGATTTTAAAGCTGACTTCCTAAGAGTGTTTTGGGGTGAAGAAGAACAAAATAAAGTAAAGAGATTCCTTGTGCAAAATAAATGGAATAGAAGTACACACCCCACCATGGTTAGTTATTTTCTTTATGTGGTTGAGAAGGCACAAACATTATCATATCCGATACCTGAAAAACAATTAGTAACTGATGTAATCAGACATTATTCTAAAGCTGTGCAGCAATTATGGAGAATAGCTAATATTGAGACAATAATAGACACGACAGATTTCTTAAGAAACTTAGATGACATCGACAAACAAGATGAAGGTCGTGAACCTTACTATAATGAGAAAAGGAGGAAGTTTAATAATAATACGGAGCAAAAACATAAAGAAATACAACAATCATACAAAATATGGCGTAAACCGGAAGAGGGAAAAAAGAAGGTTAATGAAGTACATGAAATACATTTCACTAATGACCAACCTGATGTTACGGCCCCTGAGCCAAATTTAGAGCTGTAGAGGTCGAACTAGTTCCCAATTCGACCCCTTACAATGTAAAAGGGAACAAAGCATTAAATATGTTATTAAAACTGGGTTGGCGACCTGGTCAAACATTGGGTAAAAACAATAGAGGGTTGCGAAAACCTATTACTTTAAAAGCAAATTTTAACAGAGAAGGCCTTGGTTATAACGACAATGTAAATAGCATATTAAACACCTTAAAAGCCAGGTCGGACTTGCCCATAACGGAGTTATTCGTGCAAACCGTCTTCGAGGAAGACGAAGATAAATATCAAAGGGAATTTATAGGGAATATGAGATCTGAAATTAAAGTTTCAATATTTGACAAAGAAATAGACGCGCTCCTTGACACTGGGAGCGATGTTACATGCATTTCAGAAAGTTTATATTTACAAATTAAAGATAATAATCGTAAAATATCAATAATGCCAGTTAAAGCAACGCAAATAAAAGGTGCTGTTGGGCAGCGCAGCACAAAAATACAACAGATGATCATATTGCCTATAAAGATAGATGAAGTAGTCTTTGAAACACAAACTTTAATTGTAGGTAATTTAATAAGACCTTTAATATTAGGCTTTGACTGGCTCAAGAGAAATAAAATATTGATTGATTTGAGAAATACTACTGTTGGAATAGAATTTAAAGTGAAAAACAAAGACTACTTTATACCTTTCAAATATAATAATAAATCTGTATTACATAATAACTGCATCAAACAATGTACCGATGATCCCTTAATAAATATAAAAATAGGATCTACATTGGAGGTCTCTGAAAGGGCAAAACTTAGTAAGGTTTTGGAAAAGCATAAGAATATGTTTTCGAGCAAATTGGGAAGAGTCAATTGCTATGAGCATAAAATTGAAATGATCGATGATGAACCTATAGTTACTAGGTCCTATCCCATTCCATATGCATATAGAGCGAAAATGGAAGAAAAGTTAAATGAAATGGAACAAGCTGGTATCATCACAAGGACATCAACGCCTTACAGTAGTCCATTGACATTCACTCTTAAAAAAGACGGCTCAATTAGAGTTCTGCTTGATGCCAGAAGCATAAATAAGAAAATGGTTGCAGAAACAGAGAAACCACCTATACAATTAGATATTTTGAATTCATTTCACGGAGCGAATTATATCACTACCATTGACTTAAATAATGCATATTTTCAAATTCCGATAAATAAAGATGGTAGAAAATATACTGGATTCACATTCAATGGAAAGTCATATGTATATAATGTTTTGCCGCAAGGATTAAAAACATCAGTAGGAAGCTTTAGCAGAGCCATGAATTTAATATTAGGACCAGAAGTCCAAGAATTTTGTGTGAACTATTTAGATGATCTAGCCATTATTACAACAGGAACGTTAGATAAACATTTGGAGCACATTGATATTGTTTTAAGTAAATTGAACAAAGCTGGCTTAACGTGTAACTTGCAGAAATGTGAATTTATTTGTAAAGAAATTAAAATGCTGGGTTTTATAATTTCAACAGAAGGCATAAAGACAGATCCCGATAAGATTCGAGCGATCCAAGAGTTTCCAGCACCTAAAAAGATTAAACAATTAAGGGCCTTTTTAGGTCTATGCAATTTTTATAGAAGGTTTATACCAAATTACAGCGAGAGCATAATACCGCTCTGTGAATTACTTAAAAAGGGACGAAAGTTCCAATGGAGCGGTAAAGAACAGAAGGCATTTGATTTTATAAAACAACAATTTATTAATACAATACAATTGCATCATCCAGACTTTAATAAGCCGTATTATTTACAAACAGATTGTTCCGGTGTGGGTATGGCCGGAGTACTATATCAGATAGATGATAATAATGAAATGAGAATTTTAGGCTATCATAGTAAAGCCTTAAAAGGCCCCGAATTAAATTGGTCTGTTACTGAACAAGAGTTTTATGCTGTAATAAGCTGCCTAAAGAAATTTGAAACATATTTGAGGGGCAGTAAAGTAATAATACTAACTGATCATAAAGCATTATTGTTTATTAATAATATGAAGTTATTCAATGGTAGAGTAACCCGATGGATTTTGTATATAGAACAATTTAATTATGAAGTACAGCATATATCGGGTAGACGTAATATTGTTGCAGATGTGCTATCACGTTATCCTCCTGATGGCGATTTAATACAAGAGGATAAAAATAATAGTTTAGAAATTGCTTACACAGAGAGCGAACAGAATATTGAGTTGATAGAAAAATTAAAATCCTTAACAGTATATCAATTACAAGATTCAGAGTCGTTGGCTATTATTGAAAAGTTAAAGACATTAAACACTTCCATAATAAAACAAAACAATAAATTTAAAAGGTATAGTTTGAAAAATGATGTATTATATTACAAAACGAATTTACAAGAAGTAATATATTTACCTAAAGCATTGAGACAAGATATTATAAATCAAGTGCATGTCGAAATGGGTCATCAAGGACCCTATAAGGTAATTAAATATGTGAGAGACAGATTCTTTTGGAAAGGTTTAACAAAAGATATTAAAAACCAATTAAGGGCTTGTCATTTATGTCAGTTATCTAAGAAAAGCAATATAACATATGTGGGTCCCTGCAAATCTATAATAACAGAAAACATTGGCGATATAGTCATGGCAGACTTATATGGACCACTTGTATCAGGTACCTTTGGGTACACTTTCATATTTGTCATTCAAGATTCATTCAGTAAATTTATCAAATTATATCCTTTAAAACAGTCAACAGCAAAGTCTGTTGTAACAAAAGTAAAGCATTTTGTTGAGATTATAAAGCCCAAGGCAATAATGACAGATAATGGAAAACAGTTCGTAAGTAATCACTGGAAACAATCAATGAGTGAATTAAATATAAAGCCAATATATACCACAGTTAGAAATCCTAGACCAAATACAACAGAGCGAGTAAATAAAGAGTTGAGCAGATTATTTAGGACGTTTTGTCATACTAACCACAAAGATTGGGCGTTAATATTGCCGAAATTAGAAGAATTGTATAATAATTCTTATCACAATAGTACAGGCTTCACGCCTTGTGAGATTCTTTATGGTGAGTCTAATGAGATGTCTTTTGACAAAGTAATTTCCAAAAGTAAAGACAAACATAATGTCGAACAAATTAGACAACAAGTGCGTAAAAATTTAAAAGAGGCAAGTCGAATAAGAAACATAAAATTTGATAAGCGAAATAGATTAATAAAATATAATATTGGTGACTTAGTAAAAATTTCAAGATCTAGTAGATCAGACGCTGATAATAAAGTTATGAGTAAGTTCAATTTGGCATATGAAGGACCTTATGTAATAGCAGCCGTACCATTTGACAATGTATATACCTTAGCAAATCCAGAGACAAACGAAATTAGAGGAATTTTCAATGCTATTCACTTATTAAAATATTTTAAATAATAATTTCTTTTTGTATAAATTAGAGTAATTAAATAAATATTGTAACATAAAAGGGTTTTGTGGGTGGCCCATGGAAATAATTGTTTAAGTTAAAGGTCTAAAATTATTAAAGTTATGAGCAAGAGATTTGTTATATGATAGTAGAACGTTATTAATATATAATGAAGAGTTGTAAATATAGATCGTAAGATAATTTTTTAATCATTTTTATTAAATAAATATGGGAGTTGGGTCAGGGCGAATGGCTCAAACACATTTATCCTATGTGGTATCGAACTGACCTCAACAAATATCCAACTGGATTATAAAGTGGACATAAAGTGTGACACTATCGAAATAATGTTTCAAAGATTTAAAGATAAATTAATAAAATAAGAAATCGACAATTGACTGCAAATTTTATTAACAACACGATATACAATAACTTGAATTATGGTGTTATCACATTGTGATAATTGTGGTTGAAGGGGTGTTGGTGGCGGCCATTCTCTGGGGCAGGGGGATTTGATAACATATGCCGTATTGTAACAGATTAAAAGAGGAAAGAACAGATATATAAACAATTATTTGAGTGTAGTGTATATGCTCTCAAAATACTAAAATTTTATATTAACGACTCCACTATGTGGATCATTAACATAAAATTTGGGGGTGGATTGTGACGCCTCATAATTATTATTAATAAATAATAATTAAATTCATTATACAGACATTTAAAAATGTCATAGAAATTATAATTTAAACAATAAAATGCAAATAATAAGCATAGAGTTCAAAAATATCCATTTGGAATATTGAATATTATATATATTAGTAAACGCATAAAATGTCTCAAAAAATCTCTAAATTTATTAAAAACCTGCTTAAAATGTTCAAAATATATCAAATCATATAAATACAAGGCGATTATATTGCAATAACAAAGATAAATAACATTTGTAATATAATAGAAAAAATGGATTAAAATTTTTCTAAGTTGATGAAGGAGTTCGTGTAATAATTGGAAAATTTCTAAGTTAATGAACGTGTTCTTGTAATGTTCCCTTATATTGGGGCGTTGTCGGAGACACATACCCAAGGTTGTACATATATATGGGGTGGTCGGCTGACCGACTGCTAGTACTAAGGTTGCACAATGACTAGTCCTATATTAGGGACTTAACATAGTAAGGTCTGACGAACCAAAGCATTAATATAGAAGGTCTCTATGATGCATAAGCATTATGATAGCAGAGTTATGACTTGAAGTCCCATATGAATAAGACATACAGTAGTATGGTCTATGAAATAAAGCAAATATGTGGAAGGTCTCAAATATGTAAAAGCATTATATTGAAAGAAATGGGACTTGAAAAGGATTATTATAGTGGCGTGTAGGTTGCTTCGCAGCCTCTGAGACCGAGGTAAACTTGGACTCACTAACCGATGTGTCCTAGACATATCATCTTAGTGCCGGTGGTAAGCGGGTTTGTTGTAGCAATACGACTTGCCCGTGGACATCGCACACCCCTACCGGTTGTGGACGGCGTCTTAGCGCATAGCGTTATGATACGTCGGCTATCTTTCGGATTAGGGTGAGTGTGTTTGGTAGTACTTTTAAGTGCAGCAAGCATACTCAACTTCATGTCTTAGTGCAATAGCGCTATGATACGTGGAGTTTTGGCTACTGACGTCTTAGTACCGTACTACTATGATACGTTAGTGGTATTTTTAGTTAACAACATTATCAAATTTTGTTACCAAAGTCGATAGGGATCATGTGGGTGTGTTGTGAGGGGGCGCCATCCGTATGATAGTTGCATTGATGCTTACTGCTACTTGCAGTATTGCGTCTTGTGATGGATCTGCGGGTGTACTGCACCTGATTCGATGCATCTTGTGGTTCTGGTCGATGGAGGTATGCGGGTGGTGATGTCTGCTGGGACTGTATGGGGGACCTTGGGATGGTGTAAGCCCGACGATAGTCGTATTGATGCTTGTTGCATTCTGTAGCATTGTGTCTCTACGATGGTTGTTTGGCGGGTCGCTATTCTCAATGGCGCTCTCTGCGTCTTGGTTTGACTCACAACCTAAGTAGCTTTGCCCAAGTCGGGTCCCTTCATAGCGGGGCTGCAGACTGTCTGCCCTCCATGATGTTTTATATAACAACTTAATAATATATCTCTATAAAGTTCCCACCTTTGAGAGATTGAAGGCAACTTGTTGGTGGGTGAGACAAACATGATCGAAAAATGCATATACTCAACGTCAGTGACACAAACCCTTTCTGATGGCGAATTATTAATATTATCTTATAACTGCCTATTGGCTATATCTGCCATTGTATTGGTTGGTGGAGCATATGTGTTGACCTCATGCGGGTGGTAGCTGGAGGGAGAATCTGAGGAGGCTCTCAAGGCTGCGGCCGAAAGCCGCGCAACGTGGGACCCCATTCCCTTGAGGTGAGCGGTAGACTCATGACACGCTCTGCGGCCAATTGGCCGTGCTGACCATGCAATTGGTGGTGATGCCTTACACTTACATCACGTCTGCAGGAACGGCGGTCTGGCAGGTGGTGGCGCTCACGGAAGGCTTTTTATGGTCAGTGTGCCGATTGTTGCCTAACCCGTGTGACGTACATTTCACTGTGGCTGGATTTGATCGTATTCTGTATGGCGTTTACATGCATTGACATGCGCGACTTCGGTCGATGTTTGTGCTTACGCACTATCAAGGGGCCAAGTCCTCTTTTACTGGTTCGCCAGTTATTTTGCTGTGGACTACGGTCCAGTTCCCAACTTTGCGTACCCTTCGGGGGGAGCGCATTAAAATGGTTGGCGCTCACCGTGCGCGGCGTGTGTGGGGCCGTGTACCTCCTCCACATTTTTTTTTAAAATGTGGGAGAGCGAAGCCCTTGTAACTGGTATTTGATATAAATATTGTGAGCCTTTTCCAAGCGGGAAGGGATTAATTAATAAGGAATTGATTGTTGTGAACCAGATACAAGTGGAATAGGGACAATTTATTGTTCTTAACCTTTTTGAGCTCTGTCTTCGTGAACGGGGTTCTCTAGCTTATAAGACTCTACCAACAGTTTTCGATTGCTCTCGTGAATATTCATTCTTCCAAGATACACCTAAAAGAACTAAGTTACTATACAAACACAACGTAAAAAAGGGTCCTAACTAAGACGATCACGCCATAAATTTATTAAACGGCCTATATTTAAACCTTTAGAAAGATCAAGTTATACTGGTCACGTAAATTAGATATATTTATATATCTTACAGATATAGATTCTAAAGAAATACAAGTATAAGTGGATATATAGTAGAAGAGAAAAAAAGATGGGGGGGGGTTCGTTACAATAACAAAATCATAAAGACATGTTATTGTCTCTGTCATATGTCCAGTTTGAACATCTTATTTCCCCACTATTTATCAGTGTGTACTAACATAGATAAACATGTTATTACCTAGTCATTGGCTTTAATGGTGTTGGGGGTGTGGGTAATAATCTGTTAACATATTTTAAAACAAAGTACACATACTGTGCCTGTCTGTTTAACATAAATGGTGTTTAGGATGTATACTAACCAATCAATCAATACATTATGTAAACAAAGTATCCACACCACACCTGATTGTTTGTGCTACTTTGAAGAAACGAAAATAATAATGAACAATAGTAAATACAGTGATATTATGTATTGTGTTTTTTTTTTATCATAACCATTTTAAAACATGTAACTTGCTGTTTATTTATTAATGTCTAAAATCAATAATGGGTATGTTATAACCAAATAATTTTGGATTTAATGTTATTTACTGTGTATACTTGCTAACCTATCAAAAGATATTAAAACAAAGCTTTGGAAATTATTACTTATAATAATAAATGCAGAGGCATTTTACTTTGTGATTTTTATCCTTACACAACCAGTATAAAACATGTTTCTCATCATCTTCATTATATAGTGTGTATATTATATAAGTGGTAATATTATATATAAGTGGACATATTATTCCTTAGCCATCTTGGCTTTAATCACATTTTTTAATTACTGTAATGGTGATTGGGATTAATACTTATTAATCAATCAATATATGTAAATATTATGTAATCTAAAATAGTTTCCACACCATGTCTGTGCAGTATGTACTGTTTTTCTGGAACTACTAAAAGGATTTTCCATCAATCTTAAAATACCTATAAATGTATATGAATATATTGCTATATATAAACAATAAATGCTGAATGTACCTAAAACTTTGTTTTATTCTATTATTGAATTAAATAAAACTACTTTACAGCACCCATGGTCATGGGGGACCATGTGTGTTGTAAAGCACCCGAAACATCTGGAATATAACTTAATATACGCGATAAAATCCGTAAAACTGATTTTATGTAAACATATTTTAATTGTTAATTTCTCAGTATTACCGATAGATGCTGTAAAACTAGTATTGTAATCTGTAGATGATGAGGAATAAATCGACTTGTATTTCAAGTTACGCTACAATTTGTGGTGGGCCCATTCTCCATACAAAAATAAATTTTCTCGCGCCTCTAATAGGTTTAATATTATAACTTCTAAACTAGAGCATGTTTTAGTTTTACTGATTTAGAAGTTATAATATTAATATTGGTATGTAAGTATCACTGATTCGATGTTTTATGAAAATACATCGATACATCTTATTGTAAACAGCGAGTGAAATGAATTCGATGTATCGATGTATATCGAATAACCTTATCTATGGTAATTGCTTTTCGGGTCCGGGATCCTTTCTTTGTATTATAGATGAAATATATTAATTTTGTATTATTATTTATTTACTACTATACGACATTGACGATAGTTTGTGTTTGTGCAGTGTTTGTGGATTTGGATTGTGGCATTGACGTTTGTCACGTTGCTGCTTTTTTGTATTTATTTGCAATTTTAAAATTGAATCTGCAAAAATTCGCAATGTTCGAAAACAATTACTATCCGAGACAGCTATAGATGAGCACCAACTGTTTTTGTGTGTGGATTTCTCACGAGGTTAGTATTTTATCTTACGGAATGCGCAAAGCTTAAGGCAGAACTGTGCAAAACCTACAGTCGATTTAAAAGTTCTAAATTTTTATGAGGAATATAATCTCTTATTTGTCACATTCGAAGGTCCAGTCTAAAAAAAATACATTGTGGAAACGAAAATTAAACATGTTCGTTTTTGATGTATTACATTTTATTTTTTTACCTTTTCTTATTATGAGATCTATACATGTTTTAAAATCTGTTTGTAAAAATACTAATAAATATAGTACCTTCATAATATTACAATTGAATTATGATAGTACATATTATTTATGACTATAATGCATATTACTAACAAATTCATACCTACAGTTATAATAAATCTAATATATGGTTATAAAACAATGAATAATTAAAAGAAATAAATATGTATGTAGTGAAATCTTTATAATATTTTAAAATTGTAGACATAGCATTGACTGTAGTGTAGTGTGGTATAGCCCCCACGACTATATATATATTAGAGTTAAGTTAAGAATAGAGAACATTATAATTAAAGTTATAGAAGCAGCAACACGTCTCTATTTCATTGACACACTTCCTATATTACATGGCGACCCTGCCAGGCGGTGCGCTGCTACAATGCACGCGCACCGCCACGGCCTGCAAAAATTGTTGAAAATAATATAAATATTTACCCGGACTACACGGAATATACACCCGGATGTGACGAAAAAAATAAATACATATGAATACAAGAAGAGGCCACAATAATAAAACAAAATATTTACAAAAGCTGACTGAAATATAAAAAGTATAATGAACATGAAGTAATATAATTTAAATGTATATTAGTACCTACTATGAAAGCAACTAAGAAAGAATGAGAAAAATAAAAAGTGATTTTTTTAAATATAATTACCAAAGAACAAAATTCTAGAAACGGCAGTGTTACGGACAGCGAGAGACCCGCCGCCCCGTCGCCCCTTCGTTCCCCGTTACGTCCCGCGCACCCCGCACGCCGGCGCTGATCACGCGATATCGGGCAACCAATCAGCGCGCGTGCGGGGAATATTGCCATCGGGCGGCCAACCCGACGAAATGAAGCGCTCTTCTCGGAAATATAAGAAGGGCGCCTCGGACGGTCGTTGTTCATTCGGGTTCATTCGGATTATTCAGAAGCATTCAATCGGAAGCGGCAAGGAAGAATCAAGACAGAAGACTCCATACTGAAGACCTCCCTTTTGTATAGTGATTAGTTAATAGTGCCGAACCTTTGTAAATAGTGAATATAGTATAATTAAAAGTACCATCTTTTCTTCGAGCAGTCCCCTAGTATAGCTAACCTCACACCGACAGTTAAAATACCAAATACAGTCCACTACTCTCCATCCACTTTATCTTGGTCCATCGTCGCCGGATAGCAGCCAGAAGAAGGAAGAAAGAAGAAAGAAGTAAGAAGAAACAAGAAAGAAGGCAGTTATACAAGAAAGAAGGTAATTATAGAAGAAGGAACATAATTACAGAAGAGAGAAGATTATTATAGAAGATCTTCAAGGAAGAAAGAAGTTCGTCGACGAAGAAAGAAGATCGTCGGTACTAATTTCTTCCCTGTTTCTTGTTACGCCTACGTCATACGCGTCTATTGTCTGTTTCCAGACAATTTCTTGTTTCTTAACCGCGTTTACGCGGCCAGTGGTCACTCCCTAACGGTGCCAAACTGTGACCATCTGGTAACGCCCTTGTGGCGGGAACGACATCCATACGTGTGTCTTTTTAAAGACTGTACGTACGTCTTTTTGAAGACGACCGGATGTCGCAACGTGGGACCATGAGGAAGACACGAAGCCAGAAGACACGGAACGATGATGACACGCCGGTAGGAATGCGCATATTCGAAGAAGCACCCGCGTCCCCGTCCGATTATCTCGCGATGGCACAAGCGCCCTCCGCCGCGCCCGCGCTCCAGGCCCCGCCCGCGCCCGCATCTACGCCCGCGCCCGCGCCCCCGCCACCGCGCCCCGCTATGTCCGTGTCCACGACCGATCGTTTGGGAGAGGTTAGCATTTCCGCGCCGCGTACAGAGACACTCGCCGCGATTATAGAAGATCTTCCGTCTACAGAGATTAGTTCGATAGTACGTACCGTCGCGCCTGTAACAGACGTACATAGGCCCGCGCCCCGCGCCCCGTCGGTTCGCTCCGTTCGTTCAGCCCGGTCGACGGCTAGTGCGATAGCTAAATTAAAGCAAATTGAATATAACGCCGCGGAGGAACTAGCTGCAATTAGGAGGAAGCAATTGCAGTTGGAAGAAGATCTTATTAGGAAGAAGTACGCTAGGGACGTCGCGCAACTGCAAGAAGAAACAGATAGGGAAAGTGTCAACGAAGACGAGTTAGTTGAAAATAGGGTACGCGTTGATAGGTGGTTAGAGAACGCAGAGACTGTGCGGGGGGAGTCGCCTTCCCGCCCCTCTCAGCCCGCGCCCCGCATCGAGTTAGAGCAGACCCTACCGAACAGGGTAACCGGTTACGACCACAGTGAAGATGCCCAGGGGAGGACGGAAGCGAATGACGTTCAACCGCGCCGCATAGATTCGGTACAAAGGGAAGATGGAGTCGCCGCAGGAATGAACCAGGTGGATCGTCGTGTACGGGTTACGTCGCCGTCGCGCGTCCAACGCCGCACTCTATCGCCTACACATAGATCGCCACATCGCCACGCGGATCGTAGATCACCGTCGCCGCATAGGGATGTAGGTGCGCATAGGACGCCAGCGCCACAGCGCAGGCTAGAGAGAGATAGGGATAGAGATAGGTCGCTTACTCCGCGAGGAAAGGATAGGGGTATAGAGCGACTAGCGGAAGCTCTGGAGAATATGGTCAGAGTTAGGCCCGCTGCCGCGAAGCAGACGCAGGACTTGCCTATTTTTAACGGTTCGGCCGCGGAATGGCTAGCGTTCAAAGCCGCGATGAAAGAATCCACGCGTCTATATGGATTCACAGATACGGAAAATATGGCAAGGTTAAGAAATTGCTTACGCGGTGAAGCTAGGGAAGTAGTATCGGCACTGCTGTTTACCGCAAAGGATCCAGCAGATATTATGCGAACATTAGAGCAGTGTTTCGGCCGCCCAGAAGTAATTATCGATCGCGCGTTAGAAGAATTGAAACGCCTTCCGCGCCCGGGTCAAACTGCACAGGAGCTAAATGCGTTCGCAATAAAGTTGCAAAATATCGTGTGCATTTTGCAAAACGTCGACGGCAAGGGATATCTGCAAAATCCAATGCTTACTAGGGAGGTAACGAGTAAGTTAAGCCCTCACTTACGGTCGCGTTGGTGTGATTACGCGGAGCACTACGGGAGTGCAGACGAGCCGGACATCGTTACACTGTCCAGGTTCATGATGAGAGAGGCTGACCGTGCGTTGAGTCATGCCTATACGTCCGTAGAGCCGACTAAGGAATCGCCCGTAAGACGAGAGGCGCCGCCGTCGAAGAGGATAGTGACACGCCGCGTAGAGAATAGGGCTCGCGACGTAAAAACGTTCACCGCACAGGAGGACACCGGTAGTGCCTCTTGTATGTGCTGCGGAGGTGAACACGCGATCGCAAAGTGTAAAAAGTTAGCGCAAATGGGTGTGGACGACCGGTGGAATTGGGTAAAAGAAAACGGGGTATGTTTTCTATGTTTAAACAGTAAACACCGACGGTTTAAATGTAAAGCAAAGAAATGCGGCATCGACGGCTGCAACGCCCCCCACCACGCCCTCCTTCACACCCGCAAGACCCGCGCACCTGAGACATCGGCCAAACCGGATGAGACCGTACTCGTCGCGTCTAACGTCGGTAGGAATGCAGCCGTATTGTTGAAAGTGTGTCCCATTACGTTACGTGGACCACACGGTAAGGAAATAGACACGTACGCGTTGCTCGACGAAGGTTCGACTATTTCGTTGATCGATGACGACTTAGCGCGTGAGTTAGGAGCGGAAGGACCGGTAAAGCCGCTGAATATTAGGGGAATAAGCAATAGTCAGCGCGAGGCCGATAGCAGGCTAGTCAACATAGGCATACGTGGAAAATCGCGCAGCGAGATGTATAGAATAAATGCGCGTACAGTAACGAATTTACAGATAGGTTCGCAGTCAGTGAATAAAGAGTGTTTACGTCTAAAGCATTTACGCGACCTACCGAGCTCGGTTTGCTATGAGGACGCCAAACCGAGATTATTATTAGGAGCCGACAATTGGCATTTAATAATCACCCGTAACTTGAGGATAGGGCGTCGAAGGCAGCCTATAGCTGCACGTACGCTATTAGGATGGGTGATACAGGGAACCGTGCCGCGATTCACGTGTAGGGAGGACGGTGAAACCGTGTTACACGTCGTAAGCAGTAGCGGACGGATAGATAGGGACATCCGAACGTTCGCGAGTCAAGACGAGGAGATAACGGAACTCCTCAAACGGCAGTACGAGATCGATTCCATCGGTATCTCGCTAAGGAATAGGCCGCGACGGGAAGAGGAACGCGCTGTCGAGATATTCCAGCGCACCGTCAAGAAGGTCGGCGATCAATACCAGGTGGGACTGCCATGGAAGGACGACGACGTGCGGATGCCTCCTAGCTACGAGATGGCTGCTAGAAGACTGCGGACGATCGAGAGGAAAATGGACAAATCGCCGGAATTTCGAGACGCCTATACCGCGCAAATAGATAACCTCCTGGCGAAGGGATACGCAAGGGAAGCCGAGGGGACGGAGAGAGAGGACCCTAAGAGCTGGTACCTACCCCACTTCGCAGTACGAAACCCGAACAAGCCTGGGAAGACGAGAGTGGTTTTCGACGCGGCAGCGCGTGCGTCCGGTAAATGTTTGAACGATTATTTGCTTGACGGCCCCGACTTGTTACGGAACCTACCGGGCATACTGTTCAGATTTAGGGAGAACGAAATAGCCGTGTCAGCGGACATTAGGGAAATGTTTCTACGCGTTAAGATTGACCGTCGCGACCAACCCGCGCAATTATTTCTGTGGCGAGGTAACGAGCGATCCAGCCCACCGCGGGAATACGTTATGACTTCAATGATTTTCGGTGCGAGGAGCTCGCCGTTTCTCGCACATAGCGTTAGGGATCATAACGCGCGCGCACACGCTGAGACACATCCGTTGGCACTTAACGCTATCGTACGTAGTCACTACATGGATGACTACCTAGACAGTTATGCTACGGTAGAGGAAGCGGTAAACACTGCGAGGCAGGTTACGGAAGTCCACCAGCAGGCAGGCTTCACCTTAGCGGGCTGGAATTCGAACCACGCAGCCCTACTAAAGGACAAGCCGGAGGAATTATTAGCGAGCAAGCCTAAGGAGGTAGGCTTGAGACAAGACAGCCCAGGCAGAACCCTAGGGCTATTATGGATGGCCAATGAAGACGCCTTAACGTTCAACACATCCATGAACCGGGTACCGAACGAGGTGAAGACGCTGCAGAGGCCACCGACCAAGAGAGAGGCGTTGAGTGCAGTCATGTCGGTCTTCGACCCGCTTGGACTGCTGAGCTACCTCACCATCACCGCCAAGATCCTGCTGCAAGACCTGTGGCGGATGAAGAAGGTCGGATGGGACGACGAACTACCCGAGGAGGCAGCTGAGGAATTCCAGGGGTGGCTGCGAGTCGTCGAGGAAGTATCACGACTGCGGCTGCCTAGGTGCTATGCTCCTACGGGGGGAGTGGTAGAGCGTCAGCTCCACGTGTTCAGCGACGCAAGCGAACGTGCGTACGCATCCGCGGCGTATTGGCGATTACGATACCGCGACGGAACGGTTAAGGTACGATTAGTGGCGGCCAAGGCGAAAGTCGCCCCGATAAAGGCGCAAAGCATACCACGGTTAGAATTGCAGGCGAATCTGATAGGCGCGCGACTCGCGGAATTCGTGCAAGGCGAGCACAGAGTGGTAGCCGATAGGGTAGTTTATTGGACAGACTCCACTACGGCGCTCCATTGGATTGAAAACGATACGGCGCGTTACACCCCATACGTAGCACATAGATTAGGGGAAATATCGGAGAAGACGTCACCCGAGCAATGGAGGTGGATACCGACCGCAGACAACATCGCGGATCAGGCAACGCGCATTAATTATACGTACAAGGAAGAGAGCGACAAATGGTTTACGGGACCGCCATTCCTGTACGAAGAGGAAGATCGATGGCCTCGACGACGGGAAGAGAAGGCAGGGGATGAAGATGATGAGATGGAGGAAGTCGTGGCGCACCAGAGCGACACCAGGAGCGCTCCACACCTGCCAGACATCGAGAGGTTCTCTTCTTACGAGAGATTGGTCAGGGCCACCGCTCGGATATTACAGTTCGTCGATGCCATGAGAGGAAAGGCGCACGGACTAACATTGGACCACATCCACAAAGCAGAGCGGATGTGGATAGAGCGAAGTCAACAAGAGAGTTTTGCTGAAGACATCAGTCGACTGCAGAAAGGAAGGAACTTGGCAACCGGCAGCGCGTTAAGAAAGCTCGACCCCATATTCGAAGATGGCGTACTGCGAGCTAGAGGACGGATTGACGCAGCCAATGTGGACAGCCAAATGAAGAGGCCCATCATCCTGAACGGACGCCACCAGTTTGTAAAGCTGCTTGTGGAAAAGGCGCATAAGGAAGCAAGCCACGCCAACAGGGAACGGGTAGTGAACGACCTACGCACGAGATATCACATACTTCGACTACGACCGACCGTACGAGAAGTGGAGCGGAGATGTCTGCGGTGCAGGGTACGCAAGGCGACACCACGGCCAGCGGTTATCGGAGATCTACCACCTGAACGGTTAGGGGCATTCGCGCGACCATTCACCTACACCGGAATCGACTATTTCGGGCCTATAACGGTAACAATAGGACGTAGGCATGAAAAACGGTGGATAGCGTTATTCACTTGTTTGACGACGCGCGCGGTACATTTAGAGATAGTTTATTCCCTAACGACGGACTCGGCGATATCGGCATTGCGGCGCATGGCGGCTAGGCGTGGGTGGCCACGGGTCATCTACTCGGATAACGGGACAAACTTTCATGGGGCGGACACCGAATTACGACGGGCGATGGAAGAGTGGGCACCCCTGCTGAAGGACTACGCGTTGACTCGGCGGACGGATTGGAAGTTCATCGCGCCGGGTGCGCCGAACCAGGGAGGCGCATGGGAGCGTCTCGTGCGCTCGGTGAAGACCGCGCTCGAAGCCACACTCAATCAGAAGAGCCCACGGGAGGAGACATTAGCGACTCTCCTCACAGAAGCCGAAAACACCGTTAACTCTCGACCGTTGACGCACGTACCGGTCGACATCGACGAAGAAGAGGCATTGACACCCAACCACTTCTTGCTGCTGGGACCATCGAGCCTTCCAGTGACCGCGCCGTGCACGCCTAATGATCGTCGGGCGTGGAGAGCGGCGCAGGGACTTGCCGACGAGTACTGGAAGCGCTGGGTGAAGGAATACCTGCCGACGCTGGTTGCGCGCGGAGACTCAAGGGACGTGCAGCAGCGCCCGGTACAAGAAGGAGACCTCGTCGTGGTGGCAGACGGGACCATGCCGCGGAACGTGTGGCCAAGAGGAGTTGTAACGAAGACCTTTCCCGGACCAGACGGCGTGGTACGAAACGTTGAAGTAAGGACCAGGGGCGGATTGCTGCGGCGGCCGGTCAGGAGGATCGCCGTCCTCCCGAGTGCAGCCTAGGCTCGCAAGGCTACGCCGGGGGGAGAATGTTACGGACAGCGAGAGACCCGCCGCCCCGTCGCCCCTTCGTTCCCCGTTACGTCCCGCGCACCCCGCACGCCGGCGCTGATCACGCGATATCGGGCAACCAATCAGCGCGCGTGCGGGGAATATTGCCATCGGGCGGCCAACCCGACGAAATGAAGCGCTCTTCTCGGAAATATAAGAAGGGCGCCTCGGACGGTCGTTGTTCATTCGGGTTCATTCGGATTATTCAGAAGCATTCAATCGGAAGCGGCAAGGAAGAATCAAGACAGAAGACTCCATACTGAAGACCTCCCTTTTGTATAGTGATTAGTTAATAGTGCCGAACCTTTGTAAATAGTGAATATAGTATAATTAAAAGTACCATCTTTTCTTCGAGCAGTCCCCTAGTATAGCTAACCTCACACCGACAGTTAAAATACCAAATACAGTCCACTACTCTCCATCCACTTTAGGCAGGTTTATTTGAAAAGGAAAGCAGCGGTTGTACTCTTGCAAGCTTCGTCCAGAAGAACAAAGAAGAAAATTAAGAGGTAACTTCGCACCTGTGTGATTTTAATTCCATTTAAAACTTTATTTATCAATTTGAGATTGTTTTTATATTTTTTTGCTATAATATTTGTTAAAGTTAAGTATTAAATGTTCCATATTATGTTTAACACGTATGTTTAAATTGAACTTATTTATCAGATAACTCACGGTACAATTGATTTTTCAATATTTTTATCACTATTTATATATATAAAAAATGTAATCATAATACAATATCAAAAAAGCACATTACATTTTAGGCATTTATGGCATTTGTATTAAGGCACAAGACAATTTTATATTAAATTTTATTTAGTTATTGTTTCATATTATTTTTATAACTGTGCAGGATACAATACAAAAAACGAATGAAATAATATAGTAGATTACATTTTTACATGCTTAAATTTACCATAGTTTACCATAAATTAACTTTTCGTATAATTAAAATAATACTGATATATTGTTAAATATGATATATTTCGTTGTTTTTTTTTTCTGTATTAAATTTTATTTAAAAAACAATTCAGTATTGTTAATAAGTATTAGTTTTTCTTTTCTTTTATAAAGGCAGTGACTTTAAAGTTATATAATAACCCACTTAAAAATTAAAATTGTTCTTTTGAATGTCAAAAGTTAAGTAAGTAATTAATGTTTTGTTGTGTAAAGTTGATATTTGTTACAGTAATTATTCAATTATTTTCTGTAAACGATATAGTAAATACCATACTTCTAGCAATCTTTTTCGATCCAAGCAAAAGTAATGTGTCTAAAATTCTGTGTAAATAAGGAATTTAAAACTATCATTTTACTTGTATCCACATATTATGTATGTAATAATAACATTGTATAAGTTACGTTTAAATTAGGTGATCATAATACGATGTAATCGCAAACGTTGCCATATACGTACTTTGTTAATTAAAACATAGGTGTCTCAAATCGCTTGCGCTGCTAAGAGTGGAATTACAATTTGTATTTTGATCTATCTGTTGTTATGTGATTATGTTATTGTTATTGAAAATGATTACGTTGCTTTGACTTCTTTGTTCTATTCATCTTAATATGAAATGTAATAATTTGTTTTCAGTTTTATGTTGTTTGAACTTTTAAATCGTAAGCTTGTAACTATTATAATTTGTTAATTTCTCGGAAAATAGTACGTTCTTATGTAGACCATGAAAATATTTACTTCGCTTAATAGTTATGTTATGTAGACAATTAAGTAATTAATTTGAAATTTGTTGTACCCATATTGTGAGCCTCAATCCTTGACTGACAATGATGTAACTAAATATTATACGAGACAATATGACATAATTTATAAAAGACGTAAGTAAATTTATGGATAAGTTACGGAAATTATCATTCTGAATGAAAAATATTGATAGAAATATAAGTAGAAAGTGTGGCATAGGTAAAGAAAAATTATCGGAGGTTAGCATATCCACATACAATCGGCCCGATCAGCTGAGAGTTTGGAAAACCTAATAACCGATTAATTTTTAAAGTTGTTCGGATTCGATGAAATAAGGAATGATTTTTAATGAATTGCTTAAAGAAATGTGACTTTATTAAGAACTGTATAGGAAGATTGTTCATTATCTTGATCATGTATTTACGCGAGTCGTGTACGTGAAAGTTATGGTACAATTAATTAATAAATTATATGAGCTGAAATGCTATAAATGTAAAGAGTTAAATAAAGTGATATTGGTCATTGTCTTGATCATGTATGTACGCGAGCCGTGTACGTGAAAGAAATGACACAAATATTGAATGAATATGTAGCAAAAATGCTGAGAAGTAAAATGAAAAATAAATAATTGTTAAACAAGAATGAAGTAAATACATGAAGTAAAAAAGAGAACAAAGAGAAGTATTGAAGTGTGAAAAGATATATTATTAGAGTATTATAAATGTCCGGATTAGATGACATGTTCTGATGAATACGAATAAATAATATTGTAAATGTTTGCGAAAGTCGAAACATAATATTATGTTATACATAATTATGCCTGACTATGTCATATAATACTTCTGTGAATACGCGATTTTTAGTAGCGAGAGAGCGTTGCCAAACGCCCTGCTCAATCTCGGTATACATTAGATTGCAGTTTTTATAACACTTAGACTTAATTTCCATTAAATTTTAATTATGTTTAGAATAGTTTTGAGGTTGGATAAAAAATAGATAACTTTATTTTTTATTTTTTGTCGGTGGGAGGTGTAGTGTGGTATAGACCCCACGACTATATATATATTAGAGTTAAGTTAAGAATAGAGAACATTATAATTAAAGTTATAGAAGCAGCAACACGTCTCTATTTCATTGACACACTTCCTATATTACAGAATAGACTGTGGTTGTATACTTTATTACTTTTTGATAGCAAACAAAGAATACAATATGGTAGCAAACCAGCAAAATTAAAAAGTGTAAACTTCTTTGTTTAACAATTGATAAAGTAGGACAGAATGAGATTGAAATAAAAGTGAATATTATATAAACTATATTTGTGGTAAAGTTTGAAAAAGTTTGTATTTGAAATTGTAGTAAGTTCAATTAAAGTTTATCTGCTAAAAAGTAGGTAAGTATGTCAATGAATCAAAATAAAAATCATGAGAGAAAAATAATACAAGAGTTTGTATTTCCTCCAAAATGTTTAATTACTTACAACAAATGACAAACACAGGTCTCATAACCTTATTAGTGTGTTTATAAAATTACCTACCTATTAAAGTTAAGCTAAATTAAATAAATAATAGAATCACAAAATATTTACAAAAGTACCTAGTTGTGTATGAAATTATCTGGAATCAATCAAATATCAATCGGAAAACAATGTCAAAAAAGAATATTTGTATTTTTTTCCTAGTTCGGCATGTTATTATTTATAATAAGGATAAAATATATAATAAAGAAAAAAGTAAATAAAGTGTAATAATTAGTTTTTCAGTCCACTCTTATAATATAAAATTCAATTATAAATATTATATTAAATATATAATATTATATTATAATTCATATTCCTCTTTTGGATTTCTATATCTTTGTAATAAAAATATTTCGTATTTTCATTGATTGATATTTTTATTTAAAAACTAGGCTTCTGCATCACACATGGTATAGCCATGCTGCAGCTATATTAGTAGTAGATATTGAAGCTATATTTGTTTTGCAAAAGAGAGCCGTATGGGCGATTTATAATCTAAATTGTAAAGAGTCCCTTAGAGAAAAATTTAAAGAAATAAAAATATTAACTTTGGCATCGCAATATATTTATGAAAATGTAATGTATGTACATAAAAACATAAATAGCTTTAATAAGAATAAGGATGTTCATACCTTAAACACTAGGAACAAACATAAGCTTGTAATGCCACTTACAAGACTCCACAGAATTAGTAATTCATTTATGGGGCAATGTATACGCTTTTACAACAGAATCCCAGAACATGTACAAAGTTTGTCAATAAACAAGTTTAAAAGTTTTATTAAAGAAAAACTGTACAAAAAGGGTTATTATAATATCAAGGAATACATGAATGAAAATAACCCCTGGGAATAAGGTGATCGCCACCATGCTGGTTCTATGAAAATTCATTTAAAATTGTATAAACAAAATTATTGTTAAATGAAATTATGTTTAAAAAAAAAGTCCCGCTGGGTTTCTTGCTGGTTCTTCCCAGGACAGAGGTATTTTCCGAACCAGTGGTAAATAAAATAATGACTTTCAATAAGTATTATGTAATAATCCATATTGAATAAAAATCATTCCATTCTATTCTATTCTATTCTAGTATAGTTGTAGCACGAATGGGTCGGCTCAACTGGGGAAGGACCACGCTCTCACAAAATACCAGCGTAAAATAGCAGCTTAACACTGCTGTGTTTTGTATGGTGAGTGTAGAGAACTGGAGACCCTTTTTACTGGAAAAGAGGCATTTCATCTTTGTCCTCACAGGTGACAACACATCTACATTTTGATTCGCAAACGATGATAGATGTAAATGTCTATGGTCAACAGCAACCACTTACCATCAGGTGGACTGTGTGCTCGTTTGTCACCCTATCCTATAAAAAAATCACTCTTTCGCTGGGGGATTCACCTTCAGCTAATCTCTCTCTCCTACCCTTCATCCTATAAAATCAATTGTAGGTTATGTACATTCTTTCAGAATTTATATCTTTTAACTTTTTTATTTTTACTGATTTTTCATTAACTTTTTTCAGGTGGACAGTTTAAAATAAATCAGTATGCCTTGCAGGCTGAAAGCTTGCAGACCTCTCGGTAGGCACAACAGAATATGGAAAGACAACAGAAATATGAATATGCAATTTATAGATATTGAAAACAACAGTTTAATCTCATATCTGTTATTGTTGAAAATGTGCTTGTGATTCATAACAAAATCATAAAGACATGTTATTGTCTCTGTCATATGTCCAGTTTGAACATCTTATTTCCCCACTATTTATCAGTGTGTACTAACATAGATAAACATGTTATTACCTAGTCATTGGCTTTAATGGTGTTGGGGGTGTGGGTAATAATCTGTTAACATATTTTAAAACAAAGTACACATACTGTGCCTGTCTGTTTAACATAAATGGTGTTTAGGATGTATACTAACCAATCAATCAATACATTATGTAAACAAAGTATCCACACCACACCTGATTGTTTGTGCTACTTTGAAGAAACGAAAATAATAATGAACAATAGTAAATACAGTGATATTATGTATTGTGTTTTTTTTTTATCATAACCATTTTAAAACATGTAACTTGCTGTTTATTTATTAATGTCTAAAATCAATAATGGGTATGTTATAACCAAATAATTTTGGATTTAATGTTATTTACTGTGTATACTTGCTAACCTATCAAAAGATATTAAAACAAAGCTTTGGAAATTATTACTTATAATAATAAATGCAGAGGCATTTTACTTTGTGATTTTTATCCTTACACAACCAGTATAAAACATGTTTCTCATCATCTTCATTATATAGTGTGTATATTATATAAGTGGTAATATTATATATAAGTGGACATATTATTCCTTAGCCATCTTGGCTTTAATCACATTTTTTAATTACTGTAATGGTGATTGGGATTAATACTTATTAATCAATCAATATATGTAAATATTATGTAATCTAAAATAGTTTCCACACCATGTCTGTGCAGTATGTACTGTTTTTCTGGAACTACTAAAAGGATTTTCCATCAATCTTAAAATACCTATTGTAGTACCTACCTAGTATCTATACGTATGTCTGGGTATAATCTAATATATAAAGTTAACAATACGTAATTACAGACAGTCTTACGTCAACACTCAAGTGTTTCATTTTCCCTCGTCCTTACATGGCGACCCTGCCAGGCGGTGCGCTGCGGCAATGCCCGCGCACCGCCGGGCCTACTATTTAAAAGAAGAAAAATATTATAAGAAAAGTTAATTAAATAATGGACATTTTTAAGAAGATTGACAATTTAAAAAAAAAAATATATTAAAACGGAATGGACGCAATACCGGATGTGACGAAAAATAAACAAATATGAATACAAGAAGAGGCCACAATAATTATTTTATTGAAAGTGACTGAAAATTTAAAATATATAATATATAGTACAATGAAGACGAGTAACGAGGAAGGAGGAAAACAAATAGTGGATTTTTTATATCATGACCAAATACCAAAATTATTCAAGACACGGCAGATTAATTTAAAAAGAAAAGAAGCGGTTATAGTAATCTTGACGAGCTACGTCCAGAACCAGAAGAATGTGAAAATTGAGTCAAAAAAGAACAAAGAAGAAATTAAGAGTTATTAAACTGCATCAGTGAGTTTACAAGAAGAAAAATTGAGGTAACATCGCACCAGCCTATTTTTTGTCATTTCTCTATAAGATTTCTTTAAAAAGTTTTAACTATTATAAAAAAAAAAAAAAAAGTTATGTACTAAATATTCTGTATTTCATATATGCTTAAGTTGAAATTAATTATTAGATATTTTATATTAACGATTTATTTCTTATTTTATTATTGTTTTTAAAAAATCATATTACAATAATTATAAATTTAGGTTGCGTAAGTGCTTCAGTGGCATTTGTATTAAGGCACTAGACGATTTTATATTCCCTTTTATTCAGTAATTGATTTGCAAAAAGTTATTAAATAATATGAAAGATAAAATTTTTACGTACTTAATTTTACCAAATTTATTGTTAAAATAACAATGTGATACATTTCGTTGTTTTTTTTTCTGTAGTCTTTTAATATAAAATTATACAATTCATTCAACAATCTAATTCTACACATTCAACACCATATTTTTTATTATGTTGTAGACTATATAAAATAAAAAAGCACATAATGCATTTAATATTACATTTACGTTATTTACAAGTAACTTGAAAATATTTGTCACATTTTATAATATTTCTACTATATTCAAAAAAAACAACAATATATTAAGCTACAGCTTACGATGACCTGGTTCGGATTAAAGCAAATATATTTTAAATCTAACCCAAATTTATTTCTGTAGTAATTTTTATTTAAATGTATATAATTTTGAATGATTTAAAAAAAATCGCTATTAATAAAAGTCATAATTATTTTTCTTCTTTTCTAAAGGTATGAAAACCTTGAAACGATTTTAAGTTTAATTTGTATATGAAATGCAATAATTTTTTTTAACTTCGATTTTATATTTATTGAAATTTTAAATCATAAACTTTTAATTTTTATAATTCATTATTTCCTGGGAAAATGATAAAGTTTGGATTATTTAACTTATTTGTATACATGAGAAAATAATTTCTTCAATTCATTTATGTAAATTTTGTTGTGATCATTGTGAGCCTCATTCCCTAACTGAAAATGATGTACCTAAATACTACAAGAGACCATAATATAAGAGACTCATTTAATAAATTTGTAAAGACGTGAGTTAATTTAGGGCTACTATATTAAAGGCTAATATAATATAACTAAGAAATACGGAATTATAAATGAAAAATATTAATAGATTGTAGTTGTGAGAGTAAGGCAAGTAAAGAAAATTATCGGAGATTAGCATATCCACATACAATCGGCCTGATCAGCTGAGAGTTTGGTAAACCTAATAACCGAGTAATTTTTTTTAAGGTTGTTCGTATACGATTAACGACGTAATGATTTTAATGACGCAATGAAAATATATTATGTATTGTATAGGAATAGTGTCCATATTCCTTATCATGTATGTATGTACGCGAGCCATGTATCTGAAAGTATATTATGGTACAATTAAATAATGATTAATAAAATACTATAAATGTAAAGAAAAAAAAAACACGTTAACCTTGACGAACAAATAATGGAGAGATACGGGAACGTCCATCACTGGTATAGCATATATTCCTCGAGCAGGGTATGTTTCCATGATTAGATGATAAAATCGGAAGTAACGGGTACTAGGGAACAATACCTTCAGTACAAATGAGATGTGAACGAGTTTACTCATATTAGTACTGTTGGGGACCAGAGAAGTCTTAAATTTGTTACCCTTAATAATGGTACATAGAGGTCACATCCTTCATTGGATCATAGTGTGAACTTAGTTTTCCTCCGTGACAATTGTTGGAGTCCTTTTAAAATGACTTAAACGTAGACCTCAAGGTTGTGCGCACAACCCAAGGTACAGTATTACCTTGATATACTTAGTATGATGAAACAAAAGTTTATGTACCAGTAAAATAAAATGAATGTAATGAAAATATAATACCCAAGTAAATGGGGGGCCCATATTTATAAAGTACCCGCGTGATAAATATCACGAAATAAATGAAGTGAATTAATACTCCGATTCCCGGTATCTAATTAATAAATAAATATATAAGGGAAGAGAATACTCAAAGAAATAAAGCTAGCTAAACGTCAAAAATATTAAGAAAGAAAAGAAAGTACGTACAAGAATTATGAAATAAATAAATAAGGCCTGACAACCGAAAACAAAGGAATTGAGATTAGTGTTAACATGAAAAGAAGTAACATGCAAGGACATGAGAATAATTAAAATGTGGTAATAAGGGGATCCCCGACCAAACCTAAAAGTGAGATATGTAGTTATTTTGCATTTCTGTATTAGAGCTATTAATGCTATCTACCCAAAATCCTACTCACAAGTTACACATGTAGGTACCTAGTAACTATATTATCGATCCACATAACAACACGTAAACAAAAAATATTAATCAAAAAATAATAAATACATTTTCACGTACATACTTAATTATTTTACCATATTTTATATGAATTTACAAGATTCTTTCATATTTAAATTGATTTATATTTATGATAACCCTACCTAAAATTTCTCTTTATGTTGTGTTGTTTTTTATGTAAAATTTGTACAATTTAAAACTCAATTGGGTAGTCCAAAGTGTATCAATTCGCTATTATTATAAGTTTTTTTTTCATTATCTACAATTAAATCAAAAATTATATCATTATATACTTAAAAGACTTTTCTTTTCTAATGTTAATAACATTTTATTAACATACAACATATATTTTCTAATACAGACCTTACATATATGTGTAATAGCCTATGTTTATTTCTTTTACAAATTTGTGTTTCAAATAAGATGAACATGTTCCTTAGAAGTCATGAAATTTAATAAAAAAGTAATATGTATTACGTTTCCGACATTTAATGAAAAAAAATAACACATATTACTTGATAATGTAAAAGTATTATAACAATACAATGTCATACTACGTAAATGAAAAAGTGTTTAACACTATTATAAATTTTAGATATTTTAAGTGTATTTATAATAAAACATTTTGTAAGTTATGTTGAAATTAGGTATCATCGTACGATGTAATCGCAAACTTTCTCATAAACATACTTTGGAATCGAAAACAAAAGTGTCACAAATCGCTGACGTGGCTGGGATTGCAATTTGTATTTTGATCTGGTAGTTTGTTATGATAATGAAAATGATGACATTGCCTAACATAGACTTCTTTGTTATGTGTATCTTAAAATGAAATGTAATATTGTCGGTTTTATATTTATTGTACATTCAAATCATATGTTTTATCCTTATAAGGCATTATTTTTTTTTGGAAAAAAAAGTAAAGTATTAATATCTAAATAATTTGTGTGGATCATGAAAGAAATGTTTCATTAAATATAAAGGTATAAAATAAATAAATGAAATATATAACTATAAAATTTTAAGTGAATAAATATATTAAGGAAGGGTACTATTTAATGTGAATGTCTACATAAATGACTTAATAAGTAACTGAATAACGCAGTATCAAAGTGTGTTACAGTGAAGTGTCGATCAAAATAATATACGTTCGCGGATGTACACCTGATTTTGTCTAACATAATGCATCAACAATGCAACAATGCATTAAGGCTTAAACATACATAATGTGACTACGGAATTATTATGTACATAGGGGGTTTGGCCAGCCACCCTACCCAAGCCAAGACAAATATTATATATACATAATTATAAGATAAAACTTTATTTAACATTATCTTTTTACTATATAAAAAAAAAATGTTATTTTTTATATATATTTTTTTTTTATCGGTATTTTTCATATAAAACTTCCGTTCACCGCGAAACTAAGTATACTTCATTTGAGTTAGTTTATGGCAAAAAATGTAATTTACCCAGTAATTTAACTTAAACCGTAGAACCCCTATATAATTACGAAGATTATCCGTTAGAGTTAAAATATTGCCTACAAACCTCCCAAAAGTAAGCAAGAGAAATTTTAATCAATAGTAAATTTGTTAGGAAATCCAAGTATGATTGTAAAATGAACGTTAAACTTATAAAATTAATGATTTGATATTAGTTAAAGAAGAAACTGGTAACAAACTCAGCGCCATTTATGCAGGTCCATATTTAGTAATTAGAGATTGTTCACCGAATGTTAAAATACTAAGAGATGGCAAAAATTACATTATTATTTTTCTCATTTATTGTGAACACATTAAGTCACTTATAAAAATTGTATGTTACTACCGTTAACAGTTTGTGCATGTGGTGTTTACCTAAATTAATTATGCATTTGGCTGTAAAACACTTATTATTGTTAAATACTCATTGATGTATTATTATTACAATTACTGGTAAACCTAATAAATAAATAAATAAATAAAAACCAAACTAAATTATATTATCCTTCAAATAAATGTAATAAATAAACATATATAATATTGTAATAATATTAAAGTTTTAAGTTTATTAATCTAAAGTCATCGATTTTAATTGTAATAAATTAGTATATTAAGCTTTATTAATTAATATTACCTTACCTTAACATTAATACCAATTGTAATCATATTAACCTAAATATTATTTTAACTATTTCTTTATACCCATGTTTACATTTTATAAATTAGAATACTTAGGGATATAATTATTGTGTAATTTTAGATGTTAGTATATATAAAAAAGAAAAAAAAAAGAAATGCACGTATTCATTTCTTTTTTTCTTTGGGAAGGAAGGTGTAGTACCTACCTAGTATCTATACGTATGTCTGGGTATAATCTAATATATAAAGTTAACAATACGTAATTACAGACAGTCTTACGTCAACACTCAAGTGTTTCATTTTCCCTCGTCCTTACATATAAATGTATATGAATATATTGCTATATATAAACAATAAATGCTGAATGTACCTAAAACTTTGTTTTATTCTATTATTGAATTAAATAAAACTACTTTACAGCACCCATGGTCATGGGGGACCATGTGTGTTGTAAAGCACCCGAAACATCTGGAATATAACTTAATATACGCGATAAAATCCGTAAAACTGATTTTATGTAAACATATTTTAATTGTTAATTTCTCAGTATTACCGATAGATGCTGTAAAACTAGTATTGTAATCTGTAGATGATGAGGAATAAATCGACTTGTATTTCAAGTTACGCTACAATTTGTGGTGGGCCCATTCTCCATACAAAAATAAATTTTCTCCTTTTTTGACTTATCAATATTTATAAATAATTATTGCGTAAACTGTAGATTATATTATAAAGTTAAAATCATGCCTAGTTTTTTGTAATTTTTAATTGTAATGCAACTAAGTAATTTGTATTTTTTTCAGCAAGGGATGGTGTTCAACTATACCTAAGGATATATACAATTTCTGCTGTTAGACAGCAGTCACATTCTAATTGTCTGCTTTTGAATAGCAGTCGTCTTATAATTTCTGCTATTATTCAGCAGTTGAGCTTTGATTTTTTAATATTAAAGAGTAGTTTGCTCTAACAATTAGGCTACAGGTTACATATTTTAAGTATTCAGTTTCTGCATACAGGAGCAGTTGTTAATTTGCACAGAAAATCATTTCACACTTATTGTTTGTACACTGATACTATTAATATTACTCCGATCTTATATAAACTTGATTATTTGCATTGGTTTAGATAAAGTAATTGCTATTTAATAATGTCATCTGTTGACATACTAGGTTACCGAAATATAATTCAACATTTAATGTTAGACGATAACGATATCGACCATTTTGCGTTTTTATTGCATTCAAATTTCGGTTACGCGGTTCGTGAATCATGGCATGTTCAGTGCCCTGAATTGATTGAGCCTTTAAATCTAAATAAAAAACACATTCAAATTTTACATAGTTGTGAAGGGGAGTACAAATATGGCAATTTTTCAAACGGTCACTGGGTCTGTTGCTATTATGATACCAAAAACATATATATTTTTGATTCTATTGGAAGTAATAAGTTGCATGAAAAACATCAATTATTTCTTTCACGGTGTTATCCTAATTTTCCATTTCAGTCAAAAACTATATTTCCTAAAGTCCAACATCAACCGAATGGTATTAATTGTGGGGTTTATGCTATTGCATTTGCTTCTTCTCTTGCTCTTGGAGAGTGGCCAATAGTAGATTCATTTCGTTATGATCATGATCAGATGCGACCACATCTTCTGCAAATTTTTCAAGATGGTATTATTTCTAATTTTCCTAAAGATATCTCAGTTGTCAATGATATTCCCGGAAAAAACTCTACGAAGAGGAATAACAACAATCATGAGAACTTCAAAGCCACATCTGCTCAAAAACGGTCTAAATGTAAAAACACTACTTACTATAATCAAAGTAATAATAATAATCTAGGAAAAATGTCTAATTTAAATGTACTTCAATCAACTAAGGAATCGTCGAGTCATTTAGATTCTCCACATAATCAAGTAATTCGTGAAAATTATAACGTTGATCAGTCCAAAAGCAAAACTGGTAAAATAAGCCAATGCATCAAACAAAACATGGATCCATCAAACTCGATAGAAACTCCCATAGTAAAAAAGGGTCACATTATGGAATTGCCGATGCTTAATGAAGAATATCTAAATATTATTACACGAGGCAATCAATTGATACATGAACACTTTTATCAGTTCAAACTTATTTTAGCTAATTATTCTGATTACAACCACCGTGATACTTTGCATCTTAAAATACCTAAAAAAATTGAAGCTGTGCCTCAATTAGAAAAACATATTCAAATATTGTACAGTCGAAATAAACATTGGGTATGTTCTTTTTATGATACAAAGAAGCTTTATATATATGACTCTTTGAATATAGGTTCATTGAATGATGACCAAAGAACTTTTCTACAACACTTACACCCGTATTTTAAATTTGACCCAAATTCTACTATCTTTCCTCAAGTTCAACATCAGCAAAATGGTAATGATTGTGGAATTTTTGCAATATCCTTATTATCATCAAAAATTTATCAGCAAAATCCTGTAAACATTATTTATAACACCAGGTCAATGCGATCACATTTATTGTCAATCTTTAGGACAAATAAACTTACTCATTTTCCTGTGATTTCAAATGAAAATAAAGGCACTTTACTAGATTTATCGACTATTAGAAAGAAAGAAAGATATGCTTTGAATTATCGCTGTAAACGATGTGGGCCTTCATCATCAACTGTAAAAAAAGAAAATTCACCAAGTGTTTGCATTTTAAAAGTTCCACAACATTTGGTCAACGACCAGATTACTAAATTTCAAATGAAAGATCATAGTTATGTTCTTGATTCAACTTTGAATATAAATTTATTGATAAATTTAATAAATCAGGGAGATAAACTGATAGACGAACATATTTATCATTTTAAATTAATGTTAGAAAGCTGTTCTGATTATGTTCCTCGCGATACGCTAAATTTGGTAAGACCTGAAAGAATAGAACCAGTACCGAAATTAAAGAAGCACATTCAAATATTATTTAGTCAAAATGGGCATTGGGTTTGTTCTTTTTATGATACCAAAAAAGTTTATGTTTATGACTCTTTAAATAGTGGGTCATTGCATAACGATCAAAAAAATTTTTTGCAGCATTTATTTCCTTATTTAGAGATAAGTTCAGAATCGATCATTTTTCCTAAAGTGCAATTTCAAGTAAATGGAGATGACTGTGGGATTTTCGCTATTGCTGTTGCAGTATCTCTTTTATTTAGACGGAATCCTGATGATATTATTTATGATCTTAGTTCCATGCGATCTCATTTATCAAACATGTTTCAAACTCGAGTAATTAGTCATTTTCCAGAAATCAATAGCGACACCTTATATTTGTCTGATTTGGAAGAAATTAGGAAAAAAGAAAAAATTGCTTTTTACTACCGAACATTAAGAGAAAAAAAATCAATAAAATTGGAGTACAATCTAAAGTTACTTAAAACCGAATGTAACCCAAATTCTGATAATAATAGCTTGACTCCAGAATGTGCAATCAAACCTGTTGATGCATCATTTGAAAATAAATCGAGTAATCCAAATAATGATGAGTATAAATTTACTGATGTACAAAAATCTGTAAGTTCACGAAAAAGTTTCGTTGAAACGAAAGTTAAATCTCGTAATCAAACAATACAAAACCAAAAAATAATGACCGCAAAAAAAATTGTATCAAAATATAAACTGAATGAGTGCAAACATGATAGTATTAAATTAAAATTATCGACAGAACATTGCATTAAAAAATTGACAGAAGCAATAGATACAAATAGTTTAGCTGAAAAAAGATTAGAAGCTGAAAGAATTGTCAAGTGGTGTTTATGTGAAAGAAAAAATTATTTGGTCATTTTATCCAGAACATTGATGACATTGAAAAATAAAGCTGAGTTTCACCTTTCTAAATTACCCGATAATTCTGTCAAAAATATTGAGTATTATAAGAATGTATGTGGTAGATCACTTCATAATTCATCTACCGAATCCTATTTTTATGAGGTATCATATTTATTCGAGCAAATTAGTGATCAAGTTATTACGATGAACTCAAAAGGACAATGTACCAATATCTTACCACTTCTAAAGAATAGTCAGGGAAAAAAACAGTGGTCATGTAACAACTACTGTCGTACTAACCATAATAAAGAAATATATGAGCAATATATAAATTTACTTCAGGACATTCAGGCACGGCAATTAAAGAGTTTTTTAATGTTATTAAAAAAATGTTTCTTACACGCCATTCTGTCGATAAACTTGGTCATTTTCAATATTGTTATAACTCGCTAATTTTCTGTGAATCGTCATTTATTGCAGTGGAAATACTGTCGTCACATTTTCCAGCTGTTAGATATATAAAAAGACTTATTTATCGAATGAAGGAAAATTTTGATAATCTAAAAGTATTAGATTGTGCTTTGGAGACTTCTGATTTGGAAACTTTAATCAAAATTACAAATGAAATGAAGATGAAAGGAAATATACTTGATAAGGAACAAAACGGACTCTGTTTAGATGAAGACTTATTACAAAAACAATATAAAACAGCATTTACAACGTTCACTAAGAGATCACTTGATTTTTAAGTGTATATCATGCCAAAAGTTAAATTTCAGAAAAGACGTCACCGATTTAAGTAAAATACACAATCCAATTTCAACCGAAGTTTGGCAAAATCTAAATAATTTTATCAAAGCACAAGATATTACACTAAGTAGTAATTATGTATGTACACATAGCTGCCTCAAGAAGCTTCGTTCTAACGAACTGCCTTCAACTTGCTTATTGAATAATATGTATGTAGGATCCATCCCTGATGAAATAAAGACTTTAAATAATTATGAAACGATTGTCATCCAAAGGGCTAAAGCGTTTCAAGTTGTTCAACGATTAGGAACAGTCGCAAAAAAAAAGTTGCCTCAGACTATGCGAATGCAAAAATTAAAAGGCCAAACATTTCATCTTCCTTTACCCATCGAAGAAACGTTGAAAAAAATATGCTCAACCACAGATCCTATTAACACCAATCATGAGTTATATATTTTAATTCGTAGTATACCGAACAAATCGAATGTTATATGGGAAAGTTTAGTTAATTTAGAGAAAATATTTAAAGTTTTAATTTGGTTAAACCAAAATAATCCGCTGTACGCAGAAATAATGATTCCTAAATGCCCTGAAAATTTAAAAAAATGGTTGATATCAAAAAATTTGGAGTTTAATATTGAATCAATTGAGATAATTGATGTCGAACAAAGTTACATCGAAGACAAAGATAATCCATCAAATGATATAAACAAATCTATGAACAACGACAACGAAAATGATGACGAAGAAATTAATCACAATGAAAAACAAGATCTTAATGCTTGTAATGGGCCCAAAATTATTTTAGAAGCTAGGAGTGAAAATATTATTTCAATAAATGAAAAGAGTCTTAAAGCCCAAATTGAGCATAATGTTTGTTATCCTAGAACTAAAATAACTCACGTAAATATGGATATACCTATTCATACAGATAGTGATATAATCACAACCCCAAATCATGAAACTATAATTAATGCACCTGGGAATAATTTTCATTACAATGATCATAACTACAGTATACCTGCTAGTACAGCTACTGATATTGTTGAAACGCACGAGAACCTCAATAATAACGATCATAACTGTAGTATGCACATGAATATGACTCTTAAAGATGAACAAATAAATACTGACAATGAAAAAATAGAAAATGATAATAATAAGCAAATCGATCCACGTGCAATGATAACTCAGATATTAAACCCCAATAGCTCTCAATACGAACATTGTACAATATATCCGCTACACGATAAAAGAATTAATGAAACTTCAACAAATATATATCAAATGTTGAAGATTAACGACAAACCGTTAGATAATAGAGTTACAACTTTAGATTTGCAATGTTTTCCAGATATTTACCCTTACGGTATAAATGGTCAACATGAAAAAAGAGATGTAAAACTTACGGATTATGAGTATATTAAAGCACGATTAAAATCAGCTGATCCTCGATTCCGCTTAAATCAACAATATATTTTCTTTTTATTACATAATTCGAACATTCGACAATTAGGTCAAGGGATTTATCATACATTAAATGTTATAAATCCTCGCGAACAGTACACAGCAGAAAGATACCTACAAAATTTAAAAAGCGGGCAGCTAGAAGCAAATTTGAGTACCATCTTTGCTCGACTTCGAAATTCTGCTCAATTTTGGAGTAAACCGAGAAATAACTTACATTGCATGACTCGTCATTATGGTCCCGCAACATGGTTCGTTACAGTAAGTCCCGCTGAATGGCTATGGCAAGATCTGATAGATTACGTACGAGAAATAAATTCTCCAAATTTTGATAACTTATCTCCTAATGAAGTGATCAATGCTGATCCAGTTTCTGTCTCTAGATTTATAAATAACAAATTTACTGCTATTCTTGATTTTATTTCGTCAAGTGGTCAACCTCTTGGTAAAGTTCTTCACTATTATTGGCGTCTTGAATATCAAGGGAGAGGTATTCAACATCTTCATATGCTGATTTGGATAGAAGGTGCCCCAATCATGGGTATTAATAATAATGATGAAGTAGCTGAATTCATTATGAAGTATGTAACCTGCAAATTACCAAACAAAAATATTTCACCTACACTCCATAGGCGTGTTACTTCACATCAACAGCATTATCATAATGTTTATTGTTTAAGAAAGAAAAAACTAAAATCGAACAAAGTTGTTAAAGCTTGTAAGTTTGGATTTCCAAGACCAATTACTGATAATTTTGTACTTCGAGATGCTGCAACATCAATAGCTGGACGTAGAAAGTTGAAGAGTAAGAGCCGACTTTATGATCTTCCTCGTACTGATAAAGAGGCTAATATAAATGATTATAATCCTGCTCTTTTAAGTGTATGGGAGGGGAATATGGACATACAATTTCTTGGCGAAAAATCAACATTATTAACACAGTATGTTACAAAATATGTTACGAAAGAGGAAGCTACTAAAGCATCTGAAACAATTAGTGAAATTAATTATACTAAACCTCTTGCTCAACTTTTATGGAAAATAGCTTTTCGTAGTTTGAATCATCGGGAAATCGGAGCTCACGAAGCAGCGGATACTCTATTAGGTCATTCTCTTTATGGAACAGATTCCGAGACGGTAATAAAATGGTTAGATGTTAAAATGATTAGAAATCGAAAATTAAAGACCAAAGACGAAATCGAAAAAATAAAAGAGTTAAATCCTGAATCAACTGATATATTTTGTCCTTCACTGATCGACGATTATTACCCAAATCGCCCTGAAGAGTTAGGACCTGTATGTTTATACGAGTTTGCTCGATGGTATGATGTGGTAAAATCTGAACCACAGAATAATATGAATGAATATTATAAAATTGGCCCATCACTATTTTTAAAAAGAAGGTCTCGCAGTTATTTATTAAATCATTACAGATATAATGTTGCTAATCAACCTGAAAATTATTTTTTCTCTCTTTTATTATTATTTCAACCATGGCGGGACACAGATGAGTTAAAAAATGGGTACCAATCATATACCGAATCATTTATGAATCAGCAAAGTATGCTTGAGCAAATTAAAGAATATCATGAATATAATGAAGATTTTCAAAAAGAATTAGATTATATTAAGAATCAGATAGAAATAAAACACAGTCAAAATGATCAAAGTCGGCGTCTAGTGGATGAATCACAAGAGTCTGATTCCGTTGAAATAAATATTTTAGCTAAAGAGTTGAAAGATGCTGCTGATAAAGTAAATAATAAACTTACTCTTGCAGAAGTGATCGAACAAATGAACTCGGATCAATTAAAAGTTTTCGAAAAAATAAAAGATATAGATTTTACAAATAAAAAAATTATGTTGTATGTAAGTGGAGAAGGTGGTACAGGTAAAAGTTTTCTTATTCACGTAATTAAACGCTGGGTGAAGGAAAAACTAAACCAGGAAACAATTGTAACAGCTCCCACAGGCATCGCCGCTTTTAACATTGATGATCTTACGGTACATAGAGTATTCCAGTTGCCTGTTGAACATGGCTCTACTCCGAAGTATACACAATTATCAGATATCGCTTTAAAAATGCTAAGAGATCAACTAAAAGATGTTTCTTTAATTATTATTGATGAAATATCGATGATTTCTAATGTAACATTACTTTACATACATCTAAGATTAGTTAGCATATTTAATGTTGATGAATGGTTTGGAGGACGACACATAATTGTTTTTGGTGACTTACTTCAACTTCCTCCAGTACATGAAGATCCTACGTACAAAATTTTAGCATTTTCAGACGTGGAAAAATTAGTTGGATCTCTAAGTTATAGTAATTTATGGACTGATTTATTTAATTACGAAGAATTAACTATAAACATGCGTCAGAAAGCTGATAAATCATATGCTGAGTTATTGTCTAGAATGCGTATAGGAGCAGTTACTGCCGATGATATAAAGTTATTAGAGAAAAGAAAAATTAATATCGATAGTTCATTATCATATCACGATAGACTGAATGAAATTTGTAATTACATCAACAAACTACCATCGGATACAGTTTGCTTAGTACCTACCTGTAATCAATGTGACTTAATTAATTCCGTAATGTTAGATAGGATTCAATCTGAAGAAATTGTACTTACTGCCAATGATCATATAGATTGTCCTAAATTTCTAAAAAAGAAAGCAGCTAATATTTTGAGTTCGATTGAAGAAGATGCAAGCCGAAGCGCTGGACTGCCAAAAATAATCAAAATAAAAGTGGGTGTAAAAGTAATGTTAAGACGTAATATTGACGTTACATTGGGTTTAGTCAATGGTGCTATTGGTACTGTGAAGTCAATTTCCAAATCTATTGAGAGTAATCAAATTCAGTTTATTAATATAGATTTTGCAACTGGTACAGAATATGCTATTGAAAGAATCAAAGTAAAATTTTTAATTTCAGATAAAGCTTTTGTCGTAAGAGAACAGTTCCCGTTATGTTTGAGCTATGCTGTTACGATCCATAAAAGTCAAGGTTTAAGTTTAAAAAATGCTGTGATTGAAGCTGGCAATACTATTTTTAATGCTGGTCAATCTTACGTAGCATTCTCCCGAGTAACAAAAATTGAAGGAATACATTTAATAAATTTCGATCCGTATTCAATTAAAGCAAATACAGAGGCAATTGTAGAGTATAATCGGTTAAGAAAAACTTATAGAGCTGATCTCCCAGTCCTTTTAATTACAAAAAGACGTTGGTCTAAAGTATGGGATTTAATTTGGGGAGTTGAAAAATATGTCGATCAAAGTAAACAACAAAATATAATTAAAAGAAAGTCATGTATTGATTTCTTCAAATTCCATGGTATAGAAAATAGCGATGGTAATTCTAGCTGTATCAATTCTATTTTCCAGTGCATTTTTCATAGTAGTATAATACAATTATTATTAGAAAGTGAACATCAAAATACTGCACTCAGCACAGAGTTGTGCAAATTATTCCACATGTATACGATTAATAAAACAATATTAAAGTCTACTTTGATAAAAGAGAAGATATATGACCATTTAAATATAGATGACGAAACTAATCCTTTCGCAATACTTTCTACTTTATTCAGTAAAAATTATGACATTAGTAAGTTAGTGCAATACGAACTATTAAACACTGATCGTTGTAAGTCCTGTAATTATACAATCATGTCTAAAGAAGTTAATAACATTTTACCTCTCAAAGTTGGGAATGCTACTAAATTTTTTTTTTTATTAATTTACAAGAATTAATCGATAAACAACATGGACATTGGTTTAATACTTTAAAATTTTATAACAAATGCCAGAAAGTACAAAATACTTATAGGAAAGTCACGTTTAATTCCTGTCAACAAATAATAGTAATCGCATTAAATATTTCTGTCGCTAAAATAAATAAAAATAAACAAACTGGCTTCATAAAATCTGTACCAACATCCAAAATAGTTCTTTGTGATAATTCATACAGCGTAATCAGTGCTATATTTTGTTATTATATAGACAATGAAATAAATCGCTATAGTGCAATAATAAAAAACAAATCAGCTTGGATAGAATTAGATGATTTAAATGTTAAATCAATACGATGGCCAACAAATTCAAAAAATGCCTGCATACTATTTCTTGAAAAGAAATGAATGGTATTTTACATCAAAGCTGGTATAAAATAACACAGCAGCCGATTAATAAGTCTTTAAAGTTATCGACACCCGCTAAGTATGTATACGTCTGTATCTGCCTGATGATGGTTTTTATTGCATTTATTACTCAATAATAATAAACGATTCTGAGAGCTCCCTTTCTCTTCTGCGGTAAATATAACAAGTCTTCCGATATTTTCGTATCTTTATAATATAAAGTTACAGGTAGTATTTTATAATATTTCGAAGCATTTCGAAGCATCCAACTTTGATATGGCATCTGACCGAATTTTAATGAGTGCCACTTACAATTTTTCTGGAGTATAATTGCTTTTTGTTCTATATTTTCTAACATTAGGCTTAACTTGAAAGGGTTTTCGCGGCATTGTACCTCAAAATAAAAAAAATATGAACATAAGCTTTTTAACTTTTGGTAGCAACATTGAAAGTTATCCCATCTTAAGAAAATACTATCATGGTAACATTAAGCGATTCAAAGTTACCCAAAAGTTTAAATTTTTTTCCGTGTATCAAACGATTATTAAATATATAGGTAAAAGGGTTAATACATTATATGTTAACAAATACATTTGTATATGCGTTTTTGTTATATTAGATAGTTATATTAGACGTTAATGGGCTAAAGCATCCACTAACACCGCCTTCAAAGAGTTTATTGATTCTCGTCCCCATGGTTTCTTTAGTATTAAATGTGCTAAAATGCAAACTAACATTGACAATTACAGTTTTTTTTTTGTTAAATATATGTAATCTATATATTCCACAGTTTTGCTTCACAGTTCACACCACAGACTAACTAATAGATTATACTTAGTCTAATTACGTTCCAGTTCCTCGACTCCACCGAGTCAGTAATTCATTCTTGGGGCGATGTATACGCTTTTACAACTACTGTAATTTTTAAAATATACTAAATTTGACCTGCACAAAGTTCAAAAATTTTATTAAACTAAGTTTGTATAAAAAGGGTTATTATAATATTAAGGAATTTATGGATGACAATAACCCCTGGGAATGATTTGATCACTACCAAGCTATTTCTAAATTGTTGTGTTGTTAATTGTGTAAATGATTGTAAGATGTTATTTAAAAAATAGTCCCGCTGGGTTTCTTGCTGGTTCTTCCCAGGACAGAGGTTTTTTTCCGAACCAGTGGAAATTAAACAAAAGAGTGACTTTCAATAAGTATAATTTATAATCTATATTGAATAAAAAAGTTTCTGTTTCTGTTTTTGTTTCTGTTTCTACCGAATGTCCACACGATACTTCTCTACTTGGATACTCTGGTACAGTTGTAAAAAAAAATATTTAATTGTTATTATAGAGTTTTATTCAAAGTTACATTGAAGGACATTACATTACATTGGAGACTTTTTTTATTAAAAAAAAACCACTATTGTTATGAAATAAAATTCTTAAAATAATAAACAAAACCCGGTCTTGATACCTCAAAGTTTTCGAGAGTTATCGTGACCACGTAAAAACAATACGGACGTCCACGGAATTATTTATTCCGTTTTCTTAAAGTAGCAAAATAAAATTGATTTATACAAAATATAAGATAGATTGATTAAATTTTCTTGAAATAAATCTAGTCATATTATCGTATGAGTGCAAATCAGTTGTAGATGTAGAGGTAGTTAAAGAGCAAAAAATTTCTGGACCTTGACGTGTTGAGAGTTAAAGCACAACCTAAACCGCTTCGCGGTATGAGGTGTGCGATACTTGCAAAAAAAAAAAGAAATTGTGTACTTTACAAAAAGATATGATATCCGAACAAAAACAGTTTCACTGTAAAGCATCGCGCCAAGTACACTTTCAACTATAGTTACAAAAATAATAATTACATTTTTACAAAAAATTATAAAATAAAAAGAAACCAAGTACATACCCGTTTTAGATTCGAAAAAAAATTTTGCTGAAAAAAGTAATAATAAAAAACCTCACCACACGACAACGGATGTTAGAGTAATCATTTATATGTTCAAAATTAATTATAGCCAGCCATAATGTCTAATCCTAAATATTAACAAATTAATGGGGAAGTGTATTTTTTGTTTGTTTGTCATTCTTTTATATAGATACACTCATATAAAGGTATATACTCTTAGAAAAATTTAGGGGGACGCCTAAAAAGTTTTAATTTCTCGTGTTATAATGCTCGTACATACTGGCAACAAACTTTTGTAAATGCTAATTAAGAAAAAACAAAGTTTAATTTTTTCGAATTTCATTTGTTTTTATGTAATTATTGTGTACGCCGTGTAGTGGCGGTTAAGAATATCCACTACCCCATATCTTCCCGTGGGTGTCGTAAAAGGCGACAAAGGGAAACAGGCAGGAGATGGGCAGCAGCATCTTCCTGATAGTAGCCAAAATAACAATAAAAAAACTGCGGTTGCCAACCCGCTCGCCAAGCGTGGCAACTATGGCAATATACCCCCCATGAGCAATGACAATAATAAACGGCCCCCAGTCCCCGGCGGCCCCGCTATTCCTGGCTACGGTGGCGACCATGGTAACGGCGGGGCAGGGGGTGCTAAGAATCTCCGGTGGAGGTTCGGTTGCCACCTACGACGACTCGACCTGGCAACATACAACGCACGCACCCTGAGGACTGACGAGAAGATTGTGGAGCTGGAAGAAGAGATAGACAAGTTACGCTGGCATATTATAGGATTATCCGAAGTCCGAAGAGAGGGGGAGGACACGGTAATCCTCGAATCCGGCAACTTGCTCTATTACCGGGAGGGCGACCATCTGTCCCAAGGAGGTGTCGGATTTATCGTCCACAAGTCTCTCGTTAACAACGTTGTAAAGATTGAGAGTGTGTCGACGAGGGTTGCGTACCTTATACTCAGAATCACCAAACGGTATTCGCTGAAGGTCATACAGGTTTACGCACCAACCTCGGCACACCCCGATCAGGAGGTGGAGGAAATGTATGAGGATATCTCTAGAGCCATGCATTCCTCCAAAACCCAATATACGGTGTTAATGGGAGACTTCAATGCAAAACTAGGCACAAGAGAGAACGGTGAGCTGAAAGTAGGGAAATTTGGAATAGGGCAACGGAACCCAAGGGGCCAGCAGCTGGCCGACTTCATGGAGAAAGAGGGACTCTTTATGATGAACTCTTTCTTCCAGAAGCGGCCCCACAGGAAATGGACCTGGTCGAGCCCCGACGGTTCGACAAAAAATGAGATTGACTTCATTATGACGACCAGACGACAACTGTTCAGTGATGTCTCAGTGATCACGAGGGTGAAAACCGGCAGCGATCACCGAATGGTTAGAGGCACACTGAACCTAAACGTTAAGTTGGAGAGGTCTCGTCTAATGAAGTCAACGCTCCGTCCCCCTCGTGCTCTAATCCAAAGTCCCGAAACCTTTCAGCTCGAGTTACAAAACCGTTTTCAGTGCCTAGAAGACTGCAATGAAGTGGACGATTTGAATGACAAGCTCGTGGAAACTGTCCATGCGGTCGGAGCTAAGTTCTGCAAGACCCGCCGCAGAAGAACACAAAAACTCTCCGATCACACTCTTAATCTCATGGCTGTTAGACGGGAGATGAAGCTACATTCTTCAACAGATTTGACAGCATACAGGCAACTGAACAGACAGATCTCCAAATGCATGCGGCGGGACTTACGCAAATTCAATACAGCTCGTATTGAAGAAGCGATCGAGCGGAACCGAGGCTCCAAAGTCTTTGCCAGAGATCTGTCTGCCAGAAAGCGCCAACTGTCAAAGCTGAAGACAGAATGTGGCAGCATCGTTTCCGGGGCACCTGAGATTTTGAGTGAGATTGAGAGGTTCTATGGGCAGCTGTACACGTCATCGTTGGAGCCGCACGCAAGTGTGAGTAACGATCCAAGAGCGAGTCTTATCCGACATTATTCCGATGATATCCCGGACGTCAGTCTGAGCGAGATTAGAATGGCTCTCCGGCACCTTAAAAACGGCAAGGCCCCAGGCGAGGATGGAATTACAGCGGAGCTTCTGAAAGCGGGTGGAAAACCGGTACTTGAAGTCCTTCAGAAGCTCTTTAATTCCGTCCTCCATGGTGGCATTACACCGGAGGCGTGGAGCAGAAGTGCGGTGGTCTTGTTCTTCAAGAAAGGCGACAACGCTCTCTTGAAGAACTACAGACCGATTTCCGTTCTGAGCCGCGTCTACGTGCTGTTTTCGAGAGTCATTACGAATCGTCTCGCGCGCAGACTTGACGACTTCCAGCCTCCCGAACAAGCCGGTTTCCGAAAAGGCTTTAGCACCATAGACCACATACATACCCTTCGGCAAATTGTACAGAAGTCCGAGGAGTACAATTTGCCACTATGTCTGGCGTATGTGGTCTATGAGAAAGGCTTTGATTTCGTCGAAATTTGGACGGTGCTGCAGTCCCTTCAGCGGTGCCAAGTTGACTGTCGGTATATCGAAGTGCTGAATTACTTGTACAGTAGGGCTACGATGGCTATCCGAGTTCAGAACCAGAGTACGAAACCTATCCAGTTGTAGAGAGGTGTAAGACAGGGTGACGTTCTATCCCCGAAACTCTTCACCGCTGCATTGGAAGACGTTTTCAAGCTTCTGGACTGGAACGGATACGGTATTAACATCAATGGCGAGTACATCACTCACCTTCGATTTGCCGACGATATAGTCCTTATGGCAGAATCGCTGGAGGAACTAAGCACCATGCTCAATGACCTCAATAGTGTCTCCCAACGGATAGTTCTTAAGATGAACATGGACAAAACAAAGATCATGTTTAATGTCCATGTCATACCTATGCCGGTATTTGTTGGGAACACTAAGCTCGAAGTTGTTGACGAGTATGTTTACCTGGGACAAATAGTCCGACTAGGTAAGTCCAACTTCGACCGAGAGGTCAATCGATGGATTCAACTCGGCTGGGCAGCGTTCGGGAAACTACGGCACATCTTCTCGTCAGACATACCTCAAATCCTTAAAACGAAATTGTACAACCAGTGCGTGTTACCAGTGATGACTTACGGATCTGAGACGTGGTCCTTCACTGCTGCCCATATGAGGAACTGTAAACATATGAGGAACCATATGAGGGACACTTTAAAGCTAAATTTAGCAATAAACGACCCAGATTATTTTTGCACTTGTTTCGTAAACTTAAATGACACGTGGATATACCATTTTGCTCCGGCGACGAAAAACCAATAATAATAATAATAATAAATTATGCGTAAGGAAGTGACGTCCCATCATCCGCTGACGTAATAGTTGAATGAAAAAACTACTACGTCGGCGCAGTCAGTCAGCACCTTGCCAAGAGATGTAAGCGCCATGCCTCGGCAAAATTGAAGAAGCAAAGGCACTCTTGTACATATGGCTCTACCATGAACCGGTGCCAGTCTAGACTTTTCCCGTTAACTGACGCTTAAATGGATGCTGGGAATCAGAAGAAAGCGCAAAGGGCTGCTGCATGGAGGTCGCCAGGGCGCGTTTGGAGTTGGGGCTGGACGCGACAGCATGCAAACCACCAGCCGAGCGCGAGGTGCTGCACGACCACCCAGCAGCCCCTCGCATCTATCATGCTGGCTTGCTGTCGGCAGGGTCTTCGCGGGCCCAGCAATTGACACCCACTACTAGGGGAGTACGCCGCATTCGATGGACAATCCAAATGAATAGCAACACAATGCGAATTGGATGTTTTGCGTACCGGACTAGGATGCATCGTCTTTTTGCTGAGCTGGAGACATCTACACGGCAGACCGAGTTTGGTACATCTTGCGCTCAAACATATTTGATGGTGTCGAACTCGAATGGCTATGACTTGAGGCTGTTCCCTAATCGGATGCATCCGCATCCGCTGGGGATGCGGAGCTACAAGTTGCAGAGCCACCCGCACACGTGGATGCCACCGTGAGTCTTCCAGTTGTAGTTAACTCAGACGATAATGGAATAGTCGCCCATGAACTAGCGCAAATGAGGAGCGCATTGGAAGAGGCGATTACGGAAACGTAGTATGCCTCTCGAAAATCGAACACGACTTCCCCGCATACCTGCTACGACTGCCGTGAGGGCTCTAAACCCAATGCATGTATTTAGAAGCCAGCCGGGACCTTTGCGAGACGGACTCAATTATTTTTGGCGCCGCACTGGCTTTCTGTCGTATCATTGTCGCCAAGCTTTCCACGGCTGGCCGTGCTACTGGACCAACCTAGTATCATCATTACAGCCTTTCATAAGTCTACTGCTTAACATAGGCCTCCCCCAAGGAATGCCACAAAGCACGGTCCTGAGCCACCTGCATCTATCGACTTCCTGTACCTAACCTTTTTTTTTCTTTTCCTTATTTGTCGGTTTTTTTAAAGAGAATGCTGTATAGCTACTTCATTTGTCTCATGTGTAAACATGATTTTTTGACAAATTTTTAGTAATTATGTAACCAGTGGAGAGACTATTTTCGATTGCTGGTGGGTGGTTTTTATTTTTATTTTATTTAATTACTTTACATTTGCCGTGCCGTGTAGTGGCGGTTAAGAAAATCCACTACCCCATATCTTCCCGTGGGTGTCGTAAAAGGCGACAAAAGGAAACAGGCAGGAGATGGGCCGCAGCATCTTCCTGGTAACGGCAAAAATACAATAAAAAACTGCGGTTGTCAACCCGCTCGCCAAGCGTGGCAACTATGGCAATATACCCCCCATGATGAAAGTTACGAAGAGACGGCCCCCAGTCCCCGGCGGCCCCGCTATTCCTGGCTACGGTGGCGACCATGGTAACGGCGGGACAGGGGGTGCTAAGAATCTCCGGTGGAGGTTCGGTTGCCAGCTTAGACGACTCGACCTGGCAACGTGCAACGCACGCACCATGAGGACTGACGAGATGATCGTGGAGCTGGAAGAAGAGATAGACAAGTTACGCTGGCATATTATAGGATTATCCGAGATCCGAAGAGAGGGGGAGGACACGGTAATCCTTGAATCCTGCAACTTGCTCTATCACCGGGAGGGCGACCATCTGTCCCAAGGAGGTGTCGGATTTATCGTCCACAAGTCTCTCGTCAACAACGTTGTAAAGATTGAGAGTGTGTCGACGAGGGTTGCGTACCTTATACTCAGAATCACCAAACGGTATTCGCTGAAGGTCATACAGGTTTACGCACCAACCTCGGCACACCCCGATCAGGAGGTGGAGGAAATGTATGAGGATAGCTCTAGAACCATGCATTCCTCCAAAACCCAATATACAGTGTTAATGGGAGACTTCAATGCAAAACTAGGCACAAGAGTGAACGGTGAGCAGAAAGTGGGAAAATTTGGAATAGGGCAACGGAACCCAAGGGGCCAGCAGCTGGCCGACTTCATGGAGAGAGAAGAATTGTTTATGATGAACTCTTTCTTCCAGAAGCGGCCCCACAGGAAGTGGACCTGGTCGAGCCCCGACGGTTCGACAAAAAATGAGATTGACTTCATTATGACGACCAGACGACAACTGTTTAGTGATGTCTCAGTGATCGCGAGGGTGAAAACCGGCAACGAGATTAGAACGATAGTTCCCTACAAAGCGGACGTTCAAAAGTGGGGCAAGAACAAAATCTATGTGTGCGTTATCAACTTGTGTTTACGCTAGACGAAACGCACACAAATGAAGAAATAATGTGGCCAATACATTAAATTTTCCCGAAAAGTAGGGAAGTTGATACTATATTGTACTAATAGTTACGACGTAACTTATGACTCACACAAATATGAAAATAAGTTTGTTTGAATTCTATTATCGAAGTGTAGCCCGCTAAATTCAAAATACTTTTGAATCTAGCCAAGTGAGATACTTTTATGAACCATATAAATATGATTGCAACATATTTTTCTTTGTAACTGTATAGAGACGTTATAATTATATGACTAATGCAAGTTCGATATACACCCGCCCGATGCCTGACACACGACTGTTCGACGAACGATTGACCGTATTCAGTATCTATTATTCAGTTTGTTATTAACAATTTTTTTTAATAATCGTCGAGTAATGGTGTACCGCACCCCATTGCATGCATAATGTAAGCTACAATACGAAAAACACAAGAAAATTTTAACTTTGGTAGGTTTTACACAGTCCTCACGGATGACAACGCATCACTTTATTGAGGATAGTTGTAGATTTATATAGGTCACAGCATCCACTTACCATCAGGTGGACCGTGTGTTCGTATTTCACCGTATCCTATAAAAAAAATGTAAAGAACAAATTTTTGTATTTTAGTGGGCTTCCAACTGCTTTCATTTCGATTGTGTCTGATGTTTTTTGTCTCACAAGCCGCAATGATCGGATCAGAAATAAACATAAAACGAAAACCAAAATGCAATTATTCATCATCATCATCATTACAGCCCTTCACAAGTCCACTGCTGAACATAGGCCTCCCCCAAAGAATGCCACAAAGCACGGTCCTGAGCCACCTGCATCCATCGACTTCCTGCATATCTTACCAGGTCGTCACTCCATCTAGTGGGGGACGCCCTACACTACGCCTGCCGGTACGAGGCTGCCACTCGAGAACCTTTCTTCCCCATCGGTTGTCGGTTCTTCGAGCTATATGGCCGGCCCATTGCCACTTCAGCTTACTAATCCGTTGGGCTATGTTGGTCACTCTAGTTCTACTGCGGATATCCTCATTTCTGAGTTTATCACGCAGAGAAACTCCGAGCATAGCCCTCTCCATAGCTCGCTGAGCGACCTTGAGCTTCCTCATCCGGCCAGCAGTGAAGGACCACGTCTCAGTTCCGTATGTCATCACTGGCAACACGCACTGGGTGTACAGTCTCGTTTTCAAGTTTTGAGGTATACCTGACGAGAAGATGTGCCGTAATTTCCCGAACGCTGCCCAACCGAGTTGAATACGTCGATTGACCTCTCGGTCGAAGTTGGACTTACCTAGTCGGACTATTTGTCCCAGGTAAACATACTCGTCAACAACTTCGAGCTTAGTGTTCCCAACAACTACCGGCATAGGTGTGACATGGACATTAAACATGATCTTTGTTTTGTCCATGTTCATCTTAAGACCTATCCGTTGGGAAACACTATTGAGGTCATTGAGCATAGTGCTTAGGTCCTCCAGCGATTCTGCCATAAGGACTATATCGTCGGCAAATCGAAGGTGAGTGATGTACTCGCCATTGATGTTGATACCGTGTCCTTTCCAGTCCAGAAGCTTGAAAACATCTTCCAATGCAGCGGTAAAGAGTTTCGGGGATATGACGTCACCCTGTCTTACACCTCTCTGCAATTGGATAGGTTTCGTACTCTGGTTCTGTACTCGGATAGCCATCGTAGCCCTACTGTACAAGCACTTCAACACTTCGATATACCGACAGTCAACTTGGCATCGCTGAAGGGACTGCAGCACCGCCTAAATTTCGACGGAATCAAAGGCTTTCTCATAGTCCACATACGCCAGACATAGTGGCAAATTGTACTCCTCGGACTTCTGTACAATTTGCCGAAGGGTATGTATGTGGTCTATGGTGCTAAAGCCTTTTCGGAAACCGGCTTGTTCGGGAGGCTGGAAGTCGTCAAGTCTGCGCGCGAGACGATTCGTAATGACTCTCGAAAACAGCACGTAGACGCGGCTCAGAAGGGAAATCGGTCTGTAGTTCTTCAAGAGAGCGTTGTCACCTTTCTTGAAGAACAAGACCACCGCACTTCTGCTCCACGCCTCCGGTGTAATGCCACCATGGAGGACGGAATTAAAGAGCTTCTGAAGGACTTCAAGTACCGGTTTTCCACCCGCTTTCAGAAGCTCCGCTGTAATTCCATCCTCGCCTGGGGCCTTGCCGTTTTTAAGGTGCTGGAGAGCCATTCTAATCTCGCTCAGACTGACGTCCGGGATTTCATCGGAATAATGTCGGATAAGACTCGCTCTTGGATCGTTACTCACACTTGCGTGCGGCTCCAACGATGACGTGTACAGCTGCCCATAGAACCTCTCAATCTCACTCAAAATCTCAGGTGCCCCGGAAACGATGCTGCCACATTCTGTCTTCAGCTTTGACAGTTGGCGCTTTCTGGCAGACAGATCTCTGGCAAAGACTTTGGAGCCTTGGTTCCGCTCGATCGCTTCTTCAATACGAGCTGTATTGAAGTTGCGTAAGTCCCGCCGCATGCATTTGGAGATCTGTCTGTTCAGTTGCCTGTATGCTGTCAAATCTGTTGAAGAATGTAGCTTCATCTCCCGTCTAACAGCCATGAGATTAAGAGTGTGATCGGAGAGTTTTTGTGTTTTTCTGCGGCGGGTCTTGCAGAACTTAGCTCCGACCGCATGGACAGTTTCCACGAGCTTGTCATTCAAATCGTCCACTTCATTGCAGTCTTCTAGGCACTGAAAACGGTTTTGTAACTCGAGCTGAAAGGTTTCGGGACTTTGGATTAGAGCACGAGGGGGACGGAGCGTTGACTTCATTAGACGAGACCTCTCCAACTTAACGTTTAGGTTCAGTGTGCCTCTAACCATTCGGTGATCGCTGCCGGTTTTCACCCTCGCGATCACTGAGACATCACTGAACAGTTGTCGTCTGGTCGTCATAATGAAGTCAATCTCATTTTTTGTCGAACCGTCGGGGCTCGACCAGGTCCACTTCCTGTGGGGCCGCTTCTGGAAGAAAGAGTTCATCATAAAGAGTCCCTCTTTCTCCATGAAGTCGGCCAGCTGCTGGCCCCTTGGGTTCCGTTGCCCTATTCCAAATTTCCCTACTTTCAGCTCACCGTTCTCTCTTGTGCCTAGTTTTGCATTGAAGTCTCCCATTAACACCGTATATTGGGTTTTGGAGGAATGTATGGCTCTAGAGATATCCTCATACATTTCCTCCACCTCCTGATCGGGGTGTGCCGAGGTTGGTGCGTAAACCTGTATGACGTTCAGCGAATACCGTTTGGTGATTCTGAGTATAAGGTACGCTACCCTCGTCGACACACTCTCAATCTTTACAACGTTGTTAACGAGAGACTTGTGGACGATAAATCCGACACCTCCTTGGGACAGATGGTCGCCCTCCCGGTAATAGAGCAAGTTGCCGGATTCGAGGATTACCGTGTCCTCCCCCTCTCTTCGGACTTCGGCTAATCCTATAATATGCCAGCGTAACTTGTCTAATAGTACCTTCATAATATTACAATTGAATTATGATAGTACATATTATTTATGACTATAATGCATATTACTAACAAATTCATACCTACAGTTATAATAAATCTAATATATGGTTATAAAACAATGAATAATTAAAAGAAATAAATATGTATGTAGTGAAATCTTTATAATATTTTAAAATTGTAGACATAGCATTGACTGTAGGAATAGACTGTGGTTGTATACTTTATTACTTTTTGATAGCAAACAAAGAATACAATATGGTAGCAAACCAGCAAAATTAAAAAGTGTAAACTTCTTTGTTTAACAATTGATAAAGTAGGACAGAATGAGATTGAAATAAAAGTGAATATTATATAAACTATATTTGTGGTAAAGTTTGAAAAAGTTTGTATTTGAAATTGTAGTAAGTTCAATTAAAGTTTATCTGCTAAAAAGTAGGTAAGTATGTCAATGAATCAAAATAAAAATCATGAGAGAAAAATAATACAAGAGTTTGTATTTCCTCCAAAATGTTTAATTACTTACAACAAATGACAAACACAGGTCTCATAACCTTATTAGTGTGTTTATAAAATTACCTACCTATTAAAGTTAAGCTAAATTAAATAAATAATAGAATCACAAAATATTTACAAAAGTACCTAGTTGTGTATGAAATTATCTGGAATCAATCAAATATCAATCGGAAAACAATGTCAAAAAAGAATATTTGTATTTTTTTCCTAGTTCGGCATGTTATTATTTATAATAAGGATAAAATATATAATAAAGAAAAAAGTAAATAAAGTGTAATAATTAGTTTTTCAGTCCACTCTTATAATATAAAATTCAATTATAAATATTATATTAAATATATAATATTATATTATAATTCATATTCCTCTTTTGGATTTCTATATCTTTGTAATAAAAATATTTCGTATTTTCATTGATTGATATTTTTATTTAAAAACTAGGCTTCTGCATCACACGTGGTATAGCCATGCTGCAGCTATATTAGTAGTATAGTTGTAGCACGAATGGGTCGGCTCAACTGGGGAAGGACCACGCTCTCACAAAATACCAGCGTAAAATAGCAGCTTAACACTGCTGTGTTTTGTATGGTGAGTGTAGAGAACTGGAGACCCTTTTTACTGGAAAAGAGGCATTTCATCTTTGTCCTCACAGGTGACAACACATCTACATTTTGATTCGCAAACGATGATAGATGTAAATGTCTATGGTCAACAGCAACCACTTACCATCAGGTGGACTGTGTGCTCGTTTGTCACCCTATCCTATAAAAAAATCACTCTTTCGCTGGGGGATTCACCTTCAGCTAATCTCTCTCTCCTACCCTTCATCCTATAAAATCAATTGTAGGTTATGTACATTCTTTCAGAATTTATATCTTTTAACTTTTTTATTTTTACTGATTTTTCATTAACTTTTTTCAGGTGGACAGTTTAAAATAAATCAGTATGCCTTGCAGGCTGAAAGCTTGCAGACCTCTCGGTAGGCACAACAGAATATGGAAAGACAACAGAAATATGAATATGCAATTTATAGATATTGAAAACAACAGTTTAATCTCATATCTGTTATTGTTGAAAATGTGCTTGTGATTCATAACAAAATCATAAAGACATGTTATTGTCTCTGTCATATGTCCAGTTTGAACATCTTATTTCCCCACTATTTATCAGTGTGTACTAACATAGATAAACATGTTATTACCTAGTCATTGGCTTTAATGGTGTTGGGGGTGTGGGTAATAATCTGTTAACATATTTTAAAACAAAGTACACATACTGTGCCTGTCTGTTTAACATAAATGGTGTTTAGGATGTATACTAACCAATCAATCAATACATTATGTAAACAAAGTATCCACACCACACCTGATTGTTTGTGCTACTTTGAAGAAACGAAAATAATAATGAACAATAGTAAATACAGTGATATTATGTATTGTGTTTTTTTTTTATCATAACCATTTTAAAACATGTAACTTGCTGTTTATTTATTAATGTCTAAAATCAATAATGGGTATGTTATAACCAAATAATTTTGGATTTAATGTTATTTACTGTGTATACTTGCTAACCTATCAAAAGATATTAAAACAAAGCTTTGGAAATTATTACTTATAATAATAAATGCAGAGGCATTTTACTTTGTGATTTTTATCCTTACACAACCAGTATAAAACATGTTTCTCATCATCTTCATTATATAGTGTGTATATTATATAAGTGGTAATATTATATATAAGTGGACATATTATTCCTTAGCCATCTTGGCTTTAATCACATTTTTTAATTACTGTAATGGTGATTGGGATTAATACTTATTAATCAATCAATATATGTAAATATTATGTAATCTAAAATAGTTTCCACACCATGTCTGTGCAGTATGTACTGTTTTTCTGGAACTACTAAAAGGATTTTCCATCAATCTTAAAATACCTATAAATGTATATGAATATATTGCTATATATAAACAATAAATGCTGAATGTACCTAAAACTTTGTTTTATTCTATTATTGAATTAAATAAAACTACTTTACAGCACCCATGGTCATGGGGGACCATGTGTGTTGTAAAGCACCCGAAACATCTGGAATATAACTTAATATACGCGATAAAATCCGTAAAACTGATTTTATGTAAACATATTTTAATTGTTAATTTCTCAGTATTACCGATAGATGCTGTAAAACTAGTATTGTAATCTGTAGATGATGAGGAATAAATCGACTTGTATTTCAAGTTACGCTACAATTTGTGGTGGGCCCATTCTCCATACAAAAATAAATTTTCTCGCGCCTCTAATAGGTTTAATATTATAACTTCTAAACTAGAGCATGTTTTAGTTTTACTGATTTAGAAGTTATAATATTAATATTGGTATGTAAGTATCACTGATTCGATGTTTTATGAAAATACATCGATACATCTTATTGTAAACAGCGAGTGAAATGAATTCGATGTATCGATGTATATCGAATAACCTTATCTATGGTAATTGCTTTTCGGGTCCGGGATCCTTTCTTTGTATTATAGATGAAATATATTAATTTTGTATTATTATTTATTTACTACTATACGACATTGACGATAGTTTGTGTTTGTGCAGTGTTTGTGGATTTGGATTGTGGCATTGACGTTTGTCACGTTGCTGCTTTTTTGTATTTATTTGCAATTTTAAAATTGAATCTGCAAAAATTCGCAATGTTCGAAAACAATTACTATCCGAGACAGCTATAGATGAGCACCAACTGTTTTTGTGTGTGGATTTCTCACGAGGTTAGTATTTTATCTTACGGAATGCGCAAAGCTTAAGGCAGAACTGTGCAAAACCTACAGTCGATTTAAAAGTTCTAAATTTTTATGAGGAATATAATCTCTTATTTGTCACATTCGAAGGTCCAGTCTAAAAAAAATACATTGTGGAAACGAAAATTAAACATGTTCGTTTTTGATGTATTACATTTTATTTTTTTACCTTTTCTTATTATGAGATCTATACATGTTTTAAAATCTGTTTGTAAAAATACTAATAAATATAGTACCTTCATAATATTACAATTGAATTATGATAGTACATATTATTTATGACTATAATGCATATTACTAACAAATTCATACCTACAGTTATAATAAATCTAATATATGGTTATAAAACAATGAATAATTAAAAGAAATAAATATGTATGTAGTGAAATCTTTATAATATTTTAAAATTGTAGACATAGCATTGACTGTAGTGTAGTGTGGTATAGCCCCCACGACTATATATATATTAGAGTTAAGTTAAGAATAGAGAACATTATAATTAAAGTTATAGAAGCAGCAACACGTCTCTATTTCATTGACACACTTCCTATATTACATGGCGACCCTGCCAGGCGGTGCGCTGCTACAATGCACGCGCACCGCCACGGCCTGCAAAAATTGTTGAAAATAATATAAATATTTACCCGGACTACACGGAATATACACCCGGATGTGACGAAAAAAATAAATACATATGAATACAAGAAGAGGCCACAATAATAAAACAAAATATTTACAAAAGCTGACTGAAATATAAAAAGTATAATGAACATGAAGTAATATAATTTAAATGTATATTAGTACCTACTATGAAAGCAACTAAGAAAGAATGAGAAAAATAAAAAGTGATTTTTTTAAATATAATTACCAAAGAACAAAATTCTAGAAACGGCAGGTTTATTTGAAAAGGAAAGCAGCGGTTGTACTCTTGCAAGCTTCGTCCAGAAGAACAAAGAAGAAAATTAAGAGGTAACTTCGCACCTGTGTGATTTTAATTCCATTTAAAACTTTATTTATCAATTTGAGATTGTTTTTATATTTTTTTGCTATAATATTTGTTAAAGTTAAGTATTAAATGTTCCATATTATGTTTAACACGTATGTTTAAATTGAACTTATTTATCAGATAACTCACGGTACAATTGATTTTTCAATATTTTTATCACTATTTATATATATAAAAAATGTAATCATAATACAATATCAAAAAAGCACATTACATTTTAGGCATTTATGGCATTTGTATTAAGGCACAAGACAATTTTATATTAAATTTTATTTAGTTATTGTTTCATATTATTTTTATAACTGTGCAGGATACAATACAAAAAACGAATGAAATAATATAGTAGATTACATTTTTACATGCTTAAATTTACCATAGTTTACCATAAATTAACTTTTCGTATAATTAAAATAATACTGATATATTGTTAAATATGATATATTTCGTTGTTTTTTTTTTCTGTATTAAATTTTATTTAAAAAACAATTCAGTATTGTTAATAAGTATTAGTTTTTCTTTTCTTTTATAAAGGCAGTGACTTTAAAGTTATATAATAACCCACTTAAAAATTAAAATTGTTCTTTTGAATGTCAAAAGTTAAGTAAGTAATTAATGTTTTGTTGTGTAAAGTTGATATTTGTTACAGTAATTATTCAATTATTTTCTGTAAACGATATAGTAAATACCATACTTCTAGCAATCTTTTTCGATCCAAGCAAAAGTAATGTGTCTAAAATTCTGTGTAAATAAGGAATTTAAAACTATCATTTTACTTGTATCCACATATTATGTATGTAATAATAACATTGTATAAGTTACGTTTAAATTAGGTGATCATAATACGATGTAATCGCAAACGTTGCCATATACGTACTTTGTTAATTAAAACATAGGTGTCTCAAATCGCTTGCGCTGCTAAGAGTGGAATTACAATTTGTATTTTGATCTATCTGTTGTTATGTGATTATGTTATTGTTATTGAAAATGATTACGTTGCTTTGACTTCTTTGTTCTATTCATCTTAATATGAAATGTAATAATTTGTTTTCAGTTTTATGTTGTTTGAACTTTTAAATCGTAAGCTTGTAACTATTATAATTTGTTAATTTCTCGGAAAATAGTACGTTCTTATGTAGACCATGAAAATATTTACTTCGCTTAATAGTTATGTTATGTAGACAATTAAGTAATTAATTTGAAATTTGTTGTACCCATATTGTGAGCCTCAATCCTTGACTGACAATGATGTAACTAAATATTATACGAGACAATATGACATAATTTATAAAAGACGTAAGTAAATTTATGGATAAGTTACGGAAATTATCATTCTGAATGAAAAATATTGATAGAAATATAAGTAGAAAGTGTGGCATAGGTAAAGAAAAATTATCGGAGGTTAGCATATCCACATACAATCGGCCCGATCAGCTGAGAGTTTGGAAAACCTAATAACCGATTAATTTTTAAAGTTGTTCGGATTCGATGAAATAAGGAATGATTTTTAATGAATTGCTTAAAGAAATGTGACTTTATTAAGAACTGTATAGGAAGATTGTTCATTATCTTGATCATGTATTTACGCGAGTCGTGTACGTGAAAGTTATGGTACAATTAATTAATAAATTATATGAGCTGAAATGCTATAAATGTAAAGAGTTAAATAAAGTGATATTGGTCATTGTCTTGATCATGTATGTACGCGAGCCGTGTACGTGAAAGAAATGACACAAATATTGAATGAATATGTAGCAAAAATGCTGAGAAGTAAAATGAAAAATAAATAATTGTTAAACAAGAATGAAGTAAATACATGAAGTAAAAAAGAGAACAAAGAAAAGTATTGAAGTGTGAAAAGATATATTATTAGAGTATTATAAATGTCCGGATTAGATGACATGTTCTGATGAATACGAATAAATAATATTGTAAATGTTTGCGAAAGTCGAAACATAATATTATGTTATACATAATTATGCCTGACTATGTCATATAATACTTCTGTGAATACGCGATTTTTAGTAGCGAGAGAGCGTTGCCAAACGCCCTGCTCAATCTCGGTATACATTAGATTGCAGTTTTTATAACACTTAGACTTAATTTCCATTAAATTTTAATTATGTTTAGAATAGTTTTGAGGTTGGATAAAAAATAGATAACTTTATTTTTTATTTTTTTGTCGGTGGGAGGTGTAGTGTGGTATAGACCCCACGACTATATATATATTAGAGTTAAGTTAAGAATAGAGAACATTATAATTAAAGTTATAGAAGCAGCAACACGTCTCTATTTCATTGACACACTTCCTATATTACAGAATAGACTGTGGTTGTATACTTTATTACTTTTTGATAGCAAACAAAGAATACAATATGGTAGCAAACCAGCAAAATTAAAAAGTGTAAACTTCTTTGTTTAACAATTGATAAAGTAGGACAGAATGAGATTGAAATAAAAGTGAATATTATATAAACTATATTTGTGGTAAAGTTTGAAAAAGTTTGTATTTGAAATTGTAGTAAGTTCAATTAAAGTTTATCTGCTAAAAAGTAGGTAAGTATGTCAATGAATCAAAATAAAAATCATGAGAGAAAAATAATACAAGAGTTTGTATTTCCTCCAAAATGTTTAATTACTTACAACAAATGACAAACACAGGTCTCATAACCTTATTAGTGTGTTTATAAAATTACCTACCTATTAAAGTTAAGCTAAATTAAATAAATAATAGAATCACAAAATATTTACAAAAGTACCTAGTTGTGTATGAAATTATCTGGAATCAATCAAATATCAATCGGAAAACAATGTCAAAAAAGAATATTTGTATTTTTTTCCTAGTTCGGCATGTTATTATTTATAATAAGGATAAAATATATAATAAAGAAAAAAGTAAATAAAGTGTAATAATTAGTTTTTCAGTCCACTCTTATAATATAAAATTCAATTATAAATATTATATTAAATATATAATATTATATTATAATTCATATTCCTCTTTTGGATTTCTATATCTTTGTAATAAAAATATTTCGTATTTTCATTGATTGATATTTTTATTTAAAAACTAGGCTTCTGCATCACACATGGTATAGCCATGCTGCAGCTATATTAGTAGTAGATATTGAAGCTATATTTGTTTTGCAAAAGAGAGCCGTATGGGCGATTTATAATCTAAATTGTAAAGAGTCCCTTAGAGAAAAATTTAAAGAAATAAAAATATTAACTTTGGCATCGCAATATATTTATGAAAATGTAATGTATGTACATAAAAACATAAATAGCTTTAATAAGAATAAGGATGTTCATACCTTAAACACTAGGAACAAACATAAGCTTGTAATGCCACTTACAAGACTCCACAGAATTAGTAATTCATTTATGGGGCAATGTATACGCTTTTACAACAGAATCCCAGAACATGTACAAAGTTTGTCAATAAACAAGTTTAAAAGTTTTATTAAAGAAAAACTGTACAAAAAGGGTTATTATAATATCAAGGAATACATGAATGAAAATAACCCCTGGGAATAAGGTGATCGCCACCATGCTGGTTCTATGAAAATTCATTTAAAATTGTATAAACAAAATTATTGTTAAGTGAAATTATGTTTAAAAAAAAAGTCCCGCTGGGTTTCTTGCTGGTTCTTCCCAGGACAGAGGTATTTTCCGAACCAGTGGTAAATAAAATAATGACTTTCAATAAGTATTATGTAATAATCCATATTGAATAAAAATCATTCCATTCTATTCTATTCTATTCTAGTATAGTTGTAGCACGAATGGGTCGGCTCAACTGGGGAAGGACCACGCTCTCACAAAATACCAGCGTAAAATAGCAGCTTAACACTGCTGTGTTTTGTATGGTGAGTGTAGAGAACTGGAGACCCTTTTTACTGGAAAAGAGGCATTTCATCTTTGTCCTCACAGGTGACAACACATCTACATTTTGATTCGCAAACGATGATAGATGTAAATGTCTATGGTCAACAGCAACCACTTACCATCAGGTGGACTGTGTGCTCGTTTGTCACCCTATCCTATAAAAAAATCACTCTTTCGCTGGGGGATTCACCTTCAGCTAATCTCTCTCTCCTACCCTTCATCCTATAAAATCAATTGTAGGTTATGTACATTCTTTCAGAATTTATATCTTTTAACTTTTTTATTTTTACTGATTTTTCATTAACTTTTTTCAGGTGGACAGTTTAAAATAAATCAGTATGCCTTGCAGGCTGAAAGCTTGCAGACCTCTCGGTAGGCACAACAGAATATGGAAAGACAACAGAAATATGAATATGCAATTTATAGATATTGAAAACAACAGTTTAATCTCATATCTGTTATTGTTGAAAATGTGCTTGTGATTCATAACAAAATCATAAAGACATGTTATTGTCTCTGTCATATGTCCAGTTTGAACATCTTATTTCCCCACTATTTATCAGTGTGTACTAACATAGATAAACATGTTATTACCTAGTCATTGGCTTTAATGGTGTTGGGGGTGTGGGTAATAATCTGTTAACATATTTTAAAACAAAGTACACATACTGTGCCTGTCTGTTTAACATAAATGGTGTTTAGGATGTATACTAACCAATCAATCAATACATTATGTAAACAAAGTATCCACACCACACCTGATTGTTTGTGCTACTTTGAAGAAACGAAAATAATAATGAACAATAGTAAATACAGTGATATTATGTATTGTGTTTTTTTTTTATCATAACCATTTTAAAACATGTAACTTGCTGTTTATTTATTAATGTCTAAAATCAATAATGGGTATGTTATAACCAAATAATTTTGGATTTAATGTTATTTACTGTGTATACTTGCTAACCTATCAAAAGATATTAAAACAAAGCTTTGGAAATTATTACTTATAATAATAAATGCAGAGGCATTTTACTTTGTGATTTTTATCCTTACACAACCAGTATAAAACATGTTTCTCATCATCTTCATTATATAGTGTGTATATTATATAAGTGGTAATATTATATATAAGTGGACATATTATTCCTTAGCCATCTTGGCTTTAATCACATTTTTTAATTACTGTAATGGTGATTGGGATTAATACTTATTAATCAATCAATATATGTAAATATTATGTAATCTAAAATAGTTTCCACACCATGTCTGTGCAGTATGTACTGTTTTTCTGGAACTACTAAAAGGATTTTCCATCAATCTTAAAATACCTATTGTAGTACCTACCTAGTATCTATACGTATGTCTGGGTATAATCTAATATATAAAGTTAACAATACGTAATTACAGACAGTCTTACGTCAACACTCAAGTGTTTCATTTTCCCTCGTCCTTACATGGCGACCCTGCCAGGCGGTGCGCTGCGGCAATGCCCGCGCACCGCCGGGCCTACTATTTAAAAGAAGAAAAATATTATAAGAAAAGTTAATTAAATAATGGACATTTTTAAGAAGATTGACAATTTAAAAAAAAAAAAATATATTAAAACGGAATGGACGCAATACCGGATGTGACGAAAAATAAACAAATATTAATACAAGAAGAGGCCACAATAATTATTTTATTGAAAGTGACTGAAAATTTAAAATATATAATATATAGTACAATGAAGACGAGTAACGAGGAAGGAGGAAAACAAATAGTGGATTTTTTATATCATGACCAAATACCAAAATTATTCAAGACACGGCAGATTAATTTAAAAAGAAAAGAAGCGGTTATAGTAATCTTGACGAGCTACGTCCAGAACCAGAAGAATGTGAAAATTGAGTCAAAAAAGAACAAAGAAGAAATTAAGAGTTATTAAACTGCATCAGTGAGTTTACAAGAAGAAAAATTGAGGTAACATCGCACCAGCCTATTTTTTGTCATTTCTCTATAAGATTTCTTTAAAAAGTTTTAACTATTATAAAAAAAAAAAAAAAAGTTATGTACTAAATATTCTGTATTTCATATATGCTTAAGTTGAAATTAATTATTAGATATTTTATATTAACGATTTATTTCTTATTTTATTATTGTTTTTAAAAAATCATATTACAATAATTATAAATTTAGGTTGCGTAAGTGCTTCAGTGGCATTTGTATTAAGGCACTAGACGATTTTATATTCCCTTTTATTCAGTAATTGATTTGCAAAAAGTTATTAAATAATATGAAAGATAAAATTTTTACGTACTTAATTTTACCAAATTTATTGTTAAAATAACAATGTGATACATTTCGTTGTTTTTTTTTCTGTAGTCTTTTAATATAAAATTATACAATTCATTCAACAATCTAATTCTACACATTCAACACCATATTTTTTATTATGTTGTAGACTATATAAAATAAAAAAGCACATAATGCATTTAATATTACATTTACGTTATTTACAAGTAACTTGAAAATATTTGTCACATTTTATAATATTTCTACTATATTCAAAAAAAACAACAATATATTAAGCTACAGCTTACGATGACCTGGTTCGGATTAAAGCAAATATATTTTAAATCTAACCCAAATTTATTTCTGTAGTAATTTTTATTTAAATGTATATAATTTTGAATGATTTAAAAAAAATCGCTATTAATAAAAGTCATAATTATTTTTCTTCTTTTCTAAAGGTATGAAAACCTTGAAACGATTTTAAGTTTAATTTGTATATGAAATGCAATAATTTTTTTTAACTTCGATTTTATATTTATTGAAATTTTAAATCATAAACTTTTAATTTTTATAATTCATTATTTCCTGGGAAAATGATAAAGTTTGGATTATTTAACTTATTTGTATACATGAGAAAATAATTTCTTCAATTCATTTATGTAAATTTTGTTGTGATCATTGTGAGCCTCATTCCCTAACTGAAAATGATGTACCTAAATACTACAAGAGACCATAATATAAGAGACTCATTTAATAAATTTGTAAAGACGTGAGTTAATTTAGGGCTACTATATTAAAGGCTAATATAATATAACTAAGAAATACGGAATTATAAATGAAAAATATTAATAGATTGTAGTTGTGAGAGTAAGGGAAGTAAAGAAAATTATCGGAGATTAGCATATCCACATACAATCGGCCTGATCAGCTGAGAGTTTGGTAAACCTAATAACCGAGTAATTTTTTTTAAGGTTGTTCGTATACGATTAACGACGTAATGATTTTAATGACGCAATGAAAATATATTATGTATTGTATAGGAATAGTGTCCATATTCCTTATCATGTATGTATGTACGCGAGCCATGTATCTGAAAGTATATTATGGTACAATTAAATAATGATTAATAAAATACTATAAATGTAAAGAAAAAAAAAACACGTTAACCTTGACGAACAAATAATGGAGAGATACGGGAACGTCCATCACTGGTATAGCATATATTCCTCGAGCAGGGTATGTTTCCATGATTAGATGATAAAATCGGAAGTAACGGGTACTAGGGAACAATACCTTCAGTACAAATGAGATGTGAACGAGTTTACTCATATTAGTACTGTTGGGGACCAGAGAAGTCTTAAATTTGTTACCCTTAATAATGGTACATAGAGGTCACATCCTTCATTGGATCATAGTGTGAACTTAGTTTTCCTCCGTGACAATTGTTGGAGTCCTTTTAAAATGACTTAAACGTAGACCTCAAGGTTGTGCGCACAACCCAAGGTACAGTATTACCTTGATATACTTAGTATGATGAAACAAAAGTTTATGTACCAGTAAAATAAAATGAATGTAATGAAAATATAATACCCAAGTAAATGGGGGGCCCATATTTATAAAGTACCCGCGTGATAAATATCACGAAATAAATGAAGTGAATTAATACTCCGATTCCCGGTATCTAATTAATAAATAAATATATAAGGGAAGAGAATACTCAAAGAAATAAAGCTAGCTAAACGTCAAAAATATTAAGAAAGAAAAGAAAGTACGTACAAGAATTATGAAATAAATAAATAAGGCCTGACAACCGAAAACAAAGGAATTGAGATTAGTGTTAACATGAAAAGAAGTAACATGCAAGGACATGAGAATAATTAAAATGTGGTAATAAGGGGATCCCCGACCAAACCTAAAAGTGAGATATGTAGTTATTTTGCATTTCTGTATTAGAGCTATTAATGCTATCTACCCAAAATCCTACTCACAAGTTACACATGTAGGTACCTAGTAACTATATTATCGATCCACATAACAACACGTAAACAAAAAATATTAATCAAAAAATAATAAATACATTTTCACGTACATACTTAATTATTTTACCATATTTTATATGAATTTACAAGATTCTTTCATATTTAAATTGATTTATATTTATGATAACCCTACCTAAAATTTCTCTTTATGTTGTGTTGTTTTTTATGTAAAATTTGTACAATTTAAAACTCAATTGGGTAGTCCAAAGTGTATCAATTCGCTATTATTATAAGTTTTTTTTTCATTATCTACAATTAAATCAAAAATTATATCATTATATACTTAAAAGACTTTTCTTTTCTAATGTTAATAACATTTTATTAACATACAACATATATTTTCTAATACAGACCTTACATATATGTGTAATAGCCTATGTTTATTTCTTTTACAAATTTGTGTTTCAAATAAGATGAACATGTTCCTTAGAAGTCATGAAATTTAATAAAAAAGTAATATGTATTACGTTTCCGACATTTAATGAAAAAAAATAACACATATTACTTGATAATGTAAAAGTATTATAACAATACAATGTCATACTACGTAAATGAAAAAGTGTTTAACACTATTATAAATTTTAGATATTTTAAGTGTATTTATAATAAAACATTTTGTAAGTTATGTTGAAATTAGGTATCATCGTACGATGTAATCGCAAACTTTCTCATAAACATACTTTGGAATCGAAAACAAAAGTGTCACAAATCGCTGACGTGGCTGGGATTGCAATTTGTATTTTGATCTGGTAGTTTGTTATGATAATGAAAATGATGACATTGCCTAACATAGACTTCTTTGTTATGTGTATCTTAAAATGAAATGTAATATTGTCGGTTTTATATTTATTGTACATTCAAATCATATGTTTTATCCTTATAAGGCATTATTTTTTTTTGGAAAAAAAAGTAAAGTATTAATATCTAAATAATTTGTGTGGATCATGAAAGAAATGTTTCATTAAATATAAAGGTATAAAATAAATAAATGAAATATATAACTATAAAATTTTAAGTGAATAAATATATTAAGGAAGGGTACTATTTAATGTGAATGTCTACATAAATGACTTAATAAGTAACTGAATAACGCAGTATCAAAGTGTGTTACAGTGAAGTGTCGATCAAAATAATATACGTTCGCGGATGTACACCTGATTTTGTCTAACATAATGCATCAACAATGCAACAATGCATTAAGGCTTAAACATACATAATGTGACTACGGAATTATTATGTACATAGGGGGTTTGGCCAGCCACCCTACCCAAGCCAAGACAAATATTATATATACATAATTATAAGATAAAACTTTATTTAACATTATCTTTTTACTATATAAAAAAAAAATGTTATTTTTTATATATATTTTTTTTTTATCGGTATTTTTCATATAAAACTTCCGTTCACCGCGAAACTAAGTATACTTCATTTGAGTTAGTTTATGGCAAAAAATGTAATTTACCCAGTAATTTAACTTAAACCGTAGAACCCCTATATAATTACGAAGATTATCCGTTAGAGTTAAAATATTGCCTACAAACCTCCCAAAAGTAAGCAAGAGAAATTTTAATCAATAGTAAATTTGTTAGGAAATCCAAGTATGATTGTAAAATGAACGTTAAACTTATAAAATTAATGATTTGATATTAGTTAAAGAAGAAACTGGTAACAAACTCAGCGCCATTTATGCAGGTCCATATTTAGTAATTAGAGATTGTTCACCGAATGTTAAAATACTAAGAGATGGCAAAAATTACATTATTATTTTTCTCATTTATTGTGAACACATTAAGTCACTTATAAAAATTGTATGTTACTACCGTTAACAGTTTGTGCATGTGGTGTTTACCTAAATTAATTATGCATTTGGCTGTAAAACACTTATTATTGTTAAATACTCATTGATGTATTATTATTACAATTACTGGTAAACCTAATAAATAAATAAATAAATAAAAACCAAACTAAATTATATTATCCTTCAAATAAATGTAATAAATAAACATATATAATATTGTAATAATATTAAAGTTTTAAGTTTATTAATCTAAAGTCATCGATTTTAATTGTAATAAATTAGTATATTAAGCTTTATTAATTAATATTACCTTACCTTAACATTAATACCAATTGTAATCATATTAACCTAAATATTATTTTAACTATTTCTTTATACCCATGTTTACATTTTATAAATTAGAATACTTAGGGATATAATTATTGTGTAATTTTAGATGTTAGTATATATAAAAAAGAAAAAAAAAAGAAATGCACGTATTCATTTCTTTTTTTCTTTGGGAAGGAAGGTGTAGTACCTACCTAGTATCTATACGTATGTCTGGGTATAATCTAATATATAAAGTTAACAATACGTAATTACAGACAGTCTTACGTCAACACTCAAGTGTTTCATTTTCCCTCGTCCTTACATATAAATGTATATGAATATATTGCTATATATAAACAATAAATGCTGAATGTACCTAAAACTTTGTTTTATTCTATTATTGAATTAAATAAAACTACTTTACAGCACCCATGGTCATGGGGGACCATGTGTGTTGTAAAGCACCCGAAACATCTGGAATATAACTTAATATACGCGATAAAATCCGTAAAACTGATTTTATGTAAACATATTTTAATTGTTAATTTCTCAGTATTACCGATAGATGCTGTAAAACTAGTATTGTAATCTGTAGATGATGAGGAATAAATCGACTTGTATTTCAAGTTACGCTACAATTTGTGGTGGGCCCATTCTCCATACAAAAATAAATTTTCTCCTTTTTTGACTTATCAATATTTATAAATAATTATTGCGTAAACTGTAGATTATATTATAAAGTTAAAATCATGCCTAGTTTTTTGTAATTTTTAATTGTAATGCAACTAAGTAATTTGTATTTTTTTCAGCAAGGGATGGTGTTCAACTATACCTAAGGATATATACAATTTCTGCTGTTAGACAGCAGTCACATTCTAATTGTCTGCTTTTGAATAGCAGTCGTCTTATAATTTCTGCTATTATTCAGCAGTTGAGCTTTGATTTTTTAATATTAAAGAGTAGTTTGCTCTAACAATTAGGCTACAGGTTACATATTTTAAGTATTCAGTTTCTGCATACAGGAGCAGTTGTTAATTTGCACAGAAAATCATTTCACACTTATTGTTTGTACACTGATACTATTAATATTACTCCGATCTTATATAAACTTGATTATTTGCATTGGTTTAGATAAAGTAATTGCTATTTAATAATGTCATCTGTTGACATACTAGGTTACCGAAATATAATTCAACATTTAATGTTAGACGATAACGATATCGACCATTTTGCGTTTTTATTGCATTCAAATTTCGGTTACGCGGTTCGTGAATCATGGCATGTTCAGTGCCCTGAATTGATTGAGCCTTTAAATCTAAATAAAAAACACATTCAAATTTTACATAGTTGTGAAGGGGAGTACAAATATGGCAATTTTTCAAACGGTCACTGGGTCTGTTGCTATTATGATACCAAAAACATATATATTTTTGATTCTATTGGAAGTAATAAGTTGCATGAAAAACATCAATTATTTCTTTCACGGTGTTATCCTAATTTTCCATTTCAGTCAAAAACTATATTTCCTAAAGTCCAACATCAACCGAATGGTATTAATTGTGGGGTTTATGCTATTGCATTTGCTTCTTCTCTTGCTCTTGGAGAGTGGCCAATAGTAGATTCATTTCGTTATGATCATGATCAGATGCGACCACATCTGCAAATTTTTCAAGATGGTATTATTTCTAATTTTCCTAAAGATATCTCAGTTGTCAATGATATTCCCGGAAAAAACTCTACGAAGAGGAATAACAACAATCATGAGAACTTCAAAGCCACATCTGCTCAAAAACGGTCTAAATGTAAAAACACTACTTACTATAATCAAAGTAATAATAATAATCTAGGAAAAATGTCTAATTTAAATGTACTTCAATCAACTAAGGAATCGTCGAGTCATTTAGATTCTCCACATAATCAAGTAATTCGTGAAAATTATAACGTTGATCAGTCCAAAAGCAAAACTGGTAAAATAAGCCAATGCATCAAACAAAACATGGATCCATCAAACTCGATAGAAACTCCCATAGTAAAAAAGGGTCACATTATGGAATTGCCGATGCTTAATGAAGAATATCTAAATATTATTACACGAGGCAATCAATTGATACATGAACACTTTTATCAGTTCAAACTTATTTTAGCTAATTATTCTGATTACAACCACCGTGATACTTTGCATCTTAAAATACCTAAAAAAATTGAAGCTGTGCCTCAATTAGAAAAACATATTCAAATATTGTACAGTCGAAATAAACATTGGGTATGTTCTTTTTATGATACAAAGAAGCTTTATATATATGACTCTTTGAATATAGGTTCATTGAATGATGACCAAAGAACTTTTCTACAACACTTACACCCGTATTTTAAATTTGACCCAAATTCTACTATCTTTCCTCAAGTTCAACATCAGCAAAATGGTAATGATTGTGGAATTTTTGCAATATCCTTATTATCATCAAAAATTTATCAGCAAAATCCTGTAAACATTATTTATAACACCAGGTCAATGCGATCACATTTATTGTCAATCTTTAGGACAAATAAACTTACTCATTTTCCTGTGATTTCAAATGAAAATAAAGGCACTTTACTAGATTTATCGACTATTAGAAAGAAAGAAAGATATGCTTTGAATTATCGCTGTAAACGATGTGGGCCTTCATCATCAACTGTAAAAAAAGAAAATTCACCAAGTGTTTGCATTTTAAAAGTTCCACAACATTTGGTCAACGACCAGATTACTAAATTTCAAATGAAAGATCATAGTTATGTTCTTGATTCAACTTTGAATATAAATTTATTGATAAATTTAATAAATCAGGGAGATAAACTGATAGACGAACATATTTATCATTTTAAATTAATGTTAGAAAGCTGTTCTGATTATGTTCCTCGCGATACGCTAAATTTGGTAAGACCTGAAAGAATAGAACCAGTACCGAAATTAAAGAAGCACATTCAAATATTATTTAGTCAAAATGGGCATTGGGTTTGTTCTTTTTATGATACCAAAAAAGTTTATGTTTATGACTCTTTAAATAGTGGGTCATTGCATAACGATCAAAAAAATTTTTTGCAGCATTTATTTCCTTATTTAGAGATAAGTTCAGAATCGATCATTTTTCCTAAAGTGCAATTTCAAGTAAATGGAGATGACTGTGGGATTTTCGCTATTGCTGTTGCAGTATCTCTTTTATTTAGACGGAATCCTGATGATATTATTTATGATCTTAGTTCCATGCGATCTCATTTATCAAACATGTTTCAAACTCGAGTAATTAGTCATTTTCCAGAAATCAATAGCGACACCTTATATTTGTCTGATTTGGAAGAAATTAGGAAAAAAGAAAAAATTGCTTTTTACTACCGAACATTAAGAGAAAAAAAATCAATAAAATTGGAGTACAATCTAAAGTTACTTAAAACCGAATGTAACCCAAATTCTGATAATAATAGCTTGACTCCAGAATGTGCAATCAAACCTGTTGATGCATCATTTGAAAATAAATCGAGTAATCCAAATAATGATGAGTATAAATTTACTGATGTACAAAAATCTGTAAGTTCACGAAAAAGTTTCGTTGAAACGAAAGTTAAATCTCGTAATCAAACAATACAAAACCAAAAAATAATGACCGCAAAAAAAATTGTATCAAAATATAAACTGAATGAGTGCAAACATGATAGTATTAAATTAAAATTATCGACAGAACATTGCATTAAAAAATTGACAGAAGCAATAGATACAAATAGTTTAGCTGAAAAAAGATTAGAAGCTGAAAGAATTGTCAAGTGGTGTTTATGTGAAAGAAAAAATTATTTGGTCATTTTATCCAGAACATTGATGACATTGAAAAATAAAGCTGAGTTTCACCTTTCTAAATTACCCGATAATTCTGTCAAAAATATTGAGTATTATAAGAATGTATGTGGTAGATCACTTCATAATTCATCTACCGAATCCTATTTTTATGAGGTATCATATTTATTCGAGCAAATTAGTGATCAAGTTATTACGATGAACTCAAAAGGACAATGTACCAATATCTTACCACTTCTAAAGAATAGTCAGGGAAAAAAACAGTGGTCATGTAACAACTACTGTCGTACTAACCATAATACAGAAATATATGAGCAATATATAAATTTACTTCAGGACATTCAGGCACGGCAATTAAAGAGTTTTTTAATGTTATTAAAAAAAATGTTTCTTACACGCCATTCTGTCGATAAACTTGGTCATTTTCAATATTGTTATAACTCGCTAATTTTCTGTGAATCGTCATTTATTGCAGTGGAAATACTGTCGTCACATTTTCCAGCTGTTAGATATATAAAAAGACTTATTTATCGAATGAAGGAAAATTTTGATAATCTAAAAGTATTAGATTGTGCTTTGGAGACTTCTGATTTGGAAACTTTAATCAAAATTACAAATGAAATGAAGATGAAAGGAAATATACTTGATAAGGAACAAAACGGACTCTGTTTAGATGAAGACTTATTACAAAAACAATATAAAACAGCATTTACAACGTTCACTAAGAGATCACTTGATTTTTAAGTGTATATCATGCCAAAAGTTAAATTTCAGAAAAGACGTCACCGATTTAAGTAAAATACACAATCCAATTTCAACCGAAGTTTGGCAAAATCTAAATAATTTTATCAAAGCACAAGATATTACACTAAGTAGTAATTATGTATGTACACATAGCTGCCTCAAGAAGCTTCGTTCTAACGAACTGCCTTCAACTTGCTTATTGAATAATATGTATGTAGGATCCATCCCTGATGAAATAAAGACTTTAAATAATTATGAAACGATTGTCATCCAAAGGGCTAAAGCGTTTCAAGTTGTTCAACGATTAGGAACAGTCGCAAAAAAAAAGTTGCCTCAGACTATGCGAATGCAAAAATTAAAAGGCCAAACATTTCATCTTCCTTTACCCATCGAAGAAACGTTGAAAAAAATATGCTCAACCACAGATCCTATTAACACCAATCATGAGTTATATATTTTAATTCGTAGTATACCGAACAAATCGAATGTTATATGGGAAAGTTTAGTTAATTTAGAGAAAATATTTAAAGTTTTAATTTGGTTAAACCAAAATAATCCGCTGTACGCAGAAATAATGATTCCTAAATGCCCTGAAAATTTAAAAAAATGGTTGATATCAAAAAATTTGGAGTTTAATATTGAATCAATTGAGATAATTGATGTCGAACAAAGTTACATCGAAGACAAAGATAATCCATCAAATGATATAAACAAATCTATGAACAACGACAACGAAAATGATGACGAAGAAATTAATCACAATGAAAAACAAGATCTTAATGCTTGTAATGGGCCCAAAATTATTTTAGAAGCTAGGAGTGAAAATATTATTTCAATAAATGAAAAGAGTCTTAAAGCCCAAATTGAGCATAATGTTTGTTATCCTAGAACTAAAATAACTCACGTAAATATGGATATACCTATTCATACAGATAGTGATATAATCACAACCCCAAATCATGAAACTATAATTAATGCACCTGGGAATAATTTTCATTACAATGATCATAACTACAGTATACCTGCTAGTACAGCTACTGATATTGTTGAAACGCACGAGAACCTCAATAATAACGATCATAACTGTAGTATGCACATGAATATGACTCTTAAAGATGAACAAATAAATACTGACAATGAAAAAATAGAAAATGATAATAATAAGCAAATCGATCCACGTGCAATGATAACTCAGATATTAAACCCCAATAGCTCTCAATACGAACATTGTACAATATATCCGCTACACGATAAAAGAATTAATGAAACTTCAACAAATATATATCAAATGTTGAAGATTAACGACAAACCGTTAGATAATAGAGTTACAACTTTAGATTTGCAATGTTTTCCAGATATTTACCCTTACGGTATAAATGGTCAACATGAAAAAAGAGATGTAAAACTTACGGATTATGAGTATATTAAAGCACGATTAAAATCAGCTGATCCTCGATTCCGCTTAAATCAACAATATATTTTCTTTTTATTACATAATTCGAACATTCGACAATTAGGTCAAGGGATTTATCATACATTAAATGTTATAAATCCTCGCGAACAGTACACAGCAGAAAGATACCTACAAAATTTAAAAAGCGGGCAGCTAGAAGCAAATTTGAGTACCATCTTTGCTCGACTTCGAAATTCTGCTCAATTTTGGAGTAAACCGAGAAATAACTTACATTGCATGACTCGTCATTATGGTCCCGCAACATGGTTCGTTACAGTAAGTCCCGCTGAATGGCTATGGCAAGATCTGATAGATTACGTACGAGAAATAAATTCTCCAAATTTTGATAACTTATCTCCTAATGAAGTGATCAATGCTGATCCAGTTTCTGTCTCTAGATTTATAAATAACAAATTTACTGCTATTCTTGATTTTATTTCGTCAAGTGGTCAACCTCTTGGTAAAGTTCTTCACTATTATTGGCGTCTTGAATATCAAGGGAGAGGTATTCAACATCTTCATATGCTGATTTGGATAGAAGGTGCCCCAATCATGGGTATTAATAATAATGATGAAGTAGCTGAATTCATTATGAAGTATGTAACCTGCAAATTACCAAACAAAAATATTTCACCTACACTCCATAGGCGTGTTACTTCACATCAACAGCATTATCATAATGTTTATTGTTTAAGAAAGAAAAAACTAAAATCGAACAAAGTTGTTAAAGCTTGTAAGTTTGGATTTCCAAGACCAATTACTGATAATTTTGTACTTCGAGATGCTGCAACATCAATAGCTGGACGTAGAAAGTTGAAGAGTAAGAGCCGACTTTATGATCTTCCTCGTACTGATAAAGAGGCTAATATAAATGATTATAATCCTGCTCTTTTAAGTGTATGGGAGGGGAATATGGACATACAATTTCTTGGCGAAAAATCAACATTATTAACACAGTATGTTACAAAATATGTTACGAAAGAGGAAGCTACTAAAGCATCTGAAACAATTAGTGAAATTAATTATACTAAACCTCTTGCTCAACTTTTATGGAAAATAGCTTTTCGTAGTTTGAATCATCGGGAAATCGGAGCTCACGAAGCAGCGGATACTCTATTAGGTCATTCTCTTTATGGAACAGATTCCGAGACGGTAATAAAATGGTTAGATGTTAAAATGATTAGAAATCGAAAATTAAAGACCAAAGACGAAATCGAAAAAATAAAAGAGTTAAATCCTGAATCAACTGATATATTTTGTCCTTCACTGATCGACGATTATTACCCAAATCGCCCTGAAGAGTTAGGACCTGTATGTTTATACGAGTTTGCTCGATGGTATGATGTGGTAAAATCTGAACCACAGAATAATATGAATGAATATTATAAAATTGGCCCATCACTATTTTTAAAAAGAAGGTCTCGCAGTTATTTATTAAATCATTACAGATATAATGTTGCTAATCAACCTGAAAATTATTTTTTCTCTCTTTTATTATTATTTCAACCATGGCGGGACACAGGTGAGTTAAAAAATGGGTACCAATCATATACCGAATCATTTATGAATCAGCAAAGTATGCTTGAGCAAATTAAAGAATATCATGAATATAATGAAGATTTTCAAAAAGAATTAGATTATATTAAGAATCAGATAGAAATAAAACACAGTCAAAATGATCAAAGTCGGCGTCTAGTGGATGAATCACAAGAGTCTGATTCCGTTGAAATAAATATTTTAGCTAAAGAGTTGAAAGATGCTGCTGATAAAGTAAATAATAAACTTACTCTTGCAGAAGTGATCGAACAAATGAACTCGGATCAATTAAAAGTTTTCGAAAAAATAAAAGATATAGATTTTACAAATAAAAAAATTATGTTGTATGTAAGTGGAGAAGGTGGTACAGGTAAAAGTTTTCTTATTCACGTAATTAAACGCTGGGTGAAGGAAAAACTAAACCAGGAAACAATTGTAACAGCTCCCACAGGCATCGCCGCTTTTAACATTGATGATCTTACGGTACATAGAGTATTCCAGTTGCCTGTTGAACATGGCTCTACTCCGAAGTATACACAATTATCAGATATCGCTTTAAAAATGCTAAGAGATCAACTAAAAGATGTTTCTTTAATTATTATTGATGAAATATCGATGATTTCTAATGTAACATTACTTTACATACATCTAAGATTAGTTAGCATATTTAATGTTGATGAATGGTTTGGAGGACGACACATAATTGTTTTTGGTGACTTACTTCAACTTCCTCCAGTACATGAAGATCCTACGTACAAAATTTTAGCATTTTCAGACGTGGAAAAATTAGTTGGATCTCTAAGTTATAGTAATTTATGGACTGATTTATTTAATTACGAAGAATTAACTATAAACATGCGTCAGAAAGCTGATAAATCATATGCTGAGTTATTGTCTAGAATGCGTATAGGAGCAGTTACTGCCGATGATATAAAGTTATTAGAGAAAAGAAAAATTAATATCGATAGTTCATTATCATATCACGATAGACTGAATGAAATTTGTAATTACATCAACAAACTACCATCGGATACAGTTTGCTTAGTACCTACCTGTAATCAATGTGACTTAATTAATTCCGTAATGTTAGATAGGATTCAATCTGAAGAAATTGTACTTACTGCCAATGATCATATAGATTGTCCTAAATTTCTAAAAAAGAAAGCAGCTAATATTTTGAGTTCGATTGAAGAAGATGCAAGCCGAAGCGCTGGACTGCCAAAAATAATCAAAATAAAAGTGGGTGTAAAAGTAATGTTAAGACGTAATATTGACGTTACATTGGGTTTAGTCAATGGTGCTATTGGTACTGTGAAGTCAATTTCCAAATCTATTGAGAGTAATCAAATTCAGTTTATTAATATAGATTTTGCAACTGGTACAGAATATGCTATTGAAAGAATCAAAGTAAAATTTTTAATTTCAGATAAAGCTTTTGTCGTAAGAGAACAGTTCCCGTTATGTTTGAGCTATGCTGTTACGATCCATAAAAGTCAAGGTTTAAGTTTAAAAAATGCTGTGATTGAAGCTGGCAATACTATTTTTAATGCTGGTCAATCTTACGTAGCATTCTCCCGAGTAACAAAAATTGAAGGAATACATTTAATAAATTTCGATCCGTATTCAATTAAAGCAAATACAGAGGCAATTGTAGAGTATAATCGGTTAAGAAAAACTTATAGAGCTGATCTCCCAGTCCTTTTAATTACAAAAAGACGTTGGTCTAAAGTATGGGATTTAATTTGGGGAGTTGAAAAATATGTCGATCAAAGTAAACAACAAAATATAATTAAAAGAAAGTCATGTATTGATTTCTTCAAATTCCATGGTATAGAAAATAGCGATGGTAATTCTAGCTGTATCAATTCTATTTTCCAGTGCATTTTTCATAGTAGTATAATACAATTATTATTAGAAAGTGAACATCAAAATACTGCACTCAGCACAGAGTTGTGCAAATTATTCCACATGTATACGATTAATAAAACAATATTAAAGTCTACTTTGATAAAAGAGAAGATATATGACCATTTAAATATAGATGACGAAACTAATCCTTTCGCAATACTTTCTACTTTATTCAGTAAAAATTATGACATTAGTAAGTTAGTGCAATACGAACTATTAAACACTGATCGTTGTAAGTCCTGTAATTATACAATCATGTCTAAAGAAGTTAATAACATTTTACCTCTCAAAGTTGGGAATGCTACTAAATTTTTTTTTTTTATTAATTTACAAGAATTAATCGATAAACAACATGGACATTGGTTTAATACTTTAAAATTTTATAACAAATGCCAGAAAGTACAAAATACTTATAGGAAAGTCACGTTTAATTCCTGTCAACAAATAATAGTAATCGCATTAAATATTTCTGTCGCTAAAATAAATAAAAATAAACAAACTGGCTTCATAAAATCTGTACCAACATCCAAAATAGTTCTTTGTGATAATTCATACAGCGTAATCAGTGCTATATTTTGTTATTATATAGACAATGAAATAAATCGCTATAGTGCAATAATAAAAAACAAATCAGCTTGGATAGAATTAGATGATTTAAATGTTAAATCAATACGATGGCCAACAAATTCAAAAAATGCCTGCATACTATTTCTTGAAAAGAAATGAATGGTATTTTACATCAAAGCTGGTATAAAATAACACAGCAGCCGATTAATAAGTCTTTAAAGTTATCGACACCCGCTAAGTATGTATACGTCTGTATCTGCCTGATGATGGTTTTTATTGCATTTATTACTCAATAATAATAAACGATTCTGAGAGCTCCCTTTCTCTTCTGCGGTAAATATAACAAGTCTTCCGATATTTTCGTATCTTTATAATATAAAGTTACAGGTAGTATTTTATAATATTTCGAAGCATTTCGAAGCATCCAACTTTGATATGGCATCTGACCGAATTTTAATGAGTGCCACTTACAATTTTTCTGGAGTATAATTGCTTTTTGTTCTATATTTTCTAACATTAGGCTTAACTTGAAAGGGTTTTCGCGGCATTGTACCTCAAAATAAAAAAAATATGAACATAAGCTTTTTAACTTTTGGTAGCAACATTGAAAGTTATCCCATCTTAAGAAAATACTATCATGGTAACATTAAGCGATTCAAAGTTACCCAAAAGTTTAAATTTTTTTCCGTGTATCAAACGATTATTAAATATATAGGTAAAAGGGTTAATACATTATATGTTAACAAATACATTTGTATATGCGTTTTTGTTATATTAGATAGTTATATTAGACGTTAATGGGCTAAAGCATCCACTAACACCGCCTTCAAAGAGTTTATTGATTCTCGTCCCCATGGTTTCTTTAGTATTAAATGTGCTAAAATGCAAAGTAACATTGACAATTACAGTTTTTTTTTTTGTTAAATATATGTAATCTATATATTCCACAGTTTTGCTTCACAGTTCACACCACAGACTAACTAATAGATTATACTTAGTCTAATTACGTTCCAGTTCCTCGACTCCACCGAGTCAGTAATTCATTCTTGGGGCGATGTATACGCTTTTACAACTACTGTAATTTTTAAAATATACTAAATTTGACCTGCACAAAGTTCAAAAATTTTATTAAACTAAGTTTGTATAAAAAGGGTTATTATAATATTAAGGAATTTATGGATGACAATAACCCCTGGGAATGATTTGATCACTACCAAGCTATTTCTAAATTGTTGTGTTGTTAATTGTGTAAATGATTGTAAGATGTTATTTAAAAAATAGTCCCGCTGGGTTTCTTGCTGGTTCTTCCCAGGACAGAGGTTTTTTTCCGAACCAGTGGAAATTAAACAAAAGAGTGACTTTCAATAAGTATAATTTATAATCTATATTGAATAAAAAAGTTTCTGTTTCTGTTTTTGTTTCTGTTTCTACCGAATGTCCACACGATACTTCTCTACTTGGATACTCTGGTACAGTTGTAAAAAAAAATATTTAATTGTTATTATAGAGTTTTATTCAAAGTTACATTGAAGGACATTACATTACATTGGAGACTTTTTTTATTAAAAAAAAACCACTATTGTTATGAAATAAAATTCTTAAAATAATAAACAAAACCCGGTCTTGATACCTCAAAGTTTTCGAGAGTTATCGTGACCACGTAAAAACAATACGGACGTCCACGGAATTATTTATTCCGTTTTCTTAAAGTAGCAAAATAAAATTGATTTATACAAAATATAAGATAGATTGATTAAATTTTCTTGAAATAAATCTAGTCATATTATCGTATGAGTGCAAATCAGTTGTAGATGTAGAGGTAGTTAAAGAGCAAAAAATTTCTGGACCTTGACGTGTTGAGAGTTAAAGCACAACCTAAACCGCTTCGCGGTATGAGGTGTGCGATACTTGCAAAAAAAAAAAGAAATTGTGTACTTTACAAAAAGATATGATATCCGAACAAAAACAGTTTCACTGTAAAGCATCGCGCCAAGTACACTTTCAACTATAGTTACAAAAATAATAATTACATTTTTACAAAAAATTATAAAATAAAAAGAAACCAAGTACATACCCGTTTTAGATTCGAAAAAAAATTTTGCTGAAAAAAGTAATAATAAAAAACCTCACCACACGACAACGGATGTTAGAGTAATCATTTATATGTTCAAAATTAATTATAGCCAGCCATAATGTCTAATCCTAAATATTAACAAATTAATGGGGAAGTGTATTTTTTGTTTGTTTGTCATTCTTTTATATAGATACACTCATATAAAGGTATATACTCTTAGAAAAATTTAGGGGGACGCCTAAAAAGTTTTAATTTCTCGTGTTATAATGCTCGTACATACTGGCAACAAACTTTTGTAAATGCTAATTAAGAAAAAACAAAGTTTAATTTTTTCGAATTTCATTTGTTTTTATGTAATTATTGTGTACGCCGTGTAGTGGCGGTTAAGAATATCCACTACCCCATATCTTCCCGTGGGTGTCGTAAAAGGCGACAAAGGGAAACAGGCAGGAGATGGGCAGCAGCATCTTCCTGATAGTAGCCAAAATAACAATAAAAAAACTGCGGTTGCCAACCCGCTCGCCAAGCGTGGCAACTATGGCAATATACCCCCCATGAGCAATGACAATAATAAACGGCCCCCAGTCCCCGGCGGCCCCGCTATTCCTGGCTACGGTGGCGACCATGGTAACGGCGGGGCAGGGGGTGCTAAGAATCTCCGGTGGAGGTTCGGTTGCCACCTACGACGACTCGACCTGGCAACATACAACGCACGCACCCTGAGGACTGACGAGAAGATTGTGGAGCTGGAAGAAGAGATAGACAAGTTACGCTGGCATATTATAGGATTATCCGAAGTCCGAAGAGAGGGGGAGGACACGGTAATCCTCGAATCCGGCAACTTGCTCTATTACCGGGAGGGCGACCATCTGTCCCAAGGAGGTGTCGGATTTATCGTCCACAAGTCTCTCGTTAACAACGTTGTAAAGATTGAGAGTGTGTCGACGAGGGTTGCGTACCTTATACTCAGAATCACCAAACGGTATTCGCTGAAGGTCATACAGGTTTACGCACCAACCTCGGCACACCCCGATCAGGAGGTGGAGGAAATGTATGAGGATATCTCTAGAGCCATGCATTCCTCCAAAACCCAATATACGGTGTTAATGGGAGACTTCAATGCAAAACTAGGCACAAGAGAGAACGGTGAGCTGAAAGTAGGGAAATTTGGAATAGGGCAACGGAACCCAAGGGGCCAGCAGCTGGCCGACTTCATGGAGAAAGAGGGACTCTTTATGATGAACTCTTTCTTCCAGAAGCGGCCCCACAGGAAATGGACCTGGTCGAGCCCCGACGGTTCGACAAAAAATGAGATTGACTTCATTATGACGACCAGACGACAACTGTTCAGTGATGTCTCAGTGATCACGAGGGTGAAAACCGGCAGCGATCACCGAATGGTTAGAGGCACACTGAACCTAAACGTTAAGTTGGAGAGGTCTCGTCTAATGAAGTCAACGCTCCGTCCCCCTCGTGCTCTAATCCAAAGTCCCGAAACCTTTCAGCTCGAGTTACAAAACCGTTTTCAGTGCCTAGAAGACTGCAATGAAGTGGACGATTTGAATGACAAGCTCGTGGAAACTGTCCATGCGGTCGGAGCTAAGTTCTGCAAGACCCGCCGCAGAAGAACACAAAAACTCTCCGATCACACTCTTAATCTCATGGCTGTTAGACGGGAGATGAAGCTACATTCTTCAACAGATTTGACAGCATACAGGCAACTGAACAGACAGATCTCCAAATGCATGCGGCGGGACTTACGCAAATTCAATACAGCTCGTATTGAAGAAGCGATCGAGCGGAACCGAGGCTCCAAAGTCTTTGCCAGAGATCTGTCTGCCAGAAAGCGCCAACTGTCAAAGCTGAAGACAGAATGTGGCAGCATCGTTTCCGGGGCACCTGAGATTTTGAGTGAGATTGAGAGGTTCTATGGGCAGCTGTACACGTCATCGTTGGAGCCGCACGCAAGTGTGAGTAACGATCCAAGAGCGAGTCTTATCCGACATTATTCCGATGATATCCCGGACGTCAGTCTGAGCGAGATTAGAATGGCTCTCCGGCACCTTAAAAACGGCAAGGCCCCAGGCGAGGATGGAATTACAGCGGAGCTTCTGAAAGCGGGTGGAAAACCGGTACTTGAAGTCCTTCAGAAGCTCTTTAATTCCGTCCTCCATGGTGGCATTACACCGGAGGCGTGGAGCAGAAGTGCGGTGGTCTTGTTCTTCAAGAAAGGCGACAACGCTCTCTTGAAGAACTACAGACCGATTTCCGTTCTGAGCCGCGTCTACGTGCTGTTTTCGAGAGTCATTACGAATCGTCTCGCGCGCAGACTTGACGACTTCCAGCCTCCCGAACAAGCCGGTTTCCGAAAAGGCTTTAGCACCATAGACCACATACATACCCTTCGGCAAATTGTACAGAAGTCCGAGGAGTACAATTTGCCACTATGTCTGGCGTATGTGGTCTATGAGAAAGGCTTTGATTTCGTCGAAATTTGGACGGTGCTGCAGTCCCTTCAGCGGTGCCAAGTTGACTGTCGGTATATCGAAGTGCTGAATTACTTGTACAGTAGGGCTACGATGGCTATCCGAGTTCAGAACCAGAGTACGAAACCTATCCAGTTGTAGAGAGGTGTAAGACAGGGTGACGTTCTATCCCCGAAACTCTTCACCGCTGCATTGGAAGACGTTTTCAAGCTTCTGGACTGGAACGGATACGGTATTAACATCAATGGCGAGTACATCACTCACCTTCGATTTGCCGACGATATAGTCCTTATGGCAGAATCGCTGGAGGAACTAAGCACCATGCTCAATGACCTCAATAGTGTCTCCCAACGGATAGTTCTTAAGATGAACATGGACAAAACAAAGATCATGTTTAATGTCCATGTCATACCTATGCCGGTATTTGTTGGGAACACTAAGCTCGAAGTTGTTGACGAGTATGTTTACCTGGGACAAATAGTCCGACTAGGTAAGTCCAACTTCGACCGAGAGGTCAATCGATGGATTCAACTCGGCTGGGCAGCGTTCGGGAAACTACGGCACATCTTCTCGTCAGACATACCTCAAATCCTTAAAACGAAATTGTACAACCAGTGCGTGTTACCAGTGATGACTTACGGATCTGAGACGTGGTCCTTCACTGCTGCCCATATGAGGAAGCTCAAGATCGCTCAGCGAGCTATGGTGAGGGCTATGCTCGGGGTTTTTATGCGTGATAAACTTAGAAATGAGGATATCCGCTGTAGAACCAGAGTAACCGACATAGGCCAACGGATTAGTAAGCTGAAGTGGCAGTGGGCCGTCCATATAGCTCGAAGAACCGACAACCGATGGGGAGGAAAGGTTCTTGAGTGGCAGCCTCGTACCGGTAGGCGAAGTGTAGAGCGACCCCCCACGAGATGGAGTGACGACCTGGTAAGACATGTAGGAAGTCGATGGATGCAGGTAGCTCAGGACCGTGCTTTGTGGCACTCCTTGGGGGAGGCCTATGTTCAGCAGTTGACTTATGAAAGGCTATAATGATGATGAAGATGATGACGTTCTTTCCGATGCAAGGGTTTGAAACACCGCCAAATTCCTAGAAGAAAACCAAATAACTGACTTCGGCTCTACCCGGGATTCGAACTCGAAGCCTCATGATCAGCAATTACGTTACGTGCTTGGCGGTGAAAAAATACATGGTAGGTAACCTGCATATCTGAGACATTAAAAATATTTCGAGGTCTTCACAGACTTCACAGTCCAAAATATTGTCGGCAATGAGAGAACTTCTCAACTCTAGAGGTAAGGAGGGCGCTAATTGCCTCATTGGCCTCCTCCGGCGAGTCTATCTTGTCTGGGATTTTGTTTAAGTGTTGGGAGGTCGTAGATTCGAGTTTGACCTCGAGTTTACGCTTATCCACGATGGTTTTGATCTGAAAGACCTCACCTGCGGGCTGGCCCAGCTGCAATAGAACTGGTCTGTGGTCCGAGTCGAGCTTTAATTTTGTTTCAATTGATGGTATCGACAAACGGACGTCTTTGAGTACCGCTACGTCAAGGACGTCCGTTTGGTGCCTGACAGCGAATGGGTAGCGGGTTGGAGTCTCAGGCGCGATAACATCGAAGTTTATTCGCTCCGTGAAATCGAACAATGCTTGCCATTGGGATTGCTTGTAAGAGAATTTCAGCAGGAATGCTCTGCTAGCACTATCTGGCTAAATAGTTTTGCAAAGTCTGTTTCAACTGTGCGTTTGAGTGGCGATAGGTAAGCCGATACGATGGTAAGTGGCGAATGGCCAGAGAGCGTTACCCTACAAATAGAAACTTCTTAGTTGGTTAACGGGGGGGGGGGGGGGGGCGTCGATTGGTACCCAGTACGAGGACCTTTTGTAGTAGATCAAGGTGCCTCCTGTAGGGCTGATCAACCTATTATTTCTTTAGGGTTGCGGTGGCTCGGTTTCAAAAAGGTATCTTGCACTAATATTACGTCTATATCGTGGTTGCGCAGAAAGAGCTCGATCTCGTCTTTTTGGTCTCTGAGGCCGTTCACGTTAAAGAACGCGACAGGAGCGTGGTTTAGTTCTACCTCAATATTGTACTGCCATTTTGATTTTTAATTGAGGTATTTAGGCGCACTGGAAAGACCAGATTACGTCGATTTGCCCTATGTGCTCAATCGCGGCATTGAGCTTATCCTGTGGAGTAGTGGCTCCGCGTAGTTTGCGTGTCAAAGAGGATAATTCATCAACGTTAATGTTACTGATGAAGTCACAGACTAGCGAGATGTCAGCGGCGAAGGAGGATGATCCTTGTGGGACGAGCTTCGATTGTGGGGCCTGGGGAGTCGACACTGGCAGTAAGGCGACTAGTGCCGGCGGTTTAACCCAAGTGTTGGGTTTTGGCGCGGAAGGCGCGGGAATGCTAACACCTTGCTCGGCCGCCTCGGCGACTGGGGCGGGCTTGGTGGTGACTTGAGGTGCGGAAGTTGGCACTGAAGGTGGTGCGGATTTGGGGGCAGGCAGCCGAGAGCGAGACACACAGACTTGACCCGCGTATTCGGGACGGCTTCTACCTCGGCGCTGCTTGCTTCGCGGCGCTTTGAAACACCCGCAATAATTGGCTGGGTGTCCCTCCTCGCGTCAATTGATGCACCACGGGGCAGTCATTGGTGCCGTGGGTCACCTAGACACTTGACGCACATAGGCCTGACGTAACAATTTTTGGCCAAGCGGTCGTATAATTGGCATCGGTTGCACAGGCCAAGGATGCCCCTATGCCGGGGGGCTTCAACTGCAATTCCCATTAGGATACAGATGTGCTGAACGTTAAATATTGCCTTGCCTTCCGGAGAAAAGTCCAGAATGACCAGGCATAAATCTAAAAAGCGTTTATTGTCGGTCTGGTGGTGCATTCTATGCACCTCCCGGACCAAGAGATTTTGGACTTTGAGGTCTTTTAATATGTGCAAGTCTCGAGCTCTTTGAGGAGACCGCGGACGACTACACGAAGTTTACGCTCCTCTGGGAGGGCGTTTTTTTTTATAGGATAAGGGTGGCAAGCGGAAACACAGTCCACCTGATGGTAAGTGGTTTCTGTGATACATAGACATCTACATCTATCACCAACTACGAATCAAAGTACAGATGCGTTGTCAGGCGTGAGAACTAAGATGAAATGTCCCTTTTCCAGTAAAAGAGGACCGGTTCTCTAACCGGAGACCTTTTTAAGAAATTAAAAAAAGCTATGTTTACGACGGCGAAATGTCTCCGAGTCGTGCTTTGTGACATTTCTTGAAAGATTCTTTTACGATGTTTTGAGATTGAAGTCAATTAAAATTCATTATAACCTGCAATCATACGAGATGTCTAAAACAACATTTTATACGTGGTAGAGCCATGCTGCAACTATATTAATTGTGTAGTTGTAGCACGAATGGGTCGGCTCGACCGCGGAAGAACCACGCTCTCACAGAATATCAGCGTAAAATAGCAGCTTAATGCTGTTGTGTTTCGTATGGTGAGTGTTGAGTTCCTGAGCGCTATTCACTTACTGCTGCATAACTACTACAATTGCGACATTTGTAGCATCTGTAAAAGAGCATGGTTGGCTTTTAGACGTGGATGAACGACTAGAGCAAAGAGACTTTGAGAAATTCTGGAGCCAATTTATTTTGGTTTGTTATTTTATATTTTTGATGGCATTATACATATACAGGTACACTGATTCATTCACTGCAAATGTAACTTTGTAATCCTATATATTTACATGGGATTACAAAGTTATTTATACAGTTGTTGTATCTAGAAAACTGGACCGAAATTACATAATATTTTAGTTTTCTTTGATTTATACACTAAACTTACTTACTTATCTTCACGCACAATCCCTGACGGGGTAGCCAGAGAGAACAGATCGCCAAGTGTCACGATCCTTACAAACCTCTTTCGCTTCTTTCAGATTCATTATCTTCTTCATGCATGCACGTCTAGGTATCCGAGTACTTTTGACCCTACCCTCTTCGAGCAATTTGCTCACATGGTCTTCGAAAGTTAGTCTCGGTCTACCTCGACACCTTTTAATATTAACTTTCGCGCTATATATTTTCTTCACCATTCGGTCTTCACTCATTCGCTCAACGTGCCCAAACCACCGAAGCACGCCCTTATCAATTTTTGTGATAAGGTCATCTTTCAAAGCTGCCATATTGCGAATCTCTTCGTTTCGCTTTCGGTCGGCCATGGTAACGCCGCACATTTTACGAAGAGATCGCATCTCCACTGCATTCAACTTACTTTTATGCTTCTTCTGGCATACCCAGGTTTCGCTGCCATATAACAAAGTCGGTACCAACACTGCGTTATGTATTGCAAGGCGTGCACTCTTCGCTACGCCTTGCCTTTTGACTAACGCAGTCAGGGCACCATTGACTTTGTTCCCGGCAGCGACACGCCTGTCCACATCTAAATCACATCTTCCATCCCGGCTAAAAGCACTCCACAAGTATACAATTTCATTTACCTGTTCTAGACATTCCTGATTTACCCATATTTCACACTTCGTTCTCTCTTCGTCCCTTTCAAATACCAGAACCTTAGTTTTATTAGCATTCAAACGGAGACCTTTAATTTCATATTCCTCTTTCATACACGTGACTAATGCCTGCAGTTCTGCCTCTGATGGTGCAATAAGCACTGCATCATCAGCATACAGCAGACAATTTACTTTAATGTCACCCAATTTCACACCCAAACAACTATCTTTCAGCTTCTGTAAACAGCTGTCGAGATACAGTATGAACAGCCAGGAAGACATGACACAACCCTGCTTTACGCCCGTTTGGACGTTAAACATGGGTGACAGGTCATGCCCTACCCGCACACAGGCTTTACAGTCACAGTAAAGAGACTGCACAGCCCTTAGCAATCGACCATCCACACCATACCCCGGCAACAGTTCCCACATTTTCTTCCTTACAACCTTATCAAATGCTTTCTCAAGATCCACAAAAGCACAGAAAATCTTCTGGTTAGCAGCGAGAAGCTTCTCCGTGATCATGCGGAGAGAAAACATTTGATCCGTGCATCCTCTTCCAGGTCTAAATCCGCATTGTGCCTCCCATAGAAATCTTTCCGATTTCTCTTGCATCCTACGTGTCAAAACCTTCGAGTAAACTTTACTTGCTAAACTGGTCAAGCTGATCGCCCGATAGCACCCGCAGTCAAAATGTGAACCTTTACCTTTATATAAAGGCACAATGACTGCGGATCGCCAACCATCCGGGACATCCCCCGTCCGCCAGCACAAATTGCACAGCAGATGAAAGCTGTCCCAGACGCGAGGCCCACCATATTTGACCATTTCAGCAGTAACTCTGTCTAGTCCCGCAGCCTTACCACATTTCAAACTTCGAATCGCACGTTCAATCTCTTTCATACTGATGACCTCAGTGTCATCGAGGTCCGGGTCTGGCGTACCAGTCACGGCGTCATCCCCGGATCCCTCACTAAGATCATCACACGCATACATTTCTCTATAAAATTCGCTCCATCGCTGCATGACGTCCGATTTTTTTGAGAGGACGTCATTAGTTCTCGAAAGCACTTTGTTCATTCTTAAGGCCGTCGCACCACTCCGGGTCCTTCCAACCTCTTTCCAGAAGAGTTTGGAGTTCTCCTTAAAGTTGTGCGACAACCTTTCGTCCGCTTCCATTCTACACCTTTCACGCACTTCCTCAATCAATGCTTTCGTGTGAACTTTCTGCAGCCTATATCTTTCTTTCATCTTCTCTCTCATATCCTTATCATTACTAGAGGCCAAGTAGTCTAACCATGCTTTCTTCTTCTTTTTTACAGCTTCTTTCACTTCATCATTCCACCATGCATCTCTTCTTTTACTACTGCCTCTTTTTATTGTTCCACACACTTCTTCCGCTGCACTTACCATTCCATCCCTAAGGTTCTGCCAAGTTCTTTCTACACATTCTTTTCTGCCATCGATGGTGTCAAGCTTTTCGGCTACCCTCGCATGATATTTGTCCCTAGTATCCGCTTCCTGAAGCTTCCAGCTTCGGATGCGACAGACCGACTGTTTTTATTTATACACTAAACGCTAATTGTATTCTAAATATAAAGCTTCTGGATTCTTCTCCGGGTGTGCTAGAAGTGCCTTAGAGTTTTGATGATCAGTCAGTCAGTGAGTGACAAAATTAAGAAACTTTGACTAGTTATAATTCTTAAACTACTGGTTCAAATTGAATGAAATTTGAAATACCGTGTTTACACAATGCCTACTTGGTTACTGAAAATTCAGGCTTCTAGTGTTATCCACAATGAAGTTATAGGGTTTCGAAAATGGCCTAAACTGCTTCGAGAAAAGGATGGTATGGCCGTGCCGCTTTTTGGCTCGACTGGTAGGGACGCTGCCGTGCCCCCAGATTTTTGATATTTTTTTAGGAAGATTTTCTATTTGAAATTATTTTTATAAAATATATAAAGCGGCGATGGGGACCGCCACCCGTCACGCACAGCCCGACACGGCGGAAGGTGGAGGACGGAGTGCAGAGTTGGCACGTGGAATGTTAGAGGAGGCATGAGAGATAAGACGAATGAGTTGATCGAAATAATGAAAGAAAGAGAATTAGATGTCGTGTGTATGTCGGAGACCAAACGGAAGGGCAGTGGTACTGAAGAGCTCCCTGGCGGGGCGTTTGCTCTATGGTCCGGAGTCCCGGAGAGCGCGAACGCCTGCCAGGGAGTGGGGGTGCTGCTGTCTTCTCGGTTGGTCAATGTTATGAGTGAATATAAGTTTGTGAACTCAAGACTTCTCTGGGTTCGCTTTAAATTGGGACTGACGAAGTTATTCCTTTTGGCTGTTTATGCGCCGGTGGCTTCGTCGTCCAGGGCTGAGCTGGAGGAGTTTTGGGAGAATGTAAGAGAAGTTCTAGATTTGGCTAAGGGAAACGAAAGGATTGTTGTATGTGGTGATTTGAATGGATGGGTTGGTACCGCTCGACCAGGGTACGAGTCGGTACTTGGAAAGTTTGGCGATAAAAGGGTTAATGATGCTGGCAAGCTTATACTGGCGGTATGCAAGGAAAAGGGTCTTCTTGTGACAAACACTATGTTTAATCACAAGAAAATCCATATGTATACTAGAGAAATAAAGAATGAGAGAAGTATGATCGATTTGTTCCTGGTGGATGACCGACTGCGAAAACAGGTTATGGATACGCGAGTGTTCAGGGGTGCTGACCTGGGAACGGATCACTATCTGGTGATTACTAGATTTAGGGGTCTGTTCGCGGGTTGGCGCTACCGGACGACAGTGACAGAACCACAGTCGGTCTGTCGCATCCGAAGCTGGAAGCTTCAGGAAGCGGATACTAGGGACAAATATCATGCGAGGGTAGCCGAAAAGCTTGACACCATCGATGGCAGAAACGAATGTGTAGAAAGAACATGGCAGAACCTTAGGGATGGAATGGTAAGTGCAGCGGAAGAAGTGTGTGGAACAATAAAAAGAGGCAGTAGTAAAAGAAGAGATGCATGGTGGAATGATGAAGTGAAAGAAGCTGTAAAGAAGAAGAAGAAAGCATGGTTAGACTACTTGGCCTCTAGTAATGATAAGGATATGAGAGAGAAGATGAAAGAAAGATATAAGCTGCAGAAAGTTCACACGAAAGCATTGATTGAGGAAGTGCGTGAAAGGTGTAGAATGGAAGCGGATGAAAGGTTGTCGCACAACTTTAAGGAGAACTCCAAACTCTTCTGGAAAGAGGTTGGAAGGACCCGAAGTGGTGCGATGGCCTTAAGAATGAACAAAGTGCTTTCGAGAACTAATGACGTCCTCTCAGAAAAATCGGACGTCATGCAGCGATGGAGCGAATTTTATAGAGAAATGTATGCGTGTGATGATCTTAGTGAGGGATCCGGGGATGACGCCGTGACTGGCACGCCAGACCCGGACCTCGATGACACTGAGGTCATCAGTATGAAAGAGATTGAACGTGCGATTCGAAGTTTGAAATGTGGTAAGGCTGCGGGACTAGACAGAGTTACTGCTGAAATGGTCAAGTATGGTGGGCCTCGCGTCTGGGACAGTTTTCATCTGCTGTGCAATTTGTGCTGGCGGACGGGGGATGTCCCGGATGATTGGCGATCCGCAGTCATTGTGCCTTTATATAAAGGTAAAGGTTCACATTTTGACTGCGGGTGCTATCGGGCGATCAGCTTGACCAGTTTAGCAAGTAAAGTTTACTCGAAGGTTTTGACACGTAGGATGCAAGAGAAATCGGAAAGATTTCTATGGGAGGCACAATGCGGATTTAGACCTGGAAGAGGATGCACGGATCAAATGTTTTCTCTCCGTATGATCACGGAAAAGCTTCTGGCTGTTAACCAGAAGATTTTCTGTGCTTTTGTGGATCTAGAGAAAGCATTTGATAAGGTTGTAAGGAAGAAAATGTGGGAACTGTTGCCGGGGTATGGTGTGGATGGCCGATTGCTAAGGGCTGTGCAGTCTCTTTACTGTGACTGTAAAGCCTGTGTGCGGGTAGGGCATGACCTGTCACCCATGTTTAGCGTCCAAACGGGCGTAAAACAGGGTTGTGTCATGTCTTCCTGGCTGTTCATACTGTATCTCGACAGCTGTTTACAAAAGCTGAAAGATAGCTGTTTGGGTGTGAAATTGGGTGACATAAAAGTAAATTGTCTGCTGTATGCTGATGATGCAGTGCTTATTGCACCATCAGAGGCAGAACTGCAGGCATTAGTCACGTGTATGAAAGAGGAATGTGAAATTAAAGGTCTCCGTTTGAATGCTAATAAAACTAAGGTTCTGGTATTTGAAAGGGACGAAGAGAGAACGAAGTGTGAAATATGGGTAAATCAGGAATGTCTAGAACAGGTAAATGAAACTGTATACTTGGGGAGTGTTTTTAGCCGGGATGGAAGATGTGATTTAGATGTGGACAGGCGTGTCGCTGCCGGGAACAAAGTCAATGGTGCCCTGACTGCGTTAGTCAAAAGGCAAGGCGTAGCGAAGAGTGCACGCCTTGCAATACATAACGCAGTGTTGGTACCGACTTTGTTATATGGCAGCGAAACCTGGGTATGCCAGAAGAAGCATAAAAGTAAGTTGAATGCAGTGGAGATGCGATCTCTTCGTAAAATGTGCGGCGTTACTATGGCCGACCGAAAGCGAAACGAAGAGATTCGCAATATGGCAGGTTTGAAAGATGACCTTATCACAAAAATTGATAAGGGCGTGCTTCGGTGGTTTGGGCACGTTGAGCGAATGAGTGAAGACCGAATGGTGAAGAAAATATATAGCGCGAAAGTTAATATTAAAAGGTGTCGAGGTAGACCGAGACTAACTTTCGAAGACCATGTGAGCAAATTGCTCGAAGAGGGTAGGGTCAAGAGTACTCGGATACCTAGACGTGCATGTATGAAGAAGATAATGAATCTGAAAGAAGCGAAAGAGATATGTAAGGATCGTGACACTTGGCGATCTGTTCTCTCTGGCTACCCCGTCAGGGATTGTGCGTGAAGATAAATACAAAAATATAAAATAGTAATAATTTTTTCATTTATTGTGGTATCTTATATGTAAACTAATGATTATTATCCATATAATGCAAACAAATTTATAAATACACATCTGTTTATTTGTATCTGATCGTGACGGTTCAATGCTTTTTCCCCATGCCTGAAGTGCGCAACGTGCCTAAAAAAGTTTTTACTTCAAAAAACCTAGCCCTAAAGGTGGAAAGTTAAGAAACAAAATTTGAGCTTGTGGCATTCTTTCGATCAAAAGTGTAAAAAATAAGACATTTGACAGGTACAAGCAACTTCAAAGTAACGATAGATTTAAAATCTACGATTATATTTTAACCTCTCTTATAGAAAATTATCTAAGAGTCGAGACTTGTATTCATGTTTTAGCTCGTTAAATCTGAAATGACAGATCAACGTTAAATAACGAGATAAGACAAAAATAAAGAAAAAAGATTGAATATTTTATGAAAGAATTAGGCTGTTATTTTCGTAGCGATTTCGTAGCGATTTCGTAGCTAGAGTAATGTAACCCTACAAAACAGTAAAATGTTTAAAGCTTTTTTTTTACAACTTGTTTTTTTTTCTCAAGTACACTGTATTGTTTCTACAAATAAATCGTTTAATTTCTTTGTTGCTTTCATTTAATTTTATTATTTGAAAATAAATGGTGATAAAGCTCACAGTTACGGCGGTCTGTAATTAGATGCTGATTTTCTGTGTAATAGTGGTTGCTTTCTGCAGTCGACACTAAATATCCCTAAGTTACGTCAGAAGCCTGTGAAAGAGAAGCTCTTCGCTTTGAAGCACGGGTTGCACAAATTTATGATTTTTAATTTTTTTTTTATAGGATAAGGGTGACAAACGAGCACACAGTCCACCTGATGGTAAGTGGTTGCTGCGGCCCATAGACATCTACATCTATCCTCTATTACAAATCAAAATGTAGATGCGTTGTCACCCGTGAGGACTAAGATGGAATGCCTCATTTCCAGTAAAAAGGGCCTCCGGCCACCTGCACTCACCAAGCGAAACGCAGAGGTAAACCTCTACTTCACGCTGGTTTTCTGTGAGGTCGTGATACTAGCCCGGTTCGAGTCGGTCCATCCGTGCGACAGCAAAAGCTGCCGCGTGGCTCTACCACTGCTAAGTATACGTATACGTTATTTAATAATCAAATAATTATCGAAAGCTGAAGGGAAATAAAATGACACAAAAATAAGCAAAGGCGGTACAGCGCCATCGCGACTATCTATAAAAGTTTCACTTCCGGTGGAAATGTAACTTATGATTTATATAATGGATCGTTTTCTTTTTCTTTCAATAATAAAATTTTAATTCTAATTAAGGAGTATATAATATAAAAATTGTATTATATGTCCCATCCATCGCGTTATCAATAAATATGTTATAATTATGAGAGTTTAATTTTCATTAGTATGTAAAAAGTAGTTAGATTTATTGCTTTGCTTTTTGAACAAAAATCTTAATTCGTATATAATTGTGGTTCCATTTGTAAGTGATCGTGTAACTTAAGATTAGTTTGACCGAGTGTGTTTTTTTTATTAGGATTTTGTTTTGTGCATTCCTTACTTATGTTCAGCAGTGGATTTGTAACGGGTTGTAATGATAATAAAGAATCACATGGATAGATTAGAGGCGACTAAGGTTGAAAGTAAGGTCTTGTGACTCTTGAATTTTTTTTTTTTGAAAGAGTAGACAAACGAGAACCCGACTCACCTGATGAAAAGTAATCAACGTTATCCATGAACAATTCCAAAAACTGCTATATAATATGATGTATATCATATAACATAACATATAACTATTTATTTTTTTATATTTTTTTCAATAAAGGTGCAAATAGCTTATGCAATATGGTTATTAATCGTGATGAGGGTATGACTTCTATCATCATGAACTTCTTCATCATCAGGTCATAAAAGTCCTCGCCGTGAACATGGGACTCGCCACACTTGGCAGGCGGATTGACGATCGCAGTACCATGTGTATCGTACCTTTTTTTTTTTTTTTTTTTTTTTTTTTTTTTTTTTTTTTTTTTTTTTTTTTTTTTTTAAAATACTAGTAATGTTATTAAACATTACTAATATTCCCTTTAACCACTTCTGCTAAGCTTAAAATGCTTGTGTTAGAAGTGGTTCACGACAGTAGTCGAATGGCGGATTTGAACCCACGACCTTTCGAGTTCACTGTCCGCGTCCTGCCATTAGGCTACTGACGCTTCCGCTTTGACGCTGCTGCCCGTCGCCGGCGGGGGTATTTTGACGTTCTCCAAATGGTCATACCGCCATCTACTCTCTATAATCTAATCTACTGGAAATTAATATAGTTGCCCCCTACCACAAACACTGTAGTAAGGTGGTGACGTATAAGAGTCCGTCACCCCATTTTAAATCCAACAAAATAAATTTCTTCTGTTGTTGCAGATATCACAAAATTAATAATCGTATACATTTTTACAGTATACATGCACAAGTATTGCCCTAATCATCTAAATTTCAAGACATCGAAAAAAAACAGATTGTTTAAATGATCCAGTGGTAACAACTCCAAATATATTTACTGATTTTTTTTTTTCAAAACTAATGCAACTTCTAAATCTAAAAACATGTATAATTTAAAGAAAATCACACCACAATCACAATCAAATATAAAAGCAAATTTATTTGGCAATGCAGTAGAGGCGAACATAAAGGTCGAATATTCCGACGAAACTTTTGACCAAACCCGTCCTTCCAATAATTTAAACAGTGAAAAGACAGTGCTTATATTTAATTTTGAAGACAATCAAGAAATTTCCAATTTGAATCAAACATTTAAGGACAATTGTAAGTTTAAAATTATCACATGTGAGCTACTTTTGAATAGACGTGTCGATGATGAAGAATATAAAGCTATAAAAATGCTGTTTTCAGCATCATTAATACACTAAACAATAAAAAGAACGAAAAAAAATCAGTTAATATACAAACTGATGAAATCTCGATTATTTCTCTTGCGGAATACAATGTTTTTAAAATTATGATCAGAAATAATATCATGAAAGCTTTATCACATGTAACACAGAAAAATGCCAATTACAGCTTGGTTAATTCAGTTCATTCGCAAAACACAACGAATGAAAATATTCTGAATTCTGATAATGAATCTCGTTGCGAAGCAGTTATCAAACAATCAGAAAAAAACAAATCAATAATCATGGGTGTGTATAACTCCGTTATTAAACAAATGCTATATCCTGAAATCGAAAATGAAGAAAATATGAAGTCCATTTTTACTTTAGTATCACAGTTTATTAGTGAATTTTTGAACAATAAAATGCCAAATTTTACAATAAACTCACCAGATGAGACATCTTGTCCTGGTCTCGACAAAATTAATATCAAAATTGATATGAATGATGAAACGAGGCATTTATTATCTCAACATATAAAACAGCTTCAGGAATTTCGACAGAGCCAACAAATTGGGTATCAATTTCCCACTCAACAGCAAAACCAAGAACCACATTTTAGAATGCAGCAATTCAACAACACATACGCGCAAGTTCAAGGCGTAGGAATGTACAACACGAAAAACTGGCCTAGGGTATGCAAATACTATTAAATTTCATTTTACCTCTTTCATAAAAAAACTACAAAATATATTAATTACACGTAAATGTATCTTAATAAATTTTAAGATTTAGGTACATTAAACCTTTTTTTAATTTTATAGATTATAGTCTTCTAAATCTTAATCAGAAATTAAATTTCAAATTGTAAAGGTATTTCTTTCTTAATCATAATATACGTATTAGTTTCTTTTTTATTTTTGTAGGGTGATAATACAGTGGCTGCAAGTGTACAAGTCTCCACACTGCAACAGATTACACCTGATCAGAGTCACCATACAGAACTTTTGCAAGCCGTACCCCATCCAAAAGGTCAAACCAGGCGCCCACATTATCTTGCAGACTTTTCAGGTAACAACATTAATTATTATAATCAACGACAACATCCGTATCGCAATCAAATCCAAGATCTAGCTAGGCCTCCAGGAGCTCAAAGTCATTATGATTTCAACAACAATGTTATGGCGGTACATCAACAACAGAATGCTATGTTAATGCAACGAAATAATAACTGGCAACAACAAGATGCCGCTGGCCTCAAGCAGTATATTATGCCACATAACTAAATTACATACAAAATATATTTTTTAAGATTTCATTTTGATTTTTTATGAACTTTGTTAATTAAATGTCAATTCTATTTTAATTTCAAATATTATGTTAATTAACAAAATTTATATTCGATTTTAATGTCTATATTTGTTGTGAAAATATCGAATTTTGTAATAATTTACCTATGTACGTGTTGATGTTAATGAATCAAAACATTATAAAATATATATAAAAAAAAAAACTCTTGATGTTGTGAATAGTGATTAGCTTTTATCCCTCTCATACAACTACATATTATAGTATTTAAAATAAATGTGAATGTACTTTCCTGTGCATACGTTACATGGGAACATTTGCGTGTACAATTAAACTTATTCATATATCATTAAAAATCTTATCAAAATACGTCCAGTGTAAGTCGAATACTATGTTAATATAATATGTTTCAATAGTTATAAATGTAAGCTATAAATTACTAAAACTAAACAAAATGTGCATGGAACGAGCCTCCACGAATTCTAATTGAATCCCTATCTTCCTCCGGTGCACAAGCAGTGGCAATAAGCGAATTTCTTAGTGGTAGTTTGGCTAGAAGCTCAACAACAAAGGTAATTTTGGGCAAATTTACATTCTTTTATTAATACGTTAAGGATGTTTTACTGTAAGCAACTTTCTCTTTTAACTTACCGGATGCCAGGGTGGATAGAAATGCAAGACTTTAAAAAAAAGTTATACTTAGTTAAAAAAAAGTATATAAATTTAAGATTAACGGTAAAATAATCGATATACCAAGACTATATTTTATGTACGCGGTGTAGTGGCAGCGTATATTAATCCACTACGTCATATCGTAGATCATAAAAAACGAAAGAAGAAAATTAAACACGAGATGGGCAGCAGCTTTTTTCTTGTAACAAACTCAAAATAATAAAAAACTGCGACTGCCAACCTGCCTGGCAAGTGTGGCAGCAATGGCGATTCCTCCTTATGAGCCAATCTTTGGCGATGGACTTTTGATAGGTTGTTATGAGAGAATGAATGAATTTTCTTATTCAAGGTAGGTATTAACTTTTTCCACGGCTCTGCACATATCTTATCTTAATTTTGCGAGGGTTACTTTTGACGCAATTTGTCCACCGTGTTGCTCCACATGTCCTTGAAATATTTTTATTCCACAAAAATCTAGGTTTCCTCACGCTGTTTTTCTTTACCGCCGAGAACATAGTAAATCAGCATTTAAAATTACAATTTACAATCTATTTGGTTTGGTGGGCGTTTAACCCCTAAGTTTTTTGTTAAGAGGAACAATGACAGGCCTGTTGGTCTAGTGGTTAGTGACCCTGACTGCTATGCCGGAGGTCGTGGGTTCGATTCCCACCCAGGACAAATGTTTGTGTGATGAGCACGATCATTTGTTCTGTGTCTGGGTGTAATTTATCTATAATATTTATGTATTTAGAAATATATAAGTATGTTTATCAGTTGTCTAGTACCCATAACACAAGCTCTGCTTAGCTTGGGACTAGATGGCGTTGTGTGATAGTTGTGGAATATTATTATTATTATTATTTATTGTTATCGTTGCAGCCTGTAAAAAGTCCACTGGTCCGTCCCATCGTCTCATAAGGAAAATATTCGCCATAGTTGCCACGCTTGGCAGGCGGGTTGGCAATCGTAGTTTCTTATTATTTAGATTTTATTAGGAAGACGCTGCTGCTCATCTCCTGGTTTGTTCCTCTCTGTCGTCTGTTACGACACCTACGGGAAGGTATGGGGTAGTGGATATTCTTGCAACGCCACCATTGCTGTGCGTAAAGAACAATTTAAATTAGGATATTTAGTGTTTATTATTATTCTTAGCTAATCTACTTCAAAGTTTTTGCTTGAAGATCTAGTAGGTAAGTAAAAATACATGTTTTGACATAATCATTCTGAAATAATATCTGTTGTATGTAGAAATAGGATTTTAATGCGAATTAAAGTTTAATAGGTAGATTGAATATTTTTTTTATTTAAATTAAATATTTAATTGGTTCAATTTGGGCAAGTGCGGCTATCTATGATTTGAAGTTGACAAGTGTGATTTTTTATAATACGTTTATAACTTACAATATACGTTGAGATTACCAACTTGAATATTTAACCCCAAATCAATATGTATGGTTTGGAATCAATATGTATGGTGCATCTTATGTACGAGAAAATTAATATTATAAGCTGAAGGATTCAGCCTCTTATATACAAGTATCAAAGATTGCATGCCATTATATCGAAATACAATTTCAACTGTTCTTTTTTCTTCTCTATCTTCTTATATTCCACTTAAGAATCTTCTCGGTATTATAAGTCTGTAAATCTGTATCTTCCAGTATTTTTTCATGATTTTTGTATGTTTAAGTAACAGTTTGTTAAATAAATAAAAAAATACGTAGGTATGCTACGACCTACCACTACCAGCAAAAGTTACTCTTATATTATTTTCACTTATTTCATTGTTCACTTGTGATAATAACTGATACAGTATGGACATCAAGTGGAATGTTCGCGCGAGCTTGATCAAATCTCCGCTGGGCCAAAGTCGACACATACATCAAAATCGCATGTACAAAGCCCTGTTAATGCATCTAAATGTCCGGGAACTGAATTGCCTGTCCCCAGTTCTAAGCGAGTGGTAAAGAAATACCTAGTTGATCATTTAGATTACATTTTAATTTTTAGGTACTTAATTATCTAACAATTTTTTACTATTGTTGTTTACATAATAGATGCCACTGACCACTCAGTACTCAAATGCCTAATTGATGCTTTAAAACTATTTACTAATTATTCATTTGAAATATTTGACACATTCCACACTGGCAAATATCAACACTGATAAGGGTATATAAATTCTGTGAATATTAATTCTGTCAATTATAATTGTCAATGTTATTGAAATGACAACCATAAAAATTAATCAATAAATATTAATTTTATACCTTTGTTATAGATTTCTGTATTTTAATGAATTAATATTTTACTAGGTTGATTGATAAATTTTCTGAATAGGACACATCAATAAGTTGAAGAAATTTGTTTAATTTTTTTTCAAATCTTGAATTCGTTAGTAGCCAAGGCGAGAAAAAACAAAATAAAAAAAATGTAGCCAATTTTTTTTCAAACTTCTAATTTGCCGGAAACTTGAATCGTTTGCAAAATGGAGACACTCGTTCTTTACTCACTCAGTCATTAAATATTTCTGCCTAAATCTTTTTCTACAAAAAGTGTTTTTGAGAGCTGCAATCTACTTTGGCAGACAATGTTTCGTAATGTTGCGCTGAATTTAAACTATCGGAGATCGACGTGTGACTATCCGTTATTTAGTTGATAGTAATTGATATATGATTGTAAAGTAATCGTTTAAGACAATTCAGTTTATTTTAACACATAATCTTAAAATAAAAAAGGTGCTGAAAAAGGTGAAAAAAAAAGGTGACTTCTTCGAATGTTAACAGACGCCCAAAAGAAAGCAAGAGTTGACACTTTAAAGCTAAATTTAGCAATAAACGACCCAGATTATTTTTGCACTTGTTTCGTAAACTTAAATGACACGTGGATATACCATTTTGCTCCGGCGACGAAAAACCAATAATAATAATAATAATAAATTATGCGTAAGGAAGTGACGTCCCATCATCCGCTGACGTAATAGTTGAATGAAAAAACTACTACGTCGGCGCAGTCAGTCAGCACCTTGCCAAGAGATGTAAGCGCCATGCCTCGGCAAAATTGAAGAAGCAAAGGCACTCTTGTACATATGGCTCTACCATGAACCGGTGCCAGTCTAGACTTTTCCCGTTAACTGACGCTTAAATGGATGCTGGGAATCAGAAGAAAGCGCAAAGGGCTGCTGCATGGAGGTCGCCAGGGCGCGTTTGGAGTTGGGGCTGGACGCGACAGCATGCAAACCACCAGCCGAGCGCGAGGTGCTGCACGACCACCCAGCAGCCCCTCGCATCTATCATGCTGGCTTGCTGTCGGCAGGGTCTTCGCGGGCCCAGCAATTGACACCCACTACTAGGGGAGTACGCCGCATTCGATGGACAATCCAAATGAATAGCAACACAATGCGAATTGGATGTTTTGCGTACCGGACTAGGATGCATCGTCTTTTTGCTGAGCTGGAGACATCTACACGGCAGACCGAGTTTGGTACATCTTGCGCTCAAACATATTTGATGGTGTCGAACTCGAATGGCTATGACTTGAGGCTGTTCCCTAATCGGATGCATCCGCATCCGCTGGGGATGCGGAGCTACAAGTTGCAGAGCCACCCGCACACGTGGATGCCACCGTGAGTCTTCCAGTTGTAGTTAACTCAGACGATAATGGAATAGTCGCCCATGAACTAGCGCAAATGAGGAGCGCATTGGAAGAGGCGATTACGGAAACGTAGTATGCCTCTCGAAAATCGAACACGACTTCCCCGCATACCTGCTACGACTGCCGTGAGGGCTCTAAACCCAATGCATGTATTTAGAAGCCAGCCGGGACCTTTGCGAGACGGACTCAATTATTTTTGGCGCCGCACTGGCTTTCTGTCGTATCATTGTCGCCAAGCTTTCCACGGCTGGCCGTGCTACTGGACCAACCTAGTATCATCATTACAGCCTTTCATAAGTCTACTGCTTAACATAGGCCTCCCCCAAGGAATGCCACAAAGCACGGTCCTGAGCCACCTGCATCTATCGACTTCCTGTACCTAACCTTTTTTTTTCTTTTCCTTATTTGTCGGTTTTTTTAAAGAGAATGCTGTATAGCTACTTCATTTGTCTCATGTGTAAACATGATTTTTTGACAAATTTTTAGTAATTATGTAACCAGTGGAGAGACTATTTTCGATTGCTGGTGGGTGGTTTTTATTTTTATTTTATTTAATTACTTTACATTTGCCGTGCCGTGTAGTGGCGGTTAAGAAAATCCACTACCCCATATCTTCCCGTGGGTGTCGTAAAAGGCGACAAAAGGAAACAGGCAGGAGATGGGCCGCAGCATCTTCCTGGTAACGGCAAAAATACAATAAAAAACTGCGGTTGTCAACCCGCTCGCCAAGCGTGGCAACTATGGCAATATACCCCCCATGATGAAAGTTACGAAGAGACGGCCCCCAGTCCCCGGCGGCCCCGCTATTCCTGGCTACGGTGGCGACCATGGTAACGGCGGGACAGGGGGTGCTAAGAATCTCCGGTGGAGGTTCGGTTGCCAGCTTAGACGACTCGACCTGGCAACGTGCAACGCACGCACCATGAGGACTGACGAGATGATCGTGGAGCTGGAAGAAGAGATAGACAAGTTACGCTGGCATATTATAGGATTATCCGAGATCCGAAGAGAGGGGGAGGACACGGTAATCCTTGAATCCTGCAACTTGCTCTATCACCGGGAGGGCGACCATCTGTCCCAAGGAGGTGTCGGATTTATCGTCCACAAGTCTCTCGTCAACAACGTTGTAAAGATTGAGAGTGTGTCGACGAGGGTTGCGTACCTTATACTCAGAATCACCAAACGGTATTCGCTGAAGGTCATACAGGTTTACGCACCAACCTCGGCACACCCCGATCAGGAGGTGGAGGAAATGTATGAGGATAGCTCTAGAACCATGCATTCCTCCAAAACCCAATATACAGTGTTAATGGGAGACTTCAATGCAAAACTAGGCACAAGAGTGAACGGTGAGCAGAAAGTGGGAAAATTTGGAATAGGGCAACGGAACCCAAGGGGCCAGCAGCTGGCCGACTTCATGGAGAGAGAAGAATTGTTTATGATGAACTCTTTCTTCCAGAAGCGGCCCCACAGGAAGTGGACCTGGTCGAGCCCCGACGGTTCGACAAAAAATGAGATTGACTTCATTATGACGACCAGACGACAACTGTTTAGTGATGTCTCAGTGATCGCGAGGGTGAAAACCGGCAACGAGATTAGAACGATAGTTCCCTACAAAGCGGACGTTCAAAAGTGGGGCAAGAACAAAATCTATGTGTGCGTTATCAACTTGTGTTTACGCTAGACGAAACGCACACAAATGAAGAAATAATGTGGCCAATACATTAAATTTTCCCGAAAAGTAGGGAAGTTGATACTATATTGTACTAATAGTTACGACGTAACTTATGACTCACACAAATATGAAAATAAGTTTGTTTGAATTCTATTATCGAAGTGTAGCCCGCTAAATTCAAAATACTTTTGAATCTAGCCAAGTGAGATACTTTTATGAACCATATAAATATGATTGCAACATATTTTTCTTTGTAACTGTATAGAGACGTTATAATTATATGACTAATGCAAGTTCGATATACACCCGCCCGATGCCTGACACACGACTGTTCGACGAACGATTGACCGTATTCAGTATCTATTATTCAGTTTGTTATTAACAATTTTTTTTAATAATCGTCGAGTAATGGTGTACCGCACCCCATTGCATGCATAATGTAAGCTACAATACGAAAAACACAAGAAAATTTTAACTTTGGTAGGTTTTACACAGTCCTCACGGATGACAACGCATCACTTTATTGAGGATAGTTGTAGATTTATATAGGTCACAGCATCCACTTACCATCAGGTGGACCGTGTGTTCGTATTTCACCGTATCCTATAAAAAAAATGTAAAGAACAAATTTTTGTATTTTAGTGGGCTTCCAACTGCTTTCATTTCGATTGTGTCTGATGTTTTTTGTCTCACAAGCCGCAATGATCGGATCAGAAATAAACATAAAACGAAAACTAAAATGCAATTATTCATCATCATCATCATTACAGCCCTTCACAAGTCCACTGCTGAACATAGGCCTCCCCCAAAGAATGCCACAAAGCACGGTCCTGAGCCACCTGCATCCATCGACTTCCTGCATATCTTACCAGGTCGTCACTCCATCTAGTGGGGGACGCCCTACACTACGCCTGCCGGTACGAGGCTGCCACTCGAGAACCTTTCTTCCCCATCGGTTGTCGGTTCTTCGAGCTATATGGCCGGCCCATTGCCACTTCAGCTTACTAATCCGTTGGGCTATGTTGGTCACTCTAGTTCTACTGCGGATATCCTCATTTCTGAGTTTATCACGCAGAGAAACTCCGAGCATAGCCCTCTCCATAGCTCGCTGAGCGACCTTGAGCTTCCTCATCCGGCCAGCAGTGAAGGACCACGTCTCAGTTCCGTATGTCATCACTGGCAACACGCACTGGGTGTACAGTCTCGTTTTCAAGTTTTGAGGTATACCTGACGAGAAGATGTGCCGTAATTTCCCGAACGCTGCCCAACCGAGTTGAATACGTCGATTGACCTCTCGGTCGAAGTTGGACTTACCTAGTCGGACTATTTGTCCCAGGTAAACATACTCGTCAACAACTTCGAGCTTAGTGTTCCCAACAACTACCGGCATAGGTGTGACATGGACATTAAACATGATCTTTGTTTTGTCCATGTTCATCTTAAGACCTATCCGTTGGGAAACACTATTGAGGTCATTGAGCATAGTGCTTAGGTCCTCCAGCGATTCTGCCATAAGGACTATATCGTCGGCAAATCGAAGGTGAGTGATGTACTCGCCATTGATGTTGATACCGTGTCCTTTCCAGTCCAGAAGCTTGAAAACATCTTCCAATGCAGCGGTAAAGAGTTTCGGGGATATGACGTCACCCTGTCTTACACCTCTCTGCAATTGGATAGGTTTCGTACTCTGGTTCTGTACTCGGATAGCCATCGTAGCCCTACTGTACAAGCACTTCAACACTTCGATATACCGACAGTCAACTTGGCATCGCTGAAGGGACTGCAGCACCGCCTAAATTTCGACGGAATCAAAGGCTTTCTCATAGTCCACATACGCCAGACATAGTGGCAAATTGTACTCCTCGGACTTCTGTACAATTTGCCGAAGGGTATGTATGTGGTCTATGGTGCTAAAGCCTTTTCGGAAACCGGCTTGTTCGGGAGGCTGGAAGTCGTCAAGTCTGCGCGCGAGACGATTCGTAATGACTCTCGAAAACAGCACGTAGACGCGGCTCAGAAGGGAAATCGGTCTGTAGTTCTTCAAGAGAGCGTTGTCACCTTTCTTGAAGAACAAGACCACCGCACTTCTGCTCCACGCCTCCGGTGTAATGCCACCATGGAGGACGGAATTAAAGAGCTTCTGAAGGACTTCAAGTACCGGTTTTCCACCCGCTTTCAGAAGCTCCGCTGTAATTCCATCCTCGCCTGGGGCCTTGCCGTTTTTAAGGTGCTGGAGAGCCATTCTAATCTCGCTCAGACTGACGTCCGGGATTTCATCGGAATAATGTCGGATAAGACTCGCTCTTGGATCGTTACTCACACTTGCGTGCGGCTCCAACGATGACGTGTACAGCTGCCCATAGAACCTCTCAATCTCACTCAAAATCTCAGGTGCCCCGGAAACGATGCTGCCACATTCTGTCTTCAGCTTTGACAGTTGGCGCTTTCTGGCAGACAGATCTCTGGCAAAGACTTTGGAGCCTTGGTTCCGCTCGATCGCTTCTTCAATACGAGCTGTATTGAAGTTGCGTAAGTCCCGCCGCATGCATTTGGAGATCTGTCTGTTCAGTTGCCTGTATGCTGTCAAATCTGTTGAAGAATGTAGCTTCATCTCCCGTCTAACAGCCATGAGATTAAGAGTGTGATCGGAGAGTTTTTGTGTTTTTCTGCGGCGGGTCTTGCAGAACTTAGCTCCGACCGCATGGACAGTTTCCACGAGCTTGTCATTCAAATCGTCCACTTCATTGCAGTCTTCTAGGCACTGAAAACGGTTTTGTAACTCGAGCTGAAAGGTTTCGGGACTTTGGATTAGAGCACGAGGGGGACGGAGCGTTGACTTCATTAGACGAGACCTCTCCAACTTAACGTTTAGGTTCAGTGTGCCTCTAACCATTCGGTGATCGCTGCCGGTTTTCACCCTCGCGATCACTGAGACATCACTGAACAGTTGTCGTCTGGTCGTCATAATGAAGTCAATCTCATTTTTTGTCGAACCGTCGGGGCTCGACCAGGTCCACTTCCTGTGGGGCCGCTTCTGGAAGAAAGAGTTCATCATAAAGAGTCCCTCTTTCTCCATGAAGTCGGCCAGCTGCTGGCCCCTTGGGTTCCGTTGCCCTATTCCAAATTTCCCTACTTTCAGCTCACCGTTCTCTCTTGTGCCTAGTTTTGCATTGAAGTCTCCCATTAACACCGTATATTGGGTTTTGGAGGAATGTATGGCTCTAGAGATATCCTCATACATTTCCTCCACCTCCTGATCGGGGTGTGCCGAGGTTGGTGCGTAAACCTGTATGACGTTCAGCGAATACCGTTTGGTGATTCTGAGTATAAGGTACGCTACCCTCGTCGACACACTCTCAATCTTTACAACGTTGTTAACGAGAGACTTGTGGACGATAAATCCGACACCTCCTTGGGACAGATGGTCGCCCTCCCGGTAATAGAGCAAGTTGCCGGATTCGAGGATTACCGTGTCCTCCCCCTCTCTTCGGACTTCGGCTAATCCTATAATATGCCAGCGTAACTTGTCTATCTCTTCTTCCAGCTCCACAATCTTCTCGTCAGTCCTCAGGGTGCGTGCGTTGTATGTTGCCAGGTCGAGTCGTCGTAGGTGGCAACCGAACCTCCACCGGAGATTCTTAGCACCCCCTGCCCCGCCGTTACCATGGTCGCCACCGTAGCCAGGAATAGCGGGGCCGCCGGGGACTGGGGGCCGTTTATTATTGTCATTGCTCATGGGGGGTATATTGCCATAGTTGCCACGCTTGGCGAGCGGGTTGGCAACCGCAGTTTTTTTATTGTTATTTGGCTATTATCAGGAAGATGCTGCTGCCCATCTCATGCCTGTTTCCCTTTGTCGCCTTTTACGACACCCACGGGAAGATATGGGGTAGTGGATATTCTTAACCGCCACTACACGGCAAATGCAATTATTATCAGATCATATAAAAAGTTTCCTTAAAATTCATCATCCATATTTTTTTTTTTTTTTTAAAAACGTTACCCCCACACTAGGATTTTCTCCTGTATCGTGAGGTCAGCTTACAAACATAAATTGCACGAGAACAAACATCCAGACCCGGAACAATAATTTGTAGAGCACACAAATACTTGTTCTTTTAATCTTTGTTTTATTAAAATTGGTTAATTCTATCGAAAGTTATGATTATTATTTTGAAATGTAGGTTCGAATTTGTTTAATGGCGCCATAAAATCTCAGAAATAGTAATAAAAAGATTCGTGTGTAAAAAAACGTTCTATTATAATATATTTATACTTAAAACACAGTTAAAAGAAATATGTTTTGCTTAAATTAAAAAAAAGGATGTTTTCTCAGAAAGTACGTAATAGATGGCATTGTACAAATTGCAACCTTTTCTGAATTGCGATGTTAAGATTTTTCGCCGGTGAATCGTAATGAGACTCACTGAAGAAATTTATGTCCATGAGTCCGATAAAGCTGTAAGAGCCGTGTAGGCTAACATCTCAAACATCAACAGAAACAAAAATCAGAAAGAAAAAATACTACCTACGCCCAAGTTATGCAACAAAACCCGACTAAAAGTAGCAAAATTGCAATAAAATGTGGTGATATTGTTTTATACCCAGAATCCCTCTAATAGCAAATAACTTTCCTTTCAGTTTTAAGATAGGGATGATCGATGTTGCAGATGCAGAAACATCGATGATGACATCGATGTTGCAGAAACATCGATGTTATCATCGATAGCTCAACATCGATGTTCGATGTTTAGCCTACTCAAAACATCGATGTTGACCATTATCAATGTTTTTTGTATATGTGTAGATACTTACACATTATTTCAAAATTATGTGGGTATACACAGCAAGGGATAAGTAACTGTTCACGCACCTAGCTGTCCCTACAAAGGCCTACCATACAGGGGCCCATACAGCTGTTAGGTTCGACGGACAACTGGACCCAACGGGACCCAACTGGCCTTATGGAAAATGTCCTATCCTACTACACAATAGGGAGAAGGCTAGGTGAATAAATAGTATGTACCTGTTCAGAGGCGAAGAAGGCTCCCAGGGCTCGTGTGACTCCGGCATCCCCCCCCCCTCCGGCGTGGTATTCTCCAGCGGCGGCAGCAATGGACTATTTCTTTCTTCAATTCACTATGTCAGTCTTTCAACTTTATCGTACATTTAACTAACTTCAAGACGCAACTAAGTCCCGTTAATTATAATAAAAAAACGTAACTCACGGATAACCGGTGGGTCAAAGTTCACTTTCGTTCACTCCGCAACAAATTATTTCGAAACCCGAACGCGATCTTTTAAGACGCTTAACGCAACGGTACAATTAAACACTAACTTCTCAATAATTAGCCAACCTGACGTCTAATGTTCTAGACTACATAATTATTCGTCGCTGCACAAATTCGTTAACAAAATCGGCGCTATTAGAGGCAACCACGCGGCTCGATTCGACTCACAGCAAGCACTGCCCGGCCGCCGCTTGACGACAAAAAATACCCGATCTCCCCCGCGCTCAGCGCGTGCGGGGAGGCGCCTGCGAGCTGCATGCCCGCCGGTGCTAGCTATATCGAAGAAGCGCGCTAACACGTCTCCGTTATAGTAATTTTAAATTTTAGCGTTTGGTGCAAACAGTAACAATTAACTTGGATATCAATTTACGTCAAAATAGTTATTATGCAACAATCGACAACGACACTACAAAATAAAGCGATGCGTTCAGGAATTCTGAATTATTCAACATTTTTAATCTTCAGAGCAGATGTAAGATTTATTTGATATTGATTTCGCGGGTTCGCATTGTTTGCAAGTTCCTAATTATCGATTATGGGTTCATTGACATCGTTGTTTCCATGTTTGACATGTGTCATGTTTAATTTTTAGCATCGATGATCATCGAATAGCTGAGTGGGAAACACGCTTAAAATAGGTATGTATTTTAAGAGTGTTTCCCACTCAGCGTGTGTTATGCGATGATCGTAAATAAAGTGCAAGGTCAAACTTTACGCGTTCCAGGAGTGAACCTCAGTACTGGTTGTTTTGCACATGGCCAACTATATATTGCTTTTTCTGTACGTCCCGGCTATGTCTACTTCTAACGTCGTTTACACAGAAGCTCTATTATAAACGACTTAAAACTTTGAGCATATCGATTTATTTTGTTACCACTTATTGATACAGTAATGATATAAATCACTTAATATTCTCTTACCCTAAACGTCAAATGCTTTAAGTAAAATCTATATACGCGAGCTACGCCGCGGGCACAGCTAGTTTAATATAAAGTTACTAAAGTTTTAAGAAACAACTATTTTTATAAGTTCAGTGATGTGTGAAAGCAACGCGGACGAAGTCGCGGGTATCAGCTAGTTAAATAATATATACTAACTTTTAATTCCGCTCAAATTTACGATTGACATAAAATAAATATTTGCGGGGCCATCTTTCAGGCTTTCTGGAATTTCCAATTGTCACCTCTTTCAACACACGAAACGAGAAAAAATGTGTCGATAGATTCTTTAACGCTTCCTCCACACAGCAATATTAAAATGATTATAATCATTATGTTTAGGCCAAATAATTAACACTGTAAAAATTTGCATTCACGACGCGCGCTCGACTCGTGCATCCGATGTTACCAAGGTCACCGTCGCCCCCCCGCTCCCGTTCGCATTCCATTCGATGGCGCGGCTGCCGATTAGTATGAAAAAGCGTCGTAGCGCGACGGTCGGTCGCGCGCCTCCTACGGCGTTATCTTAATTTGTTTTTCGTGGTAACGAGGCTGATCTCATATAATTATTGATGTAACCGTTTTGAGTATTGTTTGCGACCGCTGGGTTGGTTGCGCGCGGCCGGTGTAGATTTTTTGACGGTCTAGAATTTGAGTAAATTGTGCGTGCCTAATTTACTATTGAATATTTGGGTCTCGTGTAGACCGCCTTGAATTGATTTGTCTGATTTGTACGTTTCATGACGGGAGGATTGTATTGGGTTTGAATTATTAACTTAACTTTGATTGACATTAATTTGATTCGACGAGTTGCTTTGTGGCATTTTAATATCGTACGAAAGAATTTGGCTTGGTCGGGAGAACGCTGAACTTTGTGACTCAAGAAGAGACCGCGTTCATTCCCGTGTTTGTAATTCTGTGCTAAGTGAACCCGGAACATTGAATATTGAACTTTGACCTACTGTTCTTTACTTGTGTCGAGTGTCACTTGTTTTAATTTCAATGAACGTTGATTTGGTTGACTTTGAAGCTAATTAAATGTACAATAAAGTTGATAAACTAATACAGTGAAATAAAAGCAGAAGTTTTCAATTGGTGAACGCCACCCTTGAGGGATCTCACTTTCGGAGAGAAGCAGCGCTTGTGGATCTGCGGTCCGACTTCAACGGCTAAGTCAGGTAACTTTGTACACACTACTGCACACTACTTACATGCACATCACTTACCACCTGACTGGTACCCTGTGGTCAACCCTACCTCCGGAAATCGGTAAGTTGTGCTTGCTTATTTGTCAGCCGTATTAGAACATTTATCCATAGGCCATTGGGCCCCTCCCTTGGTTGCCCGTCGCGACTACCACTCATGGGCCCTGGTACGGTCGACCTTTGTCGGGGCAGCTAAGGGCGTGAACACATTATCAGCATTATTACAACGCCCCGTGTAGTAGCGGGAAAAAATACCCACTACTCCATATCTTCCCGTGGGTGTCATAAAAGGCGATAGAGGGAAACTGAGGCAGAAGATGTGCAGCAGCATCTTTCTGATAAACAGCAAAGCAATAAAATAACTGCGGTTGCCAACCCGCTCGTCAAGCGTGGCAACTATGGCAATATACCCCCCATGAGCAATGACAATAACAAAACGGCCCCTAGTACACGGCGGCCCCGCTATTCCTGGCTGTGGTGGCGACCCTGGTAACTACGGGGCAGGGGTTGCTAAGAACCTCCGGTGGAGGCTCGGTGGCCACCTGTGACGACTCGACCTGGCAACTTATAATGCACGCACCATGAGGACTGACGAGAAAAGCCTGGAGCTGGAAGAAGAGATAGAAAAGTTTCGCTGGAATATTATAGGATTAACCGAAATCCGAAGAGAGGGGGAGGACACGGTAATCCTCGAATCCGGCAACTTGTTCTATCACCGGAAGGGCGACCATTTGTCCCAAGGAGGTATCGGATTTATCGTCCACAAGTCTCTCGTTAGCAAAGTTGTAATGATTGGGAGTGTGTCGACGAGGGTTGCGTACCTTATACTCAGAATCACCAAACGGTATTCGCTGAAGGTCATACAGGTTTACGCACCAACCTCGGCACATCCCGATGAGGAGGTGGAAGAAATGTATGCTAGAACCATGAATTCCTCCAAAACCCACTATACAGTGTTAATGGGAGACTTCAATGGAAAGCTAGGCACAAGAGAGAACGGTGAGCTGAAAGTAGGGAAATTTGGATGAGGGCATCGGAACCCAAGGGGCCAGCAGCTGGCCGACTTCATGGAGAAAGAAGAATTGTTTATGATGAACTTTTTCTTCCTGAAGCGGCCCCAAAGGAAGTGGACCTAGTCGAGCCAAGACGGTTCGACAAAAAATGAGATTGACTTCATTATGACGACCATACGACAACTGTTCAGTGATGACTCAGTGATCGCAAGGGTGAAAACTGGTAGCAATCACCGAATGGTTAGAGGAAATCTGAACTTAAACGTTAAGTTGGAGAGGTGTCGTCTAATGAAGTCAACGCTCCGTCGCCCTCGTGCTCTAATCCAAAGTCCCGAAACCTTTCAGCTCGAGTTACAAAATCGTTTTGAGTGCCTAGAAGATTGCAATGCAGTGGACGATGTAAATGACAAGCTCGGGGAAACTTTCCATGCGGTCGGAGCTAAGTTTTACAAGACTCGCCGCAGACGAACACAAAAACTCTCCGATCACACTCTTAATCTCATGGCTGTTAGACGGGAAGGGAAAGGAAGCTGCAATCTTCAGTAGATTTGATAGCATACAGGCAACTGAACAGACAGATCTCGACATGTATATGTTGCACGTATGGGCCAGCTCGAGCTGGGTTGGTACCTCAACCTCACAGAATACCGGTGTGAAGTAGAAGCTCTGCTTCTATGTTTCGTCTGGTGAGTGCAGGTAGCCGGAGGCCCAATTCCCCCCCCCCCCCATCAATATGGTAGTGGAATTACATGAAAGACTACCCCAGGAGGGTACCAGTACCCCTGGAGAATCCCTCGCTGAGCATCCACGACCATGTTATTCCACTCCTGAGTGTGGGTGCTCAGGCTGCCCCGCGTATTCTGGGGGGGGGGGGGCAAAATTCCGCTCAAAAACATAACTGAGCAACAATTTCAAGGCGACCCACGACTGCCACGCTATCTGTGAATTTCTGCAACATGAGGGGACTTCACTCGAACCTAAACGCCGTCCACTACCATCTCGAGACGGCGAAGCCAGCCTTGCTCTTTCTGACCGAAACGCAGGTTTCCTCTCCGGCTGATATATCGTATCTCTCCTACCCGGGGTACAAATTGGAGCACTCCTTTTTGTCTCGGGCTGGAGATTGCGTGTATGTTAGAGAGAACATCTGTTCTCGACCTGCAGTCGGTAACAGATCTAGATCGGCAGTCTTGAAGGTTCGGACCTGTCCATCCTTTGGCTACGTGTAGACAGCGACGACCATCCGCGCGTCTACGGGTGCCTCTATAGGTCCCATAGCGGTAATGCGGAAACAGACCGACTCATCGACCACGTCCAAATGGCTACAGATTCCTTGCTACAACAGGTCTCATCCGCAGAGATCATAATCCTTGGCGATTTTAACGCCCACCACGTTGAATGGCTCAGTTCACGTTTAAACGATCATGCGGGGAGATCTGTTTATGACTTTGCCTTGGCATATGGTTTGACACAACTGGTTACTTCGCCTACGCGGATTCCAGATGTGGAGGATCGTACACCTTCCCTGTTGAACCTTCTGCTGACCTCTCATCCGGACGGATATCAGGTTTCCGTCGATGCCCCTCTCAGCTCTTCGGACCATTGTCTGATTCGGAGTGTGGTGCCACTCATGCTCCCCTCGCGGTTGCGTTCTGCAGTTTGCCGCCGTGTTTGTCATTACAGGTCAGCGGATTGGGACGGAATGCGGTCTTTCTTTGCATCCTACCCATGGGGGCGAGTTTGCTTCTCGCCGGATGATCCCAGCGCTGTTGTTGACTCTGTCACTGATGTGGTGCTACAGGGAATGGAACTATTTATTCCATCATCTGTGGTTCCCATCGGAGGCAGATCTCAGCCTTGGTTCGGTCGCTCCTGTAAGACTGTATTACGCAGTAAGCAGGAGTGTTATCAAGCCTGGGCTGCGGCTTCGGCGGCTCGGGATGTAAGCACCAGCACACTTAAAAAGAAGTATAACTTCGCCTCCAGGTCCTTCTAAAGAGTTATTGCCAAGGCAAATTCAGAGCACATTGGGCAGAATTGGCGAGAAACTATTTCGCCTTCCTCCGACTACAAGCCTATTAACGCTGGTGTTCCACAAGACTGTATGCAATCCCCAACGCTGTTTCTTCTGCATATCAATGATATGTTGCTAACTGGTAACATTCATTGCTATGCGAATGACAGCACTGGTGATGCTCTATACACCGGCCGTGCCAATATTTCTCGGGAAAACGTCGCCGAGTACCGGAACAAACTTGTGTCTGAAGTCGAGTCTTTGCTGAACAAAGTCTCGGATTGGGGGCAACTAAATCTAGTCCAGTTTAATCCTCAGAAGACACAAGTTTGCGCGTTTACCGCTAAAAGGAACCCCTTTGTCGTATCTCCTCAGTTTCAAGGCACTTCCCTTCATGCCTCAGCCAGTATCGGAATCCTCGGAGTCGACATATCGAGTGACGTGCAGTTTCGTGGTCACTTGGAAGAGAAGGCCAAATTGGCCTCTAAAAAGCTTAGCGTACTCAGCAGAGCGGGACCGTATTTCATGCCGGCACACCGCCTGCAACTTTAAAAGGCGCAGGTTCGGTCTCACATGGAATACTGTTCCCATCTTTGGGCACGGCCCAGTGCCAGCTCCTTCCACTTGACTGCATCCAGCGCAGAGCGGCTCGAATCGTCGACGACCGAGTCCTTTCCGATCGGCTCGATTCATTGGCACTGCGAAGAGATGTTGCATCCCTTTGCATTTTCTTTTGCATCTACCATGGGGAGTGCTCTGAGGAATTGTTTGGATTAATCCCAGCCGCCAAATTTCACAAACGCACATCGCGGTAGAACTCCCGATACCATCCACACCATCTGGATGATTGGCGGTCCACCACTGTGCGCTTTAGAAGATGTTTTTTTCCTCGCACGACTTTTCCGGACCGATACGACTTAGGGACCTTGAAGAAAAGAGCGTACTCCTTTTTAAAAGGCCGGCAACGCATCTGCAATTCCCTCCCTGGTGTTGCAGTTGTTCATGTGCGGCGCTAGTCACTTACCATCAGGTGAGCCGCATGCTCGTTTGCCCCCTCTCCAATAAAAAAAAATGTATGCGGCGGGACTTACGCATCAATAATACTGCTTGCTTGAACCAGAGCTCCAAAGTCTTAGCCAGAGATTTGTCTGCCAGGAAGTGCCAACTGTTGAAGCTGAAGATCAAATGTGGCAGCATCCTTGCCGTGGCACTTGAGATTATGATTGAAATTGAGAGGTTCTATGGGCAGCTGTAGACGTCATCGTTGGAGACAAACGCAAGTGTGAGTAACGATCCAAGAGCAAGTCTTATCCTACACTATTCCGATGATATCCCGCACGTCAGTCTGAGAGAAATTAGAATGGCACCCCAATACCTTAAAAACGGCAAGTTCCTGGGCGAGGATGGAATTACAGTGTATCTTCTGAACCGGAAAACCGGTACTTAAAGTCCTTCAGAAGCTCTTTAATTCCGTCCTTCATGGAGGTACCATTATGAAGGCGTGAAGCAGAAGTGTGGTGGTCTTGTTGTTCAAGAAAGGCGACAATGCTCTCTTTAAGAACTACAGACCGATTTCCCTTCTGAGCCGCGTCTACGTGCTGTTTTCGAGAGTCATTCGAATCGTCTCGCATGTAGATTCGACGACTTCCAGTCTCCAGAACAAGCCGGTTTCCGAAAAGGCTTCAACACCATAGACCACATACACGCATATTGTACAGAAGGCCGAAGAGTACAATCTGCCACTTTCTCTTGCGTATGTGGTCTATGAGAAAGCCTTTGATTCCGTCGAAATTTGGGCGGTGCTGCAGTCCCTCCAGCGATGCCAAGTGGATTGTCGGTATATCGAAGTGCTGAAGTGTAAGACAGGGTGACGTTATATCCCCGAAACTCTTCACTGCGGTATTAGAATTGTTTTCAAGCTACTGTACTGGAAAAGATACGGTAATAACGTCAATGGCGAAAACATCACTCGCTTTCGTTTTACAGACGATATAGTCCTTATGGCAGAATCGCTGGAGGACCTAAGCACTCTGCTCAATGATCTGAATAGTGTCCCCCGACGGACAGGTCTTAAGATGAACATGGACAAAATAAAAATCATGTTTAACGTCCATGTCACACCGTTGCCATTAGTTGTTGGGAGCACTAACCTCGAAGTTATTGACGAATATGTTTACCTGGGACAAATAGTTCAACTAGGTAAGTCAAACTGAGAGACCTGATACTGAGAGACCTGACCGAGAGGTCAATCGACGAATTCAAATCAAGCGTTCGGGAAATTACGATACATCTTCTCGTCAGGTATACCTCCAAACTTGAAAATGAGACTGTACAACTACTGCGTATTGCCAGTGATGTCTTATGGAACTAAGACGTGGTCCTTCACTGCTGGCCATATAAGGAAGCTCAAAGTCGCTCAGCAAGCTATGGAGAGGGCTATGCTCGGGATTTCTCTGCGTGATCGACTTTAAAACGAGGATATCCGCAGTAGAACCAGAATAACCGACATAGCCCAACGAAATGGTATGCTGAAGTGGCAATGGGTCGGCCATATAGCTCGAAGAACCGACAACCAACAGGGAACAAAAGTTTTCGAGTAGTAGCCTCGTGCTGCCAGGCGAACTGTAGGGCGTCCCCCCGCTAGAGAGTGACGACCTGGTAAGACATGCAGGAAGTCAATGGATGCAGTTGGCTCGGGACCGTGCTTTGTGGTATTCCTTGGGGGAGGCCTATGTTCAGTAGTGGACTTGTGCTGGGCTGTAATTATAATGATGATGATTATTATTATTACAAGGAATGCCACAAATCATGGTCCTGAGCCATCGGCATTAATAGCAAAAAAAGCAGCCATTAAACATTTATTAAATAATTATTTATAAAATCCGGTAAAATGTAGCTGTAAAATTTAGATAGACAATTATTACGTCACGCCAGGCAGAGTCTAAAAGAGCAGCAAGCTACACGGACAACGTTAAGGCAAATATTATGGTTTGTAATGGTAATATTTACTCGCACTGGAAGTGATAGGTGGTTAGTCTAACGCTAACACAATCACATATCCAAAATCCCATTAGTCATTTTGTACGATATGTTGGGCAAGTAACAATTGGCGCTTTCTTCTTAGAAGACTTCAAAAAAAGGAAGACGTTCTTGATTAGACTGTATGTTCATATTTGTATGTATGTCACGTGACACCATCGTCAATTGTAAATTGGTTTTAATGATTTTATTTTTAATAGGTAATAAATTCTTCATCTCTTCCATTCATTCCTTAGTAGGTAAGAGGTATAAATTTGAAGGAAAAAAACTTTCACTCGTAAAACTGCACTACAGAAGTGAAAACTTCTTAGCTTCACAAACTTGTTTACAATATCTTTTAATAAATTTTTCATTTATTGCGGTATCTCATATGTGAAAGAATGATTATTATCTATATAATACAAGCAAATTTATAAATACACATCTGTTTATTTGTACCTGATCGTGACGGTTCAGTGCTTTTTCCCCATCTCAAATGTGCCCAACGTGCCTAAAAATTTTCGGTTTAGGTTTTTACTTCAAAAATCTACCCCTAAAGGTGGAAAGTTAGAAAACGAAATTTGAGCTCGTGACATTATTTCGACCACTCGAAAGTGTAAAATATTAGACATTTGACAGGTACGACCTACTTCAAAGTAACGATAGATTTTAAACGTACGATTATATTTTAATCTCTCTTATAGAAAATGATCTAAGAGTCGAAATTCGTATTCATGTTTAGGTCGCTAAATCTGAAATTACAGATCAACGTTAAACAACTACAGATAAGACGAAAGGAAAAAAAAAAACGATTGAATATTTTATGAAATAACTAGCTGACCAGACGTTGTTCTGCCCTTTCCGACGACCATGTGTCCCAAAAAAATCATTAAATTCACAATAAAAAAAAAATTGAGGGTCACTTATCGGGATAAAAACTATCCTATCTCTCAAGTTGGACCAAACTGCACACATTGTGAAACATTTCATTGAAATCAGTTCAGTAGTTTAGGAGTTCATCGCGGACAAACAACGTGACACGTAATTTTTATATGTAAAGATTAGGCTGTTTCGTAGCGATTTCGTAACTAGAGTAATGTAACCTTACAACACAGTAAAATGTTTAAAGCTAATTTGTTTCATCTTAATTTTTTTTTCATAAGTACATTATGTTGTTTCTACGAATAAATAGTTTCATTTCTTTGTTTACATTCTTTTAATTTTATTATTTGAAAATAAATGTGATAAAGCTAACAGTTACGGGGGTCTGTAATTAGATGCTGATTTTCTGTGTTATAGTGGTTTTCTTTCTGCAGTCGACACTTAATATCCCTAAGTCACGCCAGAAGCCTGTGAAAGGGAAGCTCTTCGCTTTGAACCACGGGTTACATAAATGTATGATTTTCCATTTACATTAATATCTTGTCATATTTGAAATTGCGCTAAATCTTACGTGATGTGTATTTAAGTTTATATAAACAGTATAACAAATTAAAATAGGCAACGTAAAAATACTTACAAACATCATTGCGCCTACGAGGCGTTATTGTGCCAGACCGACCATTCTTTTGAAATTAAATATAATTCCAATATAATGAAAAGATATACAATGTATATCTTAAACGTGGCTTATTTTCAGCTATTGATCTACGCTTCATCTACGCTTAACAAGTAGGTAATAATTCGAGACATTTCAAATCCGCGGGGACGGCTTGATGATTAAAAATTTCATAAAATTTTCAATCACCATTTTCAGAATACAATCATAATCATAATTTTGTTGAAAAAATATCTGGGTCTATGTCTGATGTCTATGTAGCTTTCTTAAAAATATGCCTCTTTTAATTTCTTGCGATTGTGGTCATGACCCTGGGAATGAGGTGATCGCTCGCCATATAGTTTCTAAATGTTTTGTATTAGTTGCTTTAAAAAAGTCTATCATAATATATAATATATAATGACTATATCTCTCTACAACGGGAGAGGCACACGTTCAGCTGTTGACTTATAGTGGCTGGAAATAAAGAAGAAGTTTCAAAATGTTTTTTACAGTGGTAGAGCCACGCGGCAGCTTTTGCTGTCGCACGGATGGGCCGGCTCGAACCGGGGTGGTACCACGACCTCACAGAAAACCAGCGTGAAGTTGAGGTTTACTTCTGCGTTTCGCTTGGTGAGTGCAGGTGGCCGGAGGCCCTTTTTACTGGAAATGAGGCATTCCATCTTAGTCCTCACGGGTGACAACGCATCTACATTTTGATTTGTAATAGAGGATAGATGTAGATGTCTATGGGCCGCAGCAACCACTTACCATCAGGTGGACTGTGTGCTCGTTTGTCACCCTTATCATATAAAAAAAAATAAAAAATGCTATGATGTCGATGTCGAAAGTTCACTCGTTCTCAAATAAAATTATTTCTATGTTTCATTTAAGACAAATGGTTCAAGACCATGCTTTGAAGCATTCCCAAGTAATGGAGACCTATGTCAGGATACCAGCTGTGGATAGCCTGTGATTATCATGATGATGATGATTATTTAGGACAAACAAATTACAAACCTTTTTACAAAACTATTTTTAGTAACTTCCGGGGAAGCCGTATTAGCTCAGGGGGTTTAGTGCTCACTGTAAATTTTACAATACTATTTCAAACCGAGTTTGACCCCCGCCGGCACCAATGAAACTGTTAATATCAATTTTAAGTGCAGATTTACCACGTGCTCCGCGATGTGGGACACACCGTGAGGAAACCTGCATGTCTAAGAAATAAGAAAAAATATTTCGCTTTGCGGTGGGCATTCCTTCCCCTAAAACTCTCTCAGAAATAAAGGAAGACCTGTGCCCAGCAGTGGGAAGTAACTTTAAATTTAAATTTAACTTTTACATCACTTATATTTTTTACTTAGATGTCATCCACTTACCATCAGGTGGATAGTGTGCTCGTGTGTCAACCTTATACTATAATAAAATTATTTCAGATGATGCATCGTCCACGGTAATGAATATAATTTTGTATAACATTAGGGTGGTATAAGATTTGATCACCTGATGGTAATCGACTACTGCAAGAGATAGATACAGTAAACTCTAAGCTAAGAAAATAATTTGAAACTTTTATACACAAGTAAGAGTACACGAGTACTGGTCGTGTAGTAGCGGTGTAACAATATCCAATATCCGGGTGACGTTTAGTCCATAACAACGTGTTCCTTTGTTCTATCACTGGATAATGATAATAGAGGAAATATTTTGACACGATATAATCTACAACTACCTCTACCATATTCTCATTATTTTTATTAGATAAAATTAAAATTAATTAGTTGTGTCGATCTGTTTAGTAAAATAAAGAAAAAAAAACTATTTAAAAAAAGGAATCTTCCAAAATAACTGCCAAGCTTTATCGTCGTTATTAGACATCCAGAAAATAAATTTAACGAACATAAAAAAATGCCTCATTTCTAGTAAAAAGGGTCTCCGGTTCTCTTTTTTTCTTTTTTTTAAACGTTACATCCACACTAGGATTGTCTGTACTCATTTACCATACGAAACACAGTAGCATTAGGTTGCTATTTTACGCTGGTATTCAGTGAGAGCGTGGTCCTACCCCGGTCGAGCCAACCCATTCGTGCTGCAACCACAATACAGCTGCAGCATGGCTCTAGCACGCACGCTTCTGTATAATTGTGTTAATTGTCGGGTATTCGGCACTCTAGCTAGGTTTTATTTATTCAGTGACTAGTCAATTGAAATACTTTTTAAAAATTAAGAACCCTTTATCAAAATCTGCGTCAGGAAACAGCGTCTTAACGCCGCGATTGCCAACCGACTTGATAAATTGAGGTCTCTTCTTCCTGACCTCATCCAAAATTATTTGTTGTCGTCATAGCAAGAGGAAGCTCATCCATTCTCATGTATTAGCCGTCACCTGTTTACTCACTCCTTTCTTAAGCATATCAACACCAATGTAGTCCTTTCATCTTTTATTACCCTTCCCTCTACTCTTATATCCATACACTTTCATAGCCAAGATTCTTCTTGACAAACAGAAATTGTGGTCTAACTTCGAGTATAGGAGAGGTTGATGTTTAGCAGTGGAATTTTTATAGGATTTAGAGGACTTTTAAAAAATACTAATAATTTTTCACAATGAAAAAACTTTTGATAAGAAATAAAAGCTGACAGGTGCTAAAAAATTTGTACGAAAAATTAATATCCCGACTTGAAACTATTATACGGACTTTCTTTTAGTTATTTGATGTCGGCTTTTCCTTTTTTATTAAAAGTTTTATTTATTGAATATTTGCGTGGATAGATAGATATAGTACTGATACAATCTCAAGGGATCAACAAATAGGATGATGTCAAAATAGTTACATTTAAAACTTCACTGTGTAATAGCGGTGTAAGAATAACCACATATCGTCCCGTGGGTGCCACAAGAGGCAACAGAGGGAAACAAGTCAGGAGATGGGCACCAGCGTGTTCCTAATAATATTTTTTTATATATTAAAAAGTGGCTTCGGTTACCAACTCGCCTGCCAAGCGGGGTAACTATGGCAAATATCCTCCCTATGAGGCAATCACGAGGAAGGCCTTTGTTCAGCAGTGGACTTTTGATAGATTATAACGGTAAAGGGAAAACTTGATCCCCCTATTTTCTCTTATGGGTGAATTTTTTTCTCTAAATTTATATTGGACCACTCGTGAAGTATAACATATTATGTATTTTATTTAAAAAATCATTAATATTGGTTCACAATAGACGAAGATATCGTGTAATATACAAACAAAAATAATGAAACAAAATAATACATAGAAAATACAGTCGAAACGAGAAACTTCTTTTATTCAGTAGTTCATATGTGTTTGCACATATGAACAATTTAATGATTCACATGCATATGCATTGAACAAAAATCTATCAAAGCTCCAATTTCGCTCAAACACTCGCTTTCAAACCAATAAAATATATAAATGTAAGGGTAGCCGTTTGAATTCGTGCGTCCATTTGCTTGCACTGTCATGAACACAAATAGAGCAATCACAGAGTACCTTTGTAAGAGAAATATAATAGTCTATAGACATTCGATAGACGAACCAATATGTGTATAATGTAATGTGGTATATACATTCCGACGTCTGAAGTTATGTGGTATAACCATAAAGCCACACGGGCTGCCGACTTACCGGACGGAAGTAGCTATACGCAGGTGTTTCCCTGTGTCAAAGTATAAGTTCATATATGGCACAGCGGCTCTATGTTTACAATATAACTAGTTGCTACCGTGCTGCTCACTAGACTAAACTTAGTTGCGTGACTGAATGACCTCCCACAAAAATGCCAAATTGTTCAGTTTTTGCTGCAAAAAGACATCAGCCACGTTAAATTTACAAAAATAAAGAAGCGATCTAACGGGACCATGGTTCCAAAGTCTTTGCCAGAGATCTGTCTACCAGAAAGAGCCAACTCTCGAAGCTGAAGACCGAGTGCGGCAGCATCGTTTCCGGGACACCTGATATTTTGAATGAGATTGAGAGGTTCTATGAGCAGTTGTACACATCATCGTTACAGCCACAAGAAAGTACGAGTAACTATCCAAGGGCAAGTCTTATTCGATACTATTCCGATGATATTCCGGACGTCAGACTGAGTGAGATTAGAATGGCTTTCCAGCACCTTAAAAACGGCAAGTCCGCAGGTTAGGATGGAATTACAGCAAAACTTCTGACAGCGGGTGGAAAACCGATACTTGAAGTCCTTCAGAATCTCTTTATCTGTTTTCGAGAGTTGTTACGAATCGTCTCGCATGCAACCTCGATAACTTCCAGCCTCTCCAACAAGCCGGTTTCCGAAAAAGATTTAGTACCATAGACCACATACCCTTCGGAAAATTGTACAGAAAACCGAGGAGTACAGTTTGCCACTATGTCTTGCGTATGTAGACTATAAGAAAGTCTTTGATTCCGTCGAAATTTGTGCTGCACACTCTTTCAGCGGTGCCAAGTTGACTGCCGGTATATCGAAGTTCTGAAGTGTTTGTACAGTAGCGCTAGGATGGCTGTCCGAGTACAGAACCAGAGTACGAAACCCATTCAACTGCAGAGAGGTATAAGACAAGGTGACGTTATATCTCCGAAACTCTGCACCGTTACATTAGAAGACGTTTTCAAGCTACTCGACTGGAAAGGATACGGTATTAACATCAATGGTAAGTACATCACTCAACTTTGATTTGCTGACGATATAGTCCTTATGGCAGAATCGCTGGAGAACCTAAACACTATGCTCAAGATCCTAAATAGTGCCTCCCGACGGATAAGTGTTAAGATGAACATGGACAAAACATAGATCATGTATAACGTTCATGTCACACCTATGCCGGTAGTTGTTGGGGGCACTATAAGCTCGAATTTGTTGACGAGTATGTTTACCTGGGACAAATAGTTCAACTAGGTAAGTCAAACTTCGACCGAGAGGTCAATCGACGTATTCAACTCGGCTGGGCAGTGTTCGGGAAATTACGACACATCTTCACGTCAGGTATACCTCAAAATTTGAAAACGAGATTGTACAACCAGTGCGTGTTGCCAGTGATGACCTACGGATCAGAGACGTGATCCTTCACTGTTGGCCGTATGAGGAAGCTCAAGGTCTCTCAGCCAACTAAGGAGAGGGCTATGCTTTGGGATTCTCTGTGTGATAAATTTAAAAATGAGGATATCCACAGTAGAACCAGAGTGACCGACATAGCCCAACGGATTAGTAAGCTGACGTGGCAATGGGCCGGCCATATAGCTTGAAGAACCGACAACCGATGGGGAAAAAAGGTTCTCGAAAGGCATCCTCGTACCGGCAGGCGAAGTGTGGGGCGTCCCCCACTAGATGGAGTGACGACCTGGTAAGATATGCAGAAAGTCGATGGGTGCAGGTAGCTCCGGACCGTGCTTTGTGGCATTCCTTGGGGGAGGCCTATGTTCAGCAGTGGACTTGTGAAGGGCTGTAATGATGAATACGTTTTCATACCAGTGATAGATAAAACTGTCACTGGTTTTTAAAATTATATAAATATTAAGTCTATTAGTTAAGTGATAAGTAATTATAGCAGTATTAAATAAAATCCTATCTTTATTTTAATATCCACCTTTTCATCGATAATGCGTATCGATAGTTGTTACATCCATGGCTGTATGCAACTTGTCAATGTAGTTGCGTCACTTCATTATACTATTATGACACAGAATATATATATATATGTGTGTGTGAAATTGTTAATGTATTATTTTAATTGTTATGTGTAAGCTTCGTAGTGACAGACGATTATTTTTGTGTGGGAGGCTGAGAAAGTTTGCGTGGCGCAGATCTCCCCCGCAAAAAATCACAGACAGTTTGGTACCGGAAAATAACGCTGTGGCTTCTCCCCTCCTGTGTTGCTCTATGGGTATAACTGTTGTATCTATGTGAACATCATATCATAGTAAGAAGATCCTTTTGTATATTTTAATAAATAAAAGAGCAAAAATAAAGATAAAATATTCTTGTTAATATTTTTATTTAAGTTTAGAGATTATATTTTTTGAAGTTGAAGTACACAAAATGTTTTTTTTTAATTTCTTTTGCTTATTTCTTTATTATCTGACTCGATTATTTTCTTTTAAAATAAATTAACCTCCACACTAGGATTTTCTCCTGTATCGTGGGGGCAATTTACATACTGTAGTAGAAACAGAAACAGAAACAGAAACTTATTTATTCAATATAGAATATAAATAATACTTATTGAAAGTCACTCTTTTGTATAATTACTACTAATTCGAAAAAAAAAAACCTCTGTCCTGGGAAGAACCAGCAAGAAACCCAGCGGAACTGTTTTTTTTAAATAACAGCTTACAATCATGTATGTTACACAAATTAACAACACAACATGGTAGCGATCACCTCATTTCCAGGGGTTATTATCATCTATAAATTCTTTAATATTATAATAACCTTTTTATACAAACTTAGTTTAATAAAGTTTTTGAACTTTGAGCAGGTCAAATTTTGTATATTTTCTGGAATTTTGTTGTAAAAGCGTATACATCACACCAAGAATGTATTACTGACTCGATGGAGTCGAGTAACTGGTACTACTAGCTTGTGTCTGTTCCTAGTATTTACAGAATGAATATCACTTATTTTTGTAAAACTACTTTTATTTTTGTGTACGTACATTACATTTTCATAAATGTATTGAGAGGCCAAAGTTAATATATTAATTTCCTTACATTTTTGTCGCAGCGACTCTTTAGGCTTTAAATCATAAATTGCTCTTATGGCCCTCTTCTGTAAAACAAATATAATTTCAGTGTCAGCTAAAGTAAACTAGTCTAGCTATTTCAAAACTAGTTAGACTTCTAATCTTTTTTACGGCATATGCTGCAGAACTAAGTCTGCTTGCTAGTTTTGATATATGGGGGCTCCATTGAAGCTTCACGTCTAGTGTGATTCCAAGAAAAATGGTGGTATCTACGAGACTCAGTTTCTCCCCATTTAAAATTACATTAGTATTTAATTGTTTGACATTTGGAGTCATAAATTTCATAAATTTCGTTTTAGTGCCATTTAAATGCAAATTATTAACATTGAACCAATTTACTAATTTAGATATAGCATTATTCACTTCGTCATATTTTATTTCATATTTCATATTTTATTCATTATATTATTATTTTATTTTTTTTTTGTCATATTTTAGCAAAGTGTCATCTGCAAATAATACTATATCATGGTTATCTCCTACTATGTAAGGTAAGTCATTAATATATACAAGAAACAGAAAGGGGCCGAGAATTGAGCCTTGAAGCACGCCCATTTGTACCATTGACCCGGAAAAACTCATATTGTTAATGACAACTTTTTGCGTTCTCTTACTTAAATATGAAATAATTAATTTAAGAGCATCACTTCTTACAATGTAGTGTTGAAGTTTCCTGATTAATGTTTCATGGTGAACACAATCGAAGGCTTTGGATAGTCCACAAATTATACCCAAAGCATCCTGTGAATTCTCCCATGTAATAAATATGTATTTAATCAGCTCAACACCGGCATCAGTTGTCGAGCGACCCCTTATGAAACCAAATTGATTTTTATGAAGTAAATTATTTATGTTAAAGAAATTTAACATTTGATCAAGAATAATTTTTTCAAAAATCTTACTAAGTGTTGGTAGTACAGAAATAGGTCTAAAATTGGCGGGGTCTAATGTACTACCAGATTTAAATAAAGGTATTACTTTACTATACTTCATTAAATCAGGAAACACACCAGATTCCATACTAGTATTAGAATAGAATAGAATAGAATAGAATGATTTTTATTCAATATGGATTATTACATAATACTTATTGAAAGTCATTATTTTATTTACCACTGGTTCGGAAAATACCTCCTGTCCTGGGAAGAACCAGCAAGAAACCCAGCGGGACTTTTTTTTTAAACATAATTTCACTTAACAATAATTTTGATTATACAATTTTAAATGAATTTTCATAGAACCAGCATGGTGGCGATCACCTTATTCCCAGGGGTTATTTTCACTCATGTATTCCTTGATATTATAATAACCCTTTTTGTACAGTTTTTCTTTAATAAAACTTTTAAACTTGTTTATTGACAAACTTTGAACATGTTCTGGGATTCTGTTGTAAAAGCGTATACATTGCCCCATAAATGAATTACTAATTCTGTGGAGTCTTGTAAGTGGCATTACAAGCTTATGTTTGTTCCTAGTGTTTAAGGTATGAACATCCTTATTCTTATTAAAGCTATTTATGTTTTTATGTACATACATTACATTTTCATAAATATATTGCGATGCCAAAGTTAATATGTTTATTTCTTTAAATTTTTCTCTAAGGGACTCTTTACAATTTAGATTATAAATCGCCCGTACGGCTCTCTTTTGCAAAACAAATATAGCTTCAATATCAGTCGCATTACCCCATAGCAAAATTCCATAAGACATTACGCTATGAAAGTAACTAAAATACACTAACCTAGCTGTCTCAACATCTGTGAGACTTCTAATCTTTCTTACAGCATATGCTGCAGAACTAAGTCTGCTTGCTAATTTAGATATATGGGGGCCCCATTGAAGTTTCGCGTCAATAGTAATACCGAGAAAAACAGTGGTATCCACAAGACTCAACTCCTCCCCATTTAAGAGCATATTGGTTTTCGAATGTTTTACATTAGGTATTGTAAATTTAATACATTTTGTCTTATTGCCGTTTAAGAGCAAATTGTTGGCGTTAAACCAATGTACTAGTTTCGATAGAGCATTATTTACATCGTCATATTTAATTGACTGCCGTTTCAGTTTGAAAATTAAAGAGGTATCGTCAGCAAATAATACTATATCGTGATTGTCCCCTACAAGATAAGGTAAGTCATTAATATAGATTAAGAACAGGAATGGGCCAAGAATCGAGCCCTGAGGAACGCCCATTGATACTACCGATCCGGAGGAACATTTACCATTAATGACGACTTTTTGAGTTCTGTTACTTAAATATGAATTAATAAGTTTAAGCGCCAAATTTTTTACACCGTAATGTTGTAGTTTCCTGATTAATGTATCATGATGAACACAATCGAAAGCCTTGGAAAGGTCACAGAAAATACCTAAGGCATCTTGTGAATTCTCCCAGGCATTAAAAATATATTTCATAAGCTCAACACCGGCGTCAGACGTCGAGCGACCCCTTGTAAAACCAAATTGATTTTTATGAAGTAATTTATTTGTATTAAAAAAAATTAACAATTGATCCAAAATTATTTTTTCAAAAATTTTACTGAGAGTTGGTAGTACAGAAATAGGTCTATAATTAGCGGGGTCCAATGTACTACCAGATTTAAATAAAGGTATTACTTTACTATACTTCATTAAATCAGGAAACACACCAGAATCGATACAAGTGTTAAAAATAACAGCAAGATGAGGTGCAATTAAATCTATTATGGACGTAATCACTGTAACGGAAATCCCCCACAAATCTGCGGTTTTCTTTACATCAATGGTTTTGAAGTATTTTACAATATTATGCGGTAATACTTTTTCAAATCTAAATTCTTTTAAACAGGTTTTTTTTTTTTTTTTTTTTATAAGATAAGGGTGACAAACGAGCACACAGTCCACCTGATGGTAAGTGGTTGCTGCGGCCCATAGACATCTACATCTATCCTCGCTTGCGAATCAAAATGCAGATGCGTTGTCACCCGTGAGGACTAAGATGGAATGCCTCATTTCCAGTAAAAAGGGCCTCCGGCCACCTGCACTCACCAAGCGAAACGCAGAGGTAAATCTCTACTTCACGCTGGTATTCTGTGAGGTCGTGGTACCACTCCGGATCGAGCCGGCCCATCCGTGCAACAGCGAAAGCTGCGCGTGGCTCTACCACTGTTAAAATTAACTGTATTAACATTCTGTTTAAGTATTGATTCGGCGACAGTTGGAGAAGCATTCAATGACTCTGTTGTCAAGATAGGAACATCAGTGAAATATTTCTCAAACACCGCTGCAACTTCTTGATTTGATTTAGTCAATTCATTATTAATTTTTAATTGATAGTTTGAATTACGAGGTTTCTCATTACCGGTTTCGCTGTTAATTATACTCCACGTTATTTTAATTTTATTCTTAGCTGTCTTAATTTTGTTACTAATATGTAATGATTTGGCTGTGGAGCAAACTCTTTTAAACATTTTAGAATAATTTTTTACATATTCTTTAAAAGCATCGGAAAGATTATACGATCTTTCATGGTAAAGGTCATATAACCTTCGTCTGCTTTTATGAATTCCTACTGTCGCCCACTCATTAAATGCCTTGCGACTGTTTCTGGAGAATGTTTTAGAAGTGAATGTTTTATTAAATTCATTGTTTATAAAGGTAAATAATTCTCTATATAAATAGTCTGCATTGTTCTTATAAGAAAGGGATGGAAGGATTTTTAACATATTACTTCTAAATCTCTCCAGGCGTTTTGCATTAATAGGAACAAACACAATTTTCTCATTTACCTGTTTTTTGTGCATTGTGTATTAAAAATAATAGCTAAATGAGGCGCGATTGTATCTGTTATAGACGCAATAACTTTAACGGAAATCCCCCACAGATCCGCAGTTTTCTTAACATCAATAGTTTTAAAATATTTTACAATATCCTTTGATGATACTTTATGAAATGCAAAATTCTTTGTACACGCATTTACATTTTGTTTAAGTAATGACTCGGCGACCGAGGAGAAGAATTCAGTGACTCAGTGGTTAATATCGGAATATCAGTAAAATATTTCTCAAAAACTATTGCAATGTCCTGATCTGATTCGGTTAATTCGTTATTAACACTTAACTCGTAGTTTGAATTGCGAGAGTTGATAATTATACTCCATCTCATTTTAATTTCATTAAAAGCCGTCTTAATTTTGTTGCTCAAATGCAAATACTTGGCTGTGGAGCACACTCTTTTAAATATTTTTGAATATTTTTTTACATATTCCCTAAATTCGACGCTATGATTATATGACCTTTCATGGTAAAGATCATATAACCTATGTCTGCTCTTATGGACTCCTACTGTCGCCCATTCATTAAATGAGTTTCGACTGTTCAAGGAGAATGTTTTAGAAGTAAAAGTATTATTAAATTCATTGCAAATAAGCTTAAATAATGTTTCATATAAAAAGTTTGGATCATTTTGGTATGAAAGTGATGGAAGTTTTTTCACTATGTTATTTCTAAATTTCTCCAAGCGACGTGCGTTTACTGGAACAAACACAATTTTCTTATCTACTTGCTTTTTGTGAACATAAGGTAACGAAACTACTTGTCCACAGAGATCACAACTTAATTTTTGAATTATACATTTATGCAACGGCTTCACATTTGTAAAAATGTTATCTATACATGTTGCACTAGATTGAGCAATACGCGTTGGTTCTAAAAATAAATTAAAAAGACCATATGATTTAAACAATGATCTAAATTTAATATTGATTGAGGAAGCTTCTAGGAGATTGATATTAAAGTCTCCACATATTACAACAGATTTATTCTGTTTATTAAGCTTAGCAAAAACTTCGTCCATAATTTTTTCAAAAGTATCGTATATAGAACATGGGGGTCTGTAGACGTTCACAACAATGAGGTGCTCAAACTAAACACATGCCATTTCTACAGTTCGCTCAACAGAGAGGCTCACAATATCTTTACGTTCTTTACATGACAATAATTTACTAGCTAATATTAAGGAGCCACCTCTTAAAACCGTTTCTCTATTGAAAGAACTGACCACCTGTTGATTACTGAAGTTAAACATTAAGTTATAAGCTTTTAACCAATGTTCAGTAATACATAAAATATGAATATTGTTGCTATTTAAGAACAACTTAATTTCTAGCTCTTTGCCTATCATGCCTTGTATATTTTGATGCAACAGGTGTAAACAATTTTCATTATCACTTTGTGGAGTCATACAATTAATGATTTGTAAGCTACATTTTAAATTATTTAAATTATTACAACTGCTAGAGATGCAACTGTAAGAAACTATTCCACGTCTGATATTGGAAATTATCCTCAAAAGTATTTAAATAAAAGAACACTACTCGGTAACAAACCCTGATTACTATCAGGACCCAATTACATATTAACACCAAAGTATGCAAACCAACAGCATCACTACCCATCTCAATGTAACACAGGGCAGCCTCTCAGCAACACGACCTTCCTTGCCTACACTAGTAGAATATCCCAACGGGCATAGTAACAACAGTGGGACTCATTCCCAACGATACATAAATTTCACCAGGACAAACATCCAGACACGGAATATTTATCTGTAGGCCATACAAATACTACTAAATGTACCGTGCCGGATTCGAACCCGCGGCCCTTAGTACTGCAACTCATTGCTAAGCTACTGCGTCAAGGGGCCGTCTTATTTGTTTATTAATTGACAATGTACATCCACTGTTATATTATTAATGTGTGCTATTATATTAAATAAGATGTCACGCATAAGCTACAAAGCACGCATAATGATTTAGTTATCAATGAAGCGTTGAAATTAATTGCCGATAAAATTATATCAATATCTGACAGCAATAGGAGGTAGTTCATAAACCTAAATTGCACGACAAAAAACATACAGACCCGGAACAATTATTTGTAGGCCATATAAATACTTGTTCCGTGCGGGATTCGAATCCGCGGCCGCCAGCGCAACAACTCATTGTTAAGCCATTGCGCCGCCTAGACGACCTCCATGCAGACGAAGCCACGGGCACAAGATAGTAATAAATAAATACATAAATGAGGGTAAAGAATAAACTAGTAGTTTTTTTTTTACCCTTATAATTGTGCATGTCAGTAGGGTAATATTGGGGCTGCTGCATCACTCACATCTGTTCGCGATGCAGTTTGCCCCAATATTACACTAAACAGCTCTACATTTCCATTTTTTTTAACTAAGCAGATGTCTTCTCAATTCTGTATCACTTTTAACTCACAGCAATTTTCTACTTTTTCATTTTTTTTAACTAAGCAGATGTCTTCTCAATTCTGTGTCACTCTTTTTAACTCACAGCGATTTACCATACTCTTTCAAACATTTATTTATATAATCTAACCCTTTCACGGCGTTCACATAAAAACATTGAGGATAATGTAATGTGTGTTGCATCCACGGAGCATCGTAAAACTCCCAATCTCTAATAACTCCTGCACAGGAAAAACAAGCAGCTGTATCATTTATGCTATCGCCAAAATAAAAGAATCCCGCATCAGCCATTTCATTCACCACTGATTCTCTTAAATCACACGTTGCCCAATAATGGCTAAATGAAAATAAGCGTGTTTTATATGAATCATATAAACTATATCGGGGTCTGTATTCGTTTTGAGACATGTCCCTCATGCTTTGTGGAGGTTTGATCTTGCTGGTTGCAAGAGTATAATGAAGCTGCAAAGCTGCGGTGATTCCTTATAAACATTTTTAAAAAGTTGCTGGTGGAGAGTTTTTTTATGAAATAAAATAAAGAATATTTCAAATTTGATTATCAGAGCACCATTTATTTAAACAAAAAACATTTTTCAAAGCACATACTGAGTCGTGATTAATACAACTATACAAATCTTTACAATCTTTATAATATCGATCATATAGATTTAACAAACTTGGACAGCCTTAATCTTCTAAATTAATTATATTATCATTTTGTAAGATGGATTTTAACCATAAAACTTTTTCTAAACCTTTGACGTATATACATTTATCCTTTATATTATCTGCAATCAAATTCTGATAATTTAAATAAGGTGTTACTCCCTCACACCAATATATATTTCTATTACGTTGAATCCAATTTACATGTTTCTTTTCTTTTACAGTCAATTTGTAAAAAGGAAATGGTGGTTTAATTAAAAGTCGTTGTATTTTATTGTTACACAATATTGCAATTTCTTTCACTATGAATTCATTTCTTTCGTTTTTGAAACCTTGGACATCTACGATAGCAGTCATGTCAACTTGCGCACTATGTTACTTAAAGGCTTATATTCCACAAGTTGATCGTTAATGATTAAACAATATCCAGTTGTCTTCTCTGATATTGCCGTTGTACACTCAATCTCCAAACGAACATCTACGGATCCCATTTTTAGACTGTCGTTTTGTCTTGAACAATCTACTCGTATCACAAATAGCGGAGCCTTCTCCTTAAAGCTACTTAAATCAAGCATAGGGTCTGCGGGACAATTGTAGTACGAATGGCGAAATTTCACATACATTTCGTATAATATATTAAATTTGTTTTCGGAAAACTTTAAACATAAGGGCTCGTATGGGTAATATTGTGAATTCAAAAACAATGTCACATTTCTCACTCCACAGTGATCAAATACTGAACAGTCTTTCATTTTTTGATTTTTTCTGTTTGTTTGTAAACAAAAAATTACATATCGAGGTTTCTCTAATTGTGTCTTAATAGACCAGGAATGCTTAGTTGCTGTTGGAAGTAAAGGGTATTCATATAAATCCCAATTTCTAAATGCCATCTGTATAGGTTTATCTCTTTCTAAATGTTTAAGAAGTTTCAGTCGTTCACGATCTGATACTTTCACATGTGGCACTCGCCATTGTATTATTTGTATGTCTATTTGAAAATGTGCAACATCTTCAGTTCATATAATACTATTTATGTTAGAATTACTTCTGTTCAGTATAAGTTCATGTTTACAATTTATTACAATTTTAGCATAATCTTCTGCAAACCCTAAAATCTTATTTCAAGGTACAGTAGCACTAAAATCACCGTTTTCACTTTTAAATCCATCCATATCCCAACCCCACAAAGCTGCTACTTTATTTTCTGCTTCATTCATTGAAATGTATGATTTAATTGTTGACGTTATACCAGCATTTTTAATACGATCTATTTCGATTCCATTTATCTCATACCTTATGTCTTGAAACAAGAACATAATAGGATTATTACTGAACGTAACAGGTTTTTTAATCTGGTTTCCATCTTTGCTGAAGAGCTTTGCACGACCATCGATGTAAATTGAACTGGCTGATGGTAATACATATATGTCTTACTGATGTATGGGAATTCTTATTTCATCGTTTTCTCTAAAGCTATTATTATATGGATTATAAGAATGGACTTCATAACTTTAAATAGAAGTATTGAAGTTTGGTAAGTCATTAATCTGTAGTATATTCATACTTTAAATCCTAAGGACTTTAGAAAATCTTTATTATTTTTACTCAAGGTCTTAAATTATTTCTCACGTCTTCGCACCTTAGTGAGTGTAGAAGTAATAGGGCGTTTTAAGTAGACTGTAGGGTTTTTATAGTGCAATATCATTTTACTTTCCTCAAATGGAGGCGAATTTCAATATATTGTTTTTTGAAATTAATTCTGTAGCCAAATTGATCTAAAACTTTAATAGTTATAAATGTAATATTATTTTTATTCACTGGGAAGTAAATAACGTTCTGAGGTACTTCTATGTATTGATTATCTGCAGCAGTTTTAGACACAAATTCGTGAATAATATGAGTAGGTAACCCGTTGCAATATGAGCCTTATATGAGATCACATTCGATTCTGATCACAGATGGGAACTTGCTATCAACATAAGAATATTTTGTTGTTGAGTTTATTACTGAAAAATATAGTAAACCGCACTCGTATTGACCTGATAAACTCAGAGGCGGTTGAAAGTAGGAATCCAATTCCGATTTATTTCCTGAGATAGTAACTGTTATAGACATGCTTGTATACTGAGCAATTTATGAAGTTCTTGTTTATTTTATTGTAAGGACGAGGGAAATGAAACACTTGAGTATTGACGTAAGACTGTCTGTAATTACGTTATTGTTAAGTTTATATATTATATTATACCCAAACATACGTATAGATACTATGTAGATACTACACCTTCCTTCCCAAAGAAAAAAAAGAAATGAATACGTGCATTTCTTTTTTTTTTTATATAATACTAACATTTAAAATTACACAATAATTATATCCCTAAGTATTCTATTTTATAAAATGTAAACATGGGTAAAGCATAGTTAAAATAATATTTAGATTAAAATGATTACAATTGGTATTATAGTACTTAGTAATTAATATTAAGGTAAAGTAATATTAATTAATAAAGCTTAATACACTAATTTATTATAATTATAATCGATTAAGTAAACAATGTCTGAAATATATTACTTAATTACTATAATATTATTGTAATATTATATATGTAATATTATAATAAATTTATTACATTTATTTTAAGGATAATGCAATTTAGTTCGGTTTTTATTTATTTATTTATTAGGTTTACCAGTAATTGTAATAATAATACATCAATGAGTATTTAACAATAACATGTGTTTTACAGCCAAATGCACAATTAATTTAGGTAAACACCACATGCACAAACTATTAAAGATAGTATCATCCAATTTTTATAAGTGACTTAATGTGTTCACAATAAATGTGAAAAGAATATTGTAATTTTTGCCATCTTTTAGTATTTCAACATTCGGTGAACAATCTCTAATTACTAAATATGGACCTGCACAAATGGCGCTGAGTTTGTTACCAGTTTCTTCTTTAGTTTAGGGTTCATTTTACAATCATACTTGGATTTCCTAACAAATTTACTATTGATTAAATTTTCTCTTGCTTCCTTTTGGGAGGTTTGTAGGCGATATTTGAACTCTAACGGATAATCTTCGTAATTATATAGGGGTTCTACGGTTTTAGTTAAATTACTGGGTAAATTACATTTTTTGCTATAAACTAACTCGAATGGGGTATACTTAGTTTTGCGGTGAACGGAAGTATTATATGAAAAATACCGAAAAAAAATATATAAAAATAACATAATTTTTTTATATAGTAAAAGCCAATGTTTAATAAAGTCTAATATTATAATTATGTATATATAATAATTGTCTTGGCTTGGGTAGGGTGGCTGGCCAAACCCCCTATGTACGAGTACATAATAATTCCGTAGTCACATTATGTATGTTTAAGGCTTAATGCATTGTTGCATTGTTGATGCATTATGTTTGACAAAATCAGGTGTACATTCGCGAACGTATATTATTTTGGTCGACACATCACTGTAACACACTTTGATACTGAGTTATTCAGTTACTTATTAAGTCATTTATGTAGACATTCACATTAAATAGTACCCTTCCTTTATATATTTATTCACATTTATACTTATAATTTTATAGTTATATATTTCATTTATTTATACCTTTATATTTAATGAAACATTTCTTTCATGATCCATACAAATTATTTAAATATTAATACTTTACTTTTTTTTTCAAAAAATAACGCCTTATAAAGATACAAACATATGATTTGAAGGTTCAATAAATATAAAACCGACAATATTACATTTCATTTTAAGATACACATAACAAAGAAGTCTATGTTAAGCAATGTAATCATTTTCATTATCAAACAACTACCAGATCAAAATACAAATTGCAATCCCAGTCGCGTCAGCGATTTGTGACACTTTTGTTTTCAATTCCAAAGTACGTTTATGGGAAAGTTTGCGATGACATCGTATGATGATACCTAATTTCAACATAACTTACAAAATGTTTTATTATAAATACATTTAAAAATATCTAAAATTTCTAGTATTAAACACGTTTTCATTTACATAGTTAAGATTACATTGCATTGTTATAATACTTTTACATTATCAAGTAATATGTGTTATTTTTATCATTAATAGTCGGAAACGTATTACATATTACTTTTTTTTAAGATTTCATGACTTCTAAGGAACATGTCATCTTATTTGAAACACAAATTTGTAAAAAAGATAGGCTATTACACATATATAAGTCTGTATTAGAAAATATATGTTGTATGTTAATAAAATGTTATTAACATTAGAAAAGAAAAGTTTTTTTAAGTATATAATCATATAATTTTTGGTTTCATTGTAGAAAATAAAAAAACTTATAATAAATAGCAAATTAATACACTTTGGATTACCGAATTTTAGTTTAAAACTGTACAAATTTTACATAAATAAACATTTTTTTTTTATGTAAAACTAATGGTTATTATAAATATAAATCAATTTAAATATGAAAAAATCTTGTAAATTCATATAAAATATGGTAAAATAATTAAGTATGTACGTGAAAATGTGTCTATAATTTTTGATTAATATTTTTTGTTTACGTGTGGTTATGTGGATCGATAATATAGTTACTGGGTACATGTGTAACTTGTGAGTAGGATTTTGGGTAGCATTAATAGCTCTAATACAGAAATGCAAAATAACTACATATCTCACTTTTAGGTTTTGTCGGAGATCCCCTTATTACCTCATTTTAATTATTCTCATGTCCTTCCATGTTAGTTATTTTCATGCTAACACTAATCTAATTTCCTTTGTTTTCGGTTGTCAGGCCTTATTTATTTATTTCATAATTCTTGTACGTACTTTCTTTTCTTTTTTTAATATTTTTGACGTTTAGCTAGCTTTATTTCTTTGAGTATTCTCTTCCGTTATATATTTATTTATTAATTAGATACCGGGAATCGGAGTATTAATTCACTTCATTTATATTTTATTTCGTGATTTTCATCACGCGGGTACTTTATAAATATGGGCCCCCCATTTACTTGGGTATTATATTACTTTTTCATAACATTCATTTCATTTTATTGGTACATAAACTTTTTTTTTATCATACTATATCAAGGTAAAACTGTACCTTGGGTTGTGCGCACAACCTTGAGGTCTACGTTTAAGTCATTTTAAAAGGACTCCAACAATTGTCACGGAGGAAAACTTCACACTATGATCCAATGAAGGATGTGACCTCTATATACCATTATCAAGGGTAACAAATTTAAGACATCTCTTGACCCCAACAGTACTAATATGAGTAAACTTGTTCAAATCTCACTTGTACTGAAGGTATTGTTCCCTAGTACCCGATACTTCCGATTTTTTCATCCAATCATGGTAACATACCCTGCTCGAGGACTATATGCTATACCAGTGATGGACGTTCCCGTATCTCTCCATTATTTGTTCGGCAAGGTCAGCGTGTTTTATTTTTATTTATTTCTTTACATTTATACTATTTTATTAATCATTATTTAATTGTACCATAATATACTTTCACGTACATGGCTCGCGTACATACATACATGGTAAAGAATATGGACACTATTCCTATACAATACATAATATATTTTCATTGCGTCACTAAAACTCATTACGTCGTTAATCGCATACGAACAACCTTAAAAAAATTACTCGGTTATTAGGTTTTCCAAACTCTCAGCTGATCAGGCCGATTGTATGTGGATATGCTAATCTCCGATAATTTTCTTTACTTGCCTTACTCTCACAACTACACTCTATTAATATTTTTTATTTATAATTCCGTATTTCTTAGTTATATTATATTAGCCTTTAATATTGTAGCCATAAATTAACTCACGTCTTTACAAATTTATAAAATGAGTCTCTTATAGTATAGTATTCTTGTAGTATTTAGGTACATCATTTTCAGTTAGGGAATGAGGCTCACAATGATCACAACAAAATTTAAATAAATGAATTGACGAAATTATTTTCTCATGTATACAAATAAGTTAAATAATTCAAACTTTATCATTTTCCCAGGAAATAATGAATTATAAAAATTAAAAGTTTATGATTTAAAAGTTCAATAAATATAAAATCGAAGTTATAAAAAAATTATTGCATTTCATATTCAAATTAAACAAAGAAATAATAATGGGAACATAAGTCGTCATCACTATAACGGCTACCAAGTTTATATAAACAAAACATTAATTTATTTAAACATTGAGAAGATCAATTTTCATTTTTAAGTAGGTTATATTAACTTTAAGGTTATTTATTAAAGAATATATATTTATTTATTTATAACTTTAAAATTGTTTCAAGGTTTTCATACCTTTAGAAAAGAAGAAAAATAATTATGACTTTTATTAATAGCGATTTTTTTAAATCCTTCAAAATTATATACATTTAAATAAAAATTACTACAGAAATAAATTTGGGTTAGATTTAAAAATATATTTGCTTTAATCCGAACCTGGTCATCCTAAAATGTAGCTCAATATATTGTTTTTTTTTTTGAATATAGTAGAAATATTATAAAATGTGACAAATATTTTCAAGTTACTTGTAAATAACGTACATTTAATATTAAATGCATTATGTGCTTTTTTTATTTTATATAGTCTAAAACATAATAAAAAAATATGGTGTTGAATGTGTAGAATTATTTTGTTGAATGAATTGTATAATTTTATATTAAAAGACTACAGAAAAAAAAAAAACAACGAAATGTATCACATTGTTATTTTAACAATAAATTTGGTGCAATTAAGTGCGTAAAAATTTTATCTTTCATATTATTTCATTATTTTCTTTGCAAAACAATTACTGAATAAAAGTAAATATAAAATCGTTTAGTGCTTTAATACAAATACCACTGAAGCACTTACGTAACTTAATTTATTATTGTAATATGATTTTTTTTTTAAAACAACAATAAAATAAGAAATAAATCGTTAATATAAAATATCAAATAATTAATTTCAATTTAAGCATATATGAAATACAGAATATTTAGTACATAAATTTTTTTTTATAATATTTAAAACTTTTTAAAGAAATCTTATAAAGAAATGACAAAAAGTAGGCTAATGCCATTACCTCAAATTTTCATTTTTGTTCTTTTTTGGCTCAATTTTTATATTCTTCTGCATGAAGCTTGCAAAAGTACTGTTACTTTCCTTTGAAAACTAATCTGCCGTTTCTTGAATTTTGAACTTAGGTCATCATATAAAATAATCCACATTTTATTTTCCTCATTCTTCGTTAGTTGTCTTCATAGTACTATATATTATAGATTTTAAATTTTCAGTCAGCTTCTATAAAATTCTTATTGTGTTATTGTGGCTTCTTCTCGAATTCATATTTATTTATGTTTCGTCACGTCCGGTGTTGTATTCATTGCGTCGTAATATTACTTTATTGTCAATAATTTTACTCAGGTCTTCTTTATTTAACTTAGCAATATTTATTCCCATTTTTTTTATTTTAAATAGGCCCGGCGATGCGCTTGCATTGCCGCAGCGCACCGCCTGGCAGGGTCGTCATGTAAGGACGAGGGAAATGAAACACTTGAGTGTTGACGTAAGACTGTCTGTAATTACGTTATTGTTAAGTTTATATATTATATTATACCCAAACATACGTATAGATACTATGTAGATACTACATTATGTCTTGATTGCGCCTATGTCTTGAATGATATGTCTTGAATTTGAAAAAATCAAACAAAGATGTCCACAATTAAAAGGATGATCACGCTGTATGTTATCATAATTATCGTGGACTTTAGGACCTAAATATTTTATCAATTTCATTGGAGGTTTAAGATTTCCATAACTGTCAAAATATTCAACATAATTATTAAATTTTACATAGGCTACCCAATGAGATCCCGGATTTGAGGAAATATCTAAATTTATAACTTCACATTCTTTTTTTAAAAGGGTGTGTTGGGAGCTCATCTCTCATAAAGACACCTCGAAAATAGGGAATATTTTGTCCATACTTTAAAATGTCAATGTTAGTTAAGGCGCGTTTGGATAGCCTATATTCTAGTTTTTTATTTCTTTAGATACAAAAATGTCAAATCCATTTTTATGAGGCTTAAACTGTAACCCATTTCCGATACAAAGAGCTTCCATTTTTTCATTGTGTCTCTTCAATTCAGCAAATTGTTTTTTTAGCCATTTTGATTTCATTTATAGTTTTAAGTATACCAGCTGTACCACCTGCTAAGGCTCCCGTAGCCGATAATCCGGCAAAAATCGGAATCAAAGGTAGTAAGTACCCCATCAGTTTTTGGTATAGGAATAATGCGAGGAAGTTTTATAACAGAATTATCAACTAGTTCTCTAGCACCAGCTATAGCTAGCTCAATTGCTGCTTTCTTGCATTTTGGTTTTAATTTTTGCATACTTCTTTTCGTTTTTGTAATGATATTCTTAAACTTATTTTTAAATTCATTCCCCAACTTTCTCGGAGGCATTTTATTACTGTTGCCATTATTTAGGCCAGCCCCAGTTTTAATTTTTGATTGCATAGCTTTGCTTACTATCTTTGCTGCAAACTTTTCTCCCAAATTTGCATCGGGAGCAATCTCTCGTGTTTTTGCCATTTTTAAAAAAACTAAATCCGCCTTATGTCGATCCTTTAAGTTTGAATATTTGTGATACGCAATGTCGTGTTCTTTACAAAATTCGTCTAATTTCTTTATACCTTTGACTCCACGTGATAGTTTTTTGATTAAATTTGTACCAGGAACACAATAATTGTATCCCGGTAAATGTTATTCAAATGGTAAATTATTAATCAACCAATTGAGAAGACTACTCTCATCAATGTACATCATAAGACTGTTTAATCGCGCTTGGGATATTTATTAAATATACCATTTTTTCTTATTTGTTCTTAATGTTAAACACAGTGGTCAGTAAGTCTATTACAATATATTTGACTTATCGATACAACTGTTTTCACTAGAAGACAAACCTAGCCATTTTACTAAAACTTTATTTCCTTTCCTTCTTAAAACTTTTTCGACTAAATATTTGTTTGGATATTTGGTCTTTTGTAGCTCTTGCGTATAAAATCCTCCTAAAATTTGTTGACCTCTAATTGTATCTTCAATTAAGTAAGTGGTTGGAATTGTGTTCTGTAATTTTCGAATTTTAAATATTTCTGTCGACCAATTTGGAGTATATCCTTTTTCGAATGTACCTTTGTATTTGCTTATACGCACATAATCACCTACGTTAAACTTACGTTTTACATTATCATTCTTTACCAATCTAAGGTATCTCTGTAGTATTCGTTTTTTACTTTTATTATTAACATTGGCTGGAATTTCACTAATAGTTCGATGATAAGTGTGATTGTATTCGTAAATAACATTATTAAGACTATCGCCTATCCAGTTTTAATTACCCTGTAAACTAAATGCTTTATACAATTTAGATTTCAAAGTTCGAATAAATCGTTCAACTATGGAAGCCTTCTTTGTTGAAAAGGTTGAGTAATGATTAATAATATAAGAATTCAAAATTTTTTTAAACTTATCGTTATAAAATTCTGTTCCATTGACGGTTTGCAGATTTTGGGTACACGTGTTTTTAGGAGCATCATAAAATTATAGCATACGTCCTCTTTACTTTTAGTCTTAATTGTAAAAGCCCAAGAGTATTTCGAAAACGTATCAATAACGGTAAGAATAAATCTGAAGTTTTTGTTTTCCTTAGAAACTGATTGCATATCAATTAAGTTTGCTTGCCATAAATCATCTATATCTTTCGTAATAACATTTCTACGTGGGAAATTCACCCTAGCATTTCTATGAATTTCATTTACTAAATCGGCTTTACTCATGTTCAAAAATATAATGTATTTTATTTTTTTCTTATGTTGGTAGTTATTAAAAATAATTCGTTTATGCTGCTTGTTACTTAAATAAATACAGACAATTTTTTAGTAATTTGCAACATGAGCAACTTCACCAATACTGAGGAAAAGCTAGTAATAATTAGTATTTTATTCCTTTATAATGTTAGCTTCTTTTGATTCTTCAATGATCGATAAAATTTCATTATCATGATTTGTATTGCCCGCATCTCTTAAACCTATTAAAAGTTTTAAACTATCAACTAATTAATTTGGATCGTCCCAATATACAATATCAGTGTTGATTTTATATTTCTTAAGCTTAGGTAAATTACCTCCAAGCTTTTCTTCGATTTTTTTATATTTGATTAGTGTCTCGGAAAATAATGGTTTAATTATTTTTCGATATTTAATTCCCTTATCACCTCTTATTTGACCTCTAGGGTTAAAATCTCTCTTATGAGCGTTAGTATGGTGTAGAATTTCTTTGTACACGAGTTTATCAGCGCTTGATACTAAATTCAAATCTGGTTTTTTTCTAAGTAGAAGTTCTCTTAACCCGATAGTTGAATTGTAAGATTTGTCTCCAATTTTTACTAAAAATACAGTTTCGTTATCCAAACTGTCAATTTTAGAAAAAGTAACTTCGGAATTTCCCATCATGTAAGTTTTCTTTTCTTTTCTTATCCCAAATGGTATATTTAATTTATCATCGTAAATATCATAGATATAATTCCGATCTAATGAAGCCTCTAAATTGTCTTTAATTTCATTTTTTGGGGATTCTGCAGAACTCAAGTCAGCATCGTAATAGTTCTGAAATTCCGATTCAAATGATCCAGCAGAACTTGCGCATGATTGCATCGATAAATTATAGTCTTGATTTGGTTTTTGCTTATTTACTATGATTTTAAGGGGGTAACAGGTTTTAGCATTTTATCTAGGGATAAGTTCAGTTTATGCTCATTATTTTTAATTTCTTTATTTTATTCTTTATGGAGTTCACCAACTCCATTTTAATTTGCTTTTCCATAATGCTTTACAATATTCTATCTTCATTCTATCGCGGATACAATAAAACTTAAATAGTTTTATCTAAAAAACCCGTTTATAATAGTTTACTCTAGGTTAAAAAAAATATCAAAATTCTTTCTATACCTGCCATTGTTTAACGGTGAGTCTTTGTTAATACAAACAAAATTATACGGCTTACTCCAAACTATATTACAAATATTTTTAAATTGATTCCATGACATATCAGAACTAACATGTTCTTCATAAATATGTTTTAAGTTCACATCATCTTGTTTAAATATTATAATAAAATTGCCATTGTCTCGTAGCAATTGTTTCGGAATTTTTGAGTAGGTCTGAGATAAATAAAAGTAATCGATTTGCTTATGCCTGCCCATAGAAAAATAATTACGAATGTTGATTTGATTTTCACAAGCAACATCATCAAAAATAAATACAGAATTGTTTAAAGCTTCACTTGGACCTATAACGTCTTTGTTATCATTGAACTCATAAAATGAAATATTAGGTACTCTCTTAATTACTTCTCGTAAAAAACGATATTTTGGTTGATAGTTAGTTTTTGAATACAAGTAAAGATTTTGAAATTTAAGCCCATTTTCATGCAACAATAAACTTATTACAACGTTTGTTTTACCGCAATTAGAGGGACCGCATATTATACAGCGAATGGTATTTGGTAAAAGAATGCTATGTTTGATCTTGTGAGCAGAGTGATCAATATTAATATTGCTAACGCTTAGCGATATGGGTTGTTTGATCAACTTCATCGTGCTTATTGAATGAGTTACTAACCTACAAACGTAGGTATATATTTAAATTTTCCATGAACAATATTAGAGAGAAATGCATGTCACATCATGTCTGTTCTGCTAAATGTTCTCCTATTCTCGTGTTACAAATTTCTTAGTAGATCTATGCTTACTTTGCAAAATAATGCTATTCTGATCTTACAAATCCTGAGTGTATTGTGCTTATTCTGTAAATTATACAATTCTCATCTTACAACACGCGATCACGTCATTTCGCTACAGTACTTTCTATAAAGAGCACGTTTGTTTCTTTAGCTGAAATTTGGAGTAAGTATTTTAAATGAAGTATTTAAATAATAAAGTAACTTATTCTTTTTTATATTGTAATTCTAACTCTTATAAATATAATAAAATATGTAACTTATACTCATTTTTGTTTTTCAGAAACATGTCACATACACCATCTTACAGTCCTGTTTTGGATAGCTTAGAAAATATACGTGAGGTAAATTACTATTTAGTTTTTATTATTTTTAATTGATTTTAAATTCATGGGTAGTAATTTTATATCTGGCTTTCAGAATTTGATAGAAGACTCAAACCCAATTACTAATCCATTTTACTATGCTCAAGATAGGCAAGGCTAGTACGATCAAGTGGCGACGAAGACGCGCGAGCAGAGCCATCGCCAAAAATCGGAGGAAAAAATAAAAAAGAAAAAAATCAAATCAAATTCTTTGAAAAATACATCATTTATTATGCGAAAGGAAACGGGTGATGTACGTCATTTAATAAAAATTATAATACATGATTTAGATGGTCGTAATATCGATGAAATAAATACTGAATCTGGAAATGCAGCTGTGAACGTGCAATATCTAGTGACAAGTGCATATGATGACATCATGGATGATATAGAACATTTAGTTTGTAAAGTGGTAAAAAAACTAAGCAAATCCAGTATTTAAGTTTAATATCGATTAATAACATTTATGTTAATAAAATGTCTATAAATAAATGATTAATTTTTTCGACATGTATAACTCTGTTGTAAAAGTTAAGTGTATTTAAATCTATTGTTTTTATGTAATATTTAGTATTTAAGGATCTAATGGGATGATAAATAAAACAAAATATGATTATGATAATACAGTATTTTTATTTCAACTTACATATAAAGGTTTTTATATTTTAGCTAGAGTTATAATAACGATATACTAGTTACAATATAGAACATATTTGCAGTAAAGAATATTCAAAATAAAGTAATTTGTTTTCGTTTGCATATTATGTTTATGTTTATAATTTTTTTACAAATTACTATTACTTTATTTCATCATTTAATTCTTCATTATTTCATATTTCATCATTAGTTAAAATATAATGCTATTTAAAATAAATTCCTATAATGTCCCCAAGGCAAAGTTTTATACATATCTTCATATATTTGTCGCTTATCATCATTGCCAATAAGAATGAGCTTATTTATTTTTTGCGTATAAAGTATATGATTCTTAGATCGTATAACGTACATAGTGTCTCTATGGGTTTTCTTAGAATTTAAAATATCTCTATATTTTTCAATAGTTAATTTTTTTGTAATATGCTTTTTCACACCTTTTGCTTATTTAATTGCGGACTTTAGAGTATTAACGCAGTATAATTTTGCTTTCAAGCCTATAAACTCTGTTATAATATCACCACCTAATTCATGTTTAAAATACCCTGGTATTTGTTTATTTGCTTTTGGAATATGGTATATATTATTTTCAAGAAAATTACTTGTATCAAAGTACTTAATATTATCTTTCATATCTTTATAGAAGTCTTCAGTGTAAATTAAATACAAAAGACTATATGTATCAGTGTAACAAAGTTTGATATTATTATCTTCGTATATTTTCTTCATTACAGAATAAAAAAAGAATAACTCTGGCATAATTATGTCACTTGAATCTGGATTTACTCTATAACTTGCAATCCTATTCTTGAAAGCAGTAGCTATTAACTGAACATTATCAAACTCAGTTCTAAGTAAACAATTAATTTTATGTATATTACTCTTCTTATGTGATGAATGATTTGATGTACGCACTGAAAATTTCGGGAATCAAGGAAGTGACACAACATTACTATTTAAAAATGTGTTTATTGCTTTTCGAAGTATTCTTCGCGAAATTTAACACATTTTTCCATACGATGGAACCAATCATTGAAGCAACCATTCCATTCGGAAGTTGGGGTCTCCAAAATGGCCGTTTTGTAGGCGTCCACAGCTTCTTCAGGTGATGAAAATCTCTGTCCACGCAATTTATTCTTTATTTTAGGAAAAATATAGAAATCATTAGGGCTTAGGTCGGGGCTGTACGGCGGATGGTCTAATAATTCTATGTTTTCTTGCTCTAAAAACTCTTTTGTTCTGTGTGCGGTGTGAGAACTTGCATTATCGTGATGGAGGATGATGCGGCGGTTGCAGTTTTCTTTACGGAGTTCAGAAACGACCTGTGGCAAACAAATGCTAGCATACCATTCTGCATTAACCGTTTTTTGTCCCTCAAGAGGAATAGTTGTAACATGGCCGGTTTTGGAGACAAATGTGGCCACCATTTTTTTTTGCAACACTCCGTGAACGAACAATTTTTGTTGGCTTTAACTCATTTTCAAACACCCAAACTCGTGACTGGTTTATTGTTTCAGGTTCGTACGCATATTACCAGGATTCGTCACCTGATACGATGTTGTATACAGCATTTGAGGATCCTGCGTGGAATCTTTCGAGAGTTCTGACGCACCAAGTAACGCGAGCCGCTTTTTGCTCTTCACAGAGCGAATGCGGTATCCATCGGGAAAACAACTTTTTTACACCTAATTGTTCATGCAAGATTATTTATATTTGACTCATGTCAATGTCTAAAGTTGCCTGAATTTCTCGGTATGTCACATGTCGATCTTCCTCAATCAGCTTACGCACAGCATCAACGTTTTCTTGGGTGACTGCAGTTTTTGGACGACCTTGACGGGGATCATCACTGAGCTTGACACGTCCACGTTGAAATTCAGCAAACCAGCGATAAATTGTGGTTTTGGATGGGGCTTCGTCACCAAATGAAATCAGAAATCATCCGGTCAACACACTATTTTTGTGTTAAACCACTTCGAAAGTCATAATAAATCATCGCTCTTGAATTTTCTCGAGTCAATTCCATTTTGTCAACGACTAAACAAGTTTGACAAAACCATGTGACAAGACCGAGAATATTATTTTTAAATAAATAAATGGTATTCGATTTTTAAAACCAAGGAGTTTTAAATTAAAAAGATTTTAATATGACAGGAACAGTGAAAATATTCCATTCCCGATACTTTTAGTGCAGCCTATGTATATGCATTACAGCCCTGGCAGAATTTCATTTTCAATCATATATCTATTATTGACGTTTAGTGTAATACTGCTCAAAACTTGTATATAAATATGTATTTCAATCTTTATTTATATTTGTCTTATAGATTTAAATTCTAATTAACAACTCTAACTTATAATTACTTTGTCTAGATTTTAGGTATTTCAAAATTTAAGTTTCAATCACGCTTTTTGTTCTTTTAGATTCAGATTTTAGTTTTTAATTTTTTCGTTGCTGTAAGGAGAGACACAGTTTTGAAAATAATATGGTATATCGCACAGTAATATAATAAATGATTCACAAATTTAAATTATAATTACTTTATCGAGGTATTTCAAAAAATCTAACTTTCAATATCTGGCTTTTTGTTTTAGATTCAAATTTTTAGTTCATAGTTTTTCGTTGCTGCAAGGAAAAATAAATACAATTTTTGAAAATAATTACTTCATTCAGGTATTTTAAAATTAAACTTTCAATATCTGGCTTTTAGTTTTTTAGATTCAGATTTTAATTCTTATTTTTTCTTTGCTGTAAGGAAAAGACATAAGTAAGGAAAATAATGTGCTACAAGTCAATAACATTTAATATTAAGCTATTATGAGCGTAATTACTTTATTATAGGTGCCTAAACAAAGTTAGAAAACATTAACAGGGTATAAAATTGGCTGTATAGCAGCGTACTCATCCTTTGCCGCTGCTACTAACTTTGTCACAGCTTTCCACGTAAGGCTGTTGTCTTCTACAGCAGACTTCAGAGTGACGAGCGAGCGCTTCCACCGATCGGAGCCAAGCTTTTCGGCTTCTTTCGTGTTGTACACACGCAGCTCTACATAGTAGTCGTCCGTCTTTACAGGATCTGCCCTATGCAGCGTGTAGCCCGAACCCGCACGCCGCGATAAAAAACTTCTCAGCACCGCCGCTCTAATGGGTTCTTGCAACTCGTTATCTCCTTGTAATTATTTCAAATATTAATGTTAGTATTGTATAGAAAAAATAGGCTGATAATGTTTATAACTAAAAAAATATTATAGTGCTGTTTGATATCTGTAAGAAATGGCGATCTCGATGATAATACTCAAAACAAAATTTTTTCAAAGGCACTAATTACTAATATGAATAAACTAAAATTGGTTAAATAATTAAAAGAATAAAATAAAGACGACAAAGATCCATGACCTGAGTACAAATATTTATCTGTGAAATAAATATCTGCGTCGACCGGGACTCGAACCCACGGCCCTCAGCTTGGCAACTTGGGTCACTGACCAAGACGACAATTGTATTAATAAATTTAAATTGAACTTACCTCTAAATCAAATGCAAACGAAGACCTCTTAAGTCTTTTCTTTTTTATAGACTCGGCTTCCGATTCGCTATCTGAATCCATAACGACTTTCCTCTTCTTAATATTACTATCTCCACAAGACTTTTTTCAACGTTTTCGCGTCACTTCGATTAAAAAAGAAAATTAGGAATGACTTGCAGCGCATTCTAGCTCTCCTTATATATACAGAATTCTAAAGCCCATTACACAATAATACTTTAGCCAAAAACTAATTATTGTTTTTTGTTAAGTCACATTTATTACCATTCCTATGAATGCTCTGTATAAAGTCTAAAATCCATTAACTAAAAATTTATCAATGTGTCTACACCTTAACCTAATAATATGATACAGATTACACTGCAGACGCCACTCTGTCGCAGTTATTTGAGATCAAAATTTGTTTAAGGAAGCTGCATTCATAAGAGGGTTCTTATTATATTGGTGTTCTGGTTTTGTGTTATAAAAACCCATAAACTTTGAGCTGTCTAACTTCTGATTTTCTTTTAAGGTGTTTTTACATTTTTTTTAGGTACTACAAGTATTACTTTTATTCTGATTAGATAACCAGATAAAACATTATTCATTAAAAAGTTTAATTTTAAAAGAAATAAAAACATGACGGCTCAATTTATGATGGTATTTGTAGTTTGAACTTCGTAACCAAATACATTTGAGCTATCTAGTATACAACAGGCTCCTACAGGTTAACTTAAAATCCATTTTTTGACTTTTCTGAAAGTTTGAAATGAAAACTTTTCTATGCTAATCGATGCTTGATTTAGGTAAAATATTTTTATATGCATTTAATGTTTAAATAAGTTACATAAGTATTTTACGCCTTTCAGTCTAATTGGTATGTAATAACATACTTATATTAAGAACATACCTACCTACATTGCAAAATTCCTTTATTGTGAACCACTTTTATTGCAAAACGAAAGTATTGTATAATTGTACCTATCAAAAAAAAACTTTCTATCGCTGGATTTGGCTGCAAGAAATAAAATATTTGACATAAGTTAAGCTCCGATATATATAAAATGTGTCAAATATCCATCTATAGTACGCAAGTCCAAGAATAGATAGGATATTAAAAACGACTGCAAGTAGCGATTGTTTCTAGACAACCAATTGACCAATATAAAAGAAATCTCCCTATCGTCCTATAATTAATAATATGTAATACCTAAATGCTAGCACACTAAATACTATAATAGTTACCCTATATAGATAAGGTAAGTTTAAATAATTATCTTAATTAATAGAATGCATAAATACTTGCTTTAAAAAAACCCTCGGAAAGGTTCTTATTCATTCATAATTATTTCAAAAATCATGAAAACTGAACACAATGCTGTTTTCATATGGGAAAAATATGTTATTTGCTAGGTATGTTTGTATATCTGCGCAAGCGAGCCCTAGGGCTGGAGTCTCAATTGATCTACCATGGTAAAGTCTCCCTGAATCATATAAAAAAATCCAACATCGTTATGTTAGTCTACCTATTAAAGTATTGGTCTACTAAAAACTCATCAATCAAACATGCATGACAATTGCAATCATCAATAATATCGATCGAGATCAAATACAATAACATGAGCGCCGCGTCCATACGTGTTTTATAGTAACCAGCTATCTCAGCGAGAATCAGATTATTGAATCCCACACCGTCGCGCATCGTGTCTGGGAATGTAGAGCTGTTTAGTGTAATATTGCGGCGAACTGCATTGCGAGCAGACGAGTGATGCAGAAACCCCAATAATATTGGGGCGAACTGCATCGCGAACGGACGTGAGTGATGCAGCAGCCCCAATATTACCCTACTCATGTCCTAAGCACATTAAAAAATTACCTATAACTTGATTATACTTAATTTTTTAAGTAGTTTAAATACACACAAGTTTTCACTAATAACCTTAATACTATACTTCCAATTTTCCGATAATTTACTATCAAACTTCAATTTAAAAAAAAAGTTTGGAAAATCCAAAAATGCACAACTCATAATGCTAATATGATCACATGATCATCATATCACTCTATAAAGTCCAAGACGTATTTAAGTATAAATATACTTAAATATATACATTCCACTTACTTTTAGTACGTTGTACTATTATTTATTCTGTGCTTTTAAAATATTGTAATAAAAATCTCTGATTATTATAATTATCAAGTATGTATGAAATTTGGTTTTTCGAATATTTTGTATTTGTACCGAGCGATATTTTTGAGCTGCTGCAAACAACCGATACAATATCCGCTCACGACGGTGGTGGATGCCAAAGTGAGTGAGGCAGTCTATTTAGTAAAATAAATTATTACTAGGCTGATAAAACACCGAAAATTTCCGGTTTTCTAACTCAAAAAAAAAATTAATTATAACTAAACAATAGAAAATTAAACTGCCATTTACATTCCATGGCTTTCCACACGATAGATGAAGAGATAAAAAAAAAGATTGAGTTAAATAATTGATATTTTCAAAAGTTATCGTGTTTACCATTCAATGCGGACTTGATAAATCTACACCATAAGACAGTAAAACCATTTTTTTTTATGTAAAAATAGCAATTAATCAATTTCAAAAAATATTAATAAGTTCAAAATCATTTATCTTTCTGAAAATGTGCTTTTTATATAATTTATATGTTTAATATGATTGTTAGAATAGAATAATTTTTTATTCAATATTGATTATTACATATTACTTCTTGAAAGTCATTTTTTATTTACCACTGGTTCGGAAAATACCTCAGTCCTAGGAAGAACCAGCAAGAAACCCAGCGGAACTTTTTTTTTCAAACATATTTCACTTAACAATAACTTCGTTTATACAATTTTTAAATGATTTTTTATAGAACCAGCATGGTGGCGATTCCTTATTCCCAGGGGTTATTTTCATTCATATATTCCTTGATATTATAATAACCCTTTTTGTACAGTTTTTCTTTATTAAAACTTTTAAACTTGTTTATTGACAAACTTTGAATATGTTCTGGGATTTTGTTTTAAAAGCGTATACATTGCCCCATAAATGAATTACTGATTCTGTGGAGTCTAGTAACTGGCATTACAAGCTTATGTTTGTTCCTAGTGTCTAAAGTATGCACATCCTTATTCTTATTAAAGCTATTTATGGAAGACATGAGTGGATGAAGGTGATATGTCGCATTTTTGGATTTTCGCTGTTTTATGCATAGATGAAGGTATTATGTCCATACCAACAATTTTAAACCTTAAAACAACCAATTTTGTAGCTATTTTTGAAATTAACTACTTGATGAAGGTGTTATGTACACCATTTTCTTAAATCAATAATGGAAGTAGGTTGTATGGGCACATAACAATTTTATATAAGCCAAAAAAATAAAAAGTTTACTTTTCTACAGTGGAAGAAAGAGCTGTGTGTGACATCGCACTCTACTTCAGTGCATGAAGGTGTTATGTACTGAACATATTCCCTTCATTCACAAAACGGCGCCACTATTCCATTCAGCTCATTCCCGCACTTTTGCTGCTTGTTGTTGTCAAAAATAAATTAAACTTTTAATAAATTATTGATATTGCTGACTCATAAAAACAACAGCCAGCCAAATCAAGAGTAAAACAATTAGTGGAAGCTGCGCTTAACCACAATTTGGTTGATACACCTGTGGAGAACATTGTTTACGAAAATTATAACCTATAAAATGCATTTTTTATTTTATTTTATAGGATAGGGTGACAAACGAGCACACAGTCCACCTCATGGTAAGAGGTTGCTGTGACCCATAGACATCTACATCTGTCCTCAATAAAGAATTATAATACAGATTCGTTGTCACCCGTGAGGACTACGATGAAATGCCTCTTCTCCAGTAAAAAGAGTCCCCGGTTCTCTACACTCACCATACGAAACACAGCAGTGTTAAGCTGCTATTTTACACTGGTATTCTGTGAGAGCGTGGTCCTTCCCCGGTCGAGCCGACCCATTCGTGCTATACAACTATACAATTAATATAGATGCAGCATAGATCTACCATGTATATCCGGAAATATATATATATATATATATATATATATATATATATATATATATATATATATATATATATATTCTTTATAATTAACTCACTGTTCGCCGCGGTTTTAATTGCGTTTACTACGCGTCTTAACGTAATGATATATAGCTTATAGTTTTCCTCACTATGTGGGCTATAACACAAAATTATATTTTATATCGGACTTTGAGTATATATAATATCGAAGCATTATAGGAAAAGCTTCACGAAACAACATAGTTATTGATATGACTGACCATTTCAGGAAAATAAACGATCTGCAAGTGAATTTGAATTTGATTAATAATAGGAACAAAGATACAAATAACAAAAAAAATAAGTTTTAGGGATGGCGTGAAATGGATCAGAGTTGATGAATATGGCTCATATTTATACAAAAAGTCATACGACGAAATGACACCATTCCAGAAGGTTGACCTTTTAAAAAGAAAGGGGTGAAGTTAATCAAGATTTTGAGGTGCCACGACGAAAAAACTAATATAAAGGAGCAATCAAAATTTGTTAAACCGGAATACCGTTATTATTATGAGTTGATTTTAAAGGAAGAATAATCGTTTTTCGTTTGTTTTAAGTTTATTTTCCTAATTTTTCAAAGAACTTCTCTCTTATTTAATAGAAGAAGGAGTTATGTTCAGTTTTTTTTAATAAAGTACTAAAAATACATTTTATTTTTTAATTTCTTTCCAATTATAAAAATACTGAGCAGCTTACGCCGCTTGACAACATTTCTGCATAAATACACTGAAAGCGTTTTGAAATATCTTAAAATGTTTATGCGAAACTTTGAACTCAATTTTCTCGAAATAAGAATTTTGCGACATATCACCTTCATCCACTCATGTCTTCCTTTTTATGCACATACATTACATTCTCATAAATATATTGCGATGCCAAAGTTAATATGTTTATTTCTTTAAATTTTTCTCTTTTGCAAAACCAATATAGCTTCAATATCAGTCGCATTACTCCATACCAAAATTCCATAAGACATTACGCTATGAAAGTAACTAAAATACACTAGTCTAGCTGTCTCAACATCTGTGAGACTTCTAATCTTTCTTACATCATATGCTGCAGAACTAAGTACGCTTGCTAATTTAGATATATGGGGGCCCCATTGAAGTTTCGCGTCAATAGTAATACCAAGATAAACAGTGGTATCCACAAGACTCAACTCCTCCCCATTTAACAGCACATTGGTATTCGAATGTTTTACATTAGGTATAGTAAATTTAATACACTTTGTCTTATTGCCGGTTAAAAGCATATTGATCGCGTTAAACCAATGTACCAATTTCGATAGAGCATTACTTACATCGTCATAATTAATTAACTGCCGTTTGAGTTTGAAAATTAAAGAGTTATCGTCAGCAAATAATACTATATCGTGATTGTCTCCTACAAGATAAGTTAAGTCATTAATATAGACTAATAATTTAAAATAAAAAATTTTGTATAGCCGACTTCAATATAAGTTATTAAAGAATAACTCAAAAAATTTTAATCTGACCTTGGTCAAATTCATATGAGACCACACGAGAACTATCAGCTCTCATATAAAAAAAGAATCATCGAAATCGGTTCACCCAGTACAAAGTTATGAGGTAACACACATAAAAAAACATACAGTCGAATTGAGTACCGTATCCTTTTTGGAAGTCGGCTGAAAACAGGAATGGGCCAAGAATCGAGCCCTGAGGTACGCCCATTGATACTACTGATCCGGAGAAACCTCTACCATTGATCACGACTTTTTGAGTTCTGTTACTTAAATATGAAGTAATAAGTCTAAGCGCTAAATTTTTTACACCGTAATGTTGTAGTTTCCTGATTAATGTCTCATGATGAACACAATCGAAAGCCTTGGTAAGATCACAGAAAATACCTAAGGCATCTTGTGAATTCTCCCAGGTATTAAAAATATATTTCATAAGCTCAACACCGGCGTCAGACGTCGAGCGACCCCTTGTAAAACCAAATTGGATTTTATGAAGTAATTTATTTGTATGAAAAAATATTAGAGGGTAGGGGGTCATTGTAGTAGCGTGATCGTTGCGACCCCTGCCAGCCCTTTTCAGAGCTGCAATTCTACACAGCTGCGCACCCATGCCAACGAGGGTTAGGGCGTCCCCCCAAGGCGACGCACACTAGCTCGTCCCCGTAGGTGTGGAATGCAGCGCGCAAAGCGGCGATGGGGACCGCCACCCGTCACGCACAACCCGACACGGTGGAAGGTGGAAGACAGAGTGCAGAGTTGGCACGTGGAATGTTAGAGGAGGCATGAGAGATAAGACGAATGAGCTGATCGAAATAATGAAAGAAAGAGAATTAGATGTTGTGTGTATGTCGGAGACCAAACGGAAGGGCAGTGGTACTAAAGAGCTCCCTGGCGGGACGTTAGCTCTATGGTCCGGAGTCCCGGAGAGCGATAGCGCCTGCCAAGGAGTAGGAGTGCTGCTGTCGTCTCGGTTGGTCGATGTTATGACTGAATATAAGGTTGTGAACTCAAGACTTCTCTGGGTTCGCTTAAAATTGGGACTGACGAAGTTATTCCTTTTGGCTGTTTATGCGCCGGTAGCTTCGTCGTCCAGGGCTGAGCTGGAGGAGTTTTGGGAGAAAGTAAGAGAAGTTCTAGATTTAGTTAGGGGAAACGAAAGAATTGTTGTATGTGGTGATTTGAATGGATGGGTTGGTACCTCTCGACCAGGGTACGAGTCGGTGCTTGGAAAGTTTGGCGATAAAAGGGTTAATGATGCTGGCAAGCTTATACTGGCTGTATGCAAGGAAAAGGGTCTTCTTATGACAAACACTATGTTTAATCACAAGAAAATCCATATGTATATTAGAGAAAGAAAGAATGAGAGAAGTATGATCGATTTGTTCCTGGTGGATGACCGACTGCGAAAACAGGTGATGGATACGCGAGTCTTCAGGGGTGCTGACCTGGGAACGGATCACTATCTAGTGATTACTAGATTTAGGGGTCTGTTCGCGGGTTGGCGCTACCGGACGGCAGTGACAGAACCACAGTCGGTCTGTCGCATCCGAAGCTGGAAGCTTCAGGAAGCGGATACTAGGGACAAATATCATGCGAGGGTAGCCGAAAAGCTTGACACCATCGATGGCAGAAAAGAATGTGTGGAAAGAATATGGCAGAACCTTAGGAATGGAATGGTAAGTGCAGCGGAAGAAGTTTGTGGAACGATAAAAAGAGGTAGTAGTAATAGAAGAGATGCATGGTGGAATGATGAAGTGAAAGAAGTTGTAAAGAAGAAGAAGAAAGCATGGTTAGACTACTTGGCCTCTAGTAATGATAAGGATATGAGAGAGAAGATGAAAGAAAGATATAGGCTGCAGAAAGTTCACACGAAAGCACTGATTGAGGAAGTGCGTGAAAGGTGTAGAATGAAAGCGGACGAAAGGTTGTCGCACAACTTTAAGGAGAACTCCAAACTCTTCTGGAAAGAGGTTGGAAGGACCCGAAGTGGTGCAACGGCCTTAAGAATGAACAAAGTGCTTTCAAGAAACAATGACGTCCTCTCAGAAAAGTCAGACGTCATGCAGCAATAGAGCGAATTTTATAGAGAAATGTATGCGTGTGATGATCTTAGTGAGGGATCCGGGGGTGACGCCGTGACTGGTACGTCAGACTCGGACCTCGATGACACTGAGGTAATCAGTATGAAAGAGATTGAATGTGCGATTCGAAGTTTGAAATGTGGTAAGGCTGCGGGACTAGACAGAGTTACTGCTGAAATGGTCAAATATGGTGGGCCTCGCGTCTGGGAAAGCTTTCATCTGCTGTGCAATTTATGCTGACGGACGGGGGATGTCCCGGATGATTGGCGATCCGCAGTCATTGTGCCTTTATATAAAGGTAAAGGTTCACATTTTGACTGCGGGTGCTATCGGGCGATCAGCTTGACAAGTTTAGCAAGTAAAGTTTACTCGAAGGTTTTGACACGTAGGATGCAAGAGAAATCGGAAAGATTTCTATGGGAGGCACAATGCGGATTTATACCTGGAAGAGGATGCACGAATCAAATGTTTTGTCTCCGCATGATCATGGAGAAGTTTCTGGCTGCTAACTAGAAGATTTTCTGTGCTTTTGTAGATCTTGAGAAAGCATTTGATAAGGTTGTAAGGAAGAAAATGTGGGAACTGTTGCCGGGGTATGGTGTGGATGGTCGATTGCTAAGGGCTGTGCAGTCACTTTACTGTGACTGTAAAGCCTGTGTACGGGTAGGGCATAACCTGTCACCCATCTTTGGCATCCAAGCGGGCGTAAAACAGGGTTGTGTCATGTCTTCCTGGCTGTTTATACTGTATCTCGACAGCTGTTTACAAAAGCTGAAAGATAGCTGTTTGGGTGTGAAATTGGGTGACATAAAAGTAAATTGTCTGCTGTATGCTGATGATGCAGTGCTTATTGCACCATCAGAGGCAGAACTGCAGGCATTAGTCACATGTATGAAAGAGGAATGTGAAATTAAATGTCTCCGTTTGAATGGCAATAAAACTAAGGTTCTGGTATTTGAAAGGGACGAAGAGAGAACGAAGTGTAAAATATGGGTAAATCAGGAATGTCTAGAACAGGTATTTTTTTTTGTTTTATACACAATATATTTTTTAATTTAGTTACTGTTAAGAGGACATACTTTACTGCTGCGATTTGATACAGAGTAAAGTGTTCCTCTTAATTTATAGTTAACATAGAATTAAATGTATATTTAACTGATACACACATTAATATCTAAAACTAAACTAATAATAATCCTTTGCGTCTCTCTTGCTAAATTTTGTAAAATTTTACTAATAATCTTAAAAGTAAATACAACATATTATTATTAAAACTAAGACTTTTTTTTTATTACAACTAACAAATATCATATACTACTGTCATTATGTGTTTTATTAAATTGATTAAGACTATTTACAAATATTTTGATAAATTTATTAAACGATTCCAAAGTTGCTTCCTTTTCCACCAATTCTAATAATATATAGGGTGACACTCTGAGGTTGTTGCAAATTGTCTCGTGATTAAACCTATGTTTAGAGAAAGCAGGACGTTGTTCTAAGAGATGGGCCAGTGATTGAGACGAATTGCCATCGCATGGGCACTTGTCATCGTCTGTGATTTTAAATCTATATAAATAGGATTTATGAAATCCGTGATTTGTAAGAAACTGAGTCATATGAAAGCTTGTCGTGATTAAGGATCTAAGTTTTTTAATGTCTCCTAAACTAGGTAACATTTCTTTAGTGTATCGACCTTGTTCCGCGCTGTCATACCTTGCTTGCCAGGCGGTTAGGTTGTCTTTTTTGATTCTGTGCTTAACGTAAGAGATGGGTGTAGCAAAGTAATCCGGTTTTTTGTGTAACCTGGCTCCGGCATTAGCCGCTAAGTCAGCTGCCGAAAATAGAAATGGTAAATGAAAAATAAAATAGATGGTAAATAAAATAGAACAGGTAAATGAAATTCTATACTTGGGGAGTGCTTTCAGCCGGGATGGAAGATGTGATTTAGATGTGGACAGGCGTGTCGCTGCCGGGAACAAAGTCAATGGTGCCCTGACTGCGTTAGTCAAAAGGCAAGGCGTAGTGAAGAGTGCACGCCTTGCAATACATAACGGAGTGTTGGTACCGACTTTGTTATATGGCAGCGAAACCTGGGTATGCCAGAAGAAGCATAAAAGTAAGTTGAATGCAGTGGAGATGCGATCTCTTCGTAAAATGTGCGGCGTTACCATGGCCAACCGAAAGCGAAACGAAGAGATTCGCAATAAGGCAGGTTTTAAAGATGACCTTATCACAAAAATTGATAAGGGCGTGCTTCGATGGTTTGGGCACGTTGAGCGAATGAGTGAAGACCGAATGCTGAAGAAAATATATAGCGTGAAAGTAAATATTAAAAGGTGTCGAGGTAGACCGAGACTAACTTTCGAAGACCATGTGAGCAAATTGCTCGAAGAGGGGAGGGTCAAGAGTACTCGGATACCTAGACGTGCATGCAATTAGCGGGGTCCAATGTACTACCAGATTTAAATAAAGGTATTACTTTACTATATTTCATTAAATCAGGAAACACACCAGAATCGATACAAGTACTAAAAATAATAGCAAGATGAGGTGGAATTAAATTTATTATGGACGCAATAACTGTAACGGAAATCCCCCACAAATCTGTGGTCTTCTTTACATCAATAGTTTTGAAGTATTTTACAACATCTTGCGATAATACTTTTTCAAATCAAATTCTTTTAAACAGGTATTAACATTCTGTTTGAGTAATGACTCGGCGACACTTGGAGAAGTATTCAAGGACTCTGTTGTCAAGATAGGAATATCAGTGAAATATTTCTCAAACACTGCTGCGACTTCTTGATTTGATTTGGTCAATTCACTATTAATTTTTAATTGATAGTTTGAGTTACGAGGTTTCTCTTTACCGGTTTCGCTGTTAATTATACTCCTTACGATTACGTTAGATACGATTTTATGCGACAAAACGTTGGAATCTTGATTTTTAGGCGCTAGTAGAACGTAGCTACGCGCTTTGCGCTTAAGGCATGCAATAACAATTTTCAATCAGAACTACACAGGCAGAAGCTAGGGCTCAACAATGAATTAATACTGGCAAAGACATAGTGACTACTTCAAAACGATGTCGTTTCAAAGCTATCAAATAATCCAATGAATATGCTCTCGGGTAAACTGAATGGGGCGCAGACACAAAGACAGGCTTAAATTAATGTAACGTTCATGGTTGGATTGTAATTTTCATATTAATAAATGATATATATGTACTTTTATTTTGTGTAATATTGTGTATATAATATTGTATAATATTGTAAGTAACTAGTGGTAGCAGCGTGAGAGAATCTAACAACCATAAGCCATTCCATTTTAATCCTTAGGGATGACAAAGCATCTCCTTCACCATCACCTTTTAATTCTTAATTGATGTTTGATATAATTGTCTATGGGCCACAGCATCCATTTAACATCACGTGGACTCTGAGGTCGTTTACCATTATAACACAAAAAATTAAATGTGTTACGTTTGTTATTTATCCCGCGCTGACAAACACTCATCACTAGATGGCCTGTTTTCGAGAAAAGGGATCCATTAGATTATAAATAAGAAAAAATGGTAGACCGACTACAATGAATAAAATTCGATATATACAAACATATACATAAAATCAAAGTGTCAGTAATATCGAAATAATTGGTTTCTATTAAGCTCGGAAGGCTATTTGCATGCTTTTAATATATACATAACTATTTTAAAATTTTTGTCTCTCTGTCTGCCGGAATGATGACGTAGTCCTTCACTGCTGGCCGGATGAGGAAGCTCAAGGTCGCTCAGCGAGCTATGGAGAGGTCTATGCTCGGAGTTTCTCTGCGTGATAAACTTAAAAATGAGGATATCCGCAGTAGAACCAGAGTGACCGACATAGCCCAACGGATTAGTAAGCTGCAATGGGCCGGCCATATAGCTCTAAGAACCGACAACCGATGGGGAAAAAAGAATCTCGAGTGGCGGCCTCGAACCGGCCGACAAAGTGTAGGGCGTCCCCCCACTAGATGGAATGACGACCTGGTAAGATATGCAGGAAGTCGATGGATGCAGGTGGCTCACGACCGTGCTTTGTGGTATTCCTTGGGGGAGGCCAATGTTCAGCAGTGGAATTGTGAAGGGCTGTAATGATGATGATGATGTCTGCCGGATGTAGTTTCGGATCTAATGTTTCGGAATGTAGAGAGTAATATCACGAGTGATCGAGGCTCTATTTTATCCGAAAAACATGCAAAACTTTTCTTGTAAAATCGTAAAACTGATAAAATAAATGGTTCTTGATAATAATTTTATAAACAATTTTCGAACAAAACTTCTCTTGTTTGCAATTTTACACAAAATAGATAACACTTTATCGTCTATTTCTTAAGTTTGATGCAAAATCGTTTTTAACATTTTTTACTTCAATATAATTTTACAACAATACTTTAAATGTTTGAGTATTTAATTTTTTTTTTCAAAATATTATCGCATATATCTTAATTTTTTCAGAATGATAACAAAAATTTAAAGCAGTTTTTCGATAATTGAACTACTTACACAAATATTACTACCCAAGGTCTAAAAATTTTTCTTGTTTAATTTCTACGCGGACGAAGCCGCAGCTTAAAGCTTCGCAACCAATCATCGCATGAAAACACAATTATGTATCTCACAAGTAATACTTATTATATTAAATTAGATTGTATAGTGCGATTGCCAAGTCAATGTATGTATTTAAAACATAAAAGATTTTTAATATTAATATGGTCACTATAAGATGTTGGTAGGTTAGCTAATTACGGAATAACTAAAGACAGAAGTCCCTTAAGTAGGGACTGAATAATTTATCCGACTCGGTACTACCTGGATCTCACAATTTTTTACGGTAGAAGAACTGAGTTGCGAGACTTGTTTTTTTTTTTTACAAGTTATGTTTTTGATGGCATCTCATTTTTTTTGTAGCTAGTAATCCGGAGACACTGTAGTGTCTCACGCCAAGTACACGTTCAACATACTGTAAGAACTGTGAGGCTACTGTGTATATATTCTCGAATCATATGTCAACATAACCTCACCAAATTTTTAACTTCATATATTTAATTATTAACGAAACGTCAACACTTTATACAGTAATATATCATTTTGTTTATCAATTGTTTCCTTATAACACTAAAAATTATTTCTATCTATCAATTATTTCATACTTTTCAAGATCTCAAATTTTTGCTTGCTCACTTTTCCGATTCTACAAAATATTTTATTAATTTCGGTGGAATTTAATGATTTCTTATATTTACGCGAACACTACACATTGAATAAAACTATTTTTACGGATTTTATCGCGTTTACATAATACATACATAAACACTCACGCCTGTCACCCAGAGGGGTAGGCAGAGACTACGGACTTCCATTTGGCGCGATCCTGACACACCTCTCTCGCCTCTTTTACATCCATATATCTACGCATACACGCTCGTCGGTTAAGGGTACTCCTAATCTGGCCCATTTTTAATATATCGCCGATTTGGTCGATAAACCTTCGTCTAGGGCGTCCCTTCCCGACCCTGCCGTTCACTTCCGCAACATAAATTTGCTTTGTCACTCTTTCCTCGTTCATTCTTTCTACATGACCAAACCACCGAAGCATTCCTTTTTTAATCCTTGTCACAACGTCATCTTGCAAACCGCACTTTTCTCTTATCACACTATTTCTCATCCTGTCATTCAGATTCAGCCCTAGCATACTCCTTAAGGAACGCATTTCTACAGCATTTATTCTACTCTCATGCTTCTTCTGCCAGACCCAACTTTCACTACCATACATTAAAGTAGGGACTAACACAGCATTATGAATTGCCATACGTGCCTTAGTTGACACATTCTGACTCCTCATAATAGCGTGTAGAGCCCCATTCACTCTATTTCCTGCGTTCACTCGTCGTTCTATATCCTTATCATATCTACCATCCCTGCTAAATAAACATCCCAAATATACAAACTCATCCACTTGCTCAATCAACTCCCCTTCTATTCTTATTTCACATAAAGTTTTACTTTCTTCTCTTTCAAAAACCATCACTTTCGTCTTACTTGCTGTGACGCCTCATAATTATTATTAATAAATAATAATTATATTCATTATACAGACATTTAAAAATGTCATAGAAATTATAATTTAAATAATAAAATGCAAATAATAAGCATAGAGTTCAAAAATATCCATTTGGAATATTGAATATTATATATATTAGTAAACGCATAAAATGTCTCAAAAAATCTCTAAATTTATTAAAAACCTGCTTAAAATGTTCAAAATATATCAAATCATATAAATACAAGGCGATTATATTGCAATAACAAAGATAAATAACATTTGTAATATAATAGAAAAAATGGATTAAAATTTTCTAAGTTGATGAAGGAGTTCGTGTAATAATTGGAAAATTTCTAAGTTAATGAACGTGTTCTTGTAATGTTCCCTTATATTGGGGCGTTGTCGGAGACACATACCCAAGGTTGTACATATATATGGGGTGGTCGGCTGACCGACTGCTAGTACTAAGGTTGCACAATGACTAGTCCTATATTAGGGACTTAACATAGTAAGGTCTGACGAACCAAAGCATTAATATAGAAGGTCTCTATGATGCATAAGCATTATGATAGCAGAGTTATGACTTGAAGTCCCATATGAATAAGACATACAGTAGTATGGTCTATGAAATAAAGCAAATATGTGGAAGGTCTCAAATATGTAAAAGCATTATATTGAAAGAAATGGGACTTGAAAAGGATTATTATAGTGGCGTGTAGGTTGCTTCGCAGCCTCTGAGACCGAGGTAAACTTGGACTCACTAACCGATGTGTCCTAGACATATCATCTTAGTGCCGGTGGTAAGCGGGTTTGTTGTAGCAATACGACTTGCTCGTGGACATCGCACACCCCTACCGGTTGTGGGCGGCGTCTTAGCGCATAGCGTTATGATACGTCGGCTATCTTTCGGATTAGGGTGAGTGTGTTTGGTAGTACTTTTAAGTGCAGCAAGCATACTCAACTTCATGTCTTAGTGCAATAGCGCTATGATACGTGGAGTTTTGTCTACTGACGTCTTAGTACCGTACTACTATGATACGTTAGTGGTATTTTTAGTTAACAACATTATCAAATTTTGTTACCAAAGTCGATAGGGATCATGTGGGTGTGTTGTGAGGGGGCGCCATCCGTATGATAGTTGCATTGATGCTTACTGCTACTTGCAGTATTGTGTCTTGTGATGGATCTGCGGGTGTGCTGCACCTGATTCGATGCATCTTGTGGTTCTGGTCGATGGAGGTATGCGGGTGGTGATGTCTGCTGGGACTGTATGGGGGACCTTGGGATGGTGTAAGCCCGACGATAGTCGTATTGATGCTTGTTGCATTCTGTAGTATTGCGTCTCTACGATGGTTGTTTGGCGGGTCGCTATTCTCAATGGCGCTCTCTGCGTCTTGGTTTGACTCACAACCTAAGTAGCTTTGCCCAAGTCGGGTCCCTTCATTGCGGGGCTGCAGACTGTCTGCCCTCCATGATGTTTTATATAACAACTTAATAATATATCTCTATAAAGTTCCCACCTTTGAGAGATTGAAGGCAACTTGTTGGTGGGTGAGACAAACATGATCGAAAAATGCATATACTCAACGTCAGTGACACAAACCCTTTCTGATGGCGAATTATTAATATTATCTTATAACTGCCTATTGGCTATATCTGCCATTGTATTGGTTGGTGGAGCATATGTGTTGACCTCATGCGGGTGGTAGCTGGAGGGAGAATCTGAGGAGGCTCTCAAGGCTGCGGCCGAAAGCCGCGCAACGTGGGACCCCATTCCCTTGAGGTGAGCGGTAGACTCATGACACGCTCTGCGGCCAATTGGCCGTGCTGACCATGCAATTGGTAGTGATGCCTTACACTTACATCACGTCTGCAGGAACGGCGGTCTGGCAGGTGGTGGCGCTCACGGAAGGCTTTTTATGGTCAGTGTGCCGATTGTTGCCTAACCCGTGTGACGTACATTTCACTGTGGCTGGATTTGATCGTATTCTGTATGGCGTTTACACGCATTGACATGCGCGACTTCGGTCGATGTTTGTGCTTACGCACTATCAAGGGGCCAAGTCCTCTTTTACTGGTTCGCCAGTTATTTTGCTGTGGACTACGGTCCAGTTCCCAACTTTGCGTACCCTTCGGGGGGAGCGCATTAAAATGGTTGGCGCTCACCGTGCGCGGCGTGTGTGGGGCCGTATACCTCCTCCACATTTTTTTTAAAATGTGGGAGAGCGAAGCCCTTGTAACTGGTATTTGATATAAATATTGTGAGCCTTTTCCAAGCGGGAAGGGATTAATTAATAAGGAATTGACTGTTGTGAACCAGATACAAGTGGAATAGGGACAATTTATTGTTCTTAACCTTTTTGAGCTCTGTCTTCGTGAACGGGGTTCGTTAGGTTATAAGACTCTACCAACAGCTTTCGATTGCTCTCGTGAATATTCATTCTTCCAAGATACACCTAAAAGAACTAAGTTACTATACAAACACAACGTAAAAAAGGGTCCTAACTAAGACGATCACGCCATAAATTTATTAAACGGCCTATATTTAAACCTTTAGAAAGATCAAGTTATACTGGTCACGTAAATTAGATATATTTATATATCTTACAGATATAGATTCTAAAGAAATACAAGTATAAGTGGAGATATATAGTAGAAAAGAAAAAAGATGGGGGGGGGGGGGGTTCATTACAATTTGGTGCCGTGACCAGGATAGAGGTTAAATTTTAAATAGGAGGCCGGTAATATAAAATTATGAGGTAGGCTATATGCCTACAATTTGTTGTCCGTGAAATGGAGAGGTGTCTTGGAGAGTGGTGCTTGCTGGGGGTGGTTGAGAGTCTGGGGGTGGGGCTTAAATATTAAAATGGAGTAATAATATAGGAGGTGTGTGCATAACGGAGCGAAATAATAAAAAGTGAAATAAGTGGAAAGACTCAATTAGACTAAGTGAAGGACACAACAGGTGTAAAAAAAAAAAAAAAAAAAAAAAAAAAAAAAAAAAAAAAAAAACACTGCAATACTATATATTATAAAGTGAAATAAGTGGAAAGACTCAATTAAACTAAGTGAAGGACACAACAGGTGTAAAAAAAAAAAAAAAAAAAAAAAACAAGTGGAAATAAAAATTAAAATGGCTAAAAATAAGAAAAAATCAACCTCAGTTAAGGCTAAGCCTAAAGATGAGATGAAAATGCTTCAGAAATTAATTAAGAATGCAGTGAAAACCTTTGAGGTTAAAATAAAGGATCTTGAGGAAAAATTTATTAACCAAACGAAAGATTACCAAATTAAAATAAATCAAGGAGAGGTGTCCGGGGCGAGCACCTCTCATGTAAATGATCCTAGACAAAATATTGTATATAATGTACATAATGTAACAATAGAAAAGCCGAAATTCGGAAATGGAAATACTCATCCAGTATCATTTTTGGAAGATCTCACCAATTATTTAAAGAAAGTTCCATCTAATGGTCTCGAAATTTCGATTGCACAAGAGTGCTTAGTAGGTGAAGCCAAGTATTGGGCTCGCATTAATAATGTGCGTTGGACAACTTTTGATGATTTTAAAGCTGACTTCCTAAGAGTGTTTTGGGGTGAAGAAGAACAAAATAAAGTAAAGAGATTCCTTGTGCAAAATAAATGGAATAGAAGTACACACCCCACCATGGTTAGTTATTTTCTTTATGTGGTTGAGAAGGCACAAACATTATCACATCCGATATCTGAAAAACAATTAGTAACTGATGTCATCAGACATTATCCTAAAACTGTGCAGCAATTATGGAGAATAGCTAAAATTGAGACAATAATAGACACGACAGATTTCTTAAGAAACTTAGATGACATCTACAAACAAGATGAAGGTCGTGAACCTTACTATAATGAGAAAAGGAGGAAGTTTAATAATAATACGGAGCAAAAACATAAAGAAATACAACAATCATACAAAAAATGGCGTAAACCCGAAGAGGGAAAAAAGAAGGTTAATGAAGTACATTTCACTAATGACCAACCTGATGTTACGGCCCCTGAGCCAAATTTAGAGCTGTAGAGGTCGAACTAGTTCCCGATTCGACCCCTTACACTGTAAAAGGGAACAAAGCATTAAATATGTTATTAAAACTGGGTTGGCGACCTGGTCAAACATTGGGTAAAAACAATAGAGGGTCGCGAAAACCTATTACTTTAAAAGCAAATTTTAACAGAGAAGGCCTTGGTTATAACGACAATGTAAATAGCATATTAAACACCTTAAAAGCCAGGTCGGACTTGCCCATAACGGAGTTATTCGTGCAAACCGTCTTCGAGGAAGACGAAGATAAATATCAAAGGGAATTTATAGGGAATATGAGATCTGAAATTAAAGTTTCAATATTTGACAAAGAAATAGACGCGCTCCTCGACACTGGGAGCGATGTTACATGCATTTCAGAAAGTTTATATTTACAAATTAAAGATAATAATCGTAAAATATCAATAATGCCAGTTAAAGCAATGCAAATAAAAGGTGCTGTTGGGCAGCGCAGCACAAAAATACAACAGATGATCATATTGCCTATAAAGATAGATGAAGTAGTCTTTGAAACACAAACTTTAATTGTAGGTAATTTAATAAGACCTTTAATATTAGGCTTTGACTGGCTCAAGAGAAATAAAATATTGATTGATTTGAGAAATACTACTGTTGGAATAGAATTTAAAGTGAAAAACAAAGACTACTTTATACCTTTCAAATATAATAATAAATCTGTATTACATAATAACTGCATCAAACAATGTACCGATGATCCCTTAATAAATATAAAAATAGGATCTACATTGGAGGTCTCTGAAAGGGCAAAACTTAGTAAGGTTTTGGAAAAGCATAAGAATATGTTTTCGAGCAAATTGGGAAGAGCCAATTGCTATGAGCATAAAATTGAAATGATCGATGATGAACCTATAGTTACTAGGTCCTATCCCATTCCATATGCATATAGAGCGAAAATGGAAGAAAAGTTAAATGAAATGGAACAAGCTGGTATCATCACAAGGACATCAACGCCTTACAGTAGTCCATTGACATTCACTTTTAAAAAAAAGACGGCTCAATTAGAGTTCTGCTTGATGCCAGAAGCATAAATAAGAAAATGGTTGCAGAAACAGAGAAACCACCTATACAATTAGATGTTTTGAATTCATTTCACGGAGCGAATTATATCACTACCATTGACTTAAATAATGCATATTTTCAAATTCCGATAAATAAAGATGGTAGAAAATATACTGGATTCACATTCAATGGAAAGTCATATGTATATAATGTTTTACCGCAAGGATTAAAAACATCAGTAGGAAGCTTTAGCAGAGCCATGAATTTAATATTAGGACCAGAAGTCCAAGAATTTTGTGTGAACTATTTAGATGATCTAGCCATTATTACAACAGGAACGTTAGATAAACATTTGGAGCACATTGATATTGTTTTAAGTAAATTGAACAAAGCTGGCTTAACGTGTAACTTGCAGAAATGTGAATTTATTTGTAAAGAAATTAAAATGCTGGGTTTTATAATTTCAACAGAAGGCATAAAGACAGATCCCGATAAGATTCGAGCGATCCAAGAGTTTCCAGCACCTAAAAAGATTAAACAATTAAGGGCCTTTTTAGGTCTATGCAATTTTTATAGAAGGTTTATACCAAATTACAGCGAGAGCATAATACCGCTCTGTGAATTACTTAAAAAGGGACGAAAGTTCCAATGGAGCGGTAAAGAACAGAAGGCATTTGATTTCATAAAACAACAATTTATTAATACAATACAATTGCATCATCCAGACTTTAATAAGCCGTATTATTTACAAACAGATTGTTCCGGTGTGGGTATGGCCGGAGTACTATATCAGATAGATGATAATAATGAAATGAGAATTTTAGGCTATCATAGTAAAGCCTTAAAAGGCCCCGAATTAAATTGGTCTGTTACTGAACAAGAGTTTTATGCTGTAATAAGCTGCCTAAAGAAATTTGAAACATATTTGAGGGGCAGTAAAGTAATAATACTAACTGATCATAAAGCATTATTGTTTCTTAATAATATGAAGTTATTCAATGGTAGAGTAACCCGATGGATTTTGTATATAGAACAATTTAATTATGAAGTACAGCATATATCGGGTAGACGTAATATTGTTGCAGATGTGCTATCACGTTATCCTCCTGATGGCGATTTAATACAAGAGGATAAAAATAATAGTTTAGAAATTGCTTACACAGAGAGCGAACCGAATATTGAGTTGATAGAAAAATTAAAATCCTTATCAGTATATCAATTACAAGATTCAGAGTCGTTGGCTATTATTGAAAAGTTAAAGACATTAAATACTTCCATAATAAAACAAAACAATAAATTTAAAAGGTTTAGTTTGAAAAATGATGTATTATATTACAAAACGAATTTACAAGAAGTAATATATTTACCTAAAGCATTGAGACAAGATATTATAAATCAAGTGCATGTCGAAATGGGTCATCAAGGACCCTATAAGGTAATTAAATATGTGAGAGACAGATTTTTTTGGAAAGGTTTAACAAAAGATATTAAAAACCAATTAAGGGCTTGTCATTTATGTCAGTTATCTAAGAAAAGCAATATAACATATGTGGGTCCCTGCAAATCTATAATAACAGAAAACATTGGCGATATAGTCATGGCAGACTTATATGGACCACTTGTATCAGGTACCTTTGGGTACACTTTCATATTTGTCATTCAAGATTCATTCAGTAAATTTATCAAATTATATCCTTTAAAACAGTCAACAGCAAAGTCTGTTGTAACAAAAGTAAAGCATTTTGTTGAGATTATAAAGCCCAAGGCAATAATGACAGATAATGGAAAACAGTTCGTAAGTAATCACTGGAAACAATCAATGAGTGAATTAAATATAAAGCCAATATATACCACAGTTAGAAATCCTAGACCAAATACAACGGAGCGAGTAAATAAAGAGTTGAGCAGATTATTTAGGACGCTTTGTCATACTAACCACAAAGATTGGGCGTTAATATTGCCGAAATTAGAAGAATTGTATAATAATTCTTATCACAATAGTACAGGCTTCACGCCTTGTGAGATTCTTTATGGTGAGTCTAATGAGATGTCTTTTGACAAAGTAATTTCTAAAAGTAAAGACAAACATAATGTCGAACAAATTAGACAACAAGTGCGTAAAAATTTAAAAGAGGCAAGTCGAATAAGAAACACAAAATTTGATAAGCGAAATAGATTAATAAAATATAATATTGGTGACTTAGTAAAAATTTCAAGATCTAGTAGATCAGACGCTGATAATAAAGTTATGAGTAAGTTCAATTTGGCATATGAAGGACCTTATGTAATAGCAGCCGTACCATTTGACAATGTATATACCTTAGCAAATCCAGAGACAAACGAAATTAGAGGAATTTTCAATGCTATTCACTTATTAAAATATTTTAAATAATAATTTCTTTTTGTATAAATTAGAGTAATTAAATAAATATTGTAACATAAAAGGGTTTTGTGGGTGGCCCATGGAAATAATTGTTTAAGTTAAAGGTCTAAAATTATTAAAGTTATGAGCAAGAGATTTGTTATATGATAGTAGAACGTTATTAATATATAATGAAGAGTTGTAAATATAGATCGTAAGATAATTTTGTAATCATTTTTATTAAATAAATATGGGAGTTGGGTCAGGGCGAATGGCTCAAACACATTTATCCTATGTGGTATCGAACTGACCTCAACAAATATCAAACTGGATTGTATGCACATAAAGTGTGACACTATCGAAATAATGTTTCAAAGATTTAAAGATAAATTAATAAAATAAGAAATCGACAATTGACTGCAAACTTTATTAACAACACGATATACAATAACTTGAATTATGGTGTTATCACATTGTGATAATTGTGGTTGAAGGGGTGTTGGTGGCGGCCATTCCCTGGGGCAGGGGGATTTGATAACATATGCCGTATTGTAACAGATTAAAAGAGGAAAGAACAGATATATAAACAATTATTTGAGTGTAGTGTATATGCTCTCAAAATACTAAAATTTTATATTAACGACTCCACTATGTGGATCATTAACATAAAATTTGGGGGTGGATTGTGACGCCTCATAATTATTATTAATAAATAATAATTATATTCATTATACAGACATTTAAAAATGTCATAGAAATTATAATTTAAATAATAAAATGCAAATAATAAGCATAGAGTTCAAAAATATCCATTTGGAATATTGAATATTATATATATTAGTAAACGCATAAAATGTCTCAAAAAATCTCTAAATTTATTAAAAACCTGCTTAAAATGTTCAAAATATATCAAATCATATAAATACAAGGCGATTATATTGCAATAACAAAGATAAATAACATTTGTAATATAATAGAAAAAATGGATTAAAATTTTCTAAGTTGATGAAGGAGTTCGTGTAATAATTGGAAAATTTCTAAGTTAATGAACGTGTTCTTGTAATGTTCCCTTATATTGGGGCGTTGTCGGAGACACATACCCAAGGTTGTACATATATATGGGGTGGTCGGCTGACCGACTGCTAGTACTAAGGTTGCACAATGACTAGTCCTATATTAGGGACTTAACATAGTAAGGTCTGACGAACCAAAGCATTAATATAGAAGGTCTCTATGATGCATAAGCATTATGATAGCAGAGTTATGACTTGAAGTCCCATATGAATAAGACATACAGTAGTATGGTCTATGAAATAAAGCAAATATGTGGAAGGTCTCAAATATGTAAAAGCATTATATTGAAAGAAATGGGACTTGAAAAGGATTATTATAGTGGCGTGTAGGTTGCTTCGCAGCCTCTGAGACCGAGGTAAACTTGGACTCACTAACCGATGTGTCCTAGACATATCATCTTAGTGCCGGTGGTAAGCGGGTTTGTTGTAGCAATACGACTTGCTCGTGGACATCGCACACCCCTACCGGTTGTGGGCGGCGTCTTAGCGCATAGCGTTATGATACGTCGGCTATCTTTCGGATTAGGGTGAGTGTGTTTGGTAGTACTTTTAAGTGCAGCAAGCATACTCAACTTCATGTCTTAGTGCAATAGCGCTATGATACGTGGAGTTTTGTCTACTGACGTCTTAGTACCGTACTACTATGATACGTTAGTGGTATTTTTAGTTAACAACATTATCAAATTTTGTTACCAAAGTCGATAGGGATCATGTGGGTGTGTTGTGAGGGGGCGCCATCCGTATGATAGTTGCATTGATGCTTACTGCTACTTGCAGTATTGTGTCTTGTGATGGATCTGCGGGTGTGCTGCACCTGATTCGATGCATCTTGTGGTTCTGGTCGATGGAGGTATGCGGGTGGTGATGTCTGCTGGGACTGTATGGGGGACCTTGGGATGGTGTAAGCCCGACGATAGTCGTATTGATGCTTGTTGCATTCTGTAGCATTGCGTCTCTACGATGGTTGTTTGGCGGGTCGCTATTCTCAATGGCGCTCTCTGCGTCTTGGTTTGACTCACAACCTAAGTAGCTTTGCCCAAGTCGGGTCCCTTCATTGCGGGGCTGCAGACTGTCTGCCCTCCATGATGTTTTATATAACAACTTAATAATATATCTCTATAAAGTTCCCACCTTTGAGAGATTGAAGGCAACTTGTTGGTGGGTGAGACAAACATGATCGAAAAATGCATATACTCAACGTCAGTGACACAAACCCTTTCTGATGGCGAATTATTAATATTATCTTATAACTGCCTATTGGCTATATCTGCCATTGTATTGGTTGGTGGAGCATATGTGTTGACCTCATGCGGGTGGTAGCTGGAGGGAGAATCTGAGGAGGCTCTCAAGGCTGCGGCCGAAAGCCGCGCAACGTGGGACCCCATTCCCTTGAGGTGAGCGGTAGACTCATGACACGCTCTGCGGCCAATTGGCCGTGCTGACCATGCAATTGGTAGTGATGCCTTACACTTACATCACGTCTGCAGGAACGGCGGTCTGGCAGGTGGTGGCGCTCACGGAAGGCTTTTTATGGTCAGTGTGCCGATTGTTGCCTAACCCGTGTGACGTACATTTCACTGTGGCTGGATTTGATCGTATTCTGTATGGCGTTTACACGCATTGACATGCGCGACTTCGGTCGATGTTTGTGCTTACGCACTATCAAGGGGCCAAGTCCTCTTTTACTGGTTCGCCAGTTATTTTGCTGTGGACTACGGTCCAGTTCCCAACTTTGCGTACCCTTCGGGGGGAGCGCATTAAAATGGTTGGCGCTCACCGTGCGCGGCGTGTGTGGGGCCGTGTACCTCCTCCACATTTTTTTTAAAATGTGGGAGAGCGAAGCCCTTGTAACTGGTATTTGATATAAATATTGTGAGCCTTTTCCAAGCGGGAAGGGATTAATTAATAAGGAATTGACTGTTGTGAACCAGATACAAGTGGAATAGGGACAATTTATTGTTCTTAACCTTTTTGAGCTCTGTCTTCGTGAACGGGGTTCGTTAGGTTATAAGACTCTACCAACAGCTTTCGATTGCTCTCGTGAATATTCATTCTTCCAAGATACACCTAAAAGAACTAAGTTACTATACAAACACAACGTAAAAAAGGGTCCTAACTAAGACGATCACGCCATAAATTTATTAAACGGCCTATATTTAAACCTTTAGAAAGATCAAGTTATACTGGTCACGTAAATTAGATATATTTATATATCTTACAGATATAGATTCTAAAGAAATACAAGTATAAGTGGAGATATATAGTAGAAAAGAAAAAAGATGGGGGGGGGGTTCATTACATTGCGTTCACTTTCATACCCCTTTCTTTCAATGACCAATTTATTAAAGTAACCATCATTTGCAACTCGGCCGCCGACGATGCAAATATGACTTTATCATCGGCGTACAAAAGGCATTTGACGGTTGACTTACCCATTCTCAACCCACATTCTTCAACTTTCAAAGTTTGCAAACAACTGTCCATAAATAAGTTAAACAGCCACGGGGAAGCCACACATCCCTGTCTGACACCCTTATGAATGCCAAACCAGTCAGAGTAGACCCCGTTGATCCTGACACAAGCACTAGAGTCCCTATAAAGAGATCTTAATGCCTGTATCAAGCCAGCGCTCAACCCAAATGAGTTCAGTGTTCGCCATAACACATTCCTGTCCACTCTGTCATAAGCCTTTTCCAAGTCCATGAACGCACAAAAAACTTTCTGGTTTTTAGCCAAAAACTTCTCCGCTATCATGCGCATGGAAAAGACTTGATCCGTACACCCCATCCCCTTTCTAAATCCAGCTTGCACATCCCAAATTTTTCCATCAGTTTCTTCCATAACTCTTTCAATTAACACCTTAGCATACAATTTACCCACAATGCTAAGCAAGCTGATACCACGGTAGTTTTTACAGTCCTGCTGCGACCCCTTTCCCTTATATATTGGGACTATAACGGCTTTGCACCAGTCTTCCGGTACCCGTTTCAGTTCCCAACATAAATTAAACAAGGTGTGCAGCAGGCCTGCAACCACACCCTCACCAGCCCTTAGCATTTCGAGTGATACTCTATCATATCCGGCTGCCTTACCTGCTTTCATGCTTTTCATTGCTTTCATTATTTCATCTACACTTATCTCCCTACCTCTCTCCACTTCTTCCGGAATTTCTATTTCACTTATTCCAGACGACTCTTCACTCTTAAACACGCTTTCAAAGTATTCCTTCCATCTCTTTAAATTCGGAACTTCATCATTCAGCATGCAGCCATTCTCGTCTCGTATAGCATTTATTCTAGGCTGTTTTGAATTTCCCCTGGCAGTTCTTACGAGCTTCCAGAACATTTTAATATTTGCCTGGAAGTTATCAGATATCCTTCTATCATTCTTATCTATCCTTTCTTGCTTTTTCCTTTCAACAACTTCTTTTACTCTCTTATTTATACGTGTAAAGTCTGCCTTTTTTCTTTCAATCTCATCATTCATACCGCCAGAATTACCAGCTTTAGTTGCTAGTAAATCTAGCCATGCTCTCTTCTTTGCTTCAACTTCCATCCGTACCTCATCATCCCACCACAACGTATTACTTTTCCTTTCATTCGTTCTCTTACTTACACCGCATACTTCGGTGGCTGCATCCACCAAAACTTTCTTAATATTATTCCATACATTCTTCAATTCTAAATCATTCATACATAATTCATTCAACCCACTTATATTTTCCCTCAGTCTGCATTTATACTTCTCTTTCACACCTTCATCTTGTAACCTCTCTATTCTTATACGCTGTAACGCAGTGGTAGACACCGATGTCCGATGCCGCCAACGTCTGAATAGACCATTAATTCGGCATAAGACCAAGTAATGATCCGTCCCTACGTTGGACCCCCGGTAAACCCTTGTATCTACCACTGCGCTCCTCATTCTTTCATCCACAATTATAAAATCTATCATGCTTCTATCATCCCCTCTTTTCCATGTATACATGTGAATCCTTTTATGGCGAAAGAAAGTGTTCGCCACAAAAAGATTCTTTTCCACACATACGGTGAGGAGGTCTTCACCATTCTCATTTATTCTTTCATCGCCAAACGTTCCTAATATCCCTTCATAACCAGACCTCTTCACGCCAACCCTTCCATTAAAATCTCCTAACATAATAATATTTTCATTTTCCTTACATTTCATCAACACCAGCCTTACCATGTCCCAAAACTGCTCTCGGATATAAGTGGGCTTAGACATATCTGGGGCGTACACCCCTAAAACAAACAACTTCTTTAAGCCCACTTTCATTCGTATCCACAGCAGCCTTGGGCTAACACATTCATACTCTTTCACACATTGACCCATTCTTTCTGAAAGGATGACACCGACTCCCTGGCATGCCCGCTCGGTCTCGTCTACTCCAGACCAGTAAGCGGTATACATGCCATGTGCAGTGACATCTCTTCCCTTTCGTTTCGTCCCGTTTACACATAACACATCTATTCCTCTATCATTCATCATTTCGCATACTTCATCCATCTTATCATTCATTGCTCCACATACATTCAGCGTGGCCAGACGGGCCTCCGCAATCCACTTTTCGCCCCCCCGGGAGACAGGACGTGACGGGTGGCGAACCTCGTCGCCGGTTTTTCTCCCGGAGATTCTTCGCACCCCTGCCCCATTAAAGGGGCGCCGGGAACTCGGGGCCATTTCTTTTTCTTCTTGGCTCATGGTGCGAACTAAGGGGTGGTAGATTTTACGCCGCTACCATACGGCGAGGAGCCGAGTCTGTCGTTTTGGCTTTGTCGCTCGTTTAGCACCACCCGGGGGACACGTGTAGGGTGGGCCTAGGATTAGGTGGTCGAAGCCTACGGACGCGAGCGACTCATCCCCTTTATCGCGTTTAATTTACTTATTTTATATTCCCGACGTTTCGGTTGCTTTCCAGCAACCGTGGTCACGGGGGACTGAGGTGATTGACGTCCCGATGTCAAAGTTAACCCGGAGTACCTTCAGCTTTTTAATTATTAATTTTGGTCCGATCTACGCAGAATGAACTAACTGTGTCTTGAAGTCTTACAGTGGTATGCTTGGGTTTAGTTTTAATTTTATGAATTACAGGATCCCAAGCAGGTGGTAGTACCCAGCCTCCCTCTCTATTGAAATTAGGATGTTTTTTAATTTCAATAGCCTCACGTATCATCCTTGGCAGGAATCGATGTTCTTTCGCGAGGACTTGTGGTTTATCAAATCTAATGTAATGACGGGGGCCGTCTAGGATATGATCACAAACTGCAGACTTCCCGGAACGTTGGTGCTTCACGTCAGCTATGTGTTCTTTTACGCGGGTTTTTATTGATCGTTTTGTTTGCCCTATATATGAGAGACCACACTCACAATCAAGCTTGTATACTCCTGCATCTTGTAGAGGAATATTGCACTTGACGGATGGTAAGAACTGACTAATCTTCTTCGGCGGCTTGAAGAATGTTCTAATAGAAGCTCGCTTCAAGATGTAGCCAATCTTGTCTGTGACACCTCTGACATATGGTAGTACAGCAGGCACACGCTCGACTGTGGCCGGCTTCACTCGGTCACTGTGACGTAGGCGCGGAACCCGAAGCTTGTTGTCGTGCAGAACCTGCTTGACGTGCTGAAGCTCGGCGGCCAGGTGTTTGCTGTCACAGATCCCTCGTGCTCTCTGCAACAAAGATTTGCCCACGGTAGCTAACTGTGAAGGGTGATGGTGGGATTCACCGTTTAAGTATCGGTTTGTATGGGTCTTTTTTCTATACACAGTGTGACCTACGGTGTTATTAGGATTTCGAATGACTAACACATCTAGGAAAGCTAAAGAATTATTTGCCTCTAACTCCATAGTAAATTGAATTTTAGAGTTTATGGAATTAAGATGTTCTAAAAATGCAGTTACTTTGTCTGATGGTAAAATTGTGAAAGTATCGTCTACGTACCGCTTGTAGAAACTTGGAGTTACTGGTGCAGTAAGCAGCGCTTTCTCCTCAAAGTCCTCCATGAAAATATCGGCGACAATGGGAGATACCGGTGAGCCCATCGCAACACCATCTACTTGCTTGTAAAACTGTTCCTTCCACAATAGGTAGCCAGATGTAAGGCAATGTCTGAGTAATACTGCATATTCTGCTGGCATGTTGTTTTCCTCTAGTTTCCTAGTTATAATTGAGATGCAGTCTTCAACAGGTAGGCATGTAAATAGAGACTGAACATCAAAACTGACCATAGTTTCATTGTCAGTAAGACATAGGTCTTTTATCTCACTGACAAAATGGTATGAATCCTTAGTGTGTGCTCTTGTATGTCCTCTGAGTGGTGATAGTACTTTTGCTAAGTGTTGAGCCAATCTGTAAGTTGGCGAATCGATCTGACTCACTATTGGACGTAATGGAGCGTTCGGTTTGTGTATTTTTGGTAACCCATACAACTTCGGCGGTTTGGCACACGTAGGTATTATCGAATTTACGTCTAGATTCAGTTTCTCGGAGTATTTCTTTATTAGATCGCTAGTTGTTTTAAGCGTATTAGTTGTAGCGATCTAATAAAGAAATACTCCGAGAAACTGAATCTAGACGTAAATTCGATAATACATACGTGTGCCAGGATGATACGTGAGGCTATTGAAATTAAAAAACATCCTAATTTCAATAGAGAGGGAGGCTGGGTACTACCACCTGCTTGGGATCCTGTAATTCATAAAATTAAAACTAAACCCAAGCATACCACTGTAAGACTTCAAGACACAGTTAGTTCATTCTGCGTAGATCGGACCAAAATTAATAATTAAAAAGCTGAAGGTACTCCGGGTTAACTTTGACATCGGGACGTCAATCACCTCAGTCCCCCGTGACCACGGTTGCTGGAAAGCAACCGAAACGTCGGGAATATAAAATAAGTAAATTAAACGCGATAAAATCCGTAAAAATAGTTTTATTCGGTGGAATTTTTTATTTTTTTTAAAGATTGTTGACTTGAATGCTTGTCTTTTAAGCCATGTTTCATTTATTTATTTTCAAGATTTTTGGCTTGGATGCTTGTCACTTAAGCCATGTTTTCATTTATCTCAGCATTAAATAATTATAATCCTTTATAATACTACACTGCTTTACAATATGTTGAGCGTCACATTGCGCAGCCCTTTAGCAATTTCGACGGCAACTTAAGCCAGCAGATAGTTGGCAATATTATCTCAAGGCGTCTAAGCAGATAGACACCGTATCTTGAAAATATTGGTATGGCGGTAGGGATGCAACATCGCTCATAAAAAAGCGATATTAGAACCTCGATATTTTCGAAAGTGAAACATCGATTTTAAAAAAGGGTTATTATATTATAAATGAATACATGGTTGATAATAAACCTTGGGAATGAGATGGTCGCTTCCAAGCAGTTTCTAAAATAAATTTTGTAAATATTTTGTAATCATTTTGTATTGTAAAATTTATTAAAAAAAGCCCCCCTGGGTTTCTTGCTGGTTCTTCCCAGGACAGAGGTTTTTTTTCGAACCAGTGGTAAAGTAAAAAATGACTTTCAATAAGAATTACGCATGTAATGTATACGATTTTTCCGGACCGATACGATTTAGGGACCTTCAAGAAAAGAGCTTACACCTTTCTAAAAGGCCGGCAACGCACCTGTGATTCCCCTGGTAAAGCGGTTGTTCATGGGCGGCGGTAGTCACTTACCATCAGGTGAGCTGCATGCTCGTTTGCCCCCTCTTCCCTAAAAAAATATTCCTTCAAATAAATTTAATTAGTGCAAAAACACGAAACAGATTTAGATATAAACAAACGTGTAGCCTCTATTTTGCGTATTAAACAAGGCATTGATTAGCATGGCGATTGCATTGCATTCAAACCAACGAAAAATATATAAATATATAAAATTAATAAAAATGTAGCATTTAAATGTGTATTTTTACTTTTCTTAGTTTAATACAATTATACAATGTTAAATAAAGATGGCAGTATTTAGGTATTTTTCACTATAAACGTTTGCAGGATTTTAACCAAACTAAGGCAGGATCTGTATTTTAAAGATGGTCACACTGTGAGCAAGCCCACCCATTATTATTCTTGAATAAACACTATTAGAGTATTAGATACGGTTAATTATCCTCTTCGTATTTATTCATTAATTACTATAATACTTAAATGAAATTATTAATACGACGAGAAATTGGAATATAAAAATAGAAAAGACAGTTTGTTTCAAAAGGTAAGTTGAATTATCAATCCGAACAAAAACAGTTTCACTGTAAAGCATCGCGCCAAGTACACTTTCAACTATAGTTACAAAAATAATAATTACATTTTTACAAAAAATTATAAAATAAAAAGAAACCAAGTACATACCCGTTTTAGATTCGAAAAAAAATTTTGCTGAAAAAAGTAATAATAAAAAAATGATGTACTTGGTGTGCATTATAGGTACTTTATAGTACGAGCATCACTCAAAAAAGTAATAAAAAAACGACTTCCAATGTCAAGTTGGGTGATCGATACTCTTAATCATATCACATCTCATCATATCTATCTTAATCACACCAAAACATTTATTATGACAATCTTATTTTAAATTTCTAAACGTATTATAGATATCCCTTTCAAATAAAGCTCGATTACCATCTTGCACTCATTTAATTATTTTCACATATACAGGGTATTTTTGGAACGCTCCCGAAAACTAAGACAGGCGACAGCACCAAGTATACCTTTGATCATATTTGAATTTTAAAAGATATATGGTGAGCCTTTCCTTTTCCGATGTTTACAGCGAAACAGAACCTAACGCTGCGTTTAATAAATTTCATGATTGGCTATGCCTTCTTTATAAACTCTGCTTCCCTTATAAAAAAGTTAAACTGTCTACAAAATCCCATTTAAATTGGATATCTAAGGGAATTAGGAATAGCTGCGCGAAAAATAGAGTCCTAAGAAAAATTTACTATCGAAGAAAAACTCCTCAAAACAAACACAAATATAAAACCTACTCAAAACTACTTAAAAAATGCATACTATGTTCTAAAAAAACAACTAATAAAAAATATGTGTTAAACAGCAAAAATACCTGCAAAGCTACTTGGAAGGTCATACAGGATGAAATAGATACCAAGCCGCAATATAATAATCACATTGATTTTATTGAATACGACAACGAAGTTATTACTTTTCCTACACAAATCGCAAATACTTTTAATAATTTCTTCATTGAATTGACAAACAAAGATATCCAAGATAATATATCAAATAATAAATCCAATCAAATCCTAAATAATTCTATTTATCTAAGCCCTACTGACGAATATGATATAAATAAAGTAATTATGACCTTGAATAATAGTAAATCAGAAGGGTTTGACGGCATTTGTACCAAAGTAATTAAGGCCTGCAATAAAGAAATAGGCAGGGTCTTGGCATTTTTAATAAACTTATCAATGGTCTCTGGTATCTTCCCCGATAAACTTAAATTCTCTTTGATTAAGCCATTGTTCAAAAAGGACAAAAAATCAATTTTGGACAATTACCGTCCTATTGCGCTCGTACCGATTTTGTCAAAAGTATATGAAAAAATTATGCATACTAAACTCACATCTTTCTTTGACAAGTATCATGTCCTGAATCACAGTCAGTATGGGTTCCAGAGGGGTAAATCTACTGCACATGCTGTTTTCGATATGGTAAAGGAGACTCTAACATGTCTAAATGATAATAATTATACAACTGCTCTTTTCTTTGACATGTCGAAGGCCTTCGATTTTGTATCACATAGTTTATTATTAGAAAAATTGGAAAAATGTGGCATTAGAGGCACTGCTTTAAATTGGATTAAAACCTACTTGCAAAATAGACGACAATCTGTTGAAATAAGCAGACCAGACTGCAATCATGTGGTCCTAAATTACATATCAGATTTTAAAGAAAACAAATATGGAGTTCCACAGGGCAGCGTTTTGGGACCACTGTTGTTCTTGGTCTATATAAATAATCTTCCGGATGTAACTAAACACAAATGCATTTTATTCGCTGATGACATATCTGTAATAGTTAAAACAGATCGTAAACAATCTCTAAAAGACCATATTAATGACATTAATAGCACAGTAAAAACAATAATAGAATGGCTTAAAAATAATAATCTAATTATAAATCTTGACAAAACTTATTTTATAAATTTCAATGACATATTATATCAGACAATAAACATTAACTTTGAAGGACAAAACCTAAAAAGTACAAATATGACAAAATTCCTAGGTATATGGGTAGATCAAAAACTTAATTGGAAAAGTCAAGTTGAAAATGTTTGTAAAAAAATAAATAGATTTTCGTACGCACTTTACAAACTACGCAAAGTAGCCACAAAAAATACGGCACTTACTGCGTACTTTGCCTATGTGGAATCCGTTTTGCGATACGGACTCATTATATGGGGTAATAGCACAGATGTAAAAAAGGCATTCATTGCCCAAAAAAAATGTATTAGAGCAATATGTGGCACTGCACCCGATGAGCCTTGCAGGCCGTTATTTATATCTCTGAAAATACTACCCCTCCCATGCCTGTACATCTTTGAAATTGCAAAGTTTGTAAAACAAAACATGTATTATTTCAGACAAGCGAAAGAGATTTACACACGAAATACCAGAAATGGCAATAGACTTGTTGCTGAAATTATACCCAAGAGTGCTCGATTTAAAAATAACTGCTACTGGATGTGTATTCTGATATTTAATAAAATACCCCAAAATATAAAAGACTTACCCCTTAGTAGATTTAAAGGCGCTTTTTACAGGTGGCTAAATGAGCATTGTTTTTATAATGTGAATGACTATCTAAATTTGACATGATGTGACACAACAGTAGTTATATATTTTTAATTAAATTTTAATCTTAATTATATTTAAATTTTGTATGTATTGGTATTGCTCATTTGTAAACATTGACATGACGATAAATATTTTAATTGAATTTTATATTGTAAATTTAATTTAATTTAATATGATAAATTTAACTATAAAAAATATATTTGCATGCTATTATAGATGGCTGAAAAAGCTGATCTACACTATATAATAACCACCTAAATGTACCCCTTTTTCAAAGCAAATAAATCTTCATTTCATTTCATTTCATGGGTTACAAATAAAGTCGATCCTGATGAAAAAAAAAATCATCTTTTAACAACGTTTTATTAGCTTTATTCATGCACCATCATGTTAGTACAGCTAAATGAAACGATAATTTCATAAAAAATATCATGAAAATACTGAAACATAAAACCAGCAGTGGAAACTGAATTGATATCACCTGACTAATGGAGGTTAATGTACGCGCGAACGGTGAAAAACAAACGCTGGCCTTGAACTTGGGCACTGAGCGATTTATCACATATTGGTTCGAAAGGCGCGCGACGGGGGAACAATCCGCCAGTATTACTGTGCCTGCATGCTATTGGTTCCCGCGCTTTGTTCGCTCCGAAAATACAGTCGCATACACAGCTTACTTTGCGACTCGCGACGATGTTTTAAAAAGGAAGGAAAGAAAAATTATTTATATCTATTGTTTTATGACTAAACTAGTGATCGAAAAGGTAAATATGATAGGAGAAGGTGAATGGGGAAAATTGTGCAGTAAAATTAAGTGTTGAGGAAGAATACCGAAAAAATTACCATGTGATCGACCTGATGACGGAAGCTCAAGCGAAGATGAAAGTGATGATGAAGTAGCATCCAGTAACACCAACACACCATCAACATCTGGCTTCCATGTGGCCCAAGACGTCATAATGGACGGCGTGTCACCCTTAGCTTAAGTTTTCTTGTTACAAACTACTTTATATTTTACGATAGAAATTACAAATAATGCTCAAGTAAACATTAACCATTTTTAATTCCCACCTCTTCCAAAGTTCTAAGTAGCTAGTAAAACACCTAGTATGATTCTACAATAAAACAATTAATTACTATAATATTATAAAACAAGAGCCCAATACCATGTAGTACTTTAGAACGCGACTGTACCCACATTCCCTCCGCTGTCGACCTATCTAGCTCGGTACGAAACAATGCTGCGGTCATAAGAAAAAAGGGCGCATCTAACAATTTTTGAATAAATGAGTTAAATATACCATTCGACTCATGATAAGAAGGCGCATCTACTATTTTTTTTTTAATTATTAAATATCAATATTTTAGAAATTATCGTAAGAATTTTAGACGTAACTGTTGATCACAGATGACATTTTTTTAGTAGAAAAGACTTATACAAATTCAACATAAAAGAAAAGACTTATTTTAAGACGTCATCTTTAACAATATTTGCATCGATTACTTAAATTTCAATTATTCTTTTCTTATTATTCTATATCTTATTATTAAGAGCTTATATCTTATTATTAAGAGCTGGTGTTTCACATGTGGTCCCATATAAATTTGATCGAGGTCAGACCAATATTTTTTGAGTTATCCTTAATTATTTATATTGAAGTCGGTTGTAAAATCTTTTAATTTTTAATTATTATCGTAGTAAGTCTGGTATGATATCCCCTTTAAAATCATAACTCAAGAGTTGCGGGTTGTTATTTTATGTGTCTCACTACCAATGCTTTTCTAATATTTACTAATAATAAAAAAAGTAGTAAATTACTATTAGCGTCCTTTCAACTTCAAATGACCTTTCCAAAATATGTAAAAATGTTAAATGAATGGCAGTTTTTTTTTATTTATTACGTTGGAAAGACGCAAAATGGTTATATGCGTCTTTCATTCGATGTTTTTATGTGGCCAGGTGTATTTTTTAAGCTAAAATGAAAAAGAAAATTCGTTTTATTTAAATAAATAAACAAATTATCAAAAAAATAAGTTCGTCTTTAAAATCTTCAAGTCTCTACGTATTTCAATTTTCATATTGATACCTTTTAATATACTTTAGACACAGCAGGGTCTGAAAGAAAAATTCATCTATTTATTTTTTATTTCGATTTTACGTTTTTGTTAGTTGCGTCCTTCTTTATTATGACGGCAGAATGCCTAACCCTGTCGCCTCACGCTTGTGACGCAGTAGGTTTCAGCCTTGGCGGGGTTCGTTCGTTTTAGTTTTTGAGACAGTTCCGTGTTGATTTTGTACACGCGTGCGCGAGCGACAGTTCAATCGTTTTGTTTAATAAATTTACTTGTGATTACGTGTTCATATTTTTGTTGTTGTTACGTTTTTGGATTCTTTTTTGTTTTAATAATGCCTAACGCGTACGTTTATAGTGCTCAACATGTTAGGTATCCGAACCTAGGTACACGAAGTATCGCTAAATAAATTGTTAAGACGTCGGGATGGAACAAGTGTGTCATACTTTGCAGTGCACAAAGTGTTGAAGCGTAACCGGATGCGCCCATACAAATTGCACAAAGTGCAAGCTTTAGTTCCCGGCGATCACGACCGCCGACGAGTTTTCTACCGTTGGTTATTAAACTAGCAACAACGTGTGCCTGGTTCCATTGAGCACATTATCTGGACGGATGAGTCGACATTTACCAGAAACGGCCTGTGGAACCGAAGAAATACACACGTGTATTCAGAGGTTAACCCGCACGCTGTTCGACAAACCGGGCACCAAACCCGATGGTCGGTTAACGTATGGGCAGGTATTAAGGATCGCATACTGGGACCAGTGTTTCTGCCACAGCGACTGAACGGACAGCGATACCTAAACTTTATAAGTGAACAGTTGGTTGACATTTTAGACGACCTATCGTTGGCTGAATATCGCCGACCATGGTTCCAGCATGATGGTGCACCTCCACATGTCGTGAGGTTCGTCTGTGAGCGCCTCACCGAATTATTTGATGATCGCTGGATTTGGCGGACTAGGACCACTCGGTTGGCCACCTCGCTCGCCAGATCTGACCCCGTTAGACTTCTTTCTGTGGGGGTATGTGAAAGAAAGGGTTTTTAATCGTGAGTGTGATAGTGCTGACGAAACTACAAAAGGATCGTGGATGTTTTCGACAAACTACATACGGACTGTGTCGAAGACTACACGATGATGCCCCGCCTACTACACACCAAGTACATCATTTTTTTATTATTACTTTTTTCAGCAAAATTTTTTTTCGAATCTAAAACGGGTATGTACTTGGTTTCTTTTTATTTTATAATTTTTTGTAAAAATGTAATTATTATTTTTGTAACTATAGTTGAAAGTGTACTTGGCGCGATGCTTTACAGTGAAACTGTTTTTGTTCGGATAATTAATTTCACTAATTGTTTCAGATGCTTTAGTAGCTTCCTCTTTCGTAACATATTTTGTAACATACTGTGTTAATAATGTTGATTTTTCGCCAAGAAATTGTATGTCCATGTTCCCCTCCCATACACTTAAAAGAGCAGGATTATAATCATTTATATTAGCCTCTTTATCAGTACGAGGAAGATCATAAAGTCGGCTCTTACTCTTCAACTTTCTACGTCCAGCTATTGATGTTGCAGCATCTCGAAGTACAAAATTATCAGTAATTGGTCGTGGAAATCCAAACTTACAAGCTTTAACAACTTTGTTCGATTTTAGTTTTTTCTTTCTTAAACAATAATCATTATGATAATGCTGTTGATGTGAAGTAACACGCCTATGGAGTGTAGGTGAAATATTTTTGTTTGGTAATTTGCAGGTTACATACTTCATAATGAATTCAGCTACTTCATCATTATTATTAATACCCATGATTGGGGCACCTTCTATCCAAATCAGCATATGAAGATGTTGAATACCTCTCCCTTGATATTCAAGACGCCAATAATAGTGAAGAACTTTACCAAGAGGTTGACCACTTGACGAAATAAAATCAAGAATAGCAGTAAATTTGTTATTTATAAATCTAGAGACAGAAACTGGATCAGCATTGATCACTTAATTAGGAGATAAGTTATCAAAATTTGGAGAATTTATTTCTCGTACGTAATCTATCAGATCTTGCCATAGCCATTCAGCGGGACTTACTGTAACGAACCATGTTGCGGGACCATAATGACGAGTCATGCAATGTAAGTTATTTCTCGGTTTACTCCAAAATTGAGCAGAATTTCGAAGTCGAGCAAAGATGGTACTCAAATTTGCTTCTAGCTGCCCGCTGTAGGTTAAAATGGCGTAAGGCGTCGTAGGTTCAGTGAAGAAAACAGTTTATATTAACGTTCACAGTCTTTTAATAGTCCACGACACAAAGCACACTACAATAAAGAGTCAGAAGGGAAGCGAGCACAATCATAGTTACAAAGAATAGCACAAGCAAGAAAGTAAGAGATAGCATTAACAAATAAACTGTACGTGGTTAGCCGCGGGCGCAAAGGTGTTACAAGGGTCTAGTCGCAGAGGCGATCAGCAGGTAACTAACTTGATACAAGTACAACAGGATATGCGCGAGCGCCGCGATTCAATCCCCGGCCGCTCTGTCTAGAAAAAGGTCGATCCACAATGGTCCCAATGTGTTAAATGCTTGTTCTATAATGGTTACATAATATATAATTAATTACGTTTATTGTAGGTGTTGTATGTGTTTATGTGTAAGTGTTATTGTGTTTCTGTGTGTATATATGAGGTGTGTGTAATAATGTGGTGGAATCCCCACATCACTCCCCCCCAGAGGCCGTGCCTACGGTCGATAAAAATCAGGAAATCTGACATGCCTACCGGCCCTTGTAGTTTTCCGGTTTTCTAAACTGCCGTCCATGACTTTGGGGCTGCAATCAGGAGAGACGTCGTAAGGTGGATCGGTGTTCAGCATATAGGCCGGTTTCAGATGGTCTATAGAAACTGTTATCTGCTTACCTTTAACGATGATCTTAAATACTGTATCACCTCTTTCGGTCACTTCATGTGGACCGGAATATGCAGGATGGAAGGTGCTTTTCAGCCGGTCTTCCCTAAGGAATACGTGGCTGGAATTAGCGAGATCCTTATATATAAATATTTTATTTTTATTATGCTGTGATGCGGGACGAGGCTGCAGTTTCTCACAAACTGAACGAATTCGTGCAGTAAAATCCGTAATGTCAGTTGTGGTGCTTACTGTGCTTTCGAAAAATTCGCCTGGGAGTCTTAAAGGCTCGCCGTAGACGAGTTCTGCTGAGGAACACTGCAGATCAGCTTTAAATGCGCTTCTGATGCCCAATAGTACTAGAGGTAAAGATTCCGTCCAGTTGCTATCAGCGTGACATGTAATAGCTGTCTTCAGCTGTCGGTGGAATCTTTCCACTAGGCCATTAGAAGCGGGATGGTAAGCTGTGGTTCTGCGGTGTTTGAATCCGATTATTTTCGATAGATAATTAAATAAATGGGATTCGAACTGCCGTCCATGGTCCGTCACTATGTCAGTTGGACAACCAAATCTGGCGATCCAACCTGATAGGAGTGCCTTCGCTACAGTTTCGGCTGTAATATCCGCTATGGGCATAACTTCTGCCCATCTCGTGAAACGGTCAACTGCTGTTAAGCAGTAGCGGAAATTATTCGAGTATGGGAGTGGACCAATAAGATCGATATGCACATAGGAAAACCTGGCTCGTGGTAAATCGTATGTGCCTAAAGGTGCTGACACATGGCGGTTTACCTTAGAGCGCTGGCAGGCTAAGCACGTACGAGACCATTCTCGGCAGTCTTTTCTGACTCCTGGCCAAACGAATCGCTGTGCTACCAGCTTAGCAGTAGCGTTTGCACCAGGGTGACTTAAAGAATGTAGACTGTCAAAAATAGCTTTTCGAAAACTTTTGGGAACGAAAGGTCTTGGTATGCCTAGACTTATGTCGCAAAAAATTTCGACTTTGCTGTCGGGCTCTTTAACTTTAATAATGCGAAGTGATGATTCATCGCCTAGAAGCTGTGATAGCTCAGAATCTGTGGACTGAGTTTTTGCGAGCTCTTTAAAATCCACCGGCTGCTGTATTTCATCCACGCGCGACAGAGTATCAGCAACGATATTATCCTTGCCGGATATGTGCTGAATGTCGCTTGTAAATTGAGACACAAAATCTAGATGTCTATACTGACGCGGCGAACAGTTACTTTTCCTTACATGGAATGCATAACATAAAGGCCTATGGTCAGTATAGACTGTGAAGTGGCGTGCCTCGAGCATGTGGCGAAAATACTTAATGCCTTCATATACAGCCAGCAACTCACGGTCGTAGGGTGAGTACTTCTGTTGTGCTGGGCTAAGCTTTCGCGAAAAAAATGCTAATGGCTGCCAGGCATCATTTTTGTACTGTTGCAGTACAGCACCCAATGCTAAGTCTGATGCATCCGTTACCAGAGCTAATTTGGCTTGGCAATCGGGATGTGCTAATAGGGCAGCATTGCAAAGACTGTCCTTGGACTGCTCAAAAGCTGTTAGAGCGTCGCCTGTCAGGTCTATAGCTTGTGAAGCCTTCACCGAACCAGTTAATAAGGCGTTTAAGGGTGCTTGAATTTTTGCGGCTTCTGGTAAGAACCGCCTATAGAAATTAAGCATGCCCAAATAACGTCTGAGCGCTTTGACTGTTCGGGGCTTAGGGAATTCTTTAATGGCTTGAACTTTTGACTCAAGTGGCTTAGTACCTGCAGCTGAAATGTGGTACCCCAGAAACTGTACCTGTGATGAACCAAATACACACTTAGAGGTGTTCACCAGTACTCCGTACTGCTTCATTCGGCCAAAGAGAATATTGAGGTGATGTTCGTGCTCAGTAGCACTTCCAGAAAATACTAAGAAGTCATCTAAGTAACAGTAACAGAAATCCAGTCCTCTAGTAATTTCATCTACAAACCTTTGGAACGTTTGTGCGGAGTTCCGGAGTCCGAAGGTCATGCATGGGAACTCGTACAAACCAAACGGTGTGGTGATTGCCGTTTTCTGGATGTCCTCCTCAAAGACGGGGATCTGGTTGTACGCTTTGACAAGGTCGATAGTCGAGAATACGGTGCATCCTGATATGTTGTGCGAAAAATCATGAATGTGTCTGATTGGGTACTTATCTGGTATGGTGCGTGCGTTGAGTAGCCTGTAGTCTCCGCAGGGGCGCCACCCATTGCCTTTTTTGGGAGCCATATGTAAAGGAGATGCCCAGGAGCTCTCAGAAGGACGTGCCGTTCCGTTGCTCAGCATCAGCTCAAATTCTTTCTTAGCTATTGCAAGCCTGTCAGGAGCTAACCTGCGAGGAGGGCAGGATATGGGAGGTCCAGGCGTAGTGCGAATGTAGTGTACGGTATTATGTGCAGAGGTGTGTGGTGTGCCTGCTGGTCGTGTTATTTCTGGATATTTAGCTAAAATAGTGTGGTATCGTGTGTCGCCAATAGGAACCTTAACAGAATTAATATTATTTATATTTTTAGCAATAAAAGCAATTGTCGACAAGGATGTTAAATTATCAATTAATCGTTTGTTCTTAACGTCTACAATTAGGTTATAGTGACTAAGAAAATCTACTCCTATTATGGCTTTATTTACATCGGCAACAATAAAATTCCATGGAAAATTACGTCGTAAATTTAAATTTAAATTAAGTTGTAAATACCCGTATGTATCAATTGCACTACCATTAGCTGCTGATAATTGATAAGATGTCTTACTCCGTCGTTCGCGAAGTGCCGTACGCGGAAACACACACACGTCACTTCCAGTGTCCACAAGGAATTGGCTCTTGGAGTTTCGGTCAGTAACGAAGAGGCGACCCGAAGAAGTTAAGCAGTCGTCAGTCGCCATCACCGACTGCTTCGAGCGTTTCCCGATTTTCCAAAATCGCAGGGTTTGATGCACCGGTTGGCCTTATTTCCATATTTCGAGTGATACCAACAGGTTGGGTATCTTCTGTAGCTGGAGTCAGATCGGGAAGTTGAACGTCTGCGATTGCGGATGCTAGAACGGTCACATGGTCTGGAACGTCTGTTCAATTGCATGGTAAGGTTCTTAACAGCTGCTTTCAGCTCCGCTATTTCATTCTCCATAGACTGCGTACTGGTACCAGGTGTCGATGTAGTACGTGAGGTTGTTGCGACTTGAAGTGTTGGAGATACTATATCGTATATTCTGTCTGCTAGATCGGCTAAAACGTCCAATGAGCTGGTTGGTTGCGACACAATCAGCGTTTGGATGTTGTTGGGAAGTCGGCTGCTCCATATGCTCTGTATAAAGTCCTCGGGTACCGAGGGACCTGCCAAGCTCTGCAGGTGTCGTAAGAATTGGGAAGGTTTCTGATTTCCCAATTCCTCGTGCATGAGTAACTGCTGAATCTTCCTTTCACGCGATGCTGACAAGCGTTTAATCAGTTGGTCTTTAAGTTTCTCGTATTTGTTAGCTAACTCGATTAACGTCTGATGTAAGGTCGACGTGTGATCTGTGCTTGCGCCTTGTACATGGGCGCGTGGTAACATTTTGTTCTGATGCCGTTTCTGGCGATTCACTACCACTACTCATTGTACCTGTAGCGTCTTCTGCAGGGGTCACCAGTTGTAGGTTAAAATGGCGTAAGGCGTCGTAGGTTCAGTGAAGAAAACAGTTTATATTATCGTTCACAGTCTTTTAATAGTCCACGACACAAAGCACACTACAATAAAGAGTCAGAAGGGAAGCGAGCACAATCATAGTTACAAAGAATAGCACAAGCAAGAAAGTAAGAGATAGCATTAACAAATAAACTGTACGTGGTTAGCCGCGGGCGCAAAGGTGTTACAAGGGTCTAGTCGCAGAGGCGATCAGCAGGTAACTAACTTGATACAAGTACAACAGGATATGCGCGAGCGCCGCGATTCAATCCCCGGCCGCTCTGTCTAGAAAAAGGTCGATCCACAATGGTCCCAATGTGTTAAATGCTTGTTCTATAATGGTTACATAATATATAATTAATTACGTTTATTGTAGGTGTTGTATGTGTTTATGTGTAAGTGTTATTGTGTTTCTGTGTGTATATATGAGGTGTGTGTAATAATGTGGTGGAATCCCCACACCCGCTTTTTAAATTTTGTAGGTATCTTTCTGCTGTGTACTGTTCGCGAGGATTTATAACATTTAATGTATGATAAATCCCTTGACCTAATTGTCAAATGTTCGAATTATGTAATAAAAAGAAAAGATATTGTTGATTTAAGCGGAATCGAGGATCAGCTGATTTTAATCGTGCTTTAATATACTCATAATCCGTAAGTTTTACATCTCTTTTTTCATGTTGACCATTTATACCGTAAGGGTAAATATCTGGAAAACATTGCAAATCTAAAGTTGTAACTCTATTATCTAACGGTTTGTCGTTAATCTTCAACATTTGATATATATTTGTTGAAGTTTCATTAATTCTTTTATCGTGTAGCGGATATATTGTACAATGTTCGTATTGAGAGCTATTGGGGTTTAATATCTGAGTTATCATTGCACGTGGATCGATTTGCTTATTATTATCATTTTCTATTTTTTCATTGTCAGTATTTATTTGTTCATCTTTAAGAGTCATATTCATGGGCATACTACAGTTATGATCATTATTATTGAGGTTCTCGTGCGTTTCAACAATATCAGTAGCTGTACTAGCAGGTATACTGTACCTAGTTATGATCATTGTAATGAAAATTATTCCCAGGTGCATTAATTATAGTTTCATGATTTGGGGTTGTGATTATATCACTATCTGTATGAATAGGTATATCCATATTTACGTGAGTTATTTTAGTTCTAGGATAACAAACATTATGCTCAATTTGGGCTTTAAGACTCTTTTCATTGATTGAAATAATATTTTCACTCCTAGCTTCTAAAATAATTTTGGGCCCATTACAAGCATTAAGATCTTGTTTTTCATTGTGATTAATTTCTTCGTCATCATTTTCGTTGTCGTTGTTCATAGATTTGTTTATATAATTTGATGGATTATCTTTGTCTTCGATGTAACTTTGTTCGACATCAATTATCTCAATTGATTCAATATTAAACTCCAAATTTTTTGATATCAACCATTTTTTTAAATTTTCAGGGCATTTAGGAATCATTATTTCTGCGTACAACGGATTATTTTGGTTTAACCAAATTAAAACTTTAAATATTTTCTCTAAATTAACTAAACTTTCCCATATAACATTCGATTTGTTCGGTATACTACGAATTAAAATATATAACTCATGATTGGTGTTAATAGGATCTGTGGTTGAGCATATTTTTTTCAACGTTTCTTCGATGGGTAAAGGAAGATGAAATGTTTGGCCTTTTAATTTTTGCATTCGCATAGTCTGAGGCAACTTTTTTTTTGCGACTGTTCCTAATCGTTGAACAACTTGAAACGCTTTAGCCCTTTGGATGACAATCGTTTCATAATTATTTAAAGTCTTTATTTCATCAGGGATGGATCCTACATACATATTATTCAATAAGCAAGTTGAAGGCAGTTCGTTAGAACGAAGCTTCTTGAGGCAGCTATGTGTACATACATAATTACTACTTAGTGTAATATCTTGTGCTTTGATAAAATTATTTAGATTTTGCCAAACTTCGGTTGAAATTGGATTGTGTATTTTACTTAAATCGGTGACGTCTTTTCTGAAATTTAACTTTTGGCATGATATACACTTAAAAATCAAGTGATCTCTTAGTGAACGTTGTAAATGCTGTTTTATATTGTTTTTGTAATAAGTCTTCATCTAAACAGAGTCCGTCTTGTTCCTTATCAAGTATATTTCCTTTCATCTTCATTTCATTTGTAATTTTGATTAAAGTTTCCAAATCAGAAGTCTCCAAAGCACAATTTAATACTTTTAGATTATCAAAATTTTCCTTCATTCGATAAATAAGTCTTTTTATATATCTAACAGCTGGAAAATGTGACGACAGTATTTCCACTGCAATAAATGACGATTCACAGAAAATTAGCGAGTTATAACAATATTGAAAATGACCAAGTTTATCGACAGAATGGCGTGTAAGAAACATTTTTTTTAATAACATTAAAAAACTCTTTAATTGCCGTGCCTGAATGTCCTGAAGTAAATTTATATATTGCTCATATATTTCTTTATTATGGTTAGTACGACAGTAGTTGTTACATGACCACTGTTTTTTTCCCTGACTATTCTTTAGAAGTGGTAAGATATTGGTACATTGTCCTTTTGAGTTCATCGTAATAACTTGATCACTAATTTGCTCGAATAAATATGATACCTCATAAAAATAGGATTCGGTAGATGAATTATGAAGTGATCTACCACATACATTCTTATAATACTCAATATTTTTGACAGAATTATCGGGTAATTTAGAAAGGTGAAACTCAGCTTTATTTTTCAATGTCATCAATGTTCTGGATAAAATGACCAAATAATTTTTTCTTTCACATAAACACCACTTGACAATTCTTTCAGCTTCTAATCTTTTTTCAGCTAAACTATTTGTATCTATTGCTTCTGTCAATTTTTTAATGCAATGTTCTGTCGATAATTTTAATTTAATACTATCATGTTTGCACTCATTCAGTTTATATTTTGATACAATTTTTTTTGCGGTCATTATTTTTTGGTTTTGTATTGTTTGATTACGAGATTTAACTTTCGTTTCAACGAAACTTTTTCGTGAACTTACAGATTTTTGTACATCAGTAAATTTATACTCATCATTATTTGGATTATTCGATTTATTTTCAAATGATGCATCAACAGGTTTGATTGCACATTCTGGAGTCAAGCTATTATTATCAGAATTTGGGTTACATTCGGTTTTAAGTAACTTTAGATTGTACTCCAATTTTATTGATTTTTTTTCTCTTAATGTTCGGTAGTAAAAATCAATTTTTTCTTTTTTCCTAATTTCTTCCAAATCAGACAAATATAAGGTGTCGCTATTGATTTCTGGAAAATGACTAATTACTCGATTTTGAAACATGTTTTATAAATGAGATCGCATGGAACTAAGATCATAAATAATATCATCAGGATTCCGTCTAAATAAAAGAGATACTGCAAAAGCAATAGCGAAAATCCCACAGTCATCTCCATTTACTTGAAATTGCACTTTAGGAAAAATGATCGATTCTGAACTTATCTCTAAATAAGGAAATAAATGCTGCAAAAAATTTTTTTGATCGTTATGCAATGACCCACTATTTAAAGAGTCATAAACATAAACTTTTTTGGTATCATAAAAAGAACAAACCCAATGCCCATTTTGACTAAATAATATTTGAATGTGCTTCTTTAATTTCGGTACTGGTTCTATTCTTTCAGGTCTTACCAAATTTAGCGTATCGCGATGAACATAATCAGAACAGCTTTCTAACATTAATTTAAAATGATAAATATGTTCGTCTATCAGTTTTTCTCCCTGATTTATTAAATTTATCAATAAATTTATATTCAAAGTTGAATCAAGAACATAACTATGATCTTTCATTTGAAATTTAGTAATCTGGTCGTTGACCAAATGTTGTGGAACTTTTAAAATGCAAACACTTGGTGAATTTTCTTTTTTTACAGTTGATGATGAAGGCCCATATCGTTTACAGCGATAATTCAAAACATATCTTTCTTTCTTTCTAATAGTCGATAAATCTAGTAAAGTGCCTTTATTTTCATTTGAAATCACAGGAAAATGAGTAAGTTTATTTGTCCTAAAGATTGACAATAAATGTGATCGCATTGACCTGGTGTTATAAATAATGTTTACAGGATTTTGCTGAAATAATAAGGATATTGCAAAAGCAATGGCAAAAATTCCACAATCATTACCATTTTGCTGATGTTGAACTTGAGGAAAGATAGTAGAATTTGGGTCAAATTTAAAATACGGGTGTAAGTGTTGTAGAAAAGTTCTTTGGTCATCATTCAATGAACCTATATTCAAAGAGTCATATATATAAAGCTTCTTTGTATCATAAAAAGAACATACCCAATGTTTATTTCGACTGTACAATATTTGAATATGTTTTTCTAATTGAGGCACAGCTTCAATTTTTTTAGGTATTTTAAGATGCAAAGTATCACGGTGGTTGTAATCAGAATAATTAGCTAAAATAAGTTTGAACTGATAAAAGTGTTCATGTATCAATTGATTGCCTCGTGTAATAATATTTAGATATTCTTCATTAAGCATCGGCAATTCCATAATGTGACCCTTTTTTACTATGGGAGTTTCTATCGAGTTTGATGGATCCATGTTTTGTTTGATGCATTGGCTTATTTTACCAGTTTTGCTTTTGGACTGATCAACGTTATAATTTTCACGAATTACTTGATTATGTGGAGAATCTAAATGACTCGACGATTCCTTAGTTGATTGAAGTACATTTAAATTAGACATTTTTCCTAGATTATTATTATTACTACTCCCGACCCTGCCGTTCACTCACAAGTGAACGGCAGGGTCGGGAAGGGACGCCCTAGACGAAGGTTTATCGACCAAATCGGCGATACATTAAAAATGGGCCAGATTAGGAGTACCCTTAACCGACGAGCGTGTATGCGTAGATATATGGATGTAAAAGAGGCGAGAGAGGTGTGTCAGGATCGCGCCAAATGGAAGTCCGTAGTCTCTGCCTACCCCTCTGGGTGACAGGCGTGAGTGTTTATGTTATGTTATGTATTATTATTACTTTGATTATAGTAAGTAGTGTTTTTACATTTAGACCGTTTTTGAGCAGATGTGGCTTTGAAGTTCTCATGATTGTTGTTATTCCTCTTCGTAGAGTTTTTTCCGGGAATATCATTGACAACTGAGATATCTTTAGGAAAATTAGAAATAATACCATCTTGAAAAATTTGCAGATGTGGTCGCATCTGATCATGATCATAACGAAATGAATCTACTATTGGCCACTCTCCAAGAGCAAGAGAAGAAGCAAATGCAATAGCATAAACCCCACAATTAATACCATTCGGTTGATGTTGGACTTTAGGAAATATAGTTTTTGACTGAAATGGAAAATTAGGATAACACCGTGAAAGAAATAATTGATGTTTTTCATGCAACTTATTACTTCCAATAGAATCAAAAATATATATGTTTTTGGTATCATAATAGCAACAGACCCAGTGACCGTTTGAAAAATTGCCATATTTGTACTACCCTTCACAACTATGTAAAATTTGAATGTGTTTTTTATTTAGATTTAAAGGCTCAATCAATTCAGGGCACTGAACATGCCATGATTCACGAACCGCGTAACCGAAATTTGAATGCAATAAAAACGCAAAATGGTCGATATCGTTATCGTCTAACATTAAATGTTGAATTATATTTCGGTAACCTAGTATGTCAACAGATGACATTATTAAATAGCAATTACTTTATCTAAACCAATGCAAATAATCAAGTTTATATAAGATCGGAGTAATATTAATAGTATCAGTGTACAAACAATAAGTGTGAAATGATTTTCTGTGCAAATTAACAACTGCTCCTGTATGCAGAAACTGAATACTTAAAATATGTAACCTGTAGCCTAATTGTTAGAGCAAACTACTCTTTAATATTAAAAAATCAAAGCTCAACTGCTGAATAATAGCAGAAATTATAAGACGACTGCTATTCAAAAGCAGACAATTAGAATGTGACTGCTGTCTAACAGCAGAAATTGTATATATCCTTAGGTATAGTTGAACACCATCCCTTGCTGAAAAAAATACAAATTACTTAGTTGCATTACAATTAAAAATTACAAAAAACTAGGCATGATTTTAACTTTATAATATAATCTACAGTTTACGCAATAATTACTTATAAATATTGATAAGTCAAAAAAGGAGAAAATTTATTTTTGTATGGAGAATGGGCCCACCACAAATTGTAGCGTAACTTGAAATACAAGTCGATTTATTCCTCATCATCTACAGATTACAATACTAGTTTTACAGCATCTATCGGTAATACTGAGAAATTAACAATTAAAATATGTTTACATAAAATCAGTTTTACGGATTTTATCGCGTATATTAAGTTATATTCCAGATGTTTCGGGTGCTTTACAACACACATGGTCCCCCATGACCATGGGTGCTGTAAAGTAGTTTTATTTAATTCAATAATAGAATAAAACAAAGTTTTATGTACATTCAGCATTTATTGTTTATATATAGCAATATATTCATATACATTTATAGGTATTTTAAGATTGGTGGAAAATCCTTTTAGTAGTTCCAGAAAAACAGTACATACTGCACAGACATGGTGTGGAAACTATTTTAGATTACATAATATTTACATATATTGATTGATTAATAAGTATTAATCCCAATCACCATTACAGTAATTAAAAAATGTGATTAAAGCCAAGATGGCTAAGGAATAATATGTCCACTTATATAATATTACCACTTATATAATATACACACTATATAATGAAGATGATGAGAAACATGTTTTATACTGGTTGTGTAAGGATAAAAATCACAAAGTAAAATGCCTCTGCATTTATTATTATAAGTAATAATTTCCAAAGCAGTAGTCTCTTAAAAGTACAAAAGACAAACGGACAGGCGAAATTTCAACACTTTGTTTTAATATCTTTTGATAGGTTAGCAAGTATACACAGTAAATAACATTAAATCCAAAATTATTTGGTTATAACATACCCATTATTGATTTTAGACATTAATAAATAAACAGCAAGTTACATGTTTTAAAATGGTTATGATAAAAAAAAAAACACAATACATAATATCACTGTATTTACTATTGTTCATTATTATTTTCGTTTCTTCAAAGTAGCACAAACAATCAGGTGTGGTGTGGATACTTTGTTTACATAATGTATTGATTGATTGGTTAGTATACATCCTAAACACCATTTATGTTAAACAGACAGGCACAGTATGTGTACTTTGTTTTAAAATATGTTAACAGATTATTACCCACACCCCCAACACCATTAAAGCCAATGACTAGGTAATAACATGTTTATCTATGTTAGTACACACTGATAAATAGTGGGGAAATAAGATGTTCAAACTGGACATATGACAGAGACAATAACATGTCTTTATGATTTTGTTATGAATCACAAGCACATTTTCAACAATAACAGATATGAGATTAAACTGTTGTTTTCAATATCTATAAATTGCATATTCATATTTCTGTTGCCTTTCCATATTCTGTTGTGCCTACCGAGAGGTCTGCAAGCTTTCAGCCTGCAAGGCATACTGATTTATTTTAAACTGTCCACCTGAAAAAAGTTAATGAAAAATCAGTAAAAATAAAAAAGTTAAAAGATATAAATTCTGAAAGAATGTACATAACCTACAATTGATTTTATAGGATGAAGGGTAGGAGAGAGAGATTAGCTGAAGGTGAATCCCCCAGCGAAAGAGTGATTTTTTTATAGGATAGGGTGACAAACGAGCACACAGTCCACCTGATGGTAAGTGGTTGCTGTTGACCATAGACATTTACATCTATCATCGTTTGCGAATCAAAATGTAGATGTGTTGTCACCTGTGAGGACAAAGATGAAATGCCTCTTTTCCAGTAAAAAGGGTCTCCAGTTCTCTACACTCACCATACAAAACACAGCAGTATTAAGCTGCTATTTTACGCTGGTATTTTGTGAGAGCGTGGTCCTTCCCCAGTTGAGCCGACCCATTCGTGCTACAACTATACTACTAATATAGCTGCAGCATGGCTATACCACGTGTGATGCAGAAGCCTAGTTTTTAAATAAAAATATCAATCAATGAAAATACGAAATATTTTTATTACAAAGATATAGAAATCCAAAAGAGGAATATGAATTATAATATAATATTATATATTTAATATAATATTTATAATTGAATTTTATATTATAAGAGTGGACTGAAAAACTAATTATTACACTTTATTTACTTTTTTCTTTATTATATATTTTATCCTTATTATAAATAATAACATGCCGAACTAGGAAAAAAATACAAATATTCTTTTTTGACATTGTTTTCCGATTGATATTTGATTGATTCCAGATAATTTCATACACAACTAGGTACTTTTGTAAATATTTTGTGATTCTATTATTTATTTAATTTAGCTTAACTTTAATAGGTAGGTAATTTTATAAACACACTAATAAGGTTATGAGACCTGTGTTTGTCATTTGTTGTAAGTAATTAAACATTTTGGAGGAAATACAAACTCTTGTATTATTTTTCTCTCATGATTTTTATTTTGATTCATTGACATACTTACCTACTTTTTAGCAGATAAACTTTAATTGAACTTACTACAATTTCAAATACAAACTTTTTCAAACTTTACCACAAATATAGTTTATATAATATTCACTTTTATTTCAATCTCATTCTGTCCTACTTTATCAATTGTTAAACAAAGAAGTTTACACTTTTTAATTTTGCTGGTTTGCTACCATATTGTATTCTTTGTTTGCTATCAAAAAGTAATAAAGTATACAACCACAGTCTATTCCTACAGTCAATGCTATGTCTACAATTTTAAAATATTATAAAGATTTCACTACATACATATTTATTTCTTTTAATTATTCATTGTTTTATAACCATATATTAGATTTATTATAACTGTAGGTATGAATTTGTTAGTAATATGCATTATAGTCATAAATAATATGTACTATCATAATTCAATTGTAATATTATGAAGGTACTATATTTATTAGTATTTTTACAAACAGATTTTAAAACATGTATAGATCTCATAATAAGAAAAGGTAAAAAAATAAAATGTAATACATCAAAAACGAACATGTTTAATTTTCGTTTCCACAATGTATTTTTTTTAGACCGGACCTTCGAATGTGACAAATAAGAGATTATATTCCTCATAAAAATTTAGAACTTTTAAATCGACTGTAGGTTTTGCACAGTTCTGCCTTAAGCTTTGCGCATTCCGTAAGATAAAATACTAACCTCGTGAGAAATCCACACACAAAAACAGTTGGTGCTCATCTATAGCTGTCTCGGATAGTAATTGTTTTCGAACATTGCGAATTTTTGCAGATTCAATTTTAAAATTGCAAATAAATACAAAAAAGCAGCAACGTGACAAACGTCAATGCCACAATCCAAATCCACAAACACTGCACATTGCACAAACACAAACTATCGTCAATGTCGTATAGTAGTAAATAAATAATCCGAACAAAAACAGTTTCACTGTAAAGCATCGCGCCAAGTACACTTTCAACTATAGTTACAAAAATAATAATTACATTTTTACAAAAAATTATAAAATAAAAAGAAACCAAGTACATACCCGTTTTAGATTCGAAAAAAAATTATGCTGAAAAAAGTAATAATAAAAAAATGATGTACTTGGTGTGCATTATAGGTACTTTATAGTACGAGCATCACTCAAAAAAGTAATAAAAAAACGACTTCCAATGTCAAGTTGGGTGATCGATACTCTTAATCATGCACACCAAGTACACCATTTTTTTATTATTACTTTTTTCAGTATAATTTTTTTTCGAATCTAAAACGGGTATGTACTTGGTTTCTTTTTATTTTATAATTTTTTGTAAAAATGTAATTATTATTTTTGTAACTATAGTTGAAAGTGTACTTGGCGCGATGCTTTACAGTGAAACTGTTTTTGTTCGGATATATAATTAATTACGTTTATTGTAGGTGTTGTATGTGTTTATGTGTAAGTGTTATTGTGTTTCTGTGTGTATATATGAGGTGTGTGTAATAATGTGGTGGAATCCCCACACCCGCTTTTTAAATTTTGTAGGTATCTTTCTGCTGTGTACTGTTCGCGAGGATTTATAACATTTAATGTATGATAAATCCCTTGACCTAATTGTCAAATGTTCGAATTATGTAATAAAAAGAAAAGATATTGTTGATTTAAGCGGAATCGAGGATCAGCTGATTTTAATCGTGCTTTAATATACTCATAATCCGTAAGTTTTACATCTCTTTTTTCATGTTGACCATTTATACCGTAAGGGTAAATATCTGGAAAACATTGCAAATCTAAAGTTGTAACTCTATTATCTAACGGTTTGTCGTTAATCTTCAACATTTGATATATATTTGTTGAAGTTTCATTAATTCTTTTATCGTGTAGCGGATATATTGTACAATGTTCGTATTGAGAGCTATTGGGGTTTAATATCTGAGTTATCTGTACACTGTAATATGGGCAGCTGTACACGTCATCGTTGGAGCCACACGCAAGTGTGAGTAACGATCCAAGAGCGAGTCTCATCCGACACTATTCCGAAGATATCCCGGACGTCAGTCTGAGCGAGATTAGAATGGCTCTCCAGCACCTTAAAAACGGTAAGGCCCCAGGCGAGGATGGAATTACAGCGGAGCTTCTGAAAGCGGGTGGAAGACCGGTACTTGAAGTCCTTCAGAGGCTCTTTAATTCCGTCCTCCATGGTGGCATTACACCGGAGGCGTGGAGCAGAAGTGCGGTGGTCTTGTTCTTCAAGAAAGGTGACAACGCTCTCTTGAAGAACTACAGACCGATTTCCCTTCTGAGCCGCGTCTACGTGCTGTTTTCGAGAGTCATTACGAATCGTCTCGCGCGCAGACTTGACGACTTCCAGCCTCCCGAACAAGCCGGTTTCCGAAAGGGCTTTAGCACCATAGACCACATACATACCCTTCGGCAAGTTGTACAGAAGTCCGAAGAGTACAATTTGCCACTATGTCTGGCGTATGTGGACTATGAGAAAGCCTTTGATTCCGTCGAAATTTGGGCGGTGCTGCAGTCCCTTCAGCGGTGCCAAGTTGACTGTCGGTATATCGAAGTGTTGAAGTGCTTGTACAGTAGGGCTACGATGGCTATCCGAGTACAGAACCAGAGTACGAAACCTATCCAATTGCAGAGAGGTGTAAGACAGGGTGACGTCATATCCCCGAAACTCTTCACCGCTGCATTGGAAGACGTTTTCAAGCTTCTGGACTGGAAAGGATACGGTATCAACATCAATGGCGAGTACATCACTCACCTTCGATTTGCCGACGATATAGTCCTTATGGCAGAATCGCTGGAGGGCCTAAGCACTATGCTCAATGACCTCAATAGTGTTTCCCAACGGATAGGTCTTAAGATGAACATGGACAAAACAAAGATCATGTTTAATGTCCATGTCACACCTATGCCGGTAGTTGTTGGGAGCACTAAGCTCGAAGTTGTTGACGAGTATGTTTACCTGGGACAAATAGTCCGACTAGGTAAGTCCAACTTCGACCGAGAGGTCAATCGACGGATTCAACTCGGCTGGGCAGCGTTCGGGAAGCTACGACACATATTCTCGTCAGACATACCTCAAAACCTTAAAACGAAATTGTACAACCAGTGCGTGTTGCCAGTGATGACTTACGGAACTGAGACGTGGTCCTTCACTGCTGGCCGTATGAGGAAGCTCAAGGTCGCTCAGCGAGCTATGGAGAGGGCTATGCTTGGAGTTTCTCTGCGTGATAAACTTAGGAATGAGGATATCCGCAGTAGAACCAGAATAACCGATATAGCCCAACGAATTAGTAAGCTGAAGTGGCAGTGGGCCGGCCATATAGCTCGAAGAACCGACAACCGATGGGGAAGAAAGGTTCTCGAGTGGCAGCCTCGTACCGGTAGGCGAAGTGTAGGGCGTCCCCCCACGAGATGGAGTGACGACCTGGTAAGACATGCAGGAGGTCGATGGATGCAGGTGGCTCAGGACCGTGCTTTGTGGCATTCTTTGGGGGAGGCCTATGTTCAGCAGTGGACTTGTGAAGGGCTGTAATGATGATGATGATCTGAGTTATCATTGCACGTGGATCGATTTGCTTATTATTATCATTTTCTATTTTTTCATTGTCAGTATTTATTTGTTCATCTTTAAGAGTCATATTCATGTGCATACTACAGTTATGATCATTATTATTGAGGTTCTCGTGCGTTTCAACAATATCAGTAGCTGTACTAGCAGGTATACTGTACCTAGTTATGATCATTGTAATGAAAATTATTCCCAGGTGCATTAATTATAGTTTCATGATTTGGGGTTGTGATTATATCACTATCTGTATGAATAGGTATATCCATATTTACGTGAGTTATTTTAGTTCTAGGATAACAAACATTATGCTCAATTTGGGCTTTAAGACTCTTTTCATTGATTGAAATAATATTTTCACTCCTAGCTTCTAAAATAATTTTGGGCCCATTACAAGCATTAAGATCTTGTTTTTCATTGTGATTAATTTCTTCGTCATCATTTTCGTTGTCGTTGTTCATAGATTTGTTTATATAATTTGATGGATTATATTTGTCTTCGATGTAACTTTGTTCGACATCAATTATCTCAATTGATTCAATATTAAACTCCAAATTTTTTGATATCAACCATTTTTTTAAATTTTCAGGGCATTTAGGAATCATTATTTCTGCGTACAACGGATTATTTTGGTTTAACCAAATTAAAACTTTAAATATTTTCTCTAAATTAACTAAACTTTCCCATATAACATTCGATTTGTTCGGTATACTACGAATTAAAATATATAACTCATGATTGGTGTTAATAGGATCTGTGGTTGAGCATATTTTTTTCAACGTTTCTTCGATGGGTAAAGGAAGATGAAATGTTTGGCCTTTTAATTTTTGCATTCGCATAGTCTGAGGCAACTTTTTTTTTGCGACTGTTCCTAATCGTTGAACAACTTGAAACGCTTTAGCCCTTTGGATGACAATCGTTTCATAATTATTTAAAGTCTTTATTTCATCAGGGATGGATCCTACATACATATTATTCAATAAGCAAGTTGAAGGCAGTTCGTTAGAACGAAGCTTCTTGAGGCAGCTATGTGTACATACATAATTACTACTTAGTGTAATATCTTGTGCTTTGATAAAATTATTTAGATTTTGCCAAACTTCGGTTGAAATTGGATTGTGTATTTTACTTAAATCGGTGACGTCTTTTCTGAAATTTAACTTTTGGCATGATATACACTTAAAAATCAAGTGATCTCTTAGTGAACGTTGTAAATGCTGTTTTATATTGTTTTTGTAATAAGTCTTCATCTAAACAGAGTCCGTCTTGTTCCTTATCAAGTATATTTCCTTTCATCTTCATTTCATTTGTAATTTTGATTAAAGTTTCCAAATCAGAAGTCTCCAAAGCACAATCTAATACTTTTAGATTATCAAAATTTTCCTTCATTCGATAAATAAGTCTTTTTATATATCTAACAGCTGGAAAATGTGACGACAGTATTTCCACTGCAATAAATGACGATTCACAGAAAATTAGCGAGTTATAACAATATTGAAAATGACCAAGTTTATCGACAGAATGGCGTGTAAGAAACATTTTTTTTAATAACATTAAAAAACTCTTTAATTGCCGTGCCTGAATGTCCTGAAGTAAATTTATATATTGCTCATATATTTCTTTATTATGGTTAGTACGACAGTAGTTGTTACATGACCACTGTTTTTTTCCCTGACTATTCTTTAGAAGTGGTAAGATATTGGTACATTGTCCTTTTGAGTTCATCGTAATAACTTGATCACTAATTTGCTCGAATAAATATGATACCTCATAAAAATAGGATTCGGTAGATGAATTATGAAGTGATCTACCACATACATTCTTATAATACTCAATATTTTTGACAGAATTATCGGGTAATTTAGAAAGGTGAAACTCAGCTTTATTTTTCAATGTCATCAATGTTCTGGATAAAATGACCAAATAATTTTTTCTTTCACATAAACACCACTTGACAATTCTTTCAGCTTCTAATCTTTTTTCAGCTAAACTATTTGTATCTATTGCTTCTGTCAATTTTTTAATGCAATGTTCTGTCGATAATTTTAATTTAATACTATCATGTTTGCACTCATTCAGTTTATATTTTGATACAATTTTTTTTGCGGTCATTATTTTTTGGTTTTGTATTGTTTGATTACGAGATTTAACTTTCGTTTCAACGAAACTTTTTCGTGAACTTACAGATTTTTGTACATCAGTAAATTTATACTCATCATTATTTGGATTATTCGATTTATTTTCAAATGATGCATCAACAGGTTTGATTGCACATTCTGGAGTCAAGCTATTATTATCAGAATTTGGGTTACATTCGGTTTTAAGTAACTTTAGATTGTACTCCAATTTTATTGATTTTTTTTCTCTTAATGTTCGGTAGTAAAAATCAATTTTTTCTTTTTTCCTAATTTCTTCCAAATCAGACAAATATAAGGTGTCGCTATTGATTTCTGGAAAATGACTAATTACTCGAGTTTGAAACATGTTTTATAAATGAGATCGCATGGAACTAAGATCATAAATAATATCATCAGGATTCCGTCTAAATAAAAGAGATACTGCAAAAGCAATAGCGAAAATCCCACAGTCATCTCCATTTACTTGAAATTGCACTTTAGGAAAAATGATCGATTCTGAACTTATCTCTAAATAAGGAAATAAATGCTGCAAAAAATTTTTTTGATCGTTATGCAATGACCCACTATTTAAAGAGTCATAAACATAAACTTTTTTGGTATCATAAAAAGAACAAACCCAATGCCCATTTTGACTAAATAATATTTGAATGTGCTTCTTTAATTTCGGTACTGGTTCTATTCTTTCAGGTCTTACCAAATTTAGCGTATCGCGATGAACATAATCAGAACAGCTTTCTAACATTAATTTAAAATGATAAATATGTTCGTCTATCAGTTTTTCTCCCTGATTTATTAAATTTATCAATAAATTTATATTCAAAGTTGAATCAAGAACATAACTATGATCTTTCATTTGAAATTTAGTAATCTGGTCGTTGACCAAATGTTGTGGAACTTTTAAAATGCAAACACTTGGTGAATTTTCTTTTTTTACAGTTGATGATGAAGGCCCATATCGTTTACAGCGATAATTCAAAACATATCTTTCTTTCTTTCTAATAGTCGATAAATCTAGTAAAGTGCCTTTATTTTCATTTGAAATCACAGGAAAATGAGTAAGTTTATTTGTCCTAAAGATTGACAATAAATGTGATCGCATTGACCTGGTGTTATAAATAATGTTTACAGGATTTTGCTGAAATAATAAGGATATTGCAAAAGCAATGGCAAAAATTCCACAATCATTACCATTTTGCTGATGTTGAACTTGAGGAAAGATAGTAGAATTTGGGTCAAATTTAAAATACGGGTGTAAGTGTTGTAGAAAAGTTCTTTGGTCATCATTCAATGAACCTATATTCAAAGAGTCATATATATAAAGCTTCTTTGTATCATAAAAAGAACATACCCAATGTTTATTTCGACTGTACAATATTTGAATATGTTTTTCTAATTGAGGCACAGCTTCAATTTTTTTAGGTATTTTAAGATGCAAAGTATCACGGTGGTTGTAATCAGAATAATTAGCTAAAATAAGTTTGAACTGATAAAAGTGTTCATGTATCAATTGATTGCCTCGTGTAATAATATTTAGATATTCTTCATTAAGCATCGGCAATTCCATAATGTGACCCTTTTTTACTATGGGAGTTTCTATCGAGTTTGATGGATCCATGTTTTGTTTGATGCATTGGCTTATTTTACCAGTTTTGCTTTTGGACTGATCAACGTTATAATTTTCACGAATTACTTGATTATGTGGAGAATCTAAATGACTCGACGATTCCTTAGTTGATTGAAGTACATTTAAATTAGACATTTTTCCTAGATTATTATTATTACTACTCCCGACCCTGCCGTTCACTCACAAGTGAACGGCAGGGTCGGGAAGGGACGCCCTAGACGAAGGTTTATCGACCAAATCGGCGATACATTAAAAATGGGCCAGATTAGGAGTACCCTTAACCGACGAGCGTGTATGCGTAGATATATGGATGTAAAAGAGGCGAGAGAGGTGTGTCAGGATCGCGCCAAATGGAAGTCCGTAGTCTCTGCCTACCCCTCTGGGTGACAGGCGTGAGTGTTTATGTTATGTTATGTATTATTATTACTTTGATTATAGTAAGTAGTGTTTTTACATTTAGACCGTTTTTGAGCAGATGTGGCTTTGAAGTTCTCATGATTGTTGTTATTCCTCTTCGTAGAGATTTTTCCGGGAATATCATTGACAACTGAGATATCTTTAGGAAAATTAGAAATAATACCATCTTGAAAAATTTGCAGATGTGGTCGCATCTGATCATGATCATAACGAAATGAATCTACTATTGGCCACTCTCCAAGAGCAAGAGAAGAAGCAAATGCAATAGCATAAACCCCACAATTAATACCATTCGGTTGATGTTGGACTTTAGGAAATATAGTTTTTGACTGAAATGGAAAATTAGGATAACACCGTGAAAGAAATAATTGATGTTTTTCATGCAACTTATTACTTCCAATAGAATCAAAAATATATATGTTTTTGGTATCATAATAGCAACAGACCCAGTGACCGTTTGAAAAATTGCCATATTTGTACTACCCTTCACAACTATGTAAAATTTGAATGTGTTTTTTATTTAGATTTAAAGGCTCAATCAATTCAGGGCACTGAACATGCCATGATTCACGAACCGCGTAACCGAAATTTGAATGCAATAAAAACGCAAAATGGTCGATATCGTTATCGTCTAACATTAAATGTTGAATTATATTTCGGTAACCTAGTATGTCAACAGATGACATTATTAAATAGCAATTACTTTATCTAAACCAATGCAAATAATCAAGTTTATATAAGATCGGAGTAATATTAATAGTATCAGTGTACAAACAATAAGTGTGAAATGATTTTCTGTGCAAATTAACAACTGCTCCTGTATGCAGAAACTGAATACTTAAAATATGTAACCTGTAGCCTAATTGTTAGAGCAAACTACTCTTTAATATTAAAAAATCAAAGCTCAACTGCTGAATAATAGCAGAAATTATAAGACGACTGCTATTCAAAAGCAGACAATTAGAATGTGACTGCTGTCTAACAGCAGAAATTGTATATATCCTTAGGTATAGTTGAACACCATCCCTTGCTGAAAAAAATACAAATTACTTAGTTGCATTACAATTAAAAATTACAAAAAACTAGGCATGATTTTAACTTTATAATATAATCTACAGTTTACGCAATAATTACTTATAAATATTGATAAGTCAAAAAAGGAGAAAATTTATTTTTGTATGGAGAATGGGCCCACCACAAATTGTAGCGTAACTTGAAATACAAGTCGATTTATTCCTCATCATCTACAGATTACAATACTAGTTTTACAGCATCTATCGGTAATACTGAGAAATTAACAATTAAAATATGTTTACATAAAATCAGTTTTACGGATTTTATCGCGTATATTAAGTTATATTCCAGATGTTTCGGGTGCTTTACAACACACATGGTCCCCCATGACCATGGGTGCTGTAAAGTAGTTTTATTTAATTCAATAATAGAATAAAACAAAGTTTTATGTACATTCAGCATTTATTGTTTATATATAGCAATATATTCATATACATTTATAGGTATTTTAAGATTGGTGGAAAATCCTTTTAGTAGTTCCAGAAAAACAGTACATACTGCACAGACATGGTGTGGAAACTATTTTTCGATTCTGTTAATGGCAGCTACAATAAAGAAAAAACCTCTGTAAAGCCTCTTCTTGGACCAGCAAGGCCAAACTCGGAACACAATAACATGAAATTTATAAATAAAACGTCTAATAATCATTAGAGTGTATCAACAATAAAAGAATGGGTATGGACACTACTTGGTGTATAAATTCTTTTGAAAAATTGGAAACTAAGTATGGTATTACTTCTGTTTGGATGCGGCACCTCAACCAAGACCCTATTGAAAACTTTTTTGGAACCATTAGAAGCTATGAGTGCCGCAATGTTAATCCAACACCAGTACATTTTCAGAGTGCCTACACTACACTTTTAATTAATAATATGTCCAGTGTCCATGCCTCAGGAGCTAATTGTGAAAAAGATAATTGTACGGCTTTAGAATATGTTATCATCACAGATAACTGCAAAGCTGCTGCAACCTGTGTCCTTGAAACAATCCTGGATGTATATATTATTGATATTAAAGAGAACACTGCTCCGTATATAAAGGGGGCATTAGATTATGTTAGTGGATACTTTGCTAGATGTGCTAAAAAATGTTTTTAAAAATTGTAGTGAATGTACTGCTAAAATATTCGCCTTACAAGAAAATGAAATCATTAACTTTTGGGAATATGCAGGTAAACGGTGGCTTTGCAGTCCCACTGAGTCTCTTATAGTGTGTGTATCTGCAGTGAAAGACTGCAGATACACACACTATAAAATAATAAATTCAGTATTAAAAATATTTAGATAGAGATAATGTTGAAGAATTAATAAAAATCTTGATACTAATTCATGTAGATTTTGATGTTTTGCTATGTAAAATAAAATAGTCTTGCCGCTTTTTCATATTCAATTATGTGTTGTATGTGTCACAATAATGAAGATGTGTTTCAAATGAAAGCCAAAAAATATTTCCACAAATGTATAAAAGACGTTTTATTCAATAAATCACTTAACTTTCTGAAATGAGTTTTTATTTTTACCTCAAAACCTATACTTATTGTAAGAAAAATTTCTTACATTAAGTAAAAAGAAAAAACATAAGGAAACAATAATTTAGTATAGTATAAAAGACTATATAGTACTAGACTGTATATGATAAATATAAATTGTTCCATCCGACACCACCAGACAGCAGCACATTCGTGAATTCAGTTTTGGACTTGAGATTCGTCTCTATTTCAGTATATATAAAAGTCGATAAAAGTACTCTGTGTTGCTCACTTTTCCGATTCTACAAAAGATTTTATTAATTTCGGTGGAATTTTTTATTTTTTTTTTAAAGATTGTTGACTTGAATGCTTGTCTTTTAAGCCATGTTTCATTTATTTATTTTCAAGATTTTTGGCTTGGATGCTTGTCACTTAAGCCATGTTTTCATTTATCTCAGCATTAAATAATTATAATCCTTTATAATACTACACTGCTTTACAATATGTTGAGCGTCACATTGCGCAGCCCTTTAGCAATTTCGACGGCAACTTAAGCCAGCAGATAGTTGGCAATATTATCTCAAGGCGTCTAAGCAGATAGACACCGTATCTTGAAAATATTGGTATGGCGGTAGGGATGCAACATCGCTCATAAAAAAGCGATATTAGAACCTTGATATTTTCGAAAGTGAAACATCGATTTTAAAAAAGGGGTATTATAGTATAAATGAATACATGGTTGATAATAAACCCTGGGAATGAGATGGTCGCTTCCAAGCAGTTTCTAAAATAAATTTTGTAAATATTTTGTAATCATTTTGTATTGTAAAATTTATTAAAAAAAGCCCCCCTGGGTTTCTTGCTGGTTCTTCCCAGGACAGAGGTTTTTTTCGAACCAGTGGTAAAGTAAAAAATGACTTTCAATAAGAATTACGCATGTAATGTATACGATTTTTCCGGACCGATACGATTTAGGGACCTTCAAGAAAAGAGCTTACACCTTTCTAAAAGGCCGGCAACGCACCTGTGATTCCCCTGGTAAAGCGGTTGTTCATGGGCGGCGGTAGTCACTTACCATCAGGTGAGCTGCATGCTCGTTTGCCCCCTCTTCCTTAAAAAAAAATTCCTTCAAATAAATTTAATTAGTGCAAAAACACGAAACAGATTTTTTCATCATCATTACAGCCCTTCACAAGTCCACTGCTGAACATAGGCCTCCCCCAAAGAATGCCACAAAGCACGGTCCTGAGCCACCTGCATCCATCGACTTCCTGCATGTCTTACCAGGTCGTCACTCCATCTCGTGGGGGGACGCCCTACACTTCGCCTACCGGTACGAGGCTGCCACTCGAGAACCTTTCTTCCCCATCGGTTGTCGGTTCTTCGAGCTATATGGCCGGCCCACTGCCACTTCAGCTTACTAATCCGTTGGGCTATGTCGGTTACTCTGGTTCTACTGCGGATATCCTCATTCCTAAGTTTATCACGCAGAGAAACTCCGAGCATAGCCCTCTCCATAGCTCGCTGAGCGACCTTGAGCTTCCTCATACGGCCAGCAGTGAAGGACCACGTCTCAGTTCCATAAGTCATTACTGGCAACACGCACTGGTTGTACAATTTCGTTTTCAGGTTTTGAGGTATGTCTGACGAGAAGATGTGTCGTAGCTTCCCGAAAGCTGCCCAGCCGAGTTGAATCCGTCGATTGACCTCTCGGTCGAAGTTGGACTTACCTAGTCGGACTATTTGTCCCAGGTAAACATACTCGTCAACAACTTCGAGCTTAGTGTTCCCAACAACTACCGGCATAGGTGTGACATGGACATTAAACATGATCTTTGTTTTGTCCATGTTCATCTTAAGACCTATCCGTTGGGAAACACTATCGAGGTCATTGAGCATAGTGCTTAGGTCCTCCAGCGATTCTGCCATAAGGACTATATCGTCGGCAAATCGAAGGTGAGTGATGTACTCGCCATTGATGTTGATACCGTATCCTTTCCAGTCCAGAAGCTTGAAAACATCTTCCAATGCAGCGGTGAAGAGTTTCGGGGATATGACGTCACCCTGTCTTACACCTCTCTGCAATTGGATAGGTTTCGTACTCTGGTTCTGTACTCGGATAGCCATCGTAGCCCTACTGTACAAGCACTTCAACACTTCGATATACCGACAGTCAACTTGGCACCGCTGAAGGGACTGCAGCACCGCCCAAATTTCGACGGAATCAAAGGCTTTCTCATAGTCCACATACGCCAGACATAGTGGCAAATTGTACTCTTCGGACTTCTGTACAATTTGCCGAAGGGTATGTATGTGGTCTATGGTGCTAAAGCCCTTTCGGAAACCGGCTTGTTCGGGAGGCTGGAAGTCGTCAAGTCTGCGCGCGAGACGATTCGTAATGACTCTCGAAAACAGCACGTAGACGCGGCTCAGAAGGGAAATCGGTCTGTAGTTCTTCAAGAGAGCGTTGTCACCTTTCTTGAAGAACAAGACCACCGCACTTCTGCTCCACGCCTCCGGTGTAATGCCACCATGGAGGACGGAATTAAAGAGCCTCTGAAGGACTTCAAGTACCGGTCTTCCACCCGCTTTCAGAAGCTCCGCTGTAATTCCATCCTCGCCTGGGGCCTTACCGTTTTTAAGGTGCTGGAGAGCCATTCTAATCTCGCTCAGACTGACGTCCGGGATATCTTCGGAATAGTGTCGGATGAGACTCGCTCTTGGATCGTTACTCACACTTGCGTGTGGCTCCAACGATGACGTGTACAGCTGCCCATAGAACCTCTCAATCTCACTCAAAATCTCAGGTGTCCCGGAAACGATGCTGCCACACTCTGTCTTCAGCTTTGACAGTTGGCTCTTTCTGGCAGACAGATCTCTGGCAAAGACTTTGGAGCCTTGGTTCCGCTCGATCGCTTCTTCAATACGAGCTGTGTTGAAGTTGCGTAAGTCCCGCCGCATGCATTTGGAGATCTGTCTGTTCAGATGCCTGTATGCTGTCAAGTCTGTTGAAGAATGTAGCTTCATCTCCCGTCTAACAGCCATGAGATTAAGAGTGTGATCGGAGAGTTTTTGTGTTCTTCTGTGGCGGGTCTTGCAGAACTTAGCTCCGACCGCATGGACAGTTTCCACGAGCTTGTCATTCATATCGTCCACTTCATTGCAGTCTTCTAGGCACTGAAAACGGTTTTGTAACTCGAGCTGAAAGGTCTCGGGACTTTGGAACAGAGCACGAGGGGGACGGAGCGTTGACTTCATTAGACGAGACCTCTCCAACTTAACGTTTAGGTTCAGTGTGCCTCTAACCATTCGGTGATCGCTACCAGTTTTCACCCTCGCGATCACGGAGACATCACTGAACAGTTGTCGTCTGGTCGTCATAATGAAGTCAATCTCATTTTTTGTCGAACCGTCGGGGCTCGACCAGGTCCACTTCCTGTGGGGCCGCTTCTGGAAGAAAGAGTTCATCATAAAGAGTCCCTCTTTCTCCATGAAGTCGGCCAGCTGCTGGCCCCTTGGGTTCCGTTGCCCTATTCCAAATTTCCCTACTTTCAGCTCACCGTTCTCTCTTGTGCCTAGTTTTGCATTGAAGTCTCCCATTAACACCGTATATTGGGTTTTGGAGGAATGCATGGCTCTAGAGATATCCTCATACATTTCCTCCACCTCCCCATCGGGGTGTGCCGAGGTTGGTGCGTAAACCTGTATGACCTTCAGCGAATACCGTTTGGTGATTCTGAGTATAAGGTACGCAACCCTCGTCGACACACTCCCGATCTTTACAACGTTGTTAACGAGAGACTTGTGGACGATAAATCCGACACCTCCTTGGGACAGATGGTCGCCCTCCCGGTGATAGAGCAAGTTGCCGGATTCGAGGATTACCGTGTCCTCCCCCTCTCTTCGGACTTCGGATAATCCTATAATATGCCAGCGCAGCTTGTCTTGAAACAGAATTAGATATAAACAAACATGTAGCCTCTATTTTGCGTATTAAACAAGGCATTGATTAGCATGGCGATTGCATTGCATTCAAACCAACGAAAAATATATAAATATATAAAATTAATAAAAATATAGCATTTAAATGTGTATTTTTACTTTTCTTAGTTTAATACAATTATACAATGTTAAATAAAGATGGCAGTATTTAGGTATTTTTCACTATAAACGTTTGCAGGATTTTAACCAAACTAAGGCAGGATCTGTATTTTAAAGTACGGATGTGACATTGAGTGAAAAAAATCGATTAATAAAAAATCGATTTTTTGCTTTGTGATAATAATCGATTTAAGAAAAATCGATTTTTTTATAAAAAAATAATCGATTTTTGCAAAAAAAAATTTTTTATTCGAAAAATAATCTTCTGGTTTTAGAAATAAACTACAGAACAATTTTTTTAATATATAACTTTGAACAATAAAAAACTAAAAATAATTACTGCCACAAATATTCAGTGCCATTTAACAATTTATTACAACCAAAATAAACAGAAACTATAAATTAAACTAAGTTTTACGGATTTTATCGCGTTTAATTTAACTTTTTAATTCCCGACATTTCAGGTGCTTTACAGCACGCATGGTCACAGAGGGGACTGAGGTGTTTGACGTCCCTATGTCATAGTTGTACCACAAATCCTCATAAAAGAACACCGATACCTACCAAGGATGATTCGCGAGGCTATCGAAATTAAAAAACATCCTAATTTCAATAGAGAAGATGGATGGGTACTGCCATTTGCTTGGCATCCTATAATTAATAAAATTAAATCCAAACCCAAGCATATCACTGTAAGACTTCAAGATACTGTAAGCTCATTCTGCGTAGATCGGACCAAAAATTAATATTCAAAAACTGAATTTAGCCAGACTAACTGTGATATCTGGACGTCAAAGACCTCAGTTCCACCCGTGACCATGGGTGCTGTGAAGCACCCGAAACGTCAGGAATTAAAAAAGTTAAATTAAGCGTGATCAAATCCGTAAAAATTAATTTCATTTAATGTGTAGTCTTCGCGTGAATATAAAAACAACATACATTACACACAATACAAGAACAAACAAAAAGTCTAAATATCATTATGCCACTAATGTTCAGTATCATTTACATTGGATTAGAATGAAAATAAAATAAAAATATAATTATAAATAATCCGGCGACAACCTTTTGATCTCAAAACTAAAATACAAGACAAATCTTTTTTTAAACTTGTGTTTAAAAAAAGACTTGTGTAAACATAAAAAGTAAAAAAAATATTGCCATGAATTTTCAGTTAAAGATTTTAAAAACTATCACTTCACCAAAATTCTTCTTCGTCTCTTTCCCAAAATACGGTTTCGTTTTTTCCTGACAATATTTCCCGCTTTCAAAAATAATGAGGTGTTTAAAAGCCAATTCGGTTAGTTTAGGGAAAGTTCCTTCAGAGCTTCTCCATATATTGAGGGCATCTGCCTTGAGATTTGATAGTGGTGCCGCAATATATAGATCCAATTCAGTATTTTTGCCTATTGACGTGTTGGCCGCTATCATTTTTTCATTATAAAATACTTCTGTCAGTCACATTTACGCGTTTCACAAGACATTTTTATTGTTTATATATAATTGTTTACACTAATCAAAGAAAGAAAGAAAACCACAGAATACTTTTACTCCTAGCGGAGGAAGAAACCTGTTGAAAACATACGAAAAGCGAAACTGTTTTACATACATAGAGATACATAAAGGTGGCGCAGTCTTTTGATTGACTTATTCACGTTATTGAACTTACTTCACGTTTTTACATCCATCGCACAGATGACTCTGATTACAAAAATCGATTGAAACGCGTAATTTACATAAAAATCGATTTATTAAAAATCGATTTTTATTATAAGAAAAATCGACTTCGAAAAATCGATTATAAGAAAAAAATAATCGATTAATATGAAAATCGATTATTTTTTCACATCCCTATTTTAAAGATGGTCACACTGTGAGCAAGCCCACCCATTATTATTCTTGAATAAACACTATTAGAGTATTAGATACGGTTAATTATCCTCTTCGTATTTATTCATTAATATTACTATAATACTTAAATGAAATTATTAATACGACGAGAAATTGGAATATAAAAATAGAAAAGACAGTTTGTTTCAAAAGGTAAGTTGAATTATCAATAATAATAAATAATCAGTATACTATATACAGGTTAATATTTTTTTAAAAACTAATATTCTTTCCAATGGTTTTCAAATATTTTATTGTTAGAACAACTTGCTTGGTCATCAAAACTTTAAAGTAAGCCAAAATTAACTGTAAGCTATGAAGAAAATCGTTTTGGGCCCACTAGAAATTTTAACTTAACTTAATGGTTTTACACATATAAAAGATACCAATTTATTATATTTGTATATAATATATTTATTAGTAAAGAGATACCACTGAAAACTTGTTTTAATAGGATTAAGTAGTACAAGTTTTCAGTGGTATATCTTTCTAAATGTATTTATATTAGCTAATTTAGAAATATAGTTCAAAGTGACCTTGGAACGAAACTTAAAACCCCTATTTTGTCAGTTTGTCATTGCCTACATATTTATTTCTCTATGGTTAGGGGTTTCCACTTTGAAAATACATCGATAATTTTCTTCGATGTAATGCATCGAGACTGTGTATCGACATATTCCGATGTATCGGTTAGAAACATCGATGTTTTTCCTAATCCTGTAATTTTTCAGACTACAAATCTGTAGTCAACCTCCTGACATCCCACTCAAACAAACAACGTAATGTAATGATATAAATGATTGCGTAAACAGGTTTTATAAACGCACAAGATTTTTAAATCCGATGCCTTGGCAGAGGGAAATAATCATGCGAGGCGATTCCCTTGGGTTAAATGGTCTAAGACCGAGATAGCCCAGACGATTTTTTTTATTTTCTTTAGCAGAGTTATGCCAACCAGCCGACCTCTTGAAAAAAAATTCTTGATTCCGCTTAAGGTACTGACAGCTGCCAACTAGCGCCTCTAATAGGTTTAATATTATAACTTCTAAACTAGAGCATGTTTTAGTTTTACTGATTTAGAAGTTATAATATTAATATTGGTATGTAAGTATCACTGATTCGATGTTTTATGAAAATACATCGATACATCTTATTGTAAACAGCGAGTGAAATGAATTCGATGTATCGATGTATATCGAATAACCTTATCTATGGTAATTGCCTTTCGGGTCCGGGATCCTTTCTTTGTATTATAGATGAAATATATTAATTTTGTATTATTATTTATTTACTACTATACGACATTGACGATAGTTTGTGTTTGTGCAGTGTTTGTGGATTTGGATTGTGGCATTGACGTTTGTCACGTTGCTGCTTTTTTGTATTTATTTGCAATTTTAAAATTGAATCTGCAAAAATTCGCAATGTTCGAAAACAATTACTATCCGAGACAGCTATAGATGAGCACCAACTGTTTTTGTGTGTGGATTTCTCACGAGGTTAGTATTTTATCTTACGGAATGCGCAAAGTTTAAGGCAGAACTGTGCAAAACCTACAGTCGATTTAAAAGTTCTAAATTTTTATGAGGAATATAATCTCTTATTTGTCACATTCGAAGGTCCGGTCTAAAAAAAATACATTGTGGAAACGAAAATTAAACATGTTCGTTTTTGATGTATTACATTTTATTTTTTTACCTTTTCTTATTATGAGATCTATACATGTTTTAAAATCTGTTTGTAAAAATACTAATAAATATAGTACCTTCATAATATTACAATTGAATTATGATAGTACATATTATTTATGACTATAATGCATATTACTAACAAATTCATACCTACAGTTATAATAAATCTAATATATGGTTATAAAACAATGAATAATTAAAAGAAATAAATATGTATGTAGTGAAATCTTTATAATATTTTAAAATTGTAGACATAGCATTGACTGTAGGAATAGACTGTGGTTGTATACTTTATTACTTTTTGATAGCAAACAAAGAATACAATATGGTAGCAAACCAGCAAAATTAAAAAGTGTAAACTTCTTTGTTTAACAATTGATAAAGTAGGACAGAATGAGATTGAAATAAAAGTGAATATTATATAAACTATATTTGTGGTAAAGTTTGAAAAAGTTTGTATTTGAAATTGTAGTAAGTTCAATTAAAGTTTATCTGCTAAAAAGTAGGTAAGTATGTCAATGAATCAAAATAAAAATCATGAGAGAAAAATAATACAAGAGTTTGTATTTCCTCCAAAATGTTTAATTACTTACAACAAATGACAAACACAGGTCTCATAACCTTATTAGTGTGTTTATAAAATTACCTACCTATTAAAGTTAAGCTAAATTAAATAAATAATAGAATCACAAAATATTTACAAAAGTACCTAGTTGTGTATGAAATTATCTGGAATCAATCAAATATCAATCGGAAAACAATGTCAAAAAAGAATATTTGTATTTTTTTCCTAGTTCGGCATGTTATTATTTATAATAAGGATAAAATATATAATAAAGAAAAAAGTAAATAAAGTGTAATAATTAGTTTTTCAGTCCACTCTTATAATATAAAATTCAATTATAAATATTATATTAAATATATAATATTATATTATAATTCATATTCCTCTTTTGGATTTCTATATCTTTGTAATAAAAATATTTCGTATTTTCATTGATTGATATTTTTATTTAAAAACTAGGCTTCTGCATCACACGTGGTATAGCCATGCTGCAGCTATATTAGTAGTATAGTTGTAGCACGAATGGGTCGGCTCAACTGGGGAAGGACCACGCTCTCACAAAATACCAGCGTAAAATAGCAGCTTAATACTGCTGTGTTTTGTATGGTGAGTGTAGAGAACTGGAGACCCTTTTTACTGGAAAAGAGGCATTTCATCTTTGTCCTCACAGGTGACAACACATCTACATTTTGATTCGCAAACGATGATAGATGTAAATGTCTATGGTCAACAGCAACCACTTACCATCAGGTGGACTGTGTGCTCGTTTGTCACCCTATCCTATAAAAAAATCACTCTTTCGCTGGGGGATTCACCTTCAGCTAATCTCTCTCTCCTACCCTTCATCCTATAAAATCAATTGTAGGTTATGTACATTCTTTCAGAATTTATATCTTTTAACTTTTTTATTTTTACTGATTTTTCATTAACTTTTTTCAGGTGGACAGTTTAAAATAAATCAGTATGCCTTGCAGGCTGAAAGCTTGCAGACCTCTCGGTAGGCACAACAGAATATGGAAAGACAACAGAAATATGAATATGCAATTTATAGATATTGAAAACAACAGTTTAATCTCATATCTGTTATTGTTGAAAATGTGCTTGTGATTCATAACAAAATCATAAAGACATGTTATTGTCTCTGTCATATGTCCAGTTTGAACATCTTATTTCCCCACTATTTATCAGTGTGTACTAACATAGATAAACATGTTATTACCTAGTCATTGGCTTTAATGGTGTTGGGGGTGTGGGTAATAATCTGTTAACATATTTTAAAACAAAGTACACATACTGTGCCTGTCTGTTTAACATAAATGGTGTTTAGGATGTATACTAACCAATCAATCAATACATTATGTAAACAAAGTATCCACACCACACCTGATTGTTTGTGCTACTTTGAAGAAACGAAAATAATAATGAACAATAGTAAATACAGTGATATTATGTATTGTGTTTTTTTTTTATCATAACCATTTTAAAACATGTAACTTGCTGTTTATTTATTAATGTCTAAAATCAATAATGGGTATGTTATAACCAAATAATTTTGGATTTAATGTTATTTACTGTGTATACTTGCTAACCTATCAAAAGATATTAAAACAAAGCTTTGGAAATTATTACTTATAATAATAAATGCAGAGGCATTTTACTTTGTGATTTTTATCCTTACACAACCAGTATAAAACATGTTTCTCATCATCTTCATTATATAGTGTGTATATTATACAGGGTATTTTTGGAACGCTCCCGAAAACTAAGACAGGCGACAACACCAAGTACACCTTTGATCATGGGTCACAAATAAATTCGATCCTGATGAAAAAAAAATCAACTTTTTACACCGTTTTATTAGCTTTATTCACGCGCCATCATGTTAGTACAGCTAAATGAAACGATAATTTCATAAAATATATCATGAAAATACTGAAACATAAAACCAGCAGTGGAATGACTGAATTTATATCACCTGACTGAAAGGTCAATGTACGCGCGAACGCAAATTCGCGCGGCCCGCAACTAGCGGGCCAAACCACAATATCTAATAATTTACAACACTTGTCTAAATACCTTACTTATCTACTTAACCTACTATTTTGCCACTGTGCTTGTCTCCACTTAGCCACTTTAATCCGAATTTACAGGTTAAATAACCCAAATAACTGGTTCGATTCCCCGCTAATGAAAAAATACTTAAATGAAATGTAACCAAAGTTGGAGTCATGAGTTTTTATTCATCGTGTATGTTTATTATTCTCATGTATTCAGTTATGTACCTATTCAGATTAGTCTAGTACTAAGTTATTTAAAAAAAAATAGGTATGAAACAGCTTACCGCTCTAAATCCTCCGTGGTCTTATGAGATGCGGCTCAAATTGTGCTCCATTCATTTCAAGGTAGATTTGGGTGCAGGCGGGGCATCATCGTGTGGTCTTCGACACAGTCCGTACGTAGTTTCTCGAAACCATCCACGATCCTTTGGCGCATTTCTTCAGCACTATCACATTCACGATTAAAAACCCTTTCTTTTACATACCCCACAAAAAGAAGTCTAACGGAGTCAGATCTGGTGAGCGAGGTGGCCAAGCGTGTGGTCCTAGTCTGCCGATCCAGCGATCATCAAATAACTCATTGAGGCGCTCACGGACGAACCTCACGAAATGTGGAGGGGCACCATCATGTTGGAACCATGTGCGGCGATATTCAGCCAACGATAGGTCGTTTAAAATGTCAACCAACTGTTCATTTATAAAGTTTAGGTATCGCTGTCCGTTCAGTCGCTCTGTCAGAAACACTGGTCCCAGTATGCGATCCTTAAATAAACCTGCCCATACGTTAACCGACCATCGGGTTTGGTGCCCGGTTTGTCGAACAGCGTGCGGGTTAACCTCTGAATACACGTGTGTATTTCTTCGGTTCCACAGGCCGTTTCTGGTAAATGTCGACTCATCCGTCCAGATAATGTGCTCAATGGAACCAGGCACACGTTGTTGCTGGTATAATAACCAACGGCAGAAAACTCGTCGGCGGTCGTGATCGCCGGGAACTAAAGCTTGCACTTTGTGCAATTTGTATGGGCGCATTGGTTACGCTTCAACACTTTGTGCACTGTACAGTATGACACACTTGTACGATCCCGACGTCTTAACAATTTATTTAGCGATACTTCGTGTACCTAGGTTCGGATACCTAACATGTTGACCACTATAAACGTACGCGTTAGGCATTATTAAAACAAAAAAGAATCCAAAAACGTAACAAAAACTTTAATATCAACACGTAATCACAAGTAAATTTATTAAACAAAACGATTGAACTGTCGCTCGCGCACGCGTGTACAAAATCAACACGGAACTGTTTCAAAAACTACAATTAATAACGAACCCCGACGAATAAACGGAAACCTACTGCGTCACAGCGTGACGACACGAGCCGGCCGGGTTACATTCTGCGAGGCGACATGAGCCGGCCGGGTTACATTCTGCCGTCATACGAAATAAAGAAGTACGCAACTAACAAAAACGTAAAATGGAAATAAAAAATAAATTTATGAATTTTTCTTTCAGACCCCGTGTCTAAAGTATATTAAAAGGTATCTATATGAAAATTGAAATATGTACGTAGAGACATGAAGATTTTAAGGACGAACTTATTTTTTGATAATTTGTTTATTTATTTAAATAAAACGAATTTTCCTTTTCATCTTAGATTAAAAAATACACCTGGCAACACAAAAACATCGAAGGAAAGACGCATATAACTATTTGCGTCTTCCCAACCTAATAAATAAAAAAAACTGCCATTCATTTAACATTTTTACATATTTTGGAAAGGTCATTTGAAGTTGAAAGGACGCTAATAGTAATTTACTACTTTTTTCTTAGTAAATATTAGAAAAGCATTGGTAGTCAGACACAAAAAATAACAACCCGCAACTCTTGAGTAATGATTTTAAAGGGGATATCATACAAGACTTACTACGATAATAATTAAAAATTTTGTACAACCGACTTTAATATAAATAATTAAGGATGACTCAAAAACTATTGGTCTGACCTCGATCAAATTTATATGGGACCACATGTGAAACACCAGCTCTTAGTAATAAGATATAAGCTCTTAATAATAAGATATAGAATAAAAAGACAAGAATAATTGAAATTTAAGTAATCGATGCAAATATTGTTAAAGATGACGTAGCCACTGGTTAAATAAGTCTTTTCTTTTATGTTGAAGTCTTTTCTAATAAAAAGATGTCATCTGTGATCAACAGTTACGTCTAAAATCCTTACGATAATTTCTAAAATATTGATATTTGTGAATATTAAAAAAATTTAGTAGATGCGCCTTCTTATCATGAGTCATGGTATATTTAACTCATTTATTCAAAAATTGTTAGATGCGCCCTTTTTTCTTCCGACCGCATACCATTGTTTCGTACCGAGCTAGATACAGGTCGACAGCGGAGGAAGTGTGGGTACAGTCGCGTTCTAAAGTACTACATGGTATTGGGCTATTGTTTTATAATATTATAGTAATTAATTGTTTAATTGTGGAATCATAATAGGTGTTTTACTATTTACTTAGAACTTTGGAAGAGGTGGGAATTAAAAATGGATAATGTTTACTTGAGCATTATTTGTTATTTCTATCGTAAAATATAAAGTAGTTTGTAACAAAAAAAACTTAAGGGTGACACGCCGTCCATTATGACGTCTTGGGTCACATGAAAGTCAGATGTTGATGGTGTGTTGGTATTACTGGATGCTACTTCATCATCACTTTCATCTTCGCTTGAGCTTCCGTCATCAGGTCGATCACATGGTAATTTTTTCGGTATTCTCCCTCAACACTTTACTGCACAATTTTCCCCATTCACCTTCTCATATCATATTTACCTTTTCGTTCACTAGTTTAGTCATAAAACAATAGATATAAATAATTTTTGTTTCCTTCCTTTTTAAAACATCGTCGCGAGTCGCAAAGTAAGCTGTGTATGCGACTGTATTTTTGGAGCGAACAAAGCGCGTGAACCAATAGCATGCAGGCACAGTAATACTGGCGGATTGATCCCCCGTCGCACCCCCCTCGTACCTATATGTGATAAATCGCTCAATGCCCAAGTTCAAGGCCAGCGTTCTTTTTTCACCGTTCGCGCGTACATTAACCTCCATTAGTCAGGTGATATCAATTCAGTTTCCACTGCTGGTTTTATGTTTCAGTATTTTCATGATTTTTTTTATGAAATTATCGATTCATTTAGCTGTACTAACATGATGGCGCGTGAATAAAGCTAATAAAACGTTGTAAAAATATGATTTTTTTTTCATCAGGATCAAATTTATTTGTGACCCATGATCAAAGGTATACTTGGTGCTGTCGCCTGTCTTAGTTTTCGGGAGCGTTCCAAAAATACCCTGTATAAGTGGTAATATTATATATAAGTGGACATATTATTCCTTAGCCATCTTGGCTTTAATCACATTTTTTAATTACTGTAATGGTGATTGGGATTAATACTTATTAATCAATCAATATATGTAAATATTATGTAATCTAAAATAGTTTCCACACCATGTCTGTGCAGTATGTACTGTTTTTCTGGAACTACTAAAAGGATTTTCCATCAATCTTAAAATACCTATAAATGTATATGAATATATTGCTATATATAAACAATAAATGCTGAATGTACCTAAAACTTTGTTTTATTCTATTATTGAATTAAATAAAACTACTTTACAGCACCCATGGTCATGGGGGACCATGTGTGTTGTAAAGCACCCGAAACATCTGGAATATAACTTAATATACGCGATAAAATCCGTAAAACTGATTTTATGTAAACATATTTTAATTGTTAATTTCTCAGTATTACCGATAGATGCTGTAAAACTAGTATTGTAATCTGTAGATGATGAGGAATAAATCGACTTGTATTTCAAGTTACGCTACAATTTGTGGTGGGCCCATTCTCCATACAAAAATAAATTTTCTCGCGCCTCTAATAGGTTTAATATTATAACTTCTAAACTAGAGCATGTTTTAGTTTTACTGATTTAGAAGTTATAATATTAATATTGGTATGTAAGTATCACTGATTCGATGTTTTATGAAAATACATCGATACATCTTATTGTAAACAGCGAGTGAAATGAATTCGATGTATCGATGTATATCGAATAACCTTATCTATGGTAATTGCTTTTCGGGTCCGGGATCCTTTCTTTGTATTATAGATGAAATATATTAATTTTGTATTATTATTTATTTACTACTATACGACATTGACGATAGTTTGTGTTTGTGCAGTGTTTGTGGATTTGGATTGTGGCATTGACGTTTGTCACGTTGCTGCTTTTTTGTATTTATTTGCAATTTTAAAATTGAATCTGCAAAAATTCGCAATGTTCGAAAACAATTACTATCCGAGACAGCTATAGATGAGCACCAACTGTTTTTGTGTGTGGATTTCTCACGAGGTTAGTATTTTATCTTACGGAATGCGCAAAGCTTAAGGCAGAACTGTGCAAAACCTACAGTCGATTTAAAAGTTCTAAATTTTTATGAGGAATATAATCTCTTATTTGTCACATTCGAAGGTCCAGTCTAAAAAAAATACATTGTGGAAACGAAAATTAAACATGTTCGTTTTTGATGTATTACATTTTATTTTTTTACCTTTTCTTATTATGAGATCTATACATGTTTTAAAATCTGTTTGTAAAAATACTAATAAATATAGTACCTTCATAATATTACAATTGAATTATGATAGTACATATTATTTATGACTATAATGCATATTACTAACAAATTCATACCTACAGTTATAATAAATCTAATATATCGCACATTGATAAGAAGACCGTCACTATACGAAAAATAATCTTATTTAGATAAGTGCGCCATCTTATAATTCGCGTAGTAAACTATTTTTTACAAAAACACCTGTCACCATAACTTTAATAGTGTTCGCTAGATAGCGCTGTGTCGAAACGACTTTATCGACATTTGTAAGTGATCTGTCACGGCAGACCGACATTTTTTCATTCGTGACCGCTAAGCTAACGAGAAAGGTTACATTTGGTACATTTTATAGTGACACTATTTGTTTTAATGCTATTTGGATTGAGAAGAATTGGTAAGTATAAATTGAATTTAATACGAATAATGTCATCTTTCGTTAAGTGTCGTATAGGCAGTTAAATTATTAAAATAATGCTCCAAACTCGGAAAGACATAATGACAGTTTTCGTTAGTGTCGAAGTTCCTATTTACTTATTTAGAAATTTTGATTTAACAGGGAAGTTACAATGTCATTATTTTTTTAGTGTCACACTTTTTGTTACCGAAACTGAAATATTTAGTCTGGTGACGTATTAACAATGTCATTATTTTTTTAATGTCACTCTTCTTGTTAGCCAAACCAAGGATTTTGATTTAATTATAAAGCAATTATTGTCATTATGCACTTAGTGTCGCTTTCCTCGTTAATAAAATATAATGTTCGATATACTGATGAGATAACATTGACACTTTTTATATAGTGTCATTATTCTTATTTAATAAAATATAATAATGGGTTTTGTGATAAAGTTGTAAAAACCTTACATGTATAGTGTCTATTTTTATTATTGTTTCAGTTCCCTTTTCAAAGTACAAAAGACATTTTCGTCTTTAGTGTGGAAAGGTATTGTAATAACTTACTACTAACGAGTTTAATTATATTTTTGTTGTTTATTGACGCTATTCATTAGAAAATTCATAAAAATTGTATTAAATAATTTTAGATGTACTGATAATAATAAATGAGAATAATATTAAGATGTTACTGTATTAGTCATAACAATTTTACCACTATTTGTTTATTTTCAGGCTGGAAAATGCCTTTGCCTAGTGCATGAATAAACAAACTTAAGAATATTTCTAGAAGACTGTTTGAGGATTCATTAGATAATAGAGAAGAATATATAAAGCGTAATTGTTATGGTATTCAAAAACAAAGTTTACAATTGGAAAGCGTAAATTATGAGTCAAAAATACACCAGACCCCAGAAAATTATTGCGAATTATCTCATAATGAGAACAGTGTTAAATCGAATGCAAATGAAGACATTCCTAACATAAATCTTGGATTTGATATTTCTGTCCATCAAAGTATTTTATCTAAAGATCGCCAGACGGCTGAACAGGTTGCTAATAATTTGTTACAATACTTGTCAAAAAGTTTATAAGAGTTCTAGGTAGCACTGAATTCTAATGTTTTTTACTAAGTTAAGGAAATCTGTATTGAGAATAAAACTACTAACTAACATCTTATCTAATTTACATAAGTTTCCAGATTTGTTGACTTGTACGTAGTTTTGTCCATCCCAACCCACATAATTAGTATTGTTATGGTGGGTTAATGCAATGCTATGTTTCTCATTTATTTTTTATTTAATTTAAAATTATAGTTTTGTTTTCAGAATGAACTGTATGTGGATGAAAATTTACCTCCCAATAAACAGCATCGCGAGGAAAGAAGAAATTCCTTGTCATCTGCTTCCAGTCATACATCACAACGTGATTTTTCTCCTGCCTCTGACCATGATCCTACTTACATACCGTTAGAATCATCCAGCTCCAAACATCTACGGCGGTCAAACAGTTCTTCTTCAAGTTCATCGTCCTGTACTACCACATCCAGTTCCTCGTCCTCTTCCAGTTCTTCGTGTGAAAATCCTAGCAGAGACAATCAAGTTCCATTGTCGGCCACATTGACTGATGCACATATTTGCGAAAAAAGCAACTGCATCCAAGACTGCAGGCAAACTATTGTCACACATACGTTAGACACAAACATCAGCGTGTCAGTTTCTCGGCCAGAGAGCTCATTTAACCCCATTATAGAAAAAGGTAACAAGCTTTGTCGGCATAATTATAAAAGAGGAAACAATAAGAAAAAGACTGCACAGACTTTAAGAAATTTAGGAAAGCAGTACATGTCTTCATCTTCGAAAATTGTTGGTGAAAGAACGATGAGTAGACCATGTAATGAAAAATGTCGGCTTAAATGTGGTGAGAATATTACTGAAGAAGATCGAAAAAAAATTTTTGACGCATTTTGGAATTTAGGCTCTTTAGTTCGTCAAAGAGATTTTATTGCTATGAATTTAGAAACCGTAGTTCCTAAGTATCAGTACAAAAGGCTGAATAGTAACAGGAAACCAAAGAATGCTTTTCATTTCGTGGTAAATGGCGAAAAACTTAGAGTGTGTAAGATATTTTTTAAAAATACTCTTGGTATCAATGATCGACCTATTAGAACGGTTTTGGACAAGAAAAACGAGCAAGGTATAATAGTTGGTGAACAAAGGGGCAAACACAATAATAAAAAAAGAATTTCTGAAGAGGCTCTCAATGAAGTACGATGTCATATTAATAGCATACCCAGGATCGAGAGCCACTATTTGCGTAAACAAACTTCTAAGGAATTTATTGACGGTGGAAAGACATTATCTGAGTTATACAGGGATTATAAAGCTGAGTGTATAGAAAAAAATATACCATTCGTAAAAATACACATATATAGAAAAGTTTTTAATACAGAATTTAACATTAGCTTTTTCGTACCGAAAAAAGACCAATGTGATCTATGTACAGCATACAAGAATGCGGATATAAAACAAGATCTTGAAGACAAATACCAAACTCATTTAAAGGAAAAGAATGAAAGTAGATTAGAGAAGGAAAAGGATAAGAAGATAAATGAAAGCATTGTATCTTGCTACGACTTGCAGGCGGTCATGACTGTACCTAAAGGAGAAATATCAGTCTTTTATTATAAAAGTAAAATAAATTGTTTCAATTTTACTATTTCTGAACTGAGAAAAGATCACACTGAATGTTATTTTTGGACTGAAGTAGAAGGCCAAAGAGGAGTTAATGAAATAGGAACTTGCGTGCTGAAATACTTAGAAAAAATGTCTTCATTACATCCAGATTCTGATTTCATATTTTATTCAGATAATTGTTGTGGTCAACAAAAAAACCAATTCATGTTTTCTTTATATTTGTATGCATTAAAAAATCTGCCGATAAAATCCATAATCCACAAATTTCTAGTGAAAGGTCATACACAAAATGAGGGTGACGCAGTCCATTCGACTATTGAGAGAGAAATTAAAAAGCTCTTAAAATCTGGTCCAATTTATGTTCCCGACCAATATATTGCAGCAATAAAGAATGCTCGGAAAAAGGGAAACCCATACATTGTAAACGTGATGAGTCATAGAGATTTTTATGATATTAAATTACTTTCTGATAATAATCTTTTAAAGAATACGGAAGGTGAAAAAATTAAGATAGGCGATATTAAAATTATTAAAGTAGTAAAATATCTAGATGAACATTTTAAAGTTAAAATGTTTTATAAGAATTCTTACTTAGAACAGAATTTTAAAGAGATTAGACTTGAAACTAATAGGATAGCTACTCGCAGACAACAGTCATCACAAAATAGGGACCAAGATTACAATGTCAGTTATCAACTAAAACCTCTTTACAGTGCTAAACTTCCTTTGGCTGAAAGGAAGAGAAACGACATCAAATCGTTGATTGAACAAAATCTCATTCCCAAATATTACGCATCTTCCTATTTTTATAATATTATTTAAGAATTTGGTTACGCGTCTCTTCCTTTTAATAATAATTTCATTGATCTCATTAGTATCTGAATTATTAAATTGATCTCAATCATTAAGTGTAAATTTAACTCTTTGAATATCATAATGGTTTTTATGAAAATCTTTTTTGTTAACTTATTTTTAAGAGATTTAAGGAATAATTTTAATTTATACGAATGATGTTCAAAGACCTACTACAAAATTTTGACGAGGCTCCCAATTTCAGTTATATTTAGATAGTATTGCCAATGTAAAGCTTGTCTGTCAACATTTTGCACTACCTAGGCTTCATAAAGTATTAAGATTTAACATTTAAGTCCAAAAGTATTTAATAAAAGTGCTATTTAACTGGATGTTATATTCGTAAATAAGTTAATGTTTAAGTGTTCTAAGGAAAACTTATGGTAAACGCTCTTATTTCAGTTTTTCTTTTGTTTTTCTTACTGTTATTATGTCATTAAGTTGTAAAGCAACTGAAAATTTTTAACTTATTAATTAAAGAAATAACGTCATTATAAAAGTTTTTTTGAAAAAATAGTAATTTAAAAATACATTGTGTATAAAATAATATAACCTTACCGTAGTGCTTAATATCTTTTGTAATAAAAACCATAACATAATATAATTTAATTATTATTTCTTACATAAAACTAGTCGAAATTGTTTCGTAAATCTTTAAACGCCCCTACTGAAAAAACTATATTTTTGGATAGTGTCAGTCTTCTTATCAATGTGCGATATGGTTATAAAACAATGAATAATTAAAAGAAATAAATATGTATGTAGTGAAATCTTTATAATATTTTAAAATTGTAGACATAGCATTGACTGTAGTGTAGTGTGGTATAGCCCCCACGACTATATATATATATTAGAGTTAAGTTAAGAATAGAGAACATTATAATTAAAGTTATAGAAGCAGCAACACGTCTCTATTTCATTGACACACTTCCTATATAACATGGCGACCCTGCCAGGCGGTGCGCTGCTACAATGCACGCGCACCGCCACGGCCTGCAAAAATTGTTGAAAATAATATAAATATTTACCCGGACTACACGGAATATACACCCGGATGTGACGAAAAAAATAAATACATATGAATACAAGAAGAGGCCACAATAATAAAACAAAATATTTACAAAAGCTGACTGAAATATAAAAAGTATAATGAACATGAAGTAATATAATTTAAATGTATATTAGTACCTACTATGAAAGCAACTAAGAAAGAATGAGAAAAATAAAAAGTGATTTTTTTAAATATAATTACCAAAGAACAAAATTCTAGAAACGGCAGGTTTATTTGAAAAGGAAAGCAGCGGTTGTACTCTTGCAAGCTTCGTCCAGAAGAACAAAGAAGAAAATTAAGAGGTAACTTCGCACCTGTGTGATTTTAATTCCATTTAAAACTTTATTTATCAATTTGAGATTGTTTTTATATTTTTTTGCTATAATATTTGTTAAAGTTAAGTATTAAATGTTCCATATTATGTTTAACACGTATGTTTAAATTGAACTTATTTATCAGATAACTCACGGTACAATTGATTTTTCAATATTTTTATCACTATTTATATATATAAAAAATGTAATCATAATACAATATCAAAAAAGCACATTACATTTTAGGCATTTATGGCATTTGTATTAAGGCACAAGACAATTTTATATTAAATTTTATTTAGTTATTGTTTCATATTATTTTTATAACTGTGCAGGATACAATACAAAAAACGAATGAAATAATATAGTAGATTACATTTTTACATGCTTAAATTTACCATAGTTTACCATAAATTAACTTTTCGTATAATTAAAATAATACTGATATATTGTTAAATATGATATATTTCGTTGTTTTTTTTTTCTGTATTAAATTTTATTTAAAAAACAATTCAGTATTGTTAATAAGTATTAGTTTTTCTTTTCTTTTATAAAGGCAGTGACTTTAAAGTTATATAATAACCCACTTAAAAATTAAAATTGTTCTTTTGAATGTCAAAAGTTAAGTAAGTAATTAATGTTTTGTTGTGTAAAGTTGATATTTGTTACAGTAATTATTCAATTATTTTCTGTAAACGATATAGTAAATACCATACTTCTAGCAATCTTTTTCGATCCAAGCAAAAGTAATGTGTCTAAAATTCTGTGTAAATAAGGAATTTAAAACTATCATTTTACTTGTATCCACATATTATGTATGTAATAATAACATTGTATAAGTTACGTTTAAATTAGGTGATCATAATACGATGTAATCGCAAACGTTGCCATATACGTACTTTGTTAATTAAAACATAGGTGTCTCAAATCGCTTGCGCTGCTAAGAGTGGAATTACAATTTGTATTTTGATCTATCTGTTGTTATGTGATTATGTTATTGTTATTGAAAATGATTACGTTGCTTTGACTTCTTTGTTCTATTCATCTTAATATGAAATGTAATAATTTGTTTTCAGTTTTATGTTGTTTGAACTTTTAAATCGTAAGCTTGTAACTATTATAATTTGTTAATTTCTCGGAAAATAGTACGTTCTTATGTAGACCATGAAAATATTTACTTCGCTTAATAGTTATGTTATGTAGACAATTAAGTAATTAATTTGAAATTTGTTGTACCCATATTGTGAGCCTCAATCCTTGACTGACAATGATGTAACTAAATATTATACGAGACAATATGACATAATTTATAAAAGACGTAAGTAAATTTATGGATAAGTTACGGAAATTATCATTCTGAATGAAAAATATTGATAGAAATATAAGTAGAAAGTGTGGCATAGGTAAAGAAAAATTATCGGAGGTTAGCATATCCACATACAATCGGCCCGATCAGCTGAGAGTTTGGAAAACCTAATAACCGATTAATTTTTAAAGTTGTTCGGATTCGATGAAATAAGGAATGATTTTTAATGAATTGCTTAAAGAAATGTGACTTTATTAAGAACTGTATAGGAAGATTGTTCATTATCTTGATCATGTATTTACGCGAGTCGTGTACGTGAAAGTTATGGTACAATTAATTAATAAATTATATGAGCTGAAATGCTATAAATGTAAAGAGTTAAATAAAGTGATATTGGTCATTGTCTTGATCATGTATGTACGCGAGCCGTGTACGTGAAAGAAATGACACAAATATTGAATGAATATGTAGCAAAAATGCTGAGAAGTAAAATGAAAAATAAATAATTGTTAAACAAGAATGAAGTAAATACATGAAGTAAAAAAGAGAACAAAGAGAAGTATTGAAGTGTGAAAAGATATATTATTAGAGTATTATAAATGTCCGGATTAGATGACATGTTCTGATGAATACGAATAAATAATATTGTAAATGTTTGCGAAAGTCGAAACATAATATTATGTTATACATAATTATGCCTGACTATGTCATATAATACTTCTGTGAATACGCGATTTTTAGTAGCGAGAGAGCGTTGCCAAACGCCCTGCTCAATCTCGGTATACATTAGATTGCAGTTTTTATAACACTTAGACTTAATTTCCATTAAATTTTAATTATGTTTAGAATAGTTTTGAGGTTGGATAAAAAATAGATAACTTTATTTTTTATTTTTTTGTCGGTGGGAGGTGTAGTGTGGTATAGACCCCACGACTATATATATATTAGAGTTAAGTTAAGAATAGAGAACATTATAATTAAAGTTATAGAAGCAGCAACACGTCTCTATTTCATTGACACACTTCCTATATTACAGAATAGACTGTGGTTGTATACTTTATTACTTTTTGATAGCAAACAAAGAATACAATATGGTAGCAAACCAGCAAAATTAAAAAGTGTAAACTTCTTTGTTTAACAATTGATAAAGTAGGACAGAATGAGATTGAAATAAAAGTGAATATTATATAAACTATATTTGTGGTAAAGTTTGAAAAAGTTTGTATTTGAAATTGTAGTAAGTTCAATTAAAGTTTATCTGCTAAAAAGTAGGTAAGTATGTCAATGAATCAAAATAAAAATCATGAGAGAAAAATAATACAAGAGTTTGTATTTCCTCCAAAATGTTTAATTACTTACAACAAATGACAAACACAGGTCTCATAACCTTATTAGTGTGTTTATAAAATTACCTACCTATTAAAGTTAAGCTAAATTAAATAAATAATAGAATCACAAAATATTTACAAAAGTACCTAGTTGTGTATGAAATTATCTGGAATCAATCAAATATCAATCGGAAAACAATGTCAAAAAAGAATATTTGTATTTTTTTCCTAGTTCGGCATGTTATTATTTATAATAAGGATAAAATATATAATAAAGAAAAAAGTAAATAAAGTGTAATAATTAGTTTTTCAGTCCACTCTTATAATATAAAATTCAATTATAAATATTATATTAAATATATAATATTATATTATAATTCATATTCCTCTTTTGGATTTCTATATCTTTGTAATAAAAATATTTCGTATTTTCATTGATTGATATTTTTATTTAAAAACTAGGCTTCTGCATCACACGTGGTATAGCCATGCTGCAGCTATATTAGTAGTATAGTTGTAGCACGAATGGGTCGGCTCAACTGGGGAAGGACCACGCTCTCACAAAATACCAGCGTAAAATAGCAGCTTAACACTGCTGTGTTTTGTATGGTGAGTGTAGAGAACTGGAGACCCTTTTTACTGGAAAAGAGGCATTTCATCTTTGTCCTCACAGGTGACAACACATCTACATTTTGATTCGCAAACGATGATAGATGTAAATGTCTATGGTCAACAGCAACCACTTACCATCAGGTGGACTGTGTGCTCGTTTGTCACCCTATCCTATAAAAAAATCACTCTTTCGCTGGGGGATTCACCTTCAGCTAATCTCTCTCTCCTACCCTTCATCCTATAAAATCAATTGTAGGTTATGTACATTCTTTCAGAATTTATATCTTTTAACTTTTTTATTTTTACTGATTTTTCATTAACTTTTTTCAGGTGGACAGTTTAAAATAAATCAGTATGCCTTGCAGGCTGAAAGCTTGCAGACCTCTCGGTAGGCACAACAGAATATGGAAAGACAACAGAAATATGAATATGCAATTTATAGATATTGAAAACAACAGTTTAATCTCATATCTGTTATTGTTGAAAATGTGCTTGTGATTCATAACAAAATCATAAAGACATGTTATTGTCTCTGTCATATGTCCAGTTTGAACATCTTATTTCCCCACTATTTATCAGTGTGTACTAACATAGATAAACATGTTATTACCTAGTCATTGGCTTTAATGGTGTTGGGGGTGTGGGTAATAATCTGTTAACATATTTTAAAACAAAGTACACATACTGTGCCTGTCTGTTTAACATAAATGGTGTTTAGGATGTATACTAACCAATCAATCAATACATTATGTAAACAAAGTATCCACACCACACCTGATTGTTTGTGCTACTTTGAAGAAACGAAAATAATAATGAACAATAGTAAATACAGTGATATTATGTATTGTGTTTTTTTTTATCATAACCATTTTAAAACATGTAACTTGCTGTTTATTTATTAATGTCTAAAATCAATAATGGGTATGTTATAACCAAATAATTTTGGATTTAATGTTATTTACTGTGTATACTTGCTAACCTATCAAAAGATATTAAAACAAAGCTTTGGAAATTATTACTTATAATAATAAATGCAGAGGCATTTTACTTTGTGATTTTTATCCTTACACAACCAGTATAAAACATGTTTCTCATCATCTTCATTATATAGTGTGTATATTATATAAGTGGTAATATTATATATAAGTGGACATATTATTCCTTAGCCATCTTGGCTTTAATCACATTTTTTAATTACTGTAATGGTGATTGGGATTAATACTTATTAATCAATCAATATATGTAAATATTATGTAATCTAAAATAGTTTCCACACCATGTCTGTGCAGTATGTACTGTTTTTCTGGAACTACTAAAAGGATTTTCCATCAATCTTAAAATACCTATAAATGTATATGAATATATTGCTATATATAAACAATAAATGCTGAATGTACCTAAAACTTTGTTTTATTCTATTATTGAATTAAATAAAACTACTTTACAGCACCCATGGTCATGGGGGACCATGTGTGTTGTAAAGCACCCGAAACATCTGGAATATAACTTAATATACGCGATAAAATCCGTAAAACTGATTTTATGTAAACATATTTTAATTGTTAATTTCTCAGTATTACCGATAGATGCTGTAAAACTAGTATTGTAATCTGTAGATGATGAGGAATAAATCGACTTGTATTTCAAGTTACGCTACAATTTGTGGTGGGCCCATTCTCCATACAAAAATAAATTTTCTCCTTTTTTGACTTATCAATATTTATAAATAATTATTGCGTAAACTGTAGATTATATTATAAAGTTAAAATCATGCCTAGTTTTTTGTAATTTTTAATTGTAATGCAACTAAGTAATTTGTATTTTTTTCAGCAAGGGATGGTGTTCAACTATACCTAAGGATATATACAATTTCTGCTGTTAGACAGCAGTCACATTCTAATTGTCTGCTTTTGAATAGCAGTCGTCTTATAATTTCTGCTATTATTCAGCAGTTGAGCTTTGATTTTTTAATATTAAAAAGTAGTTTGCTCTAACAATTAGGCTACAGGTTACATATTTTAAGTATTCAGTTTCTGCATACAGGAGCAGTTGTTAATTTGCACAGAAAATCATTTCACACTTATTGTTTGTACACTGATACTATTAATATTACTCCGATCTTATATAAACTTGATTATTTGCATTGGTTTACATAAAGTAATTGCTATTTAATAATGTCATCTGTTGACATACTAGGTTACCGAAATATAATTCAACATTTAATGTTAGACGATAACGATATCGACCATTTTGCGTTTTTATTGCATTCAAATTTCGGTTACGCGGTTCGTGAATCATGGCATGTTCAGTGCCCTGAATTGATTGAGCCTTTAAATCTAAATAAAAAACACATTCAAATTTTACATAGTTGTGAAGGGGAGTACAAATATGGCAATTTTTCAAACGGTCACTGGGTCTGTTGCTATTATGATACCAAAAACATATATATTTTTGATTCTATTGGAAGTAATAAGTTGCATGAAAAACATCAATTATTTCTTTCACGGTGTTATCCTAATTTTCCATTTCAGTCAAAAACTATATTTCCTAAAGTCCAACATCAACCGAATGGTATTAATTGTGGGGTTTATGCTATTGCATTTGCTTCTTCTCTTGCTCTTGGAGAGTGGCCAATAGTAGATTCATTTCGTTATGATCATGATCAGATGCGACCACATCTGCAAATTTTTCAAGATGGTATTATTTCTAATTTTCCTAAAGATATCTCAGTTGTCAATGATATTCCCGGAAAAAACTCTACGAAGAGGAATAACAACAATCATGAGAACTTCAAAGCCACATCTGCTCAAAAACGGTCTAAATGTAAAAACACTACTTACTATAATCAAAGTAATAATAATAATCTAGGAAAAATGTCTAATTTAAATGTACTTCAATCAACTAAGGAATCGTCGAGTCATTTAGATTCTCCACATAATCAAGTAATTCGTGAAAATTATAACGTTGATCAGTCCAAAAGCAAAACTGGTAAAATAAGCCAATGCATCAAACAATACATGGATCCATCAAACTCGATAGAAACTCCCATAGTAAAAAAGGGTCACATTATGGAATTGCCGATGCTTAATGAAGAATATCTAAATATTATTACACGAGGCAATCAATTGATACATGAACACTTTTATCAGTTCAAACTTATTTTAGCTAATTATTCTGATTACAACCACCGTGATACTTTGCATCTTAAAATACCTAAAAAAATTGAAGCTGTGCCTCAATTAGAAAAACATATTCAAATATTGTACAGTCGAAATAAACATTGGGTATGTTCTTTTTATGATACAAAGAAGCTTTATATATATGACTCTTTGAATATAGGTTCATTGAATGATGACCAAAGAACTTTTCTACAACACTTAACTACACCCGTATTTTAAATTTGACCCAAATTCTACTATCTTTCCTCAAGTTCAACATCAGCAAAATGGTAATGATTGTGGAATTTTTGCCATTGCTTTTGCAATATCCTTATTATTTCAGCAAAATCCTGTAAACATTATTTATAACACCAGGTAAATGCGATCACATTTATTGTCAATCTTTAGGACAAATAAACTTACTCATTTTCCTGTGATTTCAAATGAAAATAAAGGCACTTTACTAGATTTATCGACTATTAGAAAGAAAGAAAGATATGCTTTGAATTATCGCTGTAAACGATATGGGCCTTCATCATCAACTGTAAAAAAAGAAAATTCACCAAGTGTTTGCATTTTAAAAGTTCCACAACATTTGGTCAACGACCAGATTACTAAATTTCAAATGAAAGATCATAGTTATGTTCTTGATTCAACTTTGAATATAAATTTATTGATAAATTTAATAAATCAGGGAGATAAACTGATAGACGAACATATTTATCATTTTAAATTAATGTTAGAAAGCTGTTCTGATTATGTTCATCGCGATACGCTAAATTTGGTAAGACCTGAAAGAATAGAACCAGTACCGAAATTAAAGAAGCACATTCAAATATTATTTAGTCAAAATGGGCATTGGGTTTGTTCTTTTTATGATACCAAAAAAGTTTATGTTTATGACTCTTTAAATAGTGGGTCATTGCATAACGATCAAAAAAATTTTTTGCAGCATTTATTTCCTTATTTAGAGATAAGTTCAGAATCGATCATTTTTCCTAAAGTGCAATTTCAAGTAAATGGAGATGACTGTGGGATTTTCGCTATTGCTTTTGCAGTATCTCTTTTATTTAGACGGAATCCTGATGATATTATTTATGATCTTAGTTCCATGTGATCTCATTTATAAAACATGTTTCAAACTCGAGTAATTAGTCATTTTCCAGAAATCAATAGCGACACCTTATATTTGTCTGATTTGGAAGAAATTAGGAAAAAAGAAAAAATTGCTTTTTACTACCGAACATTAAGAGAAAAAAAATCAATAAAATTGGAGTACAATCTAAAGTTACTTAAAACCGAATGTAACCCAAATTCTGATAATAATAGCTTGACTCCAGAATGTGCAATCAAACCTGTTGATGCATCATTTGAAAATAAATCGAATAATCCAAATAATGATGAGTATAAATTTACTGATGTACAAAAATCTGTAAGTTCACGAAAAAGTTTCGTTGAAACGAAAGTTAAATCTCGTAATCAAACAATACAAAACCAAAAAATAATGACCGCAAAAAAAATTGTATCAAAATATAAACTGAATGAGTGCAAACATGATAGTATTAAATTAAAATTATCGACAGAACATTGCATTAAAAAATTGACAGAAGCAATAGATACAAATAGTTTAGCTGAAAAAAGATTAGAAGCTGAAAGAATTGTCAAGTGGTGTTTATGTGAAAGAAAAAATTATATGGTCATTTTATCCAGAACATTGATGACATTGAAAAATAAAGCTGAGTTTCACCTTTCTAAATTACCCGATAATTCTGTCAAAAATATTGAGTATTATAAGAATGTATGTGGTAGATCACTTCATAATTCATCTACCGAATCCTATTTTTATGAGGTATCATATTTATTCGAGCAAATTAGTGATCAAGTTATTACGATGAACTCAAAAGGACAATGTACCAATATCTTACCACTTCTAAAGAATAGTCAGGGAAAAAAACAGTGGTCATGTAACAACTACTGTCGTACTAACCATAATACAGAAATATATGAGCAATATATAAATTTACTTCAGGACATTCAGGCACGGCAATTAAAGAGTTTTTTAATGTTATTAAAAAAAATGTTTCTTACACGCCATTCTGTCGATAAACTTGGTCATTTTCAATATTGTTATAACTCGCTAATTTTCTGTGAATCGTCATTTATTGCAGTGGAAATACTGTCGTCACATTTTCCAGCTGTTAGATATATAAAAAGACTTATTTATCGAATGAAGGAAAATTTTGATAATCTAAAAGTATTAGATTGTGCTTTGGAGACTTCTGATTTGGAAACTTTAATCAAAATTACAAATGAAATGAAGATGAAAGGAAATATACTTGATAAGGAACAAGACGGACTCTGTTTAGATGAAGACTTATAACAAAAACAATATAAAACAGCATTTACAACGTTCACTAAGAGATCACTTGATTTACCTCGATATAAGTGTATATCATGCCAAAAGTTAAATTTCAGAAAAGACGTCACCGATTTAAGTAAAATACACAATCCAATTTCAACCGAAGTTTGGCAAAATCTAAATAATTTTATCAAAGCACAAGATATTACACTAAGTAGTAATTATGTATGTACACATAGCTGCCTCAAGAAGCTTCGTTCTAACGAACTGCCTTCAACTTGCTTATTGAATAATATGTATGTAGGATCCATCCCTGATGAAATAAAGACTTTAAATAATTATGAAACGATTGTCATCCAAAGGGCTAAAGCGTTTCAAGTTGTTCAACGATTAGGAACAGTCGCAAAAAAAAAGTTGCCTCAGACTATGCGAATGCAAAAATTAAAAGGCCAAACATTTCATCTTCCTTTACCCATCGAAGAAACGTTGAAAAAAATATGCTCAACCACAGATCCTATTAACACCAATCATGAGTTATATATTTTAATTCGTAGTATACCGAACAAATCGAATGTTATATGGGAAAGTTTAGTTAATTTAGAGAAAATATTTAAAGTTTTAATTTGGTTAAACCAAAATAATCCGTTGTACGCAGAAATAATGATTCCTAAATGCCCTGAAAATTTAAAAAAATGGTTGATATCAAAAAATTTGGAGTTTAATATTGAATCAATTGAGATAATTGATGTCGAACAAAGTTACATCGAAGACAAAGATAATCCATCAAATGATATAAACAAATCTATGAACAACGACAACGAAAATGATGACGAAGAAATTAATCACAATGAAAAACAAGATCTTAATGCTTGTAATGGGCCCAAAATTATTTTAGAAGCTAGGAGTGAAAATATTATTTCAATCAATGAAAAGAGTCTTAAAGCCCAAATTGAGCATAATGTTTGTTATCCTAGAACTAAAATAACTCACGTAAATATGGATATACCTATTCATACAGATAGTGATATAATCACAACCCCAAATCATGAAACTATAATTAATGCACCTGGGAATAATTTTCATTACAATGATCATAACTAGGTACAGTATACCTGCTAGTATAGCTACTGATATTGTTGAAACGCACGAGAACCTCAATAATAACGATCATAACTGTAGTATGCACATGAATATGACTCTTAAAGATGAACAAATAAATACTGACAATGAAAAAATAGAAAATGATAATAATAAGCAAATCGATCCACGTGCAATGATAACTCAGATATTAAACCCCAATAGCTCTCAATACGAACATTGTACAATATATCCGCTACACGATAAAAGAATTAATGAAACTTCAACAAATATATATCAAATGTTGAAGATTAACGACAAACCGTTAGATAATAGAGTTACAACTTTAGATTTGCAATGTTTTCCAGATATTTACCCTTACGGTATAAATGGTCAACATGAAAAAAGAGATGTAAAACTTACGGATTATGAGTATATTAAAGCACGATTAAAATCAGCTGATCCTCGATTCCGCTTAAATCAACAATATCTTTTCTTTTTATTACATAATTCGAACATTCGACAATTAGGTCAAGGGATTTATCATACATTAAATGTTATAAATCCTCGCGAACAGTACACAGCAGAAAGATACCTACAAAATTTAAAAAGCGGGCAGCTAGAAGCAAATTTGAGTACCATCTTTGCTCGACTTCGAAATTCTGCTCAATTTTGGAGTAAACCGAGAAATAACTTACATTGCATGACTCGTCATTATGGTCCCGCAACATGGTTCGTTACAGTAAGTCCCGCTGAATGGCTATGGCAAGATCTGATAGATTACGTACGAGAAATAAATTCTCCAAATTTTGATAACTTATCTCCTAATGAAGTGATCAATGCTGATCCAGTTTCTGTCTCTAGATTTATAAATAACAAATTTACTGCTATTCTTGATTTTATTTCGTCAAGTGGTCAACCTCTTGGTAAAGTTCTTCACTATTATTGGCGTCTTGAATATCAAGGGAGAGGTATTCAACATCTTCATATGCTGATTTGGATAGAAGGTGCCCCAGTCATGGGTATTAATAATAATGATGAAGTAGCTGAATTCATTATGAAGTATGTAACCTGCAAATTACCAAACAAAAATATTTCACCTACACTCCATAGGCGTGTTACTTCACATCAACAGCATTATCATAATGATTATTGTTTAAGAAAGAAAAAACTAAAATCGAACAAAGTTGTTAAAGCTTGTAAGTTTGGATTTCCAAGACCAATTACTGATAATTTTGTACTTCGAGATGCTGCAACATCAATAGCTGGACGTAGAAAGTTGAAGAGTAAGAGCCGACTTTATGATCTTCCTCGTACTGATAAAGAGGCTAATATCAATGATTATAATCCTGCTCTTTTAAGTGTATGGGAGGGGAATATGGACATACAATTTCTTGGCGAAAAATCAACATTATTAACACAGTATGTTACAAAATATGTTACGAAAGAGGAAGCTACTAAAGCATCTGAAACAATTAGTGAAATTAATTATACTAAACCTCTTGCTCAACTTTTATGGAAAATAGCTTTGCGTAGTTTGAATCATCGGGAAATCGGAGCTCACGAAGCAGCGGATACTCTATTAGGTCATTCTCTTTATGGAACAGATTCCGAGACGGTAATAAAATGGTTAGATGTTAAAATGATTAGAAATCGAAAATTAAAGACCAAAGACGAAATCGAAAAAATAAAAGAGTTAAATCCTGAATCAACTGATATATTTTGTCCTTCACTGATCGACGATTATTACCCAAATCGCCCTGAAGAGTTAGGACCTGTATGTTTATACGAGTTTGCTCGATGGTATGATGTGGTAAAATCTGAACCACAGAATAATATGAATGAATATTATAAAATTGGCCCATCACTATTTTTAAAAAGAAGGTCTCGCAGTTATTTATTAAATCATTACAGATATAATGTTGCTAATCAACCTGAAAATTATTTTTTCTATCTTTTATTATTATTTCAACCATGGCGGGACACAGATGAGTTAAAAAATGGGTACCAATCATATACCGAATCATTTATGAATCAGCAAAGTATGCTTGAGCAAATTAAATAATATCATGAATATAATGAAGATTTTCAAAAAGAATTAGATTATATTAAGAATCAGATAGAAATAAAACACAGTCAAAATGATCAAAGTCGGCGTCTAGTGGATGAATCACAAGAGTCTGATTCCGTTGAAATAAATATTTTAGCTAAAGAGTTGAAAGATGCTGCTGATAAAGTAAATAATAAACTTACTCTTGCAGAAGTGATCGAACAAATGAACTCGGATCAATTAAAAGTTTTCGAAAAAATAAAAGATATAGATTTTACAAATAAAAAAATTATGTTGTATGTAAGTGGAGAAGGTGGTACAGGTAAAAGTTTTCTTATTCACGTAATTAAACGCTGGGTGAAGGAAAAACTAAACCAGGAAACAATTGTAACAGCTCCCACAGGCATCGCCGCTTTTAACATTGATGGTCTTACGGTACATAGAGTATTCCAGTTGCCTGTTGAACATGGCTCTACTCCGAAGTATACACAATTATCAGATATCGCTTTAAAAATGCTAAGAGATCAACTAAAAGATGTTTCTTTAATTATTATTGATGAAATATCGATGATTTCTAATGTAACATTACTTTACATACATCTAAGATTAGTTAGCATATTTAATGTTGATGAATGGTTTGGAGGACGACACATAATTGTTTTTGGTGACTTACTTCAACTTCCTCCAGTACATGAAGATCCTACGTACAAAATTTTAGCATTTTCAGACGTGGAAAAATTAGTTGGATCTCTAAGTTATAGTAATTTATGGACTGATTTATTTAATTACGAAGAATTAACTATAAACATGCGTCAGAAAGCTGATAAATCATATGCTGAGTTATTGTCTAGAATGCGTATAGGAGCAGTTACTGCCGATGATATAAAGTTATTAGAGAAAAGAAAAATTAATATCGATAGTTCATTATCATATCACGATAGACTGAATGAAATTTGTAATTACATCAACAAACTACCATCGGATACAGTTTGCTTAGTACCTACCTGTAATCAATGTGACTTAATTAATTCCGTAATGTTAGATAGGATTCAATCTGAAGAAATTGTACTTACTGCCAATGATCATATAGATTGTCCTAAATTTCTAAAAAAGAAAGCAGCTAATATTTTGAGTTCGATTGAAGAAGATGCAAGCCGAAGCGCTGGACTGCCAAAAATAATCAAAATAAAAGTGGGTGTAAAAGTAATGTTAAGACGTAATATTGACGTTACATTGGGTTTAGTCAATGGTGCTATTGGTACTGTGAAGTCAATTTCCAAATCTATTGAGAGTAATCAAATTCAGTTTATTAATATAGATTTTGCAACTGGTACAGAATATGCTATTGAAAGAATCAAAGTAAAATTTTTAATTTCAGATAAAGCTTTTGTCGTAAGAGAACAGTTCCCGTTATGTTTGAGCTATGCTGTTACGATCCATAAAAGTCAAGGTTTAAGTTTAAAAAATGCTGTGATTGAAGCTGGCAATACTATTTTTAATGCTGGTCAATCTTACGTAGCATTCTCCCGAGTAACAAAAATTGAAGGAATACATTTAATAAATTTCGATCCGTATTCAATTAAAGCAAATACAGAGGCAATTGTAGAGTATAATCGGTTAAGAAAAACTTATAGAGCTGATCTCCCAGTCCTTTTAATTACAAAAAGACGTTGGTCTAAAGTATGGGATTTAATTTGGGGAGTTGAAAAATATTTCGATCAAAGTAAACAACAAAATATAATTAAAAGAAAGTCATGTATTGATTTCTTCAAATTCCATGGTATAGAAAATAGCGATGGTAATTCTAGCTGTATCAATTCTATTTTCCAGTGCATTTTTCATAGTAGTATAATACAATTATTATTAGAAAGTGAACATCAAAATACTGCACTCAGCACAGAGTTGTGCAAATTATTCCACATGTATACGATTAATAAAACAATATTAAAGTCTACTTTGATAAAAGAGAAGATATATGACCATTTAAATATAGATGACGGAACTAATCCTTTCGCAATACTTTCTACTTTATTCAGTAAAAATTATGACATTAGTAAGTTAGTGCAATACGAACTATTAAACACTGATCGTTGTAAGTCCTGTAATTATACAATCATGTCTAAAGAAGTTAATAACATTTTACCTCTCAAAGTTGGGAATGCTACTAAAGCTTTTAATTTACAAGAATTAATCGATAAACAACATGGACATTGGTTTAATACTTTAAAATTTTGTAACAAATGCCAGAAAGGACAGAATTACTTATAGGAAAGTCACGTTTAATTCCTGTCAACAAATAATAGTAATCGCATTAAATATTTCTGTCGCTAAAATAAATAAAAATAAACAAACTGGCTTCATAAAATCTGTACCAACATCCAAAATAGTTCTTTGTGATAATTCATACAGCGTAATCAGTGCTATATTTTGTTATTATATAGACAATGAAATAAATCGCTATAGTGCAATAATAAAAAACAAATCAGCTTGGATAGAATTAGATGATTTAAATGTTAAATCAATACGATGGCCAACAAATTCAAAAAATGCCTGCATACTATTTCTTGAAAAGAAATGAATAGTATTTTACATCAAAGCTGGTATAAAATAACACAGCAGCCGATTAATAAGTCTTTAAAGTTATCGACACCCGCTAAGTATGTATACGTCTGTATCTGCCTGATGATGGTTTTTATTGCATTTATTACTCAATAATAATAAACGATTCTGAGAGCTCCCTTTCTCTTCTGCGGTAAATATAACAAGTCTTCCGATATTTTCGTATCTTTATAATATAAAGTTACAGGTAGTATTTTATAATATTTCGAAGCATTTCGAAGCATCCAACTTTGATATGGCATCTGACCGAATTTTAATGAGTGCCACTTACAATTTTTCTGGAGTATAATTGCTTTTTGTTCCATATTTTCTAACATTAGGCTTAACTTGAAAGGGTTTTCGCGGCATTGTACCTCAAAATAAAAAAAATATGAACATAAGCTTTTTAACTTTTGGTAGCAACATTGAAAGTTATCCCATCTTAAGAAAATACTATCATGGTAACATTAAGCGATTCAAAGTTACCCAAAAGTTTAAATTTTTTTCCGTGTATCAAACGATTATTAAATATATAGGTAAAAGGGTTAATACATTATATGTTAACAAACACATTTGTATCTGCGTTTTTGTTATATTAGATAGTTATATTAGACGTTAATGGGCTAAAGCATCCACTAACACCGCCTTCAAAGAGTTTATTGATTCTCGTCCCCATGGTTTCTTTAGTATTAAATGTGCTAAAATGCAAACTAACATTGACAATTACAGTTTTTTTTTTTTGTTAAATATATGTAATCTATATATTCCACAGTTTTGCTTCACAGTTCACACCACAGACTAACTAATAGATTATACTTAGTCTAATTACGTTCCAGTTCCTCGACTCCAACGAGTCAGTAATTCATTCTTGGGGCGATGTATACGCTTTTACAACTACTGTAATTTTTAAAATATACTAAATTTGACCTGCACAAAGTTCAAAAATTTTATTAAACTAAGTTTGTATAAAAAGGGTTATTATAATATTAAGGAATTTATGGATGACAATAACCCCTGGGAATGATTTGATCACTACCAAGCTATTTCTAAATTGTTGTGTTGTTAATTGTGTAAATGATTGTAAGATGTTATTTAAAAAATAGTCCCGCTGGGTTTCTTGCTGGTTCTTCCCAGGACAGAGGTTTTTTTCCGAACCAGTGGAAATTAAACAAAAGAGTGACTTTCAATAAGTATAATTTATAATCTATATTGAATAAAAAAGTTTCTGTTTCTGTTTTTGTTTCTGTTTCTACCGAATGTCCACACGATACTTCTCTACTTGGATACTCTGGTACAGTTGTAAAACAAAAAATTTAATTGTTATTATAGAGTTTTATTCAAAGTTACATTGAAGGACATTACATTACATTGGAGACTTTTTTTATTAAAAAAAAACACTATTGTTATGAAATAAAATTCTTAAAATAATAAACAAAACCCGGTCTTGATACCTCAAAGTTTTCGAGAGTTATCGTGACCACGTAAAAACAATACGGACGTCCACGGAATTATTTATTCCGTTTTCTTAAAGTAGCAAAATAAAATTGATTTATACAAAATATAAGATAGATTGATTAAATTTTCTTGAAATAAATCTAGTCATATTATCGTATGAGTGCAAATCAGTTGTAGATGTAGAGGTAGTTAAAGAGCAAAAAATTTCTGGACCTTGACGTGTTGAGAGTTAAAGCACAACCTAAACCGCTTCGCGGTATGAGGTGTGCGATACTTGCAAAAAAAAAAGAAATTGTGTACTTTACAAAAAGATATGATATCCGAACAAAAACAGTTTCACTGTAAAGCATCGCGCCAAGTACACTTTCAACTATAGTTACAAAAATAATAATTACATTTTTACAAAAAATTATAAAATAAAAAGAAACCAAGTACATACCCGTTTTAGATTCGAAAAAAAATTTTGCTGAAAAAAGTAATAATAAAAAAATGATGTACTTGGTGTGCATTATAGGTACTTTATAGTACGAGCATCACTCAAAAAAGTAATAAAAAAACGACTTCCAATGTCAAGTTGGGTGATCGATACTCTTAATCATGCACACCAAGTACACCATTTTTTTATTATTACTTTTTTCAGCAAAATTTTTTTTCGAATCTAAAACGGGTATGTACTTGGTTTCTTTTTATTTTATAATTTTTTGTAAAAATGTAATTATTATTTTTGTAACTATAGTTGAAAGTGTACTTGGCGCGATGCTTTACAGTGAAACTGTTTTTGTTCGGATTATTCTTACTTAAAACAACCAAAACATTTATTATGACAATCTTATTTTAAATTTCTAAACGTATTATAGATATCCCTTTCAAATAAAGCTCGATTACCATCTTGCACTCATATAATTATTTTCACATATACAGGGTATTTTTGGAACGCTCCCGAAAACTAAGACAGGCGACAGCACCAAGTATACCTTTGATCATGGGTTACAAATAAAGTCGATCCTGATGAAAAAAAAATCATCTTTTAACAACGTTTTATTAGCTTTATTCATGCACCATCATGTTAGTACAGCTAAATGAAACGATAATTTCATAAAAAATATCATGAAAATACTGAAACATAAAACCAGCAGTGGAAACTGAATTGATATCACCTGACTAATGGAGGTTAATGTACGCGCGAACGGTGAAAAACAAACGCTGGCCTTGAACTTGGGCACTGAGCGATTTATCACATATTGGTTCGAAAGGCGCGCGACGGGGGAACAATCCGCCAGTATTACTGTGCCTGCATGCTATTGGTTCCCGCGCTTTGTTCGCTCCGAAAATACAGTCGCATACACAGCTTACTTTGCGACTCGCGACGATGTTTTAAAAAGGAAGGAAAGAAAAATTATTTATATCTATTGTTTTATGACTAAACTAGTGATCGAAAAGGTAAATATGATAGGAGAAGGTGAATGGGGAAAATTGTGCAGTAAAATTAAGTGTTGAGGAAGAATACCGAAAAAATTACCATGTGATCGACCTGATGACGGAAGCTCAAGCGAAGATGAAAGTGATGATGAAGTAGCATCCAGTAACACCAACACACCATCAACATCTGGCTTCCATGTGGCCCAAGACGTCATAATGGACGGCGTGTCACCCTTAGCTTAAGTTTTCTTGTTACAAACTACTTTATATTTTACGATAGAAATTACAAATAATGCTCAAGTAAACATTAACCATTTTTAATTCCCACCTCTTCCAAAGTTCTAAGTAGCTAGTAAAACACCTAGTATGATTCTACAATAAAACAATTAATTACTATAATATTATAAAACAAGAGCCCAATACCATGTAGTACTTTAGAACGCGACTGTACCCACATTCCCTCCGCTGTCGACCTATCTAGCTCGGTACGAAACAATGCTGCGGTCATAAGAAAAAAGGGCGCATCTAACAATTTTTGAATAAATGAGTTAAATATACCATTCGACTCATGATAAGAAGGCGCATCTACTATTTTTTTTTAATTATTAAATATCAATATTTTAGAAATTATCGTAAGAATTTTAGACGTAACTGTTGATCACAGATGACATTTTTTTAGTAGAAAAGACTTATACAAATTCAACATAAAAGAAAAGACTTATTTTAAGACGTCATCTTTAACAATATTTGCATCGATTACTTAAATTTCAATTATTCTTTTCTTATTATTCTATATCTTATTATTAAGAGCTTATATCTTATTATTAAGAGCTGGTGTTTCACATGTGGTCCCATATAAATTTGATCGAGGTCAGACCAATAGTTTTTGAGTTATCCTTAATTATTTATATTGAAGTCGGTTGTAAAATCTTTTAATTTTTAATTATTATCGTAGTAAGTCTGGTATGATATCCCCTTTAAAATCATAACTCAAGAGTTGCGGGTTGTTATTTTATGTGTCTCACTACCAATGCTTTTCTAATATTTACTAATAATAAAAAAAGTAGTAAATTACTATTAGCGTCCTTTCAACTTCAAATGACCTTTCCAAAATATGTAAAAATGTTAAATGAATGGCAGTTTTTTTTATTTATTACGTTGGAAAGACGCAAAATGGTTATATGCGTCTTTCATTCGATGTTTTTATGTGGCCAGGTGTATTTTTTAAGCTAAAATGAAAAAGAAAATTCGTTTTATTTAAATAAATAAACAAATTATCAAAAAAATAAGTTCGTCTTTAAAATCTTCAAGTCTCTACGTATTTCAATTTTCATATTGATACCTTTTAATATACTTTAGACACAGCAGGGTCTGAAAGAAAAATTCATCTATTTATTTTTTATTTCGATTTTACGTTTTTGTTAGTTGCGTCCTTCTTTATTATGACGGCAGAATGCCTAACCCTGTCGCCTCACGCTTGTGACGCAGTAGGTTTCAGCCTTGGCGGGGTTCGTTCGTTTTAGTTTTTGAGACAGTTCCGTGTTGATTTTGTACACGCGTGCGCGAGCGACAGTTCAATCGTTTTGTTTAATAAATTTACTTGTGATTACGTGTTCATATTTTTGTTGTTGTTACGTTTTTGGATTCTTTTTTGTTTTAATAATGCCTAACGCGTACGTTTATAGTGCTCAACATGTTAGGTATCCGAACCTAGGTACACGAAGTATCGCTAAATAAATTGTTAAGACGTCGAGATGGAACAAGTGTGTCATACGAGTACTTTGCAGTGCACAAAGTGTTGAAGCGTAACCGGATGCGCCCATACAAATTGCACAAAGTGCAAGCTTTAGTTCCCGGCGATCACGACCGCCGACGAGTTTTCTACCGTTGGTTATTAAACTAGCAACAACGTGTGCCTGGTTCCATTGAGCACATTATCTGGACGGATGAGTCGACATTTACCAGAAACGGCCTGTGGAACCGAAGAAATACACACGTGTATTCAGAGGTTAACCCGCACGCTGTTCGACAAACCGGGCACCAAACCCGATGGTCGGTTAACGTATGGGCAGGTATTAAGGATCGCATACTGGGACCAGCGTTTCTGCCACAGCGACTGAACGGACAGCGATACCTAAACTTTATAAGTGAACAGTTGGTTGACATTTTAGACGACCTATCGTTGGCTGAATATCGCCGACCATGGTTCCAGCATGATGGTGCACCTCCACATGTCGTGAGGTTCGTCTGTGAGCGCCTCACCGAATTATTTGATGATCGCTGGATTTGGCGGACTAGGACCACTCGGTTGGCCACCTCGCTCGCCAGATCTGACCCCGTTAGACTTCTTTCTGTGGGGGTATGTGAAAGAAAGGGTTTTTAATCGTGAGTGTGATAGTGCTGACGAAACTACAAAAGGATCGTGGATGTTTTCGACAAACTACATACGGACTGTGTCGAAGACTACACGATGATGCCCCGCCTACTACACACCAAGTACATCATTTTTTTATTATTACTTTTTTCAGCAAAATTTTTTTTCGAATCTAAAACGGGTATGTACTTGGTTTCTTTTTATTTTATAATTTTTTGTAAAAATGTAATTATTATTTTTGTAACTATAGTTGAAAGTGTACTTGGCGCGATGCTTTACAGTGAAACTGTTTTTGTTCGGATAATTAATTTCACTAATTGTTTCAGATGCTTTAGTAGCTTCCTCTTTCGTAACATATTTTGTAACATACTGTGTTAATAATGTTGATTTTTCGCCAAGAAATTGTATGTCCATGTTCCCCTCCCATACACTTAAAAGAGCAGGATTATAATCATTTATATTAGCCTCTTTATCAGTACGAGGAAGATCATAAAGTCGGCTCTTACTCTTCAACTTTCTACGTCCAGCTATTGATGTTGCAGCATCTCGAAGTACAAAATTATCAGTAATTGGTCGTGGAAATCCAAACTTACAAGCTTTAACAACTTTGTTCGATTTTAGTTTTTTCTTTCTTAAACAATAATCATTATGATAATGCTGTTGATGTGAAGTAACACGCCTATGGAGTGTAGGTGAAATATTTTTGTTTGGTAATTTGCAGGTTACATACTTCATAATGAATTCAGCTACTTCATCATTATTATTAATACCCATGATTGGGGCACCTTCTATCCAAATCAGCATATGAAGATGTTGAATACCTCTCCCTTGATATTCAAGACGCCAATAATAGTGAAGAACTTTACCAAGAGGTTGACCACTTGACGAAATAAAATCAAGAATAGCAGTAAATTTGTTATTTATAAATCTAGAGACAGAAACTGGATCAGCATTGATCACTTAATTAGGAGATAAGTTATCAAAATTTGGAGAATTTATTTCTCGTACGTAATCTATCAGATCTTGCCATAGCCATTCAGCGGGACTTACTGTAACGAACCATGTTGCGGGACCATAATGACGAGTCATGCAATGTAAGTTATTTCTCGGTTTACTCCAAAATTGAGCAGAATTTCGAAGTCGAGCAAAGATGGTACTCAAATTTGCTTCTAGCTGCCCGCTGTAGGTTAAAATGGCGTAAGGCGTCGTAGGTTCAGTGAAGAAAACAGTTTATATTAACGTTCACAGTCTTTTAATAGTCCACGACACAAAGCACACTACAATAAAGAGTCAGAAGGGAAGCGAGCACAATCATAGTTACAAAGAATAGCACAAGCAAGAAAGTAAGAGATAGCATTAACAAATAAACTGTACGTGGTTAGCCGCGGGCGCAAAGGTGTTACAAGGGTCTAGTCGCAGAGGCGATCAGCAGGTAACTAACTTGATACAAGTACAACAGGATATGCGCGAGCGCCGCGATTCAATCCCCGGCCGCTCTGTCTAGAAAAAGGTCGATCCACAATGGTCCCAATGTGTTAAATGCTTGTTCTATAATGGTTACATAATATATAATTAATTACGTTTATTGTAGGTGTTGTATGTGTTTATGTGTAAGTGTTATTGTGTTTCTGTGTGTATATATGAGGTGTGTGTAATAATGTGGTGGAATCCCCACATCACTCCCCCCCAGAGGCCGTGCCTACGGTCGATAAAAATCAGGAAATCTGACATGCCTACCGGCCCTTGTAGTTTTCCGGTTTTCTAAACTGTCGTCCATGACTTTGGGGCTGCAATCAGGAGAGACGTCGTAAGGTGGATCGGTGTTCAGCATATAGGCCGGTTTCAGATGGTCTATAGAAACTGTTATCTGCTTACCTTTAACGATGATCTTAAATACTTTATCACCTCTTTCGGTCACTTCATGTGGACCGGAATATGCAGGATGGAAGGTGCTTTTCAGCCGGTCTTCCCTAAGGAATACGTGGCTGGAATTAGCGAGATCCTTATATATAAATATTTTATTTTTATTATGCTGTGATGCGGGACGAGGCTGCAGTTTCTCACAAACTGAACGAATTCGTGCAGTAAAATCCGTAATGTCAGTTGTGGTGCTTACTGTGCTTTCGAAAAATTCGCCTGGGAGTCTTAAAGGCTCGCCGTAGACGAGTTCTGCTGAGGAACACTGCAGATCAGCTTTAAATGCGCTTCTGATGCCCAATAGTACTAGAGGTAAAGATTCCGTCCAGTTGCTATCAGCGTGACATGTAATAGCTGTCTTCAGCTGTCGGTGGAATCTTTCCACTAGGCCATTAGAAGCGGGATGGTAAGCTGTGGTTCTGCGGTGTTTGAATCCGATTATTTTCGATAGATAATTAAATAAATGGGATTCGAACTGCCGTCCATGGTCCGTCACTATGTCAGTTGGACAACCAAATCTGGCGATCCAACCTGATAGGAGTGCCTTCGCTACAGTTTCGGCTGTAATATCCGCTATGGGCATAACTTCTGCCCATCTCGTGAAACGGTCAACTGCTGTTAAGCAGTAGCGGAAATTATTCGAGTATGGGAGTGGACCAATAAGATCGATATGCACATAGGAAAACCTGGCTCGTGGTAAATCGTATGTGCCTAAAGGTGCTGACACATGGCGGTTTACCTTAGAGCGCTGGCAGGCTAAGCACGTACGAGACCATTCTCGGCAGTCTTTTCTGACTCCTGGCCAAACGAATCGCTGTGCTACCAGCTTAGCAGTAGCGTTTGCACCAGGGTGACTTAAAGAATGTAGACTGTCAAAAATAGCTTTTCGAAAACTTTTGGGAACGAAAGGTCTTGGTATGCCTAGACTTATGTCGCAAAAAATTTCGACTTTGCTGTCGGGCTCTTTAACTTTAATAATGCGAAGTGATGATTCATCGCCTAGAAGCTGTGATAGCTCAGAATCTGTGGACTGAGTTTTTGCGAGCTCTTTAAAATCCACCGGCTGCTGTATTTCATCCACGCGCGACAGAGTATCAGCAACGATATTATCCTTGCCGGATATGTGCTGAATGTCGCTTGTAAATTGAGACACAAAATCTAGATGTCTATACTGACGCGGCGAACAGTTACTTTTCCTTACATGGAATGCATAACATAAAGGCCTATGGTCAGTATAGACTGTGAAGTGGCGTGCCTCGAGCATGTGGCGAAAATACTTAATGCCTTCATATATAGCCAGCAACTCACGGTCGTAGGGTGAGTACTTCTGTTGTGCTGGGCTAAGCTTTCGCGAAAAAAATGCTAATGGCTGCCAGGCATCATTTTTGTACTGTTGCAGTACAGCACCCAATGCTAAGTCTGATGCATCCGTTACCAGAGCTAATTTGGCTTGGCAATCGGGATGTGCTAATAGGGCAGCATTGCAAAGACTGTCCTTGGACTGCTCAAAAGCTGTTAGAGCGTCGCCTGTCAGGTCTATAGCTTGTGAAGCCTTCACCGAACCAGTTAATAAGGCGTTTAAGGGTGCTTGAATTTTTGCGGCTTCTGGTAAGAACCGCCTATAGAAATTAAGCATGCCCAAATAACGTCTGAGCGCTTTGACTGTTCGGGGCTTAGGGAATTCTTTAATGGCTTGAACTTTTGACTCAAGTGGCTTAGTACCTGCAGCTGAAATGTGGTACCCCAGAAACTGTACCTGTGATGAACCAAATACACACTTAGAGGTGTTCACCAGTACTCCGTACTGCTTCATTCGGCCAAAGAGAATATTGAGGTGATGTTCGTGCTCAGTAGCACTTCCAGAAAATACTAAGAAGTCATCTAAGTAACAGTAACAGAAATCCAGTCCTCTAGTAATTTCATCTACAAACCTTTGGAACGTTTGTGCGGAGTTCCGGAGTCCGAAGGTCATGCATGGGAACTCGTACAAACCAAACGGTGTGGTGATTGCCGTTTTCTGGATGTCCTCCTCAAAGACGGGGATCTGGTTGTACGCTTTGACAAGGTCGATAGTCGAGAATACGGTGCATCCTGATATGTTGTGCGAAAAATCATGAATGTGTCTGATTGGGTACTTATCTGGTATGGTGCGTGCGTTGAGTAGCCTGTAGTCTCCGCAGGGGCGCCACCCATTGCCTTTTTTGGGAGCCATATGTAAAGGAGATGCCCAGGAGCTCTCAGAAGGACGTGCCGTTCCGTTGCTCAGCATCAGCTCAAATTCTTTCTTAGCTATTGCAAGCCTGTCAGGAGCTAACCTGCGAGGAGGGCAGGATATGGGAGGTCCAGGCGTAGTGCGAATGTAGTGTACGGTATTATGTGCAGAGGTGTGTGGTGTGCCTGCTGGTCGTGTTATTTCTGGATATTTAGCTAAAATAGTGTGGTATCGTGTGTCGCCAATAGGAACCTTAACAGAATTAATATTATTTATATTTTTAGCAATAAAAGCAATTGTCGACAAGGATGTTAAATTATCAATTAATCGTTTGTTCTTAACGTCTACAATTAGGTTATAGTGACTAAGAAAATCTACTCCTATTATGGCTTTATTTACATCGGCAACAATAAAATTCCATGGAAAATTACGTCGTAAATTTAAATTTAAATTAAGTTGTAAATACCCGTATGTATCAATTGCACTACCATTAGCTGCTGATAATTGATAAGATGTCTTACTCCGTCGTTCGCGAAGTGCCGTACGCGGAAACACACACACGTCACTTCCAGTGTCCACAAGGAATTGGCTCTTGGAGTTTCGGTCAGTAACGAAGAGGCGACCCGAAGAAGTTAAGCAGTCGTCAGTCGCCATCACCGACTGCTTCGAGCGTTTCCCGATTTTCCAAAATCGCAGGGTTTGATGCACCGGTTGGCCTTATTTCCATATTTCGAGTGATACCAACAGGTTGGGTATCTTCTGTAGCTGGAGTCAGATCGGGAAGTTGAACGTCTGCGATTGCGGATGCTAGAACGGTCACATGGTCTGGAACGTCTGCTCAATTGCATGGTAAGGTTCTTAACAGCTGCTTTCAGCTCCGCTATTTCATTCTCCATAGACTGCGTACTGGTACCAGGTGTCGATGTAGTACGTGAGGTTGTTGCGACTTGAAGTGTTGGAGATACTATATCGTATATTCTGTCTGCTAGATCGGCTAAAACGTCCAATGAGCTGGTTGGTTGCGACACAATCAGCGTTTGGATGTTGTTGGGAAGTCGGCTGCTCCATATGCTCTGTATAAAGTCCTCGGGTACCGAGGGACCTGCCAAGCTCTGCAGGTGTCGTAAGAATTGGGAAGGTTTCTGATTTCCCAATTCCTCGTGCATGAGTAACTGCTGAATCTTCCTTTCACGCGATGCTGACAAGCGTTTAATCAGTTGGTCTTTAAGTTTCTCGTATTTGTTAGCTAACTCGATTAACGTCTGATGTAAGGTCGACGTGTGATCTGTGCTTGCGCCTTGTACATGGGCGCGTGGTAACATTTTGTTCTGATGCCGTTTCTGGCGATTCACTACCACTACTCATTGTACCTGTAGCGTCTTCTGCAGGGGTCACCAGTTGTAGGTTAAAATGGCGTAAGGCGTCGTAGGTTCAGTGAAGAAAACAGTTTATATTAACGTTCACAGTCTTTTAATAGTCCACGACACAAAGCACACTACAATAAAGAGTCAGAAGGGAAGCGAGCACAATCATAGTTACAAAGAATAGCACAAGCAAGAAAGTAAGAGATAGCATTAACAAATAAACTGTACGTGGTTAGCCGCGGGCGCAAAGGTGTTACAAGGGTCTAGTCGCAGAGGCGATCAGCAGGTAACTAACTTGATACAAGTACAACAGGATATGCGCGAGCGCCGCGATTCAATCCCCGGCCGCTCTGTCTAGAAAAAGGTCGATCCACAATGGTCCCAATGTGTTAAATGCTTGTTCTATAATGGTTACATAATATATAATTAATTACGTTTATTGTAGGTGTTGTATGTGTTTATGTGTAAGTGTTATTGTGTTTCTGTGTGTATATATGAGGTGTGTGTAATAATGTGGTGGAATCCCCACACCCGCTTTTTAAATTTTGTAGGTATCTTTCTGCTGTGTACTGTTCGCGAGGATTTATAACATTTAATGTATGATAAATCCCTTGACCTAATTGTCAAATGTTCGAATTATGTAATAAAAAGAAAAGATATTGTTGATTTAAGCGGAATCGAGGATCAGCTGATTTTAATCGTGCTTTAATATACTCATAATCCGTAAGTTTTACATCTCTTTTTTCATGTTGACCATTTATACCGTAAGGGTAAATATCTGGAAAACATTGCAAATCTAAAGTTGTAACTCTATTATCTAACGGTTTGTCGTTAATCTTCAACATTTGATATATATTTGTTGAAGTTTCATTAATTCTTTTATCGTGTAGCGGATATATTGTACAATGTTCGTATTGAGAGCTATTGGGGTTTAATATCTGAGTTATCATTGCACGTGGATCGATTTGCTTATTATTATCATTTTCTATTTTTTCATTGTCAGTATTTATATGTTCATCTTTAAGAGTCATATTCATGTGCATACTACAGTTATGATCATTATTATTGAGGTTCTCGTGCGTTTCAACAATATCAGTAGCTGTACTAGCAGGTATACTGTACCTAGTTATGATCATTGTAATGAAAATTATTCCCAGGTGCATTAATTATAGTTTCATGATTTGGGGTTGTGATTATATCACTATCTGTATGAATAGGTATATCCATATTTACGTGAGTTATTTTAGTTCTAGGATAACAAACATTATGCTCAATTTGGGCTTTAAGACTCTTTTCATTGATTGAAATAATATTTTCACTCCTAGCTTCTAAAATAATTTTGGGCCCATTACAAGCATTAAGATCTTGTTTTTCATTGTGATTAATTTCTTCGTCATCATTTTCGTTGTCGTTGTTCATAGATTTGTTTATATAATTTGATGGATTATCTTTGTCTTCGATGTAACTTTGTTCGACATCAATTATCTCAATTGATTCAATATTAAACTCCAAATTTTTTGATATCAACCATTTTTTTAAATTTTCAGGGCATTTAGGAATCATTATTTCTGCGTACAACGGATTATTTTGGTTTAACCAAATTAAAACTTTAAATATTTTCTCTAAATTAACTAAACTTTCCCATATAACATTCGATTTGTTCGGTATACTACGAATTAAAATATATAACTCATGATTGGTGTTAATAGGATCTGTGGTTGAGCATATTTTTTTCAACGTTTCTTCGATGGGTAAAGGAAGATGAAATGTTTGGCCTTTTAATTTTTGCATTCGCATAGTCTGAGGCAACTTTTTTTTTGCGACTGTTCCTAATCGTTGAACAACTTGAAACGCTTTAGCCCTTTGGATGACAATCGTTTCATAATTATTTAAAGTCTTTATTTCATCAGGGATGGATCCTACATACATATTATTCAATAAGCAAGTTGAAGGCAGTTCGTTAGAACGAAGCTTCTTGAGGCAGCTATGTGTACATACATAATTACTACTTAGTGTAATATCTTGTGCTTTGATAAAATTATTTAGATTTTGCCAAACTTCGGTTGAAATTGGATTGTGTATTTTACTTAAATCGGTGACGTCTTTTCTGAAATTTAACTTTTGGCATGATATACACTTATATCGAGGTAAATCAAGTGATCTCTTAGTGAACGTTGTAAATGCTGTTTTATATTGTTTTTGTAATAAGTCTTCATCTAAACAGAGTCCGTCTTGTTCCTTATCAAGTATATTTCCTTTCATCTTCATTTCATTTGTAATTTTGATTAAAGTTTCCAAATCAGAAGTCTCCAAAGCACAATCTAATACTTTTAGATTATCAAAATTTTCCTTCATTCGATAAATAAGTCTTTTTATATATCTAACAGCTGGAAAATGTGACGACAGTATTTCCACTGCAATAAATGACGATTCACAGAAAATTAGCGAGTTATAACAATATTGAAAATGACCAAGTTTATCGACAGAATGGCGTGTAAGAAACATTTTTTTTAATAACATTAAAAAACTCTTTAATTGCCGTGCCTGAATGTCCTGAAGTAAATTTATATATTGCTCATATATTTCTTTATTATGGTTAGTACGACAGTAGTTGTTACATGACCACTGTTTTTTTCCCTGACTATTCTTTAGAAGTGGTAAGATATTGGTACATTGTCCTTTTGAGTTCATCGTAATAACTTGATCACTAATTTGCTCGAATAAATATGATACCTCATAAAAATAGGATTCGGTAGATGAATTATGAAGTGATTTACCACATACATTCTTATAATACTCAATATTTTTGACAGAATTATCGGGTAATTTAGAAAGGTGAAACTCAGCTTTATTTTTCAATGTCATCAATGTTCTGGATAAAATGACCAAATAATTTTTTCTTTCACATAAACACCACTTGACAATTCTTTCAGCTTCTAATCTTTTTTCAGCTAAACTATTTGTATCTATTGCTTCTGTCAATTTTTTAATGCAATGTTCTGTCGATAATTTTAATTTAATACTATCATGTTTGCACTCATTCAGTTTATATTTTGATACAATTTTTTTTGCGGTCATTATTTTTTGGTTTTGTATTGTTTGATTACGAGATTTAACTTTCGTTTCAACGAAACTTTTTCGTGAACTTACAGATTTTTGTACATCAGTAAATTTATACTCATCATTATTTGGATTATTCGATTTATTTTCAAATGATGCATCAACAGGTTTGATTGCACATTCTGGAGTCAAGCTATTATTATCAGAATTTGGGTTACATTCGGTTTTAAGTAACTTTAGATTGTACTCCAATTTTATTGATTTTTTTTCTCTTAATGTTCGGTAGTAAAAAGCAATTTTTTCTTTTTTCCTAATTTCTTCCAAATCAGACAAATATAAGGTGTCGCTATTGATTTCTGGAAAATGACTAATTACTCGAGTTTGAAACATGTTTTATAAATGAGATCGCATGGAACTAAGATCATAAATAATATCATCAGGATTCCGTCTAAATAAAAGAGATACTGCAAAAGCAATAGCGAAAATCCCACAGTCATCTCCATTTACTTGAAATTGCACTTTAGGAAAAATGATCGATTCTGAACTTATCTCTAAATAAGGAAATAAATGCTGCAAAAAATTTTTTTGATCGTTATGCAATGACCCACTATTTAAAGAGTCATAAACATAAACTTTTTTGGTATCATAAAAAGAACAAACCCAATGCCCATTTTGACTAAATAATATTTGAATGTGCTTCTTTAATTTCGGTACTGGTTCTATTCTTTCAGGTCTTACCAAATTTAGCGTATCGCGATGAACATAATCAGAACAGCTTTCTAACATTAATTTAAAATGATAAATATGTTCGTCTATCAGTTTATCTCCCTGATTTATTAAATTTATCAATAAATTTATATTCAAAGTTGAATCAAGAACATAACTATGATCTTTCATTTGAAATTTAGTAATCTGGTCGTTGACCTAATGTTGTGGAACTTTTAAAATGCAAACACTTGGTGAATTTTCTTTTTTTACAGTTGATGATGAAGGCCCATATCGTTTACAGCGATAATTCAAAACATATCTTTCTTTCTTTCTAATAGTCGATAAATCTAGTAAAGTGCCTTTATTTTCATTTGAAATCACAGGAAAATGAGTAAGTTTATTTGTCCTAAAGATTGACAATAAATGTGATCGCATTGACCTGGTGTTATAAATAATGTTTACAGGATTTTGCTGAAATAATAAGGATATTGCAAAAGCAATGGCAAAAATTCCACAATCATTACCATTTTGCTGATGTTGAACTTGAGGAAAGATAGTAGAATTTGGGTCAAATTTAAAATACGGGTGTAAGTGTTGTAGAAAAGTTCTTTGGTCATCATTCAATGAACCTATATTCAAAGAGTCATATATATAAAGCTTCTTTGTATCATAAAAAGAACATACCCAATGTTTATTTCGACTGTACAATATTTGAATATGTTTTTCTAATTGAGGCACAGCTTCAATTTTTTTAGGTATTTTAAGATGCAAAGTATCACGGTGGTTGTAATCAGAATAATTAGCTAAAATAAGTTTGAACTGATAAAAGTGTTCATGTATCAATTGATTGCCTCGTGTAATAATATTTAGATATTCTTCATTAAGCATCGGCAATTCCATAATGTGACCCTTTTTTACTATGGGAGTTTCTATCGAGTTTGATGGATCCATGTTTTGTTTGATGCATTGGCTTATTTTACCAGTTTTGCTTTTGGACTGATCAACGTTATAATTTTCACGAATTACTTGATTATGTGGAGAATCTAAATGACTCGACGATTCCTTAGTTGATTGAAGAAATTTAACGGTGGTAGAGCCCTGCAGCAGTTTTTTGCTGCTTGTATGGGCCGGCTCGAGCCGGGTTGGTACCACGACCTCACAGAATACCGGCGTGAAGTAGAGGCTCTGCTTCTGCGTTTCGTCTGGTGAGTGCAGGTGGCCGGAGGCCCAATTCCCCCCCCCCCCCATCAACATGGTAGCGGAATTAGACAATAGACTACGCCAGGAGGGTACCAGTACCCCTGGAGAATCCCTCGCTGAGCATCCACGACCATGTTATTCCAATCCTGAGCGTGGGTGCTCAGGCTGCCCCGCGTATTCTGGGGGGGGCAAAATTCCGCTCAAAAACAAAACTGCTCGGGGCAAGCTGAGCAACAATACCAAGGCGACCCCTGCCACGCTATCCGTGAATTTCTGCAACATCAGGGGACTTCACTCTAACCTAAACGCCGTCCACTACCATCTCGAGACGGCGAAGCCGGCCTTGCTCTTTTTGACCGAGACGCAGGTTTCCTCTCCGACTGATATTTCGTATCTCTCCTACCCGGGGTACAAATTGGAGCACTCCTTTGTGCCTCGGGCTGGAGTTTGCGTGTATGTTAGAGAGGACATCTGTTCTCGACGCCTCGGCAGTCTTGAAGGTTCGGACCTGTCCATCCTTTGGCTACGCGTAGACAGCGACGACCATCCGCGCGTCTACGGGTGCCTCTATAGGTCCCATAGCGGTAATGCCGAAACAGACCGACTCATCGACCACGTCCAAATGGCTACAGATTCCTTGCTACAACAGGTCCCATCCGCAGAGATCGTGATCCTTGGCGATTTTAACGCCCACCATGCCGAATGGCTCGGTTCACGTTTAACCGATCATGCGGGGAGATCTGTTTATGACTTTGCCTTGGCATATGGTCTGACACAACTGGTTACTTCGCCTACGCGGATTCCAGATGTGGAGGATCATACACCTTCCCTGTTGGACCTTCTGCTGACCTCTCATCCGGACGGATATCAGGTTTCCGTCGATGCCCCTCTCGGCTCTTCGGACCATTGTCTGATCCGGAGTGTGGTGCCACTCACGCTCCCTTCGCGGTTGCGTTCTGCAGGTTGCCGCCGTGTTTGGCATTACAGGTCGGCGGATTGGGACGGAATGCGGTCTTTCTTTGCATCCTACCCATGGGGGCGGGTTTGCTTCTCGCCGGATGATCCCAGTGCTGTTGCTGACTCTGTCACTGATGTGGTGCTACAGGGAATGGAACTATTTATTCCATCATCTGTGGTACCCATCGGAGGCAGATCTCAGCCTTGGTTTGGTCGCTCCTGTAAGACTGCATTGCGCAGTAAGCAGGAGTGTTATCAAGCCTGGGCTGCGGCTTCGGTGACTCGGGATGTAAACACCAGCACACTTAAAAAGAAGTATAACTTCGCCTCCAGGTCCTTCAAAAGAGTTATTGTCAAGGCAAAGTTAGAGCACATAGGCAGAATTGGCGAGAAACTAGTTCGCCTTCCTTCGGGAACCCGTGCATTCTGGTCTCTCGCCAAGGCTGTCCAAGGGAATTTCTGTAAGCCATCACTACCATCTCTGCACAGGGAGGACGACTCACTGGCCCAAGACGCAAAAGACAAAGCCGACCTTTTAGGCTCCCTTTTTGCGTCCAACTCGACTCTTGATGACGGGGGGAAAATACCGCCGACCATCCCGCGGTGTGAGTGCTCCATGCCGGATGTGCTATTCTCACAGCGCTCAGTTCGCAAAGCACTTCTCTCCCTGGACATCCAGAAGTCGAGTGGGCCTGACGGAATCCCCCCAATTGTGCTGAGGACGTGTGCTCCGGAGTTGGCACCGGTCCTAACGCGTCTTTTCCGGTACTCCTACTCCCATGGCGTAGTCCCGAATTCATGGAAGACAGCTTTTGTCCACCCGATCCCTAAAAAAGGCGACCGCTCAGACCCGTCCAACTATAGGCCTATCGCGATCACCTCCTTGTTCTCCAAAATAATGGAATCCATTATTAACTGCCAGCTCATCCGGTACCTTGAGGATCACCAGCTGATTAGTGACCGCCAATACGGTTTTCGTCGGTGTCGATCAGCTGGTGATCTTCTGGTCTACCTGACCCATAGATGGGCGGAGGCAGTAGAGTCCAAGGGGGAGGCGTTGGCTGTTAGTCTGGACATTGCGAAGGCCTTTGATCGGGTTTGGCACAAAGCGCTTCTTTCGAAGCTGCCTTCCTATGGGCTTCCCGAGAAATTGTGCAATTGGATCACCAGCTTTCTTGCAGATCGGAGCATCAAGGTCGTTGTAGACGGTGCATGTTCTGACTACAAGCCTATTAACGCTGGTGTTCCACAAGGCTGTGTGCTATCACCAACGCTGTTTCTTCTGCATATCAATGATATGTTGCTAACTGGTAACATTCATTGCTATGCGGATGACAGCACTGGTGATGCTCTATACACCGGCCGGGCCAATATTTCTCGGGAAAACGTCGCCGAGTACCGGAACAAACTTGTGTCTGAAGTCGAGTCTTTGCTGGACAAAGTCTCGGATTGGGGGCGACTAAATCTAGTCCAGTTTAATCCTCAGAAGACACAAGTTTGCGCGTTTACCGCTAAAAAGAACCCCTTTGTCGTATCTCCTCAGTTTCAAGGCACTCCCCTTCTTGCCTCAGCCAGTATCGGTATCCTCGGAGTCGACATATCGAGTGACGTGCAGTTTCGTGGTCACTTGGAAGAGAAGGCCAAATTGGCCTCTAAAAAGCTTGGCGTGCTCAGCAGAGCGGGACAGTATTTCATGCCGGCACACCGCCTGCAACTTTACAAGGCGCAGGTTCGGCCTCACATGGAATACTGTTCCCATCTCTGGGCAGGGGCTCCCCAGTGCCAGCTCCTTCCACTTGACCGCATCCAGCGCAGAGCGGCTCGAATCGTCGACGACCGAGCCCTTTCCGATCGGCTAGATTCATTGGCACTGCGAAGAGATGTTGCATCTCTTTGCATTTTCTTTCGCATCTACCATGGGGAGTGCTCTGAGGAATTGTTCGGATTAATCCCAGCCGCCAAATTTCACGAACGCACATCGCGGCAGAACTCCCGATACCATCCACACCATCTGGATGATTGGCGGTCCACCACTGTGCGATTTAGAAGATGTTTTCTTCCTCGCACAACTTCCTTGTGGAATAGTTTACCACCAGGGATTTTTCCGGACCGATACGACTTAGGGACCTTCAAGAAAAGAGCCTACTCCTTTTTAAAAGGCCGGCAACGCATCTGCAATTCCCCTGGTGTTGCGGTTGTTCATGGGCGGCGGTAGTCACTTACCATCAGGTGAGCCGCATGCTCGTTTGCCCCCTCTCCAATAAAAAAAAAAAAAAAAAAAAAGTACATTTAAATTAGACATTTTTCCTAGATTATTATTATTACTTTGATTATAGTAAGTAGTGTTTTTACATTTAGACCGTTTTTGAGCAGATGTGGCTTTGAAGTTCTCATGATTGTTGTTATTCCTCTTCGTAGAGTTTTTTCCGGGAATATCATTGACAACTGAGATATCTTTAGGAAAATTAGAAATAATACCATCTTGAAAAATTTGCAGATGTGGTCGCATCTGATCATGATCATAACGAAATGAATCTACTATTGGCCACTCTCCAAGAGCAAGAGAAGAAGCAAATGCAATAGCATAAACCCCACAATTAATACCATTCGGTTGATGTTGGACTTTAGGAAATATAGTTTTTGACTGAAATGGAAAATTAGGATAACACCGTGAAAGAAATAATTGATGTTTTTCATGCAACTTATTACTTCCAATAGAATCAAAAATATATATGTTTTTGGTATCATAATAGCAACAGACCCAGTGACCGTTTGAAAAATTGCCATATTTGTACTCCCCTTCACAACTATGTAAAATTTGAATGTGTTTTTTATTTAGATTTAAAGGCTCAATCAATTCAGGGCACTGAACATGCCATGATTCACGAACCGCGTAACCGAAATTTGAATGCAATAAAAACGCAAAATGGTCGATATCGTTATCGTCTAACATTAAATGTTGAATTATATTTCGGTAACCTAGTATGTCAACAGATGACATTATTAAATAGCAATTACTTTATCTAAACCAATGCAAATAATCAAGTTTATATAAGATCGGAATAATATTAATAGTATCAGTGTACAAACAATAAGTGTGAAATGATTTTCTGTGCAAATTAACAACTGCTCCTGTATGCAGAAACTGAATACTTAAAATATGTAACCTGTAGCCTAATTGTTAGAGCAAACTACTCTTTAATATTAAAAAATCAAAGCTCAACTGCTGAATAATAGCAGAAATTATAAGACGACTGCTATTCAAAAGCAGACAATTAGAATGTGACTGCTGTCTAACAGCAGAAATTGTATATATCCTTAGGTATAGTTGAACACCATCCCTTGCTGAAAAAAATACAAATTACTTAGTTGCATTACAATTAAAAATTACAAAAAACTAGGCATGATTTTAACTTTATAATATAATCTACAGTTTACGCAATAATTACTTATAAATATTGATAAGTCAAAAAAGGAGAAAATTTATTTTTGTATGGAGAATGGGCCCACCACAAATTGTAGTGTAACTTGAAATACAAGTCGATTTATTCCTCATCATCTACAGATTACAATACTAGTTTTACAGCATCTATCGGTAATACTGAGAAATTAACAATTAAAATATGTTTACATAAAATCAGTTTTACGGATTTTATCGCGTATATTAAGTTATATTCCAGATGTTTCGGGTTTTTTACAACACACATGGTCCCCCATGACCATGGGTGCTGTAAAGTAGTTTTATTTAATTCAATAATAGAATAAAACAAAGTTTTAGGTACATTCAGCATTTATTGTTTATATATAGCAATATATTCATATACATTTATAGGTATTTTAAGATTGGTGGAAAATCCTTTTAGTAGTTCCAGAAAAACAGTACATACTGCACAGACATGGTGTGGAAACTATTTTAGATTACATAATATTTACATATATTGATTGATTAATAAGTATTAATCCCAATCACCATTACAGTAATTAAAAAATGTGATTAAAGCCAAGATGGCTAAGGAATAATATGTCCACTTATATAATATTACCACTTATATAATATACACACTATATAATGAAGATGATGAGAAACATGTTTTATACTGGTTGTGTAAGGATAAAAATCACAAAGTAAAATGCCTCTGCATTTATTATTATAAGTAATAATTTCCAAAGCAGTAGTCTCTTAAAAGTACAAAAGACAACCGGACAGGCGAAATTTCAACACTTTGTTTTAATATCTTTTGATAGGTTAGCAAGTATACACAGTAAATAACATTAAATCCAAAATTATTTGGTTATAACATACCCATTATTGATTTTAGACATTAATAAATAAACAGCAAGTTACATGTTTTAAAATGGTTATGATAAAAAAAAAAACACAATACATAATATCACTGTATTTACTATTGTTCATTATTATTTTCGTTTCTTCAAAGTAGCACAAACAATCAGGTGTGGTGTGGATACTTTGTTTACATAATGTATTGATTGATTGGTTAGTATACATCCTAAACACCATTTATGTTAAACAGACAGGCACAGTATGTGTACTTTGTTTTAAAATATGTTAACAGATTATTACCCACACCCCCAACACCATTAAAGCCAATGACTAGGTAATAACATGTTTATCTATGTTAGTACACACTGATAAATAGTGGGGAAATAAGATGTTCAAACTGGACATATGACAGAGACAATAACATGTCTTTATGATTTTGTTATGAATCACAAGCACATTTTCAACAATAACAGATATGAGATTAAACTGTTGTTTTCAATATCTATAAATTGCATATTCATATTTCTGTTGTCTTTCCATATTCTGTTGTGCCTACCGAGAGGTCTGCAAGCTTTCAGCCTGCAAGGCATACTGATTTATTTTAAACTGTCCACCTGAAAAAAGTTAATGAAAAATCAGTAAAAATAAAAAAGTTAAAAGATATAAATTCTGAAAGAATGTACATAACCTACAATTGATTTTATAGGATGAAGGGTAGGAGAGAGAGATTAGCTGAAGGTGAATCCCCCAGCGAAAGAGTGATTTTTTTATAGGATAGGGTGACAAACGAGCACACAGTCCACCTGATGGTAAGTGGTTGCTGTTGACCATAGACATTTACATCTATCATCGTTTGCGAATCAAAATGTAGATGTGTTGTCACCTGTGAGGACAAAGATGAAATGCCTCTTTTCCAGTAAAAAGGGTCTCCAGTTCTCTACACTCACCATACAAAACACAGCAGTGTTAAGCTGCTATTTTACGCTGGTATTTTGTGAGAGCGTGGTCCTTCCCCAGTTGAGCCGACCCATTCGTGCTACAACTATACTACTAATATAGCTGCAGCATGGCTATACCACGTGTGATGCAGAAGCCTAGTTTTTAAATAAAAATATCAATCAATGAAAATACGAAATATTTTTATTACAAAGATATAGAAATCCAAAAGAGGAATATGAATTATAATATAATATTATATATTTAATATAATATTTATAATTGAATTTTATATTATAAGAGTGGACTGAAAAACTAATTATTACACTTTATTTACTTTTTTCTTTATTATATATTTTATCCTTATTATAAATAATAACATGCCGAACTAGGAAAAAAATACAAATATTCTTTTTTGACATTGTTTTCCGATTGATATTTGATTGATTCCAGATAATTTCATACACAACTAGGTACTTTTGTAAATATTTTGTGATTCTATTATTTATTTAATTTAGCTTAACTTTAATAGGTAGGTAATTTTATAAACACACTAATAAGGTTATGAGACCTGTGTTTGTCATTTGTTGTAAGTAATTAAACATTTTGGAGGAAATACAAACTCTTGTATTATTTTTCTCTCATGATTTTTATTTTGATTCATTGACATACTTACCTACTTTTTAGCAGATAAACTTTAATTGAACTTACTACAATTTCAAATACAAACTTTTTCAAACTTTACCACAAATATAGTTTATATAATATTCACTTTTATTTCAATCTCATTCTGTCCTACTTTATCAATTGTTAAACAAAGAAGTTTACACTTTTTAATTTTGCTGGTTTGCTACCATATTGTATTCTTTGTTTGCTATCAAAAAGTAATAAAGTATACAACCACAGTCTATTCCTACAGTCAATGCTATGTCTACAATTTTAAAATATTATAAAGATTTCACTACATACATATTTATTTCTTTTAATTATTCATTGTTTTATAACCATATATTAGATTTATTATAACTGTAGGTATGAATTTGTTAGTAATATGCATTATAGTCATAAATAATATGTACTATCATAATTCAATTGTAATATTATGAAGGTACTATATTTATTAGTATTTTTACAAACAGATTTTAAAACATGTATAGATCTCATAATAAGAAAAGGTAAAAAAATAAAATGTAATACATCAAAAACGAACATGTTTAATTTTCGTTTCCACAATGTATTTTTTTTAGACTGGACCTTCGAATGTGACAAATAAGAGATTATATTCCTCATAAAAATTTAGAACTTTTAAATCGACTGTAGGTTTTGCACAGTTCTGCCTTAAGCTTTGCGCATTCCGTAAGATAAAATACTAACCTCGTGAGAAATCCACACACAAAAACAGTTGGTGCTCATCTATAGCTGTCTCGGATAGTAATTGTTTTCGAACATTGCGAATTTTTGCAGATTCAATTTTAAAATTGCAAATAAATACAAAAAAGCAGCAACGTGACAAACGTCAATGCCACAATCCAAATCCACAAACACTGCACATTGCACAGAGTACATTATATATAGGGAAGCACATTGCACAAATCAAACACAAACTATCGTCAATGTCGTATAGTAGTAAATAAATAATAATACAAAATTAATATATTTCATCTATAATACAAAGAAAGGATCCCGGACCCGAAAGGCAATTACCATAGATAAGGTTATTCGATATACATCGATACATCGAATTCATTTCACTCGCTGTTTACAATAAGATGTATCTATGTATTTTCATAAAACATCGAATCAGTGATACTTACATACCAATATTAATATTATAACTTCTAAATCAGTAAAACTAAAACATGCTCTAGTTTAGAAGTTATAATATTAAACCTATTAGAGGCGCTAGTTGGCAGCTGTCAGTCCCTTAAGCGGAATCAAGAATTTTTTTTCAAGAGGTCGGCTGGTTGGCATAACTCTGCTAAAGAAAATAAAAAAAATCGTCTGGGCTATCTCGGTCTTAGACCATTTAACCCAAGGGTATCGCCTCGCATGATTATTTCCCTCTGCCAAGGCATCGGATTTAAAAATCTTGTGCGTTTATAAAACCGGTTTACGCAATCATTTATATCATTACATTACGTTGTTTGTTTGAGTGGGATGTCAGGAGGTTGACTACAGATTTGTAGTCTGAAAAATTACACGATTAGGAAAAACATCGATGTTTCTAACCGATACATCGGAATATGTCGATACACAGTCTCGATGCATTACATCGAAGAAAATCATCGATGTATTTTCAAAGTGGAAACCCCTAACCATAGAGAAATAAATATGTAGGCAATGACAAACTGACAAAATAGGGGTTTTAAGTTTCGTTCCAAGGTCACTTTGAACTATATTTCTAAATTAGCTAATATAAATACATTTAGAAAGATATACCACTGAAAACTTGTACTACTTAATCCTATTAAAACAAGTTTTCAGTGGTATCTCTTTACTAATAAATATATTATATACAAATATAATAATTTGGTATCTTTTATATGTGTAAAACCATTAAGTTAAGTTAAAATTTCTAGTGGGCCCAAAACGATTTTCTTCATAGCTTACAGTTATTTTTGGCTTACTTTAAAGTTTTGATGACCAAGCAAGTTGTTCTAACAATAAAATATTTGAAAACCATTGGAAAGAATATTAGTTTTTAAAAAAATATTAACCTGTATATAGTATACTGATTATTTATTATTATTGATAATTCAACTTACCTTTTGAAACAAACTGTCTTTTCTATTTTTATATTCCAATTTCTCGTCGTATTAATAATTTCATTTTAGTATTATAGTAATATTAATGAATAAATACGAAGAGGATAATTAACCGTATCTATTACTCTAATAGTGTTTATTCAAGAATAATAATGGGTGGGCTTGCTCACAGTGTGACCATCTTTAAAATACAGATCCTGCCTTAGTTTGGTTAAAATCCTGCAAACGTTTATAGTGAAAAATACCTAAATACTGCCATCTTTATTTAACATTGTATAATTGTATTAAACTAAGAAAAGTAAAAATACACATTTAAATGCTATATTTTTATTAATTTTATATATTTATATATTTTTCGTTGGTTTGAATGCAATGCAATCGCCATGCTAATCAATGCCTTGTTTAATACGCAAAATAGAGACTACACGTTTGTTTATATCTAAATCTGTTTCGTGTTTTTGCACTAATTAAATTTATTTGAAGGAATATTTTTTTAGGGAAGAGGGGGCAAACGAGCATGCAGTTCACCTGATGGTAAGTGACTACCGCCGCCCATGAACAACCGCTTTACCAGGGGAATCACAGGTGCGTTGCCGGCCTTTTAGAAAGGTGTAAGCTCTTTTCTTGAAGGTCCCTAAATCGTATCGGTCCGGAAAAATCGTATACATTACAGGCGTAATTCTTATTGAAAGTCATTTTTTACTTTACCACTGGTTCGAAAAAAACCTCTGTCCTGGGAAGAACCAGCAAGAAACCCAGGGGGGCTTTTTTTAATAAATTTTACAATACAAAATGATTACAAAATATTTACAAAATTTATTTTAGAAACTGCTTGGAAGCGACCATCTCATTCCCAGGGTTTATTATCAACCATGTATTCATTTATAATATAATAACCCTTTTTTAAAATCGATGTTTCACTTTCGAAAATATCGAGGTTCTAATATCGCTTTTTTATGAGCGATGTTGCATCCCTACCGCCATACCAATATTTTCAAGATACGGTGTCTATCTGCTTAGACGCCTTGAGATAATATTGCCAACTATCTGCTGGCTTAAGTTGCCGTCGAAATTGCTAAAGGGCTGCGCAATGTGACGCTCAACATATTGTAAAGCAGTGTAGTATTATAAAGGATTATAATTATTTAATGCTGAGATAAATGAAAACATGGCTTAAGTGACAAGCATCCAAGCCAAAAATCTTGAAAATAAATAAATGAAACATGGCTTAAAAGACAAGCATTCAAGTCAACAATCTTTAAAAAAAAATAAAAAATTCCACCGAAATTAATAAAATCTTTTGTAGAATCGGAAAAGTGAGCAAGCAAAAATTTGAGATCTTGAAAAGTATGAAATAATTGATAGATAGAAATAATTTTTAGTGTTATAAGGAAACAATTGATAAACAAAATGATATATGACTGTATAAAGTGTTGACGTTTCGTTAATAATTAAATATATGAAGTTAAAAATTTGGTGAGGTTATGTTGACATATAATTCGAGAATATATACACAGTAGCCTCACAGTTCTTACAGTATGTTGAACGTGTACTTGGCGTGAGACACTACAGTGTCTCCGGATAAAAGATAAATGTGTCCATTTTTATCAGTTGTATTTTTAAGCTTATTTCATATCAGGTTCCTACCTTTTTATTGATATAAACTTTAAAAAACTAAATTGAATCGAACAGTTAAGGCGCTCGCGGAAGGCCTGTGCGTAGGGCTTCCGCGAGCGCCTTAACTGTTCGATTCAATTTAGTTTTTTTTTTTAGATATAAATTATTTGTTTTTTTTGCAATAATTACATAGATGTTCAAAATTATTACAACATCACATTAGAAGTTTTATTTATAATCGTAGAGTAGAGAGGTATGAGACAGGTTAATTAGCGTGCTAAGTATATTTTGTTTTAAAATATCTGTGTGTATTATTCATCACTGCTTAAAAATGTATAAAGTGCTTGGTACACTTGGTAGGTAATAAACGTATATTATATGTGTTGTTGTTTGTAATTCTGTCATATGAGCTTTCATATATTTATTATATATGTGAAAATAATTAAATGAGTGCAAGATGGTAATCGAGCTTTATTTGAAAGGGATATCTATAATACGTTTAGAAATTTAAAATAAGATTGTCATAATAAATGTTTTTGTTGTTTTAAGTAACGATAATAAAAGATAAATGTGTCCATTTTTATCAGTTGTATTTTTAAGCTTATTTCATATCAGGTTCCTACCTTTTTATTGATATAAACTTAAAATAATATGAGTGCGATTGTGATATTAAATTGTATGTACGGATAACGCGTGTTAGTGTGACAGTAATTTTACCTAATACTTAATATGGCCAAAGCTTTGAACGGTATTTAAGTAATTTTTCCGTAACAGTGAACAAATTTGTATTAACAATATTGTAGCGGACAGCGAGGAGGCCGCCGCCCCGTCGCCCCTTCACACCCCGGTGCGCCCCGCGCACCCCGCACACCGGCAGCAGATCACGCGATGTCGCCGACCAATGAGCGCGCGGCATCGCGGACGACGCTACGCACGACCCGAGACGCTCTCCGGCGAGATATAAGAAGGGCGTCTCGGACGATGAGCTGTTCATTTCGGAAGCGGCACTCGACGAGAAGAAGACAGCAAGAGAAAAAAAAGAAAATCAAGACTCAAGAAGACTCCATTAAGAAGACTCCCCTCTGTATAATAGTTTAATTAATAGTGCCACATTTTGTAAATAGTTAGGATACAGTATAGTTCGACAGTACCATCTTTTCTTTGAGCAGTTGCCCCCTAGCGTACCCCTACCCCTCAATAATACAGTCCACTGCGATCCATAACAAGTTCTTGGTCCATCGTCGCCGGATTCAAGCCAGAAGAAAGAAGAAAGAACATATTTATAGAAGAAAGAACATAATTATTGAAGAAAGAACATAATTATAGAAGAGAGAACATAATTACAGAAGAAAGAAGATCATTACAGAAGATCTTCGAGGAAAAAAGAAGTACGTCGACGAAGAGAGAAGATCGTCGGTACTAACTCCTTCCTCGTTTCTTATTTACATCGACGTCATATATATTGTCTGTTTCCAGACAATTCCTGTTTCTTAACCGCGTTTACGCGGCCGGGTGGTTGCTCCCTAACGGTGCCAAACTGTGACCATCCGGTAACGCCCTTGAGGCGGGAACGGCGTCCAATACGTGCGTCTTTTTGAAGACGATCGGAGGTCGCAACGAGGGACACCATCATGCGGAAGACAAGAAGCCAGAAGACACGGAACGACGACGAAACGCCAGTAGGAATGCGGATATTCGAGGAAGCACCCGCGTCCCCGTCTGATTATCTCGCGTTGGCACAAGCGCCCCCCGCCGCGCCGCAGCCCCCGCTATGTCCGTGTCTACAACCGATCGCTTGGGAGAAGTTAGCACATCCGCGCCGCGCACAGAAACGCTCGCCGCGATAATAGAAGATCTTCCGACTACGGAAACTAGTTCGATAGTGCGTACCGTCGCGCCTGTAGCAGACGTTGTACATAGGCCCGCGTCCCGCGCCCCGTCGGTCCGTTCAGTCCGTTCAGCCCGGTCGGCAGCTAGCGCAGTAGCAAGATTAAAACAAATCGAATATAATGCCGCGGAGGAACTAGCTGCAATTAGGAGGAAGCAATTGCAAATAGAGGAAGATCTCGTCAAGAAGAAATATGCTAGGGATATCGCGCAACTGCAAGAAGAAACCGATAGGGAAAGCCTAAACGAAGACGAAGTAGTCGAAAATAGGGTACGCGTTGATAGGTGGTTAGAAAACGTAGAGACTGTGCGGGGGGAGCCGCCCTACCGTCCGTCTCAGCCCGCGCCCCGCATCGAGATAGAGCAGGCCCCACCGAGGAGGGGAACCGGTTACGACCACGCTGAAGATGCCCAGGGGAAGTCGGTCGCGAATGACGTTCAACCGCGCCGCTTAAATAGGATACAGAGGGATAATGGAGTCGCCGTAGAAATGAACCAGGTGGATCGTCGTGTACGAGCTACGTCGCCGTCGCGCGTCCAACGCCGCACTCTATCGCCTACACATAGATCGCCACATCGCCTTACGGATCGTAGATTACCGTCGCCGTGTCATAGGGATGTAGGTATACATAGATCGCCATCGCCACATCACCACGCGGATCGTAGATCACCGTCGCCGTGTAATGATGTAGGCAGAGATAAATCGCCACATCGCCTTGCGGATCGTAGATTACCGGCGCCGCGTCATAGGGATGTAAGTGTACATAGGTCGCCGGCGCCACAGCGTAGGCTAGAAGGAAATAGGGATAGAGATAGGTCGCTCACCCCGCGAGGGAAGGATAGGGGTGTAGAACGGCTAGCGGAAGCTTTAGAAAACATGGTTAGAGTTAGACCAGCCGCCGCGAAACAGACGCAGGACTTGCCTATTTTTAACGGCTCGGCCGCGGAATGGTTAGCATTTAAAGCCGCGATGAATGAATCCACGCGTTTATATGGATGCAGATGCGTTGCTGGCCTTTTAAAAAGGAGTACGCTCTTTTCTTCAAGGTCCCTAAGTCGTATCGGTCCGGAAAAGTCGTGCGAGGAAAAAAACATCTTCTAAAGCGCACAGTGGTGGACCGCCAATCATCCAGATGGTGTGGATGGTATCGGGAATTCTACCGCGATGTGCGTTTGTGAAATTTGGCGGCTGGGATTAATCCAAACAATTCCTCAGAGCACTCCCCATGGTAGATGCAAAAGAAAATGCAAAGGGATGCAACATCTCTTCGCAGTGCCAATGAATCGAGCCGATCGGAAAGGACTCGGTCGTCGACAATTCGAGCCGCTCTGCGCTGGATGCGGTCAAGTGGAAGGAGCTGGCACTGGGCCCTGCCCAAAGATGGGAACAGTATTCCATGTGAGACCGAAACTGCGCCTTTTAAAGTTGCAGGCGGTGTGCCGGCATGAAATACGGTCCCGCTCTGCTGAGTACGCTAAGCTTTTTAGAGGCCAATTTGGCCTTCTCTTCCAAGTGACCACGAAACTGCACGTCACTCGATATGTCGACTCCGAGGATTCCGATACTGGCTGAGGCATGAAGGGAAGTTGAAACTGAGGAGATACGACAAAGGGGGTTCCTTTTAGCGGTAAACGCGCAAACTTGTGTCTTCTGAGGATTAAACTGGACTAGAGTTAGTTGCCCCCAATCCGAGACTTTGTTCAGCAAAGACTCGACTTCAGACACAAGTTTGTTCCGGTACTCGGCGACGTTTTCCCGAGAAATATTGGCACGGCCGGTGTATAGAGCATCACCAGTGCTGTCATTCGCATAGCAATGAATGTTACCAGTTAGCAACATATCATTGATATGCAGAAGAAACAGCGTTGGGGATTGCATACAGTCTTGTGGAACACCAGCGTTAATAGGCTTGTAGTCGGAGGAAGGCGAAATAGTTTCTCGCCAATTCTGCCCAATGTGCTCTGAATTTGCCTTGGCAATAACTCTTTAGAAGGACCTGGAGGCGAAGTTATACTTCTTTTTAAGTATGCTGGTGCTTACATCCCGAGCCGCCGAAGCCGCAGCCCAGGCTTGATAACACTCTTGCTTACTGCGTAATACAGTCTTACAGGAGCGACCGAACTAAGGCTGAGATCTGCCTCCGATGGGAACCACAGATGATGGAATAAATAGTTCCATTCCCTGTAGCACCACATCAGTGACAGAGTCAACAACAGCGCTGGGATCATCCGGCGAGAAGCAAACTCGCCCCCATGGGTAGGATGCAAAGAAAGACCGCATTCCGTCCCAATCCGCTGACCTGTAATGACAAACACGGCGGCAACCTGCAGAACGCAACCGCGAGGGGAGCATGAGTGGCACCACACTCCGAATCAGACAATGGTCCGAAGAGCTGAGAGGGGCATCGACGGAAACCTGATATCCGTCCGGATGAGAGGTCAGCAGAAGGCCCAACAGGGAAGGTGTACGATCCTCCACATCTGGAATCCGCGTAGGCGAAGTAACCAGTTGTGTCAAACCATATGCCAAGGCAAAGTCATAAACAGATCTCCCCGCATGATCGGTTAAACGTGAACTGAGCCATTCAGCGTGGTAGGCGTTAAAATCGCCAAGGATCATGATCTCTGCGGATGGGACCTGTTGTAGCAAGGAATCTGTAGCCATTTGGACGTGGTCGATGAGTCGGTCTGTTTCCGCATTACCGCTATGGGACCTATAGAGGCACCCGTAGACGCGCGGATGGTCGTCGCTGTCTACACGTAGCCAAAGGATGGACAGGTCCGAACCTTCAAGACTGCCGATCTAGATCTGTTACCGACTGCAGGTCGAGAACAGATGTTCTCTCTAACATACACGCAATCTCCAGCCCGAGACAAAAAGGAGTGCTCCAATTTGTACCCCGGGTAGGAGAAATACGATATATCAGCCGGAGAGGAAACCTGCGTTTCGGTCAGAAAGAGCAAGGCTAGCTTCGCCGTCTCGAGATGGTAGTGGACGGCGTTTAGGTTCGAGTGAAGTCCCCTCATGTTGCAGAAATTCACGGATAGCGTGGCAGTCGTGGGTCGCCTTGAAATTGTTGCTCAGTTATGTTTTTGAGCGGAATTTTGCCCCCCCCCCCAGAATACGCGGGGCAGCCTGAGCACCCACACTCAGGAGTGGAATAACATGGTCGTGGATGCTCAGCGAGGGATTCTCCAGGGGTACTGGTACCCTCCTGGGGTAGTCTTTCGTGTAATTCCACTACCATATTGATGGGGGGGGGGGGGGGGAGAATTGGGCCTCCGGCCACCTGCACTCACCAGACGAAACGTAGAAGCAGAGCTTCTACTTCACGCCGGTATTCTGTGAGGTTGAGGTACCAGCCCAGCTCGAGCTGGCGCATACGTGCAACATATACATGTCGAGATCTGTCTGTTCAGTTGCCTGTATGCTATCAAATCTACTGAAGACTGCAGCTTCCTTTCCCTTCCCGTCTAACAGCCATGAGATTAAGAGTGTGATCGGAGAGTTTTTGTGTTCGTCTGTGGCGAGTCTTGTAAAACTTAGCTCCGACCGCATGGAAAGTTTCCCCGAACTTGTCATTTACATCGTCCACTGCATTGCAATCTTCTAGGCACTCAAAACGATTTTGTAACTCGAGCTGAAAGGTTTCGGGACTTTGGATTAGAGCACGAGGGCGACGGAGCGTTGACTTCATTAGACGACACCTCTCCAACTTAACGTTTAAGTTCAGATTTCCTCTAACCATTCGGTGATTGCTACCAGTTTTCACCCTTGCGATCACTGAGTCATCACTGAACAGTTGTCGTATGGTCGTCATAATGAAGTCAATCTCATTTTTTGTCGAACCGTCTTGGCTCGACTAGGTCCACTTCCTTTGGGGCCGCTTCAGAAAGAAAAAGTTCATCATAAACAATTCTTCTTTCTCCATGAAGTCGGCCAGCTGCTGGCCCCTTGGGTTCCGATGCCCCCATCCAAATTTCACTACTTTCAGCTCACCGTTCTCTCTTGTGCCTAGCTTTCCATTGAAGTCTCCCATTAACACTGTATAGTGGGTTTTGGAGGAATTCATGGTTCTAGCATACATTTCTTCCACCTCCTCATCGGGATGTGCCGAGGTTGGTGCGTAAACCTGTATGACCTTCAGCGAATACCGTTTGGTGATTCTGAGTATAAGGTACGCAACCCTCGTCGACACACTCCCAATCATTATAACTTTGCTAACGAGAGACTTGTGGACGATAAATCCGATACCTCCTTGGGACAAAATTCCAGCGAAACTTTTCTATCTCTTCTTCCAGCTCCAGGCTTTTCTCGTCAGTCCTCAGGGTGCGTGCATTATAAGTTGCCAGGTCGAGTCGTCACAGGTGGCCACCGAGTCTCCACCGAAGGTTCTTAGCAACCCCTGCCCCGTAGTTACCAGGGTCGCCACCATAGCCAGGAATAGCGGGGCCGCCGTGTACTAGGGGCCGTTTTGTTATTGTCATTGCTCATGGGGGGTATATTGCCATAGTTGCCACGCTTGACGAGCGGGTTGGCAACCGCAGTTATTTTATTGCTTTGCTGTTTATCAGAAAGATGCTGCTGCACATCTTCTGCCTCAGTTTCCCTCTATCGCGTTTTATGACACCCACGGGAAGATATGGAGTAGTGGGTATTTTTTCCCGCTACTACACGGGGCGTTGTAATAATGCTGATAATGTGTTCACGCCCTTAGCTGCCCCGACAAAGGTGGACCGTACCAGGGCCCATGAGTGGTAGTCGCGACGGGCAACCAAGGGAGGGGCCCAATGGCCTATGGATAAATGTTCTAATACGGCTGACAAATAAGCAAGCACAACTTACCGATTTCCGGAGGTAGGGTTGACCACAGGGTACCAGTCAGGTGGTAAGTGATGTGCATGTAAGTAGTGTGCAGTAGTGTGTACAAAGTAACCTGACTTAGCCGTTGAAGTCGGACCGCAGATCCACAAGCGCTGCTTCTCTCCGAAAGTGAGATCCCTCAAGGGTGGCGTTCACCAATTGAAAACTTCTGCTTTTATTTCACTGTATTAGTTTATCAACTTTATTGTACATTTAATTAGCTTCAAAGTCAACCAAATCAACGTTCATTGAAATTAAAACAAGTGACACTCGACACAAGTAAAGAACAGTAGGTCAAAGTTCAATATTCAATGTTGCGGGTTCACTTAGCACAGAATTACAAACACGGGAACGAACGCGGTCTCTTCTTGAGTCACAAAGTTCAGCGTTCTCCCGACCAAGCCAAATTCTTTCGTACGATATTAAAATGCCACAAAGCAACTCGTCGAATCAAATTAATGTCAATCAAAGTTAAGTTAATAATTCAAACCCAATACAATCCTCCCGTCATGAAACGTACAAATCAGACAAATCAATTCAAGGCGGTCTACACGAGACCCAAATATTCAATAGTAAATTAGGCACGCACAATTTACTCAAATTCTAGACCGTCAAAAAATCTACACCGGCCGCGCGCAACCAACCCAGCGGTCGCAAACAATACTCAAAACGGTTACATCAATAATTATATGAGATCAGCCTCGTTACCACGAAAAACAAATTAAGATAACGCCGTAGGAGGCGCGCGACCGACCGTCGCGCTACGACGCTTTTTCATACTAATCGGCAGCCGCGCCATCGAATGGAATGCGAACGGGAGCGGGGGGGCGACGGTGACCTTGGTAACATCGGATGCACGAGTCGAGCGCGCGTCGTGAATGCAAATTTTTACAGTGTTAATTATTTGGCCTAAACATAATGACTATAATCATTTTAATATTGCTGTGTGGAGGAAGCGTTAAAGAATCTATCGACACATTTTTTCTCGTTTCGTGTGTTGAAAGAGGTGACAATTGGAAATTCCAGAAAGCCTGAAAGATTGCCCCGCAAATATTTATTTTATGTCAATCGTAAATTTGAGCGGAATTAAAAGTTAGTATATATTATTTAACTAGCTGATACCCGCGACTTCGTCCGCGTTGCTTTCACACATCACTGAACTTATAAAAATAGTTGTTTCTTAAAACTTTAGTAACTTTATATTAAACTAGCTGTGCCCGCGGCGTAGCTCGCGTATATAGATTTTACTTAAAGCATTTGACGTTTAGGGTAAGAGAATATTAAGTGATTTATATCATTACTGTATCAATAAGTGGTAACAAAATAAATCGATATGCTCAAAGTTTTAAGTCGTTTATAATAGAGCTTCTGTGTAAACGACGTTAGAAGTAGACATAGCCGGGACGTACAGAAAAAGCAATATATAGTTGGCCATGTGCAAAACAACCAGTACTGAGGTTCACTCCTGGAACGCGTAAAGTTTGACCTTGCACTTTATTTACGATCATCGCATAACACACGCTGAGTGGGAAACACTCTTAAAATACATACCTATTTTAAGCGTGTTTCCCACTCAGCTATTCGATGATCATCGATGCTAAAAATTAAACATGACACATGTCAAACATGGAAACAACGATGTCAATGAACCCATAATCGATAATTAGGAACTTGCAAACAATGCGAACCCGCGAAATCAATATCAAATAAATCTTACATCTGCTCTGAAGATTAAAAATGTTGAATAATTCAGAATTCCTGAACGCATCGCTTTATTTTGTAGTGTCGTTGTCGATTGTTGCATAATAACTATTTTGACGTAAATTGATATCCAAGTTAATTGTTACTGTTTGCACCAAACGCTAAAATTTAAAATTACTATAACGGAGACGTGTTAGCGCGCTTCTTCGATATAGCTAGCACCGGCGGGCATGCAGCTCGCAGGCGCCTCCCCGCACGCGCTGAGCGCGGGGGAGATCGGGTATTTTTTGTCGTCAAGCGGCGGCCGGGCAGTGCTTGCTGTGAGTCGAATCGAGCCGCGTGGTTGCCTCTAATAGCGCCGATTTTGTTAACGAATTTGTGCAGCGACGAATAATTATGTAGTCTAGAACATTAGACGTCAGGTTGGCTAATTATTGAGAAGTTAGTGTTTAATTGTACCGTTGCGTTAAGCGTCTTAAAAGATCGCGTTCGGGTTTCGAAATAATTTGTTGCGGAGTGAACGAAAGTGAACTTTGACCCACCGGTTATCCGTGAGTTACGTTTTTTTATTATAATTAACGGGACTTAGTTGCGTCTTGAAGTTAGTTAAATGTACGATAAAGTTGAAAGACTGACATAGTGAATTGAAGAAAGAAATAGTCCATTGCTGCCGCCGCTGGAGAATACCACGCCGGAGGGGGGGGGGATGCCGGAGTCACACGAGCCCTGGGAGCCTTCTTCGCCTCTGAACAGGTACATACTATTTATTCACCTAGCCTTCTCCCTATTGTGTAGTAGGATAGGACATTTTCCATAAGGCCAGTTGGGTCCCGTTGGGTCCAGTTGTCCGTCGAACCTAACAGCTGTATGGGCCCCTGTATGGTAGTCCTTTGTAGGGACAGCTAGGTGCGTGAACAGTTACTTATCCCTTGCTGTGTATACCCACATAATTTTGAAACAATGTGTAAGTACCTACACATATACAAAAAACATTGATAATGGTCAACATCGATGTTTTGAGTAGGCTAAACATCGAACATCGATGTTGAGCTATCGATGATAACATCGATGTTTCTGCAACATCGATGTCATCATCGATGTTTCTGCATCTGCAACATCGATCATCCCTATCTTAAAACTGAAAGGAAAGTTATTTGCTATTAGAGGGATTCTGGGTATAAAACAATATCACCACATTTTATTGCAATTTTGCTACTTTTAGTCGGGTTTTGTTGCATAACTTGGGCGTAGGTAGTATTTTTTCTTTCTGATTTTTGTTTCTGTTGATGTTTGAGATGTTAGCCTACACGGCTCTTACAGCTTTATCGGACTCATGGACATAAATTTCTTCAGTGAGTCTCATTACGATTCACCGGCGAAAAATCTTAACATCGCAATTCAGAAAAGGTTGCAATTTGTACAACGCCATCTGTCTAGGCAGGAAAATTTGCAATAAAAACGCAGTATTTAACGCGCGCTTTTGGCCTCGATATCAAGGGCACCTTCCCTCTCCCCCGCCCCCCCGGCCGCCGGACGGGTCGGCGTGGCTCTTCTCGCGAGGTAGTAGGATTTTTCTTGCGAACTATACGGACGTATTTTTTCGCGCCTAAACTTGCTAAGGAACAATCCGCGTAAATCGTTGCAATAACGGTATCGTTATTAGAAGTACTAACTCGGTGAAATACGCGCGCAACTATCAAAGTGATTTACATCTGAAGGACTACCAGAGTAGCCGTCCCATTTGGTGACAACCCCTTACGAGTGCCTCCAGAAGGGTGAAGTTCCGGGGATACCAGCGCGTGCCTTCTCCCGGACGTCGTCGAGTCATCCAGATCGGTTCCCGTCAACATACCAGCACACACAATTACACCTACACTCACAACACCGCACACACCAAGCACAACTTTCATCAGCCGGGCCGGTCGAGGAGAACCGTCTGCGCTCCTGGGGCAGGTAAGTGCATTTATTCTAGTGACCTTTCCCCTCGTGTGTTCATTAGAAAACTTTGACCCTCGGCGTAGGAACGCCCGACCTGCATCTGCCCGTGGCTCCTTCGTCTATGGGCCGCGAAGGATCCAACTCCTGTTGAGGCAGGGCAGCTGTTGGCCGTAACATTTGGTAGCAGAACGCGGTGCTGGGATCGATTCCCGGTCGATCCACCGACCATAGTATTTGATAAAAATTAAATAATTTGGTGGCAGGAGCGTTGGGTGGATTTGTGGCTACAATCACGCCCGTCCGTAATACGTAAAATACCTTTTTATTATTATACGTAATAATAAAATTCCTTCCTTTGTTAGCTTGCTTTACTGTTAGCGGGTAAAATTGAAAGGTCACACCCGGTTCGCGCGCAAGCGGGAGATTGCGTCGTGTAGGTAGATGGTTATTTTTACGTAATCGGTTAATTGTCGTTGTCGGATGGTAGTGTGTTACTTATCGAAGGGTTGATTTCCGAGCAAGGCATTTTTGTTGATGTGTATCTTCGTTACATATCTTTCGTATTGTAAATTGTATTTGAACTAAAGAGTGGTAATTTGTATTTACGTAATTTAAATGAACTTGATTTGATCGTACTAGTATTCGTTATTGTTGATTTGATTTACCTTTTCCTTTGTACTAACTTGTGTTTGATTTAATAATAGCTGTTCTTATTTGTGTACATTCTATCCAACTCGATTTGATAGGAACTGCATTAGTTAGCTGTTAATTTTTTTGTATTTTTTATTTGTTATTGTTGTAATTGTGCTTGAGCCGCGTCGTAATTTGAATTTAGTAGTGATGTCCTCGCCCAAGATGCTAATCCGTTGCCTGCGGACTGAGCTGCGCTGGGCTACCAGCGCACACGCGTTGATAGGCCGACCGGACAGGGTCTACAATCTGAGGAAGAGGCTTGAGCAGGTCGATGCTCGAAGGGCGGCCGTGGAGAAGGCTTACTCTGAGCTCGAGGACTTGGAGGTGGAAAAGGGAGTCCTGGAATCTTGCCGCGCGGACTACGAGCAGTTCCTCGCGCTGACGGACGACCTGATCGAGGCGGGGGCCAAGGATGCGGAGAGGGAGCGCGAAGCTCGGCTGAGTAGCCTTCTCGAGTCCCCGCGGAAGCCGTCTGCTCAGCCAGAGCTGCTAGGACGACTTCCGACGCTGGACCTGCCAAGGTTCTCCGGGGTCCTCTCGGAGTGGATGACCTTCGTCGGCCTGTTTGACAGCCTGGTGGACGCCCGGAGGGACCTGACCCCCTGCCAAAAAATGGGGTACCTCCTGGCTTCACTAGAGGGGGAGGCCCTGAGCGTCGTCGGCCACCTTAAGTTGTCGGACGACGCCTACCAAAACGCCAGGGACCTCCTCGCTGGAAGGTACGCCAACGTCCGGCGGATTGCGGACGATCATGTTCGGAGGCTGCTGAACCTCCCGCTGCTGAAGGACCGGACTAGACTACGTGAAGACATAGTGAATCCAGTCGTCGTAGCGTGCAACTCGTTGCGGCGGCTGGATTTACCTGTGGACGAGTGGTCTTTTCTGCTCCTTCATATAGTGCTGTCCCGCCTGCCCCTCGACCTTCGGCTCCATTTTGAGGAGAGGTTCGGAGGGGATGGCGCCTCTTATATGCCCCCCTTTAGGGACCTGCTGCGGTTCCTGGAAGAGCAGTGCAGGCTGCTGGAGAACGCAGCAGGCGCCGTCGAGGGCCCCCCGGCCTCCTCCCGAGCGGTGCCCAGGGAAAGGCGGAGTCAGCCGGCCAAGGCGGCGCCCACCCCCCTGAGGCCGAGTGGAGCCCCCGCGGGGGGGCGCCCCCCCGTACCCTCCTATAGTGGCCTAGCGGCCCGGGAGGCGCCTCCCTGCTCCTATTGTCGAGCATCCGACCACCGGCCGGCGTCGTGCCCGAAGTTGTTGCGCAAGCCGGCTAAGGCGAGGCGAACCATCGCCAGGGAGCGCCGCTGGTGCTTCTCGTGCCTGGAGAGGCATTTACAACGAGACTGCCCGCACCAGCGGCCCTGCACGCACTGCCAGGGCAACCATAACGTCCTCTTGTGCCTGGGTGCGCGCGGCTCGTCCTCGCAGGGCCCTGCCAGCCCCCCGACTCCCACGGGCGGGGGCGCCCAGCCACGCCCACTGTCGGGCGACGCTCGGCGCTCACCGGCGGACCGCAGCGCCCCTCCTTCTGAAGGGAGCCCCTCCCCCGATCGGTCGGGGAGTCGTTCCCCCAGGGGCGGGGGGGTCTTCACCCCCCCTCCCCGAGTTGATAGTGGATTCGCGGCCACTCAGCGGTCAGCTAGACCTTTCTCACCCCCGTTGGCTGAGTGGCCGCGACTGGAACGCCGCCCGCCCCCCTTTGGCCGGTGCCGGTACTACCGGGTTCCGGAGACTGCGTATCGGCCCCGAGCCTTGGAGCCGAGGATCCCCGAGTTTCCCTCGGTCGGCCCGTTCGGGGAATTCCAGTCGGGGGTCATCGAGACGCCGTCGGAGTGCCGCGCTCGGGCCCCCCGGTTCGGGTGCCGGCCTAACAGAGGCAGCTCCAGATAGGAGGCTGCCGCCCTAGCTCCCGCCATGGCCGCCTCCACTGAGCCTATAAGTCGTCAGCAGTCCACCTGTCAAACTGTTCTATTGCCGACAGCCTCAGTGAAGGTTTACAACCCGAGCGGCGACCACTTAACGGTTCGAGCTCTATTGGACTCGGGTTCCCAGCGTAGTGTGGCCTCTACTCGGTTGGTGGGAAGACTGGGGCTCCCCTGGAGCTCTGAATCACGTCCGATGGTAGGTATCGGAGGTGCCGAGCCTCCTGCTCCTAGGGGACAATCGGAGTTGGTGTTCAGCCCTGACAGCGAACACCTTCGTATTTTAGTCAAGGTAAATGTCCTCGACGACATTGTAGGGTTCCTCCCTAACGTTCGTATAAATGACAGCGCTGTGCGCTGTGCGTCGGCTTTGAGACCGGCAGACCCTCGGTGGGCCCAACCGGAGCCGATAGATTTGTTACTGGGGGCCGACACGCTGGGTGCCCTCTTGTTAGGTGAGATACGAGCTCTGCAGCCCAATGGCCTGTCAGCCATTTCCACGATATTTGGGCACAGCTTTTTTGGACCGGTTATGTGGTCTCCTCCCTCTCCGACGGCCTACCCTCTCTCCGTCGTGGGCGTGTCCCTATCGGACGCTGTCCAGCGATTCTGGGACATTGAGGAACCACCCCATGCAGCTCGAGTCGACCCTCTGGACCGTGAGTGTGAGTTGTTCTACCAGAACAATACCGGCCGGCGGGTTGACGGTCGTTTCGTCACTCGCTTACCCTTTCTGGACTCCCGCCCCTCTTTGGGTCAATCCCGTGCTCTGGCCGAGAAGAGGTTGCTTTCCATGGAGCGCCGCATGCGGCGTGACCCAGCATTTCACGACAAATATGTCAAGTTCATGCGCGAGTATCAGGAGCTGGGTCACATGTCACCGTCCAACTTCGAATGGCGTTCACATGAGCACTACTTCCTCCCTCACCATGCGGTCTTGAGGACCCCTGAGAGTAAGATTCGGGTAGTCTTTGACGGTTCCGCCCCCACATCAAACGGTGTGTCCCTGAATCAGTGTCTTCACTCGGGTCCTAAACTGATCAAGGACATATCCGACATCCTGACCCAATTCCGTCGACACCAAGTGGTTTTTGTCGCGGACATTCGGATGATGTTTCGCCAATCGGTGGTACATCGTGATGACCGCCGATATCAGCTGATATTGTGGCGCGAGAAGCCCAGCGATCCCATACAGGTATTTGAGTTGAACACCACCACTTATGGACTCCGGTCCAGCCCGTATATCGCCATGCGAACCCTCCTTGAACTCGCTGAGAGAGAGCGCCTGAGATACGCTCGGGGAGCTTCTATCTTAGAGACTTCGGTCTACATGGACGACATTTGTACGGGCGCTTCCACCGTCGAGGAGGCTCTGGTCTTGCGAGACGAATTAATTGTCATCCTGAAGTCTGGAGGCTATGAGTTGCGCAAGTGGCTGTCGAACTCCCCACACATTTTGAGGGACCTCCCAGGAGAGGATCAACAAGACCCTCATCTGTTCGAGCACCCTGAGAATCCTAATTTGCTGACTGTGCTGGGCATTCAATATCAGCCTGTTCAGGACACCTTCACGTATAGAGTAAAACTTGACCCACCTCCCAAAGCATGGACCAAGCGCTCCGTGCTGTCTACAGTAGCTCGCACCTTCGACCCGAATGGATGGATCACCCCGGTCATCTTTTTGGCTAAGTGCTTTCTTCAAAAGCTCTGGATGTCCGGGTTGGGTTGGGACGAGCCTATTAGCGGGGTCCTCTTGCGAGAGTGGCTCTCCATGCTCTCCTCCCTTCCGGACATCAACCGGGTTTCCATGCCAAGGTGCTTCCTACCTCCAGGGAAATGCAGGGCTACCCTACATGGGTTTTGCGACGCCTCTGAGAAGGGCTATGCTGCTGTCGTATATTTGCGGACTGTGAGTTCCTCTGGGCATACTGCAGTTCATCTCGTACTCGCCAAAAGCAAGGTTGCTCCCATTAGATCCCGTTTAACTATCCCTAAATTGGAACTGTCCGGAGCCGCTCTTCTCACGCGGCTCCTCAACCACGTTCACTCGTCCTTGAAGCCTGTAATCGACATTACGGACGTCTACGCATGGTCGGACAGTGAGATAGTACTTTGTTGGCTCCGAGCCGCACCTCACAATCTTGAGGTCTTTGTGGCGAACCGCGTGTCTCAAATCCAGAGTTCTGAGACTTCTCTCCACTGGAGACATGTCCCCGGGGAGTTGAATCCCGCCGACTGCGCTTCCCGCGGCTGTGAGGCCCCCGCGCTGGTTGCCCACTCATTGTGGTGGGGTCCCGGTTGGTTATCTGATCCACAATCCTTCTGGCCCCAGGGTAATTACTCCGAACCTACTGAGTTGCCGGGCCTACGGGCCCGAGTAGGAGTGGGCAAGGATAAGCCCGCTCGGGATCTCTCCCTTCTGGAACGGTACAGCTCTCTCGATAAGCTCTTAGGAGTGACTGCTTGGCTGCGCCGCTTTGTCCACAATTCGAGAGATCCGTCCAACCGACTCTCTGATTGCGTTTTGTCCCCTAGCGAGCGTCGGGAAGCCCTGATGCATTGGATCCGTATGGTCCAGACGGAGCATTTTGAGCCCGTTATCGAACACTTGAAGCGTGGCTCCGTTATCAAGGGCGCTCTGGCCCGCCTGAACCTCTTTCTGGACGACGCTGGGATGCTGCGCGTGGGCGGACGTTTGAAAAACTCTCAACTGCCGTGCGGGGCTCGACACCCGTTGCTGCTCCCTAAGGACGGCGCCCTTGTCCGGTTGCTGGTAACCCACCACCATGTTAGGAATGCCCACGCTGGGTGTAACGCCCTGTCGGCTATTTTGCAGCGGGAGTTTTGGATTTTGTCTGGTCGTCGCACCATTCGGAGCGTCATCTTTAAGTGCATCCCCTGTTATAAACTGAAGGCCCCCATATCGCAGCCTCTTATGGGTGACTTGCCGCCCGACCGCGTCAGGGCCATCCGACCATTCGCTGGGGTCGGAACAGACTTCGCTGGCCCCTTCCTCGTCAAGTCCTCTAACCTTCGTAACGCGCGTTCATGTAAGGCCTATCTTTGCGTCTTCGTGTGCCTCTCCACTAAAGCCGTTCACTTGGAACTGGTGAGCGCCCTCAGCACGGAAGCCTTCTTGGCCACGCTTGGCCGTTTCGTGTCGCGGCGCGGCTTGCCGGACTTGATCCGGTCTGACTGCGGGACGAATTATAAGGGCACGGATAGGTATCTCAAGGAGGTTGTCGAATTTCTGTCCAGCCACTTATTTAGGAAATGCTATGTCGAAAAGGGGCATCCAGTGGAAATTCGACCCTCCGGCGTGTCCCCACTGGGGCGGTATTTTCGAGGCGGTGGTTAAGGTTGCCAAAACGCATCTCCGTCGCGTTATTGGTGAAGCCATTTTGACGTTTGAGGAGCTCGCCACTGTATTCTGTAAAATTGAGGCGGTACTCAACTCTCGGCCCCTCTGTCCCCTCTCCTCTGACCCGAATGATTTGGAGGTTCTAACCCCGGGACACTTCCTGATTGGCCAGCCTCTTAACGCTCTGCCCGAGTATCCCTTCAGGGAAACGAGTGCTTCACGGCTTAGCAGGTTTGCCCTGCTGCAACAGATGACTCAACGCTTTTGGCACCGATGGTCTCTGGAGTACCTACATCTTTTGCAGCAGCGCGTTAAGTGGTCTGACTAGACGGAGCCTCCTCGGGTGGGAGACCTCGTGTTGATTAAAGAACCAAACGCGCTACCTTTGTATTGGCGCCGTGGGCGCATTGTTAAATTGTCGTATGGAACGGATGGGGTGCCTAGAGTGGCCGAGGTTTTGGTCGGAGATTCGGTCTTGCAACGGGCCGTCGCGACCTTGTCCCGTTTGCCAATCTACTCGCGGACTTAATGTCTTATGTCCGGGGCGGGGGGTTGTCTAGGCAGGAAAATTTGCAATAAAAACGCAGTATTTAACGCGCGCTTTTGGCCTCGATATCAAGGGCACCTTCCCTCTCCCCCGCCCCCCCGGCCGCCGGACGGGTCGGCGTGGCTCTTCTCGCGAGGTAGTAGGATTTTTCTTGCGAACTATACGGACGTATTTTTTCGCGCCTAAACTTGCTAAGGAACAATCCGCGTAAATCGTTGCAATAACGGTATCGTTATTAGAAGTACTAACTCGGTGAAATACGCGCGCAACTATCAAAGTGATTTACATCTGAAGGACTACCAGAGTAGCCGTCCCATTTGGTGACAACCCCTTACGAGTGCCTCCAGAAGGGTGAAGTTCCGGGGATACCAGCGCGTGCCTTCTCCCGGACGTCGTCGAGTCATCCAGATCGGTTCCCGTCAACATACCAGCACACACAATTACACCTACACTCACAACACCGCATACACCAAGCACAACTTTCATCAGCCGGGCCGGTCGAGGAGAACCGTCTGCGCTCCTGGGGCAGGTAAGTGCATTTATTCTAGTGACCTTTCCCCTCGTGTGTTCATTAGAAAACTTTGACCCTCGGCGTAGGAACGCCCGACCTGCATCTGCCCGTGGCTCCTTCGTCTATGGGCCGCGAAGGATCCAACTCCTGTTGAGGCAGGGCAGCTGTTGGCCGTAACACCATCTATTACGTACTTTCTGAGAAAACATCCTTTTTTTTTAATTTAAGCAAAACATATTTCTTTTAACTGTGTTTTAAGTATAAATATATTATAATAGAACGTTTTTTTACACACGAATCTTTTTATTACTATTTCTGAGATTTTATGGCGCCATTAAACAAATTCGAACCTACATTTCAAAATAATAATCATAACTTTCGATAGAATTAACCAATTTTAATAAAACAAAGATTAAATGAACTTGATGATACGCTTTATGATTTTCTTAAGGATTTCATTGAAAATAATAACTTAGAATATTAACACCTAGAAGCCGAGTCCGCGTCCATAATGTGAAGCAACTCAAACTAAGCCAGTATGGCTTAGTTCAATACTCGGCCCGTTAGTGTTCAAAGTCGTGTCGTGTTGACAACAGCTCCCGAAATTTTAATTAAAAATGACGTTTTATGCAGTGAACGGATGTCAGTATATCAGAGAAACACAAGAAACATAGTAATATTACATTTCACGAGTAACTAATGCTTTTGAACTTATATTTTTACGTAAAACATTCATCAAAAATAAATATGAATTTTTAAAAACTGACATATGACATTATATGGAAATGTTGCCATAGTGAATGAAAAATTCTTCCACCTTTTTTTTAATCTATACATCTATACAAATAAATAAAATTGAAGTGTCTGTTTGTAATGTCAAAATAACAGCTTTTTACTAAATGCATATGAAAGTATACACAGTACTTACAACAAAAACATAATTTTTAAAATTTTTGTCTGTCTGTCCGTCTGTCTGTCTGTCTATCTGTTTGTTCCCACTAATCTCCGAAACGGCTGGACAGATTTTGACGTGAATTTCACTGACAGATAGCTGATGTTACAAGGAGTAACATAGGCTACTTATATTTTAGAAAAATAATTAGGTTTCCGCGCAATATAATAAAAACCCTAGATTACACGCGGGCGAAGTCGCGGGGTAGAGCTAGTTAAAAGTAAAACATGACGTGTTTAAAATTAATATTATCCCTATATATTTTAAATAATATTATTATTTAAAATATATAGGGATTAAATAGAGTGCGTAACGCAACTTGACAACTTATTAATACGAGGGCTGCCAACATTGAAAAACTGCAACGCATTGTTTTTATTTATCGGCGGCTCCGTGGCACAGTGGCTTAGCAATGAGTTGTTGCGCTGGGGCCGCGGGTTGGGATCACGCACGGAACAAGTATTTGTGTGCTCTACAAATCATTGTTCCGGGTCTGGATGTTTGTTCTCGTGCAATTTATGTTTGTAAGCTGCCCTCACGATACAGGAGAAAATCCTAGTGTGGGGGTAACGTTTTTAAAAAAAAATAAATATGGATGATGAATTTTAAGGAAACTTTTTATATGATCTGATAATAATTGCATTTTAGTTTTCGTTTTATGTTTATTTCTGATCCGATCATTGCGGCTTGTGAGACAAAAAACATCAGACACAATCGAAATGAAAGCAGTTGGAAGCCCACTAAAATACAAAAATTTGTTCTTTACATTTTTTTTATAGGATACGGTGAAATACGAACACACGGTCCACCTGATGGTAAGTGGATGCTGTGACCTATATAAATCTACAACTATCCTCAATAAAGTGATGCGTTGTCATCCGTGAGGACTGTGTAAAACCTACCAAAGTTAAAATTTTCTTGTGTTTTTCGTATTGTAGCTTACATTATGCATGCAATGGGGTGCGGTACACCATTACTCGACGATTATTAAAAAAAATTGTTAAAAACAAACTGAATAATAGATACTGAATACGGTCAATCGTTCGTCGAACAGTCGTGTGTCAGGCATCGGGCGGGTGTATATCGAACTTGCATTAGTCATATAATTATAACGTCTCTATACAGTTACAAAGAAAAATATGTTGCAATCATATTTATATGGTTCATAAAAGTATCTCACTTGGCTAGATTCAAAAGTATTTTGAATTTAGCGGGCTACACTTCGATAATAGAATTCAAACAAACTTATTTTCATATTTGTGTGAGTCATAAGTTACGTCGTAACTATTAGTACAATATAGTATCAACTTCCCTACTTTTCGGGAAAATTTAATGTATTGGCCACATTATTTCTTCATTTGTGTGCGTTTCGTCTAGCGTAAACACAAGTTGATAACGCACACATAGATTTTGTTCTTGCCCCACTTTTGAACGTCCGCTTTGTAGGGAACTATCGTTCTAATCTCGTTGCCGGTTTTCACCCTCGCGATCACTGAGACATCACTAAACAGTTGTCGTCTGGTCGTCATAATGAAGTCAATCTCATTTTTTGTCGAACCGTCGGGGCTCGACCAGGTCCACTTCCTGTGGGGCCGCTTCTGGAAGAAAGAGTTCATCATAAACAATTCTTCTCTCTCCATGAAGTCGGCCAGCTGCTGGCCCCTTGGGTTCCGTTGCCCTATTCCAAATTTTCTCACTTTCAGCTCACCGTTCACTCTTGTGCCTAGTTTTGCATTGAAGTCTCCCATTAACACTGTATATTGGGTTTTGGAGGAATGCATGGCTCTAGAGCTATCCTCATACATTTCCTCCACCTCCTGATCGGGGTGTGCCGAGGTTGGTGCGTAAACCTGTATGACCTTCAGCGAATACCGTTTGGTGATTCTGAGTATAAGGTACGCAACCCTCGTCGACACACTCTCAATCTTTACAACGTTGTTGACGAGAGACTTGTGGACGATAAATCCGACACCTCCTTGGGACAGATGGTCGCCCTCCCGGTGATAGAGCAAGTTGCAGGATTCAAGGATTACCGTGTCCTCCCCCTCTCTTCGGATCTCGGATAATCCTATAATATGCCAGCGTAACTTGTCTATCTCTTCTTCCAGCTCCACGATCATCTCGTCAGTCCTCATGGTGCGTGCGTTGCACGTTGCCAGGTCGAGTCGTCTAAGCTGGCAACCGAACCTCCACCGGAGATTCTTAGCACCCCCTGTCTCGCCGTTACCATGGTCGCCACCGTAGCCAGGAATAGCGGGGCCGCCGGGGACTGGGGGCCGTCTCTTCGTAACTTTCATCATGGGGGGTATATTGCCATAGTTGCCACGCTTGGCGAGCGGGTTGACAACCGCAGTTTTTTATTGTATTTTTGCCGTTACCAGGAAGATGCTGCGGCCCATCTCCTGCCTGTTTCCTTTTGTCGCCTTTTACGACACCCACGGGAAGATATGGGGTAGTGGATTTTCTTAACCGCCACTACACGGCACGGCAAATGTAAAGTAATTAAATAAAATAAAAATAAAAACCACCCACCAGCAATCGAAAATAGTCTCTCCACTGGTTACATAATTACTAAAAATTTGTCAAAAAATCATGTGTAAACATGAGACAAATGAAGTAGCTATACAGCATTCTCTTTAAAAAAACCGACAAATAAGGAAAAGAAAAAAAAAAGGTTAGGTACAGGAAGTCGATAGATGCAGGTGGCTCAGGACCGTGCTTTGTGGCATTCCTTGGGGGAGGCCTATGTTAAGCAGTAGACTTATGAAAGGCTGTAATGATGATACTAGGTTGGTCCAGTAGCACGGCCAGCCGTGGAAAGCTTGGCGACAATGATACGACAGAAAGCCAGTGCGGCGCCAAAAATAATTGAGTCCGTCTCGCAAAGGTCCCGGCTGGCTTCTAAATACATGCATTGGGTTTAGAGCCCTCACGGCAGTCGTAGCAGGTATGCGGGGAAGTCGTGTTCGATTTTCGAGAGGCATACTACGTTTCCGTAATCGCCTCTTCCAATGCGCTCCTCATTTGCGCTAGTTCATGGGCGACTATTCCATTATCGTCTGAGTTAACTACAACTGGAAGACTCACGGTGGCATCCACGTGTGCGGGTGGCTCTGCAACTTGTAGCTCCGCATCCCCAGCGGATGCGGATGCATCCGATTAGGGAACAGCTTCAAGTCATAGCCATTCGAGTTCGACACCATCAAATATGTTTGAGCGCAAGATGTACCAAACTCGGTCTGCCGTGTAGATGTCTCCAGCTCAGCAAAAAGACGATGCATCCTAGTCCGGTACGCAAAACATCCAATTCGCATTGTGTTGCTATTCATTTGGATTGTCCATCGAATGCGGCGTACTCCCCTAGTAGTGGGTGTCAATTGCTGGGCCCGCGAAGACCCTGCCGACAGCAAGCCAGCATGATAGATGCGAGGGGCTGCTGGGTGGTCGTGCAGCACCTCGCGCTCGGCTGGTGGTTTGCATGCTGTCGCGTCCAGCCCCAACTCCAAACGCGCCCTGGCGACCTCCATGCAGCAGCCCTTTGCGCTTTCTTCTGATTCCCAGCATCCATTTAAGCGTCAGTTAACGGGAAAAGTCTAGACTGGCACCGGTTCATGGTAGAGCCATATGTACAAGAGTGCCTTTGCTTCTTCAATTTTGCCGAGGCATGGCGCTTACATCTCTTGGCAAGGTGCTGACTGACTGCGCCGACGTAGTAGTTTTTTCATTCAACTATTACGTCAGCGGGTGATGGGACGTCACTTCCTTACGCATAATTTATTATTATTATTATTATTGGTTTTTCGTCGCCGGAGCAAAATGGTATATCCACGTGTCATTTAAGTTTACGAAACAAGTGCAAAAATAATCTGGGTCGTTTATTGCTAAATTTAGCTTTAAAGTGTCAACTCTTGCTTTCTTTTGGGCGTCTGTTAACATTCGAAGAAGTCACCTTTTTTTTTCACCTTTTTCAGCACCTTTTTTATTTTAAGATTATGTGTTAAAATAAACTGAATTGTCTTAAACGATTACTTTACAATCATATATCAATTACTATCAACTAAATAACGGATAGTCACACGTCGATCTCCGATAGTTTAAATTCAGCGCAACATTACGAAACATTGTCTGCCAAAGTAGATTGCAGCTCTCAAAAACACTTTTTGTAGAAAAAGATTTAGGCAGAAATATTTAATGACTGAGTGAGTAAAGAACGAGTGTCTCCATTTTGCAAACGATTCAAGTTTCCGGCAAATTAGAAGTTTGAAAAAAAATTGGCTACATTTTTTTTTATTTTGTTTTTTCTCGCCTTGGCTACTAACGAATTCAAGATTTGAAAAAAAATTAAACAAATTTCTTCAACTTATTGATGTGTCCTATTCAGAAAATTTATCAATCAACCTAGTAAAATATTAATTCATTAAAATACAGAAATCTATAACAAAGGTATAAAATTAATATTTATTGATTAATTTTTATGGTTGTCATTTCAATAACATTGACAATTATAATTGACAGAATTAATATTCACAGAATTTATATACCCTTATCAGTGTTGATATATTTGCCAGTGTGGAATGTGTCAAATATTTCAAATGAATAATTAGTAAATAGTTTTAAAGCATCAATTAGGCATTTGAGTACTGAGTGGTCAGTGGCATCTATTATGTAAACAACAATAGTAAAAAATTGTTAGATAATTAAGTACCTAAAAATTAAAATGTAATCTAAATAATCAACTAGGTATTTCTTTACCACTCGCTTAGAACTGGGGACAGGCAATTCAGTTCCCGGACATTTAGATGCATTAACAGGGCTTTGTACATGCGATTTTGCTGTATGTGTCGACTTTGGCCCAGCGGAGATTTGATCAAGCTCGCGCGAACATTCCACTTGATGTCCATACTGTATCAGTTATTATCACAAGTGAACAATGAAATAAGTGAAAATAATATAAGAGTAACTTTTGCTGGTAGTGGTAGGTCGTAGCATACCTACGTATTTTTTTATTTATTTAACAAACTGTTACTTAAACATACAAAAATCATGAAAAAATACTGGAAGATACAGATTTACAGACTTATAATACCGAGAAGATTCTTAAGTGGAATATAAGAAGATAGAGAAGAAAAAAGAACGATTGAAATTGTATTTCGATATAATGGCATGCAATCTTTGATACTTGTATATAAGAGGCTGAATCCTTCAGCTTATAATATTAATTTTCTCGTACATAAGATGCACCATACATATTGATTCCAAACCATACATATTGATTTGGGGTTAAGTATTCAAGTTGGTAATCTCAACGTATATTGTAAGTTATAAACGTATTATAAAAAATCACACTTGTCAACTTTAAATCATAGATAGCCGCACTTGCCCAAATTGAACCAATTAAATATTTAATTTAAATAAAAAAAAATATTCAATCTACCTATTAAACTTTAATTCGCATTAAAATCCTATTTCTACATACAACAGATATTATTTCAGAATGATTATGTCAAAACATGTATTTTTACTTACCTACTAGATCTTCAAGCAAAAACTTTGAAGTAGATTAGCTAAGAATAATAATAAACACTAAATATCCTAATTTAAATTGTTCTTTACGCACAGCAATGGTGGCGTTGCAAGAATATCCACTACCCCATACCTTCCCGTAGGTGTCGTAACAGACGACAGAGAGGAACAAACCAGGAGATGAGCAGCAGCGTCTTCCTAATAAAATCTAAATAATAAGAAACTACGATTGCCAACCCGCCTGCCAAGCGTGGCAACTATGGCGAATATTTTCCTTATGAGACGATGGGACGGACCAGTGGACTTTTTACAGGCTGCAACGATAACAATAAATTGTTCCTCTTAACAAAAAACTTAGGGGTTAAACGCCCACCGAAACCAAATAGATTGTAAATTGTAATTTTAAATGCTGATTTACTATGTTCTCGGCGGTAAAGAAAAACAGCGTGAGGAAACCTAGATTTTTGTGGAATAAAAATATTTCAAGGACATGTGGAGCAACACGGTGGACAAATTGCGTCAAAAGTAACCCTCGCAAAATTAAGATAAGATATGTGCAGAGCCGTGGAAAAAGTTAATACCTACCTTGAATAAGAAAATTCATTCATTCTCTCATAACAACCTATCAAAAGTCCATCGCCAAAGATTGGCTCATAAGGAGGAATCGCCATTGCTGCCACACTTGCCAGGCAGGTTGGCAGTCGCAGTTTTTTATTATTTTGAGTTTGTTACAAGAAAAAAGCTGCTGCCCATCTCGTGTTTAATTTTCTTCTTTCGTTTTTTATGATCTACGATATGACGTAGTGGATTAATATACGCTGCCACTACACCGCGTACATAAAATATAGTCTTGGTATATCGATTATTTTACCGTTAATCTTAAATTTATATACTTTTTTTTAACTAAGTATAACTTTTTTTTAAAGTCTTGCATTTCTATCCACCCTGGCATCCGGTAAGTTAAAAGAGAAAGTTGCTTACAGTAAAACATCCTTAACGTATTAATAAAAGAATGTAAATTTGCCCAAAATTACCTTTGTTGTTGAGCTTCTAGCCAAACTACCACTAAGAAATTCGCTTATTGCCACTGCTTGTGCACCGGAGGAAGATAGGGATTCAATTAGAATTCGTGGAGGCTCGTTCCATGCACATTTTGTTTAGTTTTAGTAATTTATAGCTTACATTTATAACTATTGAAACATATTATATTAACATAGTATTCGACTTACACTGGACGTATTTTGATAAGATTTTTAATGATATATGAATAAGTTTAATTGTACACGCAAATGTTCCCATGTAACGTATGCACAGGAAAGTACATTCACATTTATTTTAAATACTATAATATGTAGTTGTATGAGAGGGATAAAAGCTAATCACTATTCACAACATCAAGAGTTTTTTTTTTTATATATATTTTATAATGTTTTGATTCATTAACATCAACACGTACATAGGTAAATTATTACAAAATTCGATATTTTCACAACAAATATAGACATTAAAATCGAATATAAATTTTGTTAATTAACATAATATTTGAAATTAAAATAGAATTGACATTTAATTAACAAAGTTCATAAAAAATCAAAATGAAATCTTAAAAAATATATTTTGTATGTAATTTAGTTATGTGGCATAATATACTGCTTGAGGCCAGCGGCATCTTGTTGTTGCCAGTTATTATTTCGTTGCATTAACATAGCATTCTGTTGTTGATGTACCGCCATAACATTGTTGTTGAAATCATAATGACTTTGAGCTCCTGGAGGCCTAGCTAGATCTTGGATTTGATTGCGATACGGATGTTGTCGTTGATTATAATAATTAATGTTGTTACCTGAAAAGTCTGCAAGATAATGTGGGCGCCTGGTTTGACCTTTTGGATGGGGTACGGCTTGCAAAAGTTCTGTATGGTGACTCTGATCAGGTGTAATCTGTTGCAGTGTGGAGACTTGTACACTTGCAGCCACTGTATTATCACCCTACAAAAATAAAAAAGAAACTAATACGTATATTATGATTAAGAAAGAAATACCTTTACAATTTGAAATTTAATTTCTGATTAAGATTTAGAAGACTATAATCTATAAAATTAAAAAAAGGTTTAATGTACCTAAATCTTAAAATTTATTAAGATACATTTACGTGTAATTAATATATTTTGTAGTTTTTTTATGAAAGAGGTAAAATGAAATTTAATAGTATTTGCATACCCTAGGCCAGTTTTTCGTGTTGTACATTCCTACGCCTTGAACTTGCGCGTATGTGTTGTTGAATTGCTGCATTCTAAAATGTGGTTCTTGGTTTTGCTGTTGAGTGGGAAATTGATACCCAATTTGTTGGCTCTGTCGAAATTCCTGAAGCTGTTTTATATGTTGAGATAATAAATGCCTCGTTTCATCATTCATATCAATTTTGATATTAATTTTGTCGAGACCAGGACAAGATGTCTCATCTGGTGAGTTTATTGTAAAATTTGGCATTTTATTGTTCAAAAATTCACTAATAAACTGTGATACTAAAGTAAAAATGGACTTCATATTTTCTTCATTTTCGATTTCAGGATATAGCATTTGTTTAATAACGGAGTTATACACACCCATGATTATTGATTTGTTTTTTTCTGATTGTTTGATAACTGCTTCGCAACGAGATTCATTATCAGAATTCAGAATATTTTCATTCGTTGTGTTTTGCGAATGAACTGAATTAACCAAGCTGTAATTGGCATTTTTCTGTGTTACATGTGATAAAGCTTTCATGATATTATTTCTGATCATAATTTTAAAAACATTGTATTCCGCAAGAGAAATAATCGAGATTTCATCAGTTTGTATATTAACTGATTTTTTTTCGTTCTTTTTATTGTTTAGTGTATTAATGATGCTGAAAACAGCATTTTTATAGCTTTATATTCTTCATCATCGACACGTCTATTCAAAAGTAGCTCACATGTGATAATTTTAAACTTACAATTGTCCTTAAATGTTTGATTCAAATTGGAAATTTCTTGATTGTCTTCAAAATTAAATATAAGCACTGTCTTTTCACTGTTTAAATTATTGGAAGGACGGGTTTGGTCAAAAGTTTCGTCGGAATATTCGACCTTTATGTTCGCCTCTACTGCATTGCCAAATAAATTTGCTTTTATATTTGATTGTGATTGTGGTGTGATTTTCTTTAAATTATACATGTTTTTAGATTTAGAAGTTGCATTAGTTTTGAAAAAAAAAATCAGTAAATATATTTGGAGTTGTTACCACTGGATCATTTAAACAATCTGTTTTTTTTTCGATGTCTTGAAATTTAGATGATTAGAGCAATACTTATGCATGTATACTGTAAAAATGTATACGATTATTAATTTTGTGATATCTGCAACAACAGAAGAAATTTATTTTGTTGGATTTAAAATGGGGTGACGGACTCTTATACGTCACCACCTTACTACAGTGTTTGTGGTAGGGGGCAACTATATTAATTTCCAGAAGATTAGATTATAGAGAGTAGATGGCGGTATGACCATTTGGAGAACGTCAAAATACCCCCACCGGCGACGGGCAGCAGCGTCAAAGGTACGATACACATGGTACTGCGATCGTCAATCCGCCTGCCAAGTGTGGCGAGTCCCATGTTCACGGCGAGGACTTTTATGACCTGATGATGAAGAAGTTCATGATGATAGAAGTCATACCCTCATCACGATTAATAACCATATTGCATAAGCTATTTGCACCTTTATTGAAAAAAATATAAAAAAATAAATAGTTATATGTTATGTTATATGATATACATCATATTATATAGCAGTTTTTGGAATTGTTCATGGATAACGTTGATTACTTTTCATCAGGTGAGTCGTGTTCTCGTTTGTCTACTCTTTCAAAAAAAAAAAAAATTCAAGAGTCACAAGACCTTACTTTCAACCTTAGTCGCCTCTAATCTATCCATGTGATTCTTTATTATCATTACAACCCGTTACAAATCCACTGCTGAACATAAGTAAGGAATGCACAAAACAAAATCCTAATAAAAAAAACACACTCGGTCAAACTAATCTTAAGTTACACGATCACTTACAAATGGAACCACAATTATATACGAATTAAGATTTTTGTTCAAAAAGCAAAGCAATAAATCTAACTACTTTTTACATACTAATGAAAATTAAACTCTCATAATTATAACATATTTATTGATAACGCGATGGATGGGACATATAATACAATTTTTATATTATATACTCCTTAATTAGAATAAAAATTTTATTATTGAAAGAAAAAGAAAACGATCCATTATATAAATCATAAGTTACATTTCCACCGGAAGTGAAACTTTTATAGATAGTCGCGATGGCGCTGTACCGCCTTTGCTTATTTTTGTGTCATTTTATTTCCCTTCAGCTTTCGATAATTATTTGATTATTAAATAACGTATACGTATACTTAGCAGTGGTAGAGCCACGCGGCAGCTTTTGCTGTCGCACGGATGGACCGACTCGAACCGGGCTAGTATCACGACCTCACAGAAAACCAGCGTGAAGTAGAGGTTTACCTCTGCGTTTCGCTTGGTGAGTGCAGGTGGCCGGAGGCCCTTTTTACTGGAAATGAGGCATTCCATCTTAGTCCTCACGGGTGACAACGCATCTACATTTTGATTTGTAATAGAGGATAGATGTAGATGTCTATGGGCCGCAGCAACCACTTACCATCAGGTGGACTGTGTGCTCGTTTGTCACCCTTATCCTATAAAAAAAAATTAAAAATCATAAATTTGTGCAACCCGTGCTTCAAAGCGAAGAGCTTCTCTTTCACAGGCTTCTGACGTAACTTAGGGATATTTAGTGTCGACTGCAGAAAGCAACCACTATTACACAGAAAATCAGCATCTAATTACAGACCGCCGTAACTGTGAGCTTTATCACCATTTATTTTCAAATAATAAAATTAAATGAAAGCAACAAAGAAATTAAACGATTTATTTGTAGAAACAATACAGTGTACTTGAGAAAAAAAACAAGTTGTAAAAAAAAGCTTTAAACATTTTACTGTTTTGTAGGGTTACATTACTCTAGCTACGAAATCGCTACGAAATCGCTACGAAAATAACAGCCTAATTCTTTCATAAAATATTCAATCTTTTTTCTTTATTTTTGTCTTATCTCGTTATTTAACGTTGATCTGTCATTTCAGATTTAACGAGCTAAAACATGAATACAAGTCTCGACTCTTAGATAATTTTCTATAAGAGAGGTTAAAATATAATCGTAGATTTTAAATCTATCGTTACTTTGAAGTTGCTTGTACCTGTCAAATGTCTTATTTTTTACACTTTTGATCGAAATAATGCCACAAGCTCAAATTTTGTTTCTTAACTTTCCACCTTTAGGGCTAGGTTTTTTGAAGTAAAAACTTTTTTAGGCACGTTGCGCACTTCAGGCATGGGGAAAAAGCATTGAACCGTCACGATCAGATACAAATAAACAGATGTGTATTTATAAATTTGTTTGCATTATATGGATAATAATCATTAGTTTACATATAAGATACCACAATAAATGAAAAAATTATTACTATTTTATATATTTTATAAAAATAATTTCAAATAGAAAATCTTCCTAAAAAAATATCAAAAATCTGGGGGCACGGCAGCGTCCCTACCAGTCGAGCCAAAAAGCGGCACGGCCATACCATCCTTTTCTCGAAGCAGTTTAGGCCATTTTCGAAACCCTATAACTTCATTGTGGATAACACTAGAAGCCTGAATTTTCAGTAACCAAGTAGGCATTGTGTAAACACGGTATTTCAAATTTCATTCAATTTGAACCAGTAGTTTAAGAATTATAACTAGTCAAAGTTTCTTAATTTTGTCACTCACTGACTGACTGATCATCAAAACTCTAAGGCACTTCTAGCACACCCGGAGAAGAATCCAGAAGCTTTATATTTAGAATACAATTAGCGTTTAGTGTATAAATAAAAACAGTCGGTCTGTCGCATCCGAAGCTGGAAGCTTCAGGAAGCGGATACTAGGGACAAATATCATGCGAGGGTAGCCGAAAAGCTTGACACCATCGATGGCAGAAAAGAATGTGTAGAAAGAACTTGGCAGAACCTTAGGGATGGAATGGTAAGTGCAGCGGAAGAAGTGTGTGGAACAATAAAAAGAGGCAGTAGTAAAAGAAGAGATGCATGGTGGAATGATGAAGTGAAAGAAGCTGTAAAAAAGAAGAAGAAAGCATGGTTAGACTACTTGGCCTCTAGTAATGATAAGAATATGAGAGAGAAGATGAAAGAAAGATATAGGCTGCAGAAAGTTCACACGAAAGCATTGATTGAGGAAGTGCGTGAAAGGTGTAGAATGGAAGCGGACGAAAGGTTGTCGCACAACTTTAAGGAGAACTCCAAACTCTTCTGGAAAGAGGTTGGAAGGACCCGGAGTGGTGCGACGGCCTTAAGAATGAACAAAGTGCTTTCGAGAACTAATGACGTCCTCTCAAAAAAATCGGACGTCATGCAGCGATGGAGCGAATTTTATAGAGAAATGTATGCGTGTGATGATCTTAGTGAGGGATCCGGGGATGACGCCGTGACTGGTACGCCAGACCCGGACCTCGATGACACTGAGGTCATCAGTATGAAAGAGATTGAACGTGCGATTCGAAGTTTGAAATGTGGTAAGGCTGCGGGACTAGACAGAGTTACTGCTGAAATGGTCAAATATGGTGGGCCTCGCGTCTGGGACAGCTTTCATCTGCTGTGCAATTTGTGCTGGCGGACGGGGGATGTCCCGGATGGTTGGCGATCCGCAGTCATTGTGCCTTTATATAAAGGTAAAGGTTCACATTTTGACTGCGGGTGCTATCGGGCGATCAGCTTGACCAGTTTAGCAAGTAAAGTTTACTCGAAGGTTTTGACACGTAGGATGCAAGAGAAATCGGAAAGATTTCTATGGGAGGCACAATGCGGATTTAGACCTGGAAGAGGATGCACGGATCAAATGTTTTCTCTCCGCATGATCACGGAGAAGCTTCTCGCTGCTAACCAGAAGATTTTCTGTGCTTTTGTGGATCTTGAGAAAGCATTTGATAAGGTTGTAAGGAAGAAAATGTGGGAACTGTTGCCGGGGTATGGTGTGGATGGTCGATTGCTAAGGGCTGTGCAGTCTCTTTACTGTGACTGTAAAGCCTGTGTGCGGGTAGGGCATGACCTGTCACCCATGTTTAACGTCCAAACGGGCGTAAAGCAGGGTTGTGTCATGTCTTCCTGGCTGTTCATACTGTATCTCGACAGCTGTTTACAGAAGCTGAAAGATAGTTGTTTGGGTGTGAAATTGGGTGACATTAAAGTAAATTGTCTGCTGTATGCTGATGATGCAGTGCTTATTGCACCATCAGAGGCAGAACTGCAGGCATTAGTCACGTGTATGAAAGAGGAATGTGAAATTAAAGGTCTCCGTTTGAATGCTAATAAAACTAAGGTTCTGGTATTTGAAAGGGACGAAGAGAGAACGAAGTGTGAAATATGGGTAAATCAGGAATGTCTAGAACAGGTAAATGAAATTGTATACTTGTGGAGTGCTTTTAGCCGGGATGGAAGATGTGATTTAGATGTGGACAGGCGTGTCGCTGCCGGGAACAAAGTCAATGGTGCCCTGACTGCGTTAGTCAAAAGGCAAGGCGTAGCGAAGAGTGCACGCCTTGCAATACATAACGCAGTGTTGGTACCGACTTTGTTATATGGCAGCGAAACCTGGGTATGCCAGAAGAAGCATAAAAGTAAGTTGAATGCAGTGGAGATGCGATCTCTTCGTAAAATGTGCGGCGTTACCATGGCCGACCGAAAGCGAAACGAAGAGATTCGCAATATGGCAGCTTTGAAAGATGACCTTATCACAAAAATTGATAAGGGCGTGCTTCGGTGGTTTGGGCACGTTGAGCGAATGAGTGAAGACCGAATGGTGAAGAAAATATATAGCGCGAAAGTTAATATTAAAAGGTGTCGAGGTAGACCGAGACTAACTTTCGAAGACCATGTGAGCAAATTGCTCGAAGAGGGTAGGGTCAAAAGTACTCGGATACCTAAGACGCGCATGTATGAAGAAGATAATGAATCTGAAAGAAGCGAAAGAGGTATGTAAGTATCGTGACACTTGGCGATCTGTTCTCTCTGGCTACCCCGTCAGGGATTGTGCGTGAAGATAAGTAAGTAAGTTTAGTGTATAAATCAAAGAAAACTAAAATATTATGTAATTTCGGTCCAGTTTTCTAGATACAACAACTGTATAAATAACTTTGTAATCCCATGTAAATATATAGGATTACAAAGTTACATTTGCAGTGAATGAATCAGTGTACCTGTATATGTATAATGCCATCAAAAATATAAAATAACAAACCAAAATAAATTGGCTCCAGAATTTCTCAAAGTCTCTTTGCTCTAGTCGTTCATCCACGTCTAAAAGCCAACCATGCTCTTTTACAGATGCTACAAATGTCGCAATTGTAGTAGTTATGCAGCAGTAAGTGAATAGCGCTCAGGAACTCAACACTCACCATACGAAACACAACAGCATTAAGCTGCTATTTTACGCTGATATTCTGTGAGAGCGTGGTTCTTCCGCGGTCGAGCCGACCCATTCGTGCTACAACTACACAATTAATATAGTTGCAGCATGGCTCTACCACGTATAAAATGTTGTTTTAGACATCTCGTATGATTGCAGGTTATAATGAATTTTAATTGACTTCAATCTCAAAACATCGTAAAAGAATCTTTCAAGAAATGTCACAAAGCACGACTCGGAGACATTTCGCCGTCGTAAACATAGCTTTTTTTAATTTCTTAAAAAGGTCTCCGGTTAGAGAACCGGTCCTCTTTTACTGGAAAAGGGACATTTCATCTTAGTTCTCACGCCTGACAACGCATCTGTACTTTGATTCGTAGTTGGTGATAGATGTAGATGTCTATGTATCACAGAAACCACTTACCATCAGGTGGACTGTGTTTCCGCTTGCCACCCTTATCCTATAAAAAAAAACGCCCTCCCAGAGGAGCGTAAACTTCGTGTAGTCGTCCGCGGTCTCCTCAAAGAGCTCGAGACTTGCACATATTAAAAGACCTCAAAGTCCAAAATCTCTTGGTCTGGGAGGTGCATAGAATGCACCACCAGACCGACAATAAACGCTTTTTAGATTTATGCCTGGTCATTCTGGACTTTTCTCCGGAAGGCAAGGCAATATTTAACGTTCAGCACATCTGTATCCTAATGGGAATTGCAGTTGAAGCCCCCCGGCATAGGGGCATCCTTGGCCTGTGCAACCGATGCCAATTATACGACCACTTGGCCAAAAATTGTTACGTCAGGCCTATGTGCGTCAAGTGTCTAGGTGACCCACGGCACCAATGACTGCCCCGTGGTGCATCAATTGACGCGAGGAGGGACACCCAGCCAATTATTGCGGGTGTTTCAAAGCGCCGCGAAGCAAGCAGCGCCGAGGTAGAAGCCGTCCCGAATACGCGGGTCAAGTCTGTGTGTCTCGCTCTCGGCTGCCTGCCCCCAAATCCGCACCACCTTCAGTGCCAACTTCCGCACCTCAAGTCACCACCAAGCCCGCCCCAGTCGCCGAGGCGGCCGAGCAAGGTGTTAGCATTCCCGCGCCTTCCGCGCCAAAACCCAACACTTGGGTTAAACCGCCGGCACTAGTCGCCTTACTGCCAGTGTCGACTCCCCAGGCCCCACAATCGAAGCTCGTCCCACAAGGATCATCCTCCTTCGCCGCTGACATCTCGCTAGTCTGTGACTTCATCAGTAACATTAACGTTGATGAATTATCCTCTTTGACACGCAAACTACGCGGAGCCACTACTCCACAGGATAAGCTCAATGCCGCGATTGAGCACATAGGGCTAATCGACGTAATCTGGTCTTTCCAGTGCGCCTAAATCAAAATGGCAGTACAATATTGAGGTAGAACTAAACCACGCTCCTGTCGCGTTCTTTAACGTGAACGGCCTCAGAGACCAAAAAGACGAGATCGAGCTCTTTCTGCGCAACCACGATATAGACGTAATATTAGTGCAAGATACCTGGGTACCAATCGACGCCCCCCCCCCCCCCCCCCGTTAACCAACTAAGAAGTTTCTATTTGTAGGGTAACGCTCTCTGGCCATTCGCCACTTACCATCGTATCGGCTTACCTATCGCCACTCAAACGCACAGTTGAAACAGACTTTGCAAAACTATTTAGCCAGATAGTGCTAGCAGAGCATTCCTGCTGAAATTCTCTTACAAGCAATCCCAATGGCAAGCATTGTTCGATTTCACGGAGCGAATATACTTCGATGTTATCGCGCCTGAGACTCCAACCCGCTACCCATTCGCTGTCAGGCACCAAACGGACGTCCTTGACGTAGCGGTACTCAAAGACGTCCGTTTGTCGATACCATCAATTGAAACAAAATTAAAGCTCGACTCGGACCACAGACCAGTTCTATTGCAGCTGGGCCAGCCCGCAGGTGAGGTCTTTCAGATCAAAACCATCGTGGATAAGCGTAAACTCGAGGTCAAACTCGAATCTACGACCTCCCAACACTTAAACAAAATCCCAGACAAGATAGACTCGCCGGAGGAGGCCAATGAGGCAATTAGCGCCCTCCTTACCTCTAGAGTTGAGAAGTTCTCTCATTGCCGACAGTATTTTGGACTGTGAAGTCTGTGAAGACCTCGAAATATTTTTAATGTCTCAGATATGCAGGTTACCTACCATGTATTTTTTCACCGCCAAGCACGTAACGTAATTGCTGATCATGAGGCTTCGAGTTCGAATCCCGGGTAGAGCCGAAGTCAGTTATTTGGTTTTCTTCTAGGAACTTGGCGGTGTTTCAAACCCTTGCATCGGAAAGAACGTCATCATCTTCATCATCATTATAGCCTTTCATAAGTCAACTGCTGAACATAGGCCTCCCCCAAGGAGTGCCACAAAGCACGGTCCTGAGCTACCTGCATCCATCGACTTCCTACATATCTTACCAGGTCGTCACTCCATCTCGTGGGGGGTCGCCCTACACTTCGCCTACCGGTACGAGGCTGCCACTCAAGAACCTTTCCTCCCCATCGGTTGTCGGTTCTTCGAGCTATATGGACGGCCCACTGCCACTTCAGCTTACTAATCAGTTGGCCTATGTCGGTTACTCTGGTTCTACAGCGGATATCCTCATTTCTAAGTTTATCACGCATAAAAACCCCGAGCATAGCCCTCACCATAGCTCGCTGAGCGATCTTGAGCTTCCTCATATGGGCAGCAGTGAAGGACCACGTCTCAGATCCGTAAGTCATCACTGGTAACACGCACTGGTTGTACAATTTCGTTTTAAGGATTTGAGGTATGTCTGACGAGAAGATGTGCCGTAGTTTCCCGAACGCTGCCCAGCCGAGTTGAATCCATCGATTGACCTCTCGGTCGAAGTTGGACTTACCTAGTCGGACTATTTGTCCCAGGTAAACATACTCGTCAACAACTTCGAGCTTAGTGTTCCCAACAAATACCGGCATAGGTATGACATGGACATTAAACATGATCTTTGTTTTGTCCATGTTCATCTTAAGAACTATCCGTTGGGAGACACTATTGAGGTCATTGAGCATGGTGCTTAGTTCCTCCAGCGATTCTGCCATAAGGACTATATCGTCGGCAAATCGAAGGTGAGTGATGTACTCGCCATTGATGTTAATACCGTATCCGTTCCAGTCCAGAAGCTTGAAAACGTCTTCCAATGCAGCGGTGAAGAGTTTCGGGGATAGAACGTCACCCTGTCTTACACCTCTCTACAACTGGATAGGTTTCGTACTCTGGTTCTGAACTCGGATAGCCATCGTAGCCCTACTGTACAAGTAATTCAGCACTTCGATATACCGACAGTCAATTTGGCACCGCTGAAGGGACTGCAGCACCGTCCAAATTTCGACGAAATCAAAGCCTTTCTCATAGACCACATACGCCAGACATAGTGGCAAATTGTACTCCTCGGACTTCTGTACAACTTGCCGATGTATGTGGGTATGTATGTGGTCTATGGTGCTAAAGCCCTTTCGGAAAACGACTTGTTCGGGAGGCTGGAAGTCGTCAGGTCTGCGCGCGAGACGATTCGTAATGACTCTCGAAAACAGCATGTAGACGCGGCTCAGAAGGGAAATCGGTCTGTAGTTCTTCAAGAGAGCGTTGTCACCTTTCTTGAAGAACAAGACCACTGCACTTCCGCTCTACGCCTCCGGTGTAATGCCGCCATGGAGGACGGAATTAAAGAGCTTCTGAAGGAATTCAAGTACCGGTTTGCGACCCGTTTTCAGAAGCTCCGCTGTAATTCCATCCTCGCCTGGGGCCTTGCCGTTTTTAAGGTGCCGGAGAGCCATTCTAATCTTGCTGCTTGATATCTTTTGAATAGTGTCAGATAAGACTCGCTCTTGGGTCGTTACTCACACTTGCTTGTGGCTCCAACAAAGACACTCGGTCTTCAGCCTTGATAGTTGGCTCTTTCTGGCAGACAGATCTCTGGCAAAGACTTTGGAGTCAAGGCTCTAAAGTGGTGCGATTACCATGGTCGCCACCGTAGCCAAGAATAGCGGGGCCGCCGGGGACTGGGGGCCGTGTCTTTGTTACATTCATAGATGGGTATTTGCTATAGTTGCCACGCTTGGCGAGCGGGTTGGCAACCGCAGTTTTTTTATTGTATTTTTGCTGTTATCAGGAAGATGCTGCTGCCCATCTCCTGCTTGTTTCCCTTTTACGACACCCACGGGAAGATATGGGGTAGTGGATATTCTTAACCGCCACTACATGGCGGAAGAACGTAAACGCCGTTAATCCTGCGCCTGATCTCTCTCTGGTCGTGTTGGATTACCGTCCCATAGGACTATGAGAGTGAGAAAATAAAAAGTGCAATTGTACCTGCGCATACACTCGGGTACTATATTTTCCGTTAAGACTGGGCACCGTGACCAAATTCGGTCTGGAGTATGTCATTATATCGGCACTAAAGTTGTACATTTCTTTTGAAATGGAACTCGGCTTACTCGCTTTCTATGAATTTTAAAGCAAGTGCTTATTTTTAAATAAAACTAATTTTACGGATTTTATCGCGTATATTAACTTATTTTTAACTTATTTTTATATTCCCGACGTTTCGGGTGCTTTCCAGCACCCGTGGTCACGGGGGACTGAGTTGTTTGACGTCCTACTGTCATAGTTAGCCCGGCTACCTTCAGTTTTTTAATATTAATTTTCGGTTCGATTTACGCAGAATGAGCTTACAGTATCTTGAAGTCTAGCAGTGGTATACTTGGGTTTGGATTTGATTTTATTAATTATGGGATCCCAAGCAGATGGCAGAACCCATCCATCTTCTCTATTGAAATTAGGATGTTTTTTAATTTCAATAGCCTCGCGAATCATCCTTGGGAGGAATCGGTGTTCTTTTGCGAGGATTTGTGGTCTATCAAATCTAATGTAATGACGGGGACGATCCTGAACATGTTCACAAACTGCAGACTTCCCGATACGTCGGTGCTTCACGTCAGCTATATGTTCTTTAACGCGGGTTTTAATAGATCTTTTTGTTTGTCCTATGTACGAGAGACCACATTCACAATCCAGCTTGTACACTCCTGCATCTTGTAGAGGGATATGACACTTGACGGATGGTAAAAATTGACCAATCTTCTTCAGCGGCTTGAAGTACGTTTTAATGGAAGCTCGCTTCAAGATGTAGCCAACCTTGTCTGTGACTCCTCTGACATAGGGTAGTACAGCAGGCACACGCTCGACTGTGGCTGGCTTCACTCGGTCACTGTGACGTAGGCGCGGGACCCGAAGCTTGTTGTCTTGCAGTACTTGCTCGACGTGCTGAAGCTCGGCGGCCAGATGTTTTCTGTCACAGATCCCTCGTGCTCTCTGAAACAAAGATTTTCCCACGGTAGCTAACTGTGAAGGATGATGGTGAGATTCACCATTTAAATATCGGTTGGTATGGGTATTTTTTCTGTACACAGTATGACCAATAGTGTTATCAGGATTTCGGATGACTAAAACATCTAGAAAAGCTAAAGTATTGTTTGCCTCTAACTCCATTGTGAATTGTATTTTAGGGTTTATGGAATTAAGGTGGTTTAAAAATGCAGTTACTTTGTCAGATGGTAAAATTGTGAAAGTATCGTCTACGTACCGCTTGTAGAATCTTGGATTTACAGGAGCAGTAAGAAGGGCTTTCTCCTCAAAGTCCTCCATGAATATGTCGGCGACTACGGGAGATACAGGTGAGCCCATTGCCACTCCATCTACTTGCATGTAGAACTCTTCTTTCCACAATAAATAGCCAGATGTGAGGCAGTGTTTGAGTAATACTGCATATTCTGTAGGCATGTTGTTATCTTCTAGCTTTCTAGTAACAATTGAGATGCAGTCTTCAATAGGTAGGCATGTGAATAGTGACTGAACATCAAAACTGACCATAGTTTCATTGTCAGCGAGATGTAGGTCTTTAATCTCACTAACAAATTGGTATGAATCCTTTGTGTGTGCTCTGGTATGTCCTCTTAGTGGTGACAGTATTTTCGCCAAGTGTTGAGCCAACTTATAAGTTGGTGAATCGATCTGGCTTACTATAGGACGTAGTGGAGCGTTTGGTTTGTGTATTTTCGGTAACCCATACAACCTCGGTGGTTTGGCACATGATGGTATTGTCGAATTCACGTCAAGATTTAATTTTTCGGAGTATTTCTTTATTAAATCAGTAGTTGTTTTGAGTGTATTAGTTGTAGGGTCTATTTTGACCTTTTTGTATGTACTTACGTCCGATAAAAGTTGTTGTATTTTGAAATTATACTCTGACGTGTCCATTATTACCGTAGCATTTCCTTTATCTGCGCGGAGAATCGTGAGCTCTGGTCTGTTGCGTAAGTTGTACAACGCTTTAAATTCGTCTTTGGGCAGGTTTAATTTCGGCGCTGAACTTCGACGTAACAAGGACGAAATGTCTTGACGTATAGCCTCTAAATCCTCTTTACCGATATTATTCTTAAACAGACAATCCTCAACACTACAGATAATTTCCTCGTACGGGATTTTTTGCGGCGTTATAGCAAAATTTAAGCCTTTCGACAATACTCTTATTGTTGGTTCGTCCAGTGTTTCTTTTGACAAATTATAGACCGTGCGTTGTTTATTGTTTGCGTCTGTGGTCAACGGTTGTTGCGTTTCGTTTCTACGTTGACATGGATGTTTGGCATTTGATTTGATAGTTAATTTTTGGTATTTTTCTATTTGTTTGTCTTTGCATTCATTATATTTCGATATTTCGCGTTTGTTTAAAGTTTCAATGCAATTATTAAAATCAAATGTCGTTAAAACGGTCTTTAACTCACTGGACAAATTGTCTATGGTATTATTTATGATTTGTAAATCGAACCGTTTTTGCTGAATCACCGTTCGTAACAACTTTTTACTTGCCTGATTTAAGATCTTAGCGCTTCCTCGAATGTCCTTTTTAGTAGATATTTTGACGCACGTAGGAATGAGCTGGTGGTCGCGGCACCTTTTCAGAAAATTCAACGATGTTACATATCTTGCGCGCTTGGTCATGAGATCTTCTAATCGGCGAATTTTATTTGCAATTACCAGTCCGTACTGGTTTACATAATGATTTCTTATATTTACGCGAACACTACACATTTTTAAATAAAACTAATTTTACGGATTTTATCGCGTATATTAACTTATTTTTAACTTATTTTTATATTCCCGACGTTTCGGGTGCTTTCCAGCACCCGTGGTCACGGGGGACTGAGTTGTTTGACGTCCTACTGTCATAGTTAGCCCGGCTACCTTCAGTTTTTTAATATTAATTTTCGGTTCGATTTACGCAGAATGAGCTTACAGTATCTTGAAGTCTAGCAGTGGTATACTTGGGTTTGGATTTGATTTTATTAATTATGGGATCCCAAGCAGATGGCAGAACCCATCCATCTTCTCTATTGAAATTAGGATGTTTTTTAATTTCAATAGCCTCGCGAATCATCCTTGGGAGGAATCGGTGTTCTTTTGCGAGGATTTGTGGTCTATCAAATCTAATGTAATGACGGGGACGATCCTGAACATGTTCACAAACTGCAGACTTCCCGATACGTCGGTGCTTCACGTCAGCTATATGTTCTTTAACGCGGGTTTTAATAGATCTTTTTGTTTGTCCTATGTACGAGAGACCACATTCACAATCCAGCTTGTACACTCCTGCATCTTGTAGAGGGATATGACACTTGACGGATGGTAAAAATTGACCAATCTTCTTCAGCGGCTTGAAGTACGTTTTAATGGAAGCTCGCTTCAAGATGTAGCCAACCTTGTCTGTGACTCCTCTGACATAGGGTAGTACAGCAGGCACACGCTCGACTGTGGCTGGCTTCACTCGGTCACTGTGACGTAGGCGCGGGACCCGAAGCTTGTTGTCTTGCAGTACTTGCTCGACGTGCTGAAGCTCGGCGGCCAGATGTTTTCTGTCACAGATCCCTCGTGCTCTCTGAAACAAAGATTTTCCCACGGTAGCTAACTGTGAAGGATGATGGTGAGATTCACCATTTAAATATCGGTTGGTATGGGTATTTTTTCTGTACACAGTATGACCAATAGTGTTATCAGGATTTCGGATGACTAAAACATCTAGAAAAGCTAAAGTATTGTTTGCCTCTAACTCCATTGTGAATTGTATTTTAGGGTTTATGGAATTAAGGTGGTTTAAAAATGCAGTTACTTTGTCAGATGGTAAAATTGTGAAAGTATCGTCTACGTACCGCTTGTAGAATCTTGGATTTACAGGAGCAGTAAGAAGGGCTTTCTCCTCAAAGTCCTCCATGAATATGTCGGCGACTACGGGAGATACAGGTGAGCCCATTGCCACTCCATCTACTTGCATGTAGAACTCTTCTTTCCACAATAAATAGCCAGATGTGAGGCAGTGTTTGAGTAATACTGCATATTCTGTAGGCATGTTGTTATCTTCTAGCTTTCTAGTAACAATTGAGATGCAGTCTTCAATAGGTAGGCATGTGAATAGTGACTGAACATCAAAACTGACCATAGTTTCATTGTCAGCGAGATGTAGGTCTTTAATCTCACTAACAAATTGGTATGAATCCTTTGTGTGTGCTCTGGTATGTCCTCTTAGTGGTGACAGTATTTTCGCCAAGTGTTGAGCCAACTTATAAGTTGGTGAATCGATCTGGCTTACTATAGGACGTAGTGGAGCGTTTGGTTTGTGTATTTTCGGTAACCCATACAACCTCGGTGGTTTGGCACATGATGGTATTGTCGAATTCACGTCAAGATTTAATTTTTCGGAGTATTTCTTTATTAAATCAGTAGTTGTTTTGAGTGTATTAGTTGTAGGGTCTATTTTGACCTTTTTGTATGTACTTACGTCCGATAAAAGTTGTTGTATTTTGAAATTATACTCTGACGTGTCCATTATTACCGTAGCATTTCCTTTATCTGCGCGGAGAATCGTGAGCTCTGGTCTGTTGCGTAAGTTGTACAACGCTTTAAATTCGTCTTTGGGCAGGTTTAATTTCGGCGCTGAACTTCGACGTAACAAGGACGAAATGTCTTGACGTATAGCCTCTAAATCCTCTTTACCGATATTATTCTTAAACAGACAATCCTCAACACTACAGATAATTTCCTCGTACGGGATTTTTTGCGGCGTTATAGCAAAATTTAAGCCTTTCGACAATACTCTTATTGTTGGTTCGTCCAGTGTTTCTTTTGACAAATTATAGACCGTGCGTTGTTTATTGTTTGCGTCTGTGGTCAACGGTTGTTGCGTTTCGTTTCTACGTTGACATGGATGTTTGGCATTTGATTTGATAGTTAATTTTTGGTATTTTTCTATTTGTTTGTCTTTGCATTCATTATATTTCGATATTTCGCGTTTGTTTAAAGTTTCAATGCAATTATTAAAATCAAATGTCGTTAAAACGGTCTTTAACTCACTGGACAAATTGTCTATGGTATTATTTATGATTTGTAAATCGAACCGTTTTTGCTGAATCACCGTTCGTAACAACTTTTTACTTGCCTGATTTAAGATCTTAGCGCTTCCTCGAATGTCCTTTTTAGTAGATATTTTGACGCACGTAGGAATGAGCTGGTGGTCGCGGCACCTTTTCAGAAAATTCAACGATGTTACATATCTTGCGCGCTTGGTCATGAGATCTTCTAATCGGCGAATTTTATTTGCAATTACCAGTCCGTACTGGTTTACATAATGATTTCTTATATTTACGCGAACACTACACATTTTTAAATAAAACTAATTTTACGGATTTTATCGCGTATATTAACTTATTTTTAACTTATTTTTATATTCCCGACGTTTCGGGTGCTTTCCAGCACCCGTGGTCACGGGGGACTGAGTTGTTTGACGTCCTACTGTCATAGTTAGCCCGGCTACCTTCAGTTTTTTAATATTAATTTTCGGTTCGATTTACGCAGAATGAGCTTACAGTATCTTGAAGTCTAGCAGTGGTATACTTGGGTTTGGATTTGATTTTATTAATTATGGGATCCCAAGCAGATGGCAGAACCCATCCATCTTCTCTATTGAAATTAGGATGTTTTTTAATTTCAATAGCCTCGCGAATCATCCTTGGGAGGAATCGGTGTTCTTTTGCGAGGATTTGTGGTCTATCAAATCTAATGTAATGACGGGGACGATCCTGAACATGTTCACAAACTGCAGACTTCCCGATACGTCGGTGCTTCACGTCAGCTATATGTTCTTTAACGCGGGTTTTAATAGATCTTTTTGTTTGTCCTATGTACGAGAGACCACATTCACAATCCAGCTTGTACACTCCTGCATCTTGTAGAGGGATATGACACTTGACGGATGGTAAAAATTGACCAATCTTCTTCAGCGGCTTGAAGTACGTTTTAATGGAAGCTCGCTTCAAGATGTAGCCAACCTTGTCTGTGACTCCTCTGACATAGGGTAGTACAGCAGGCACACGCTCGACTGTGGCTGGCTTCACTCGGTCACTGTGACGTAGGCGCGGGACCCGAAGCTTGTTGTCTTGCAGTACTTGCTCGACGTGCTGAAGCTCGGCGGCCAGATGTTTTCTGTCACAGATCCCTCGTGCTCTCTGAAACAAAGATTTTCCCACGGTAGCTAACTGTGAAGGATGATGGTGAGATTCACCATTTAAATATCGGTTGGTATGGGTATTTTTTCTGTACACAGTATGACCAATAGTGTTATCAGGATTTCGGATGACTAAAACATCTAGAAAAGCTAAAGTATTGTTTGCCTCTAACTCCATTGTGAATTGTATTTTAGGGTTTATGGAATTAAGGTGGTTTAAAAATGCAGTTACTTTGTCAGATGGTAAAATTGTGAAAGTATAGGATTCATACCAATTTGTTAGTGAGATTAAAGACCTACATCTCGCTGACAATGAAACTATGGTCAGTTTTGATGTTCAGTCACTATTCACATGCCTACCTATTGAAGACTGCATCTCAATTGTTACTAGAAAGCTAGAAGATAACAACATGCCTACAGAATATGCAGTATTACTCAAACACTGCCTCACATCTGGCTATTTATTGTGGAAAGAAGAGTTCTACATGCAAGTAGATGGAGTGGCAATGGGCTCACCTGTATCTCCCGTAGTCGCCGACATATTCATGGAGGACTTTGAGGAGAAAGCCCTTCTTACTGCTCCTGTAAATCCAAGATTCTACAAGCGGTACGTAGACGATACTTTCACAATTTTACCATCTGACAAAGTAACTGCATTTTTAAACCACCTTAATTCCATAAACCCTAAAATACAATTCACAATGGAGTTAGAGGCAAACAATACTTTAGCTTTTCTAGATGTTTTAGTCATCCGAAATCCTGATAACACTATTGGTCATACTGTGTACAGAAAAAATACCCATACCAACCGATATTTAAATGGTGAATCTCACCATCATCCTTCACAGTTAGCTACCGTGGGAAAATCTTTGTTTCAGAGAGCACGAGGGATCTGTGACAGAAAACATCTGGCCGCCGAGCTTCAGCACGTCGAGCAAGTACTGCAAGACAACAAGCTTCGGGTCCCGCGCCTACGTCACAGTGACCGAGTGAAGCCAGCCACAGTCGAGCGTGTGCCTGCTGTACTACCCTATGTCAGAGGAGTCACAGACAAGGTTGGCTACATCTTGAAGCGAGCTTCCATTAAAACGTACTTCAAGCCGCTGAAGAAGATTGGTCAATTTTTACCATCCGTCAAGTGTCATATCCCTCTACAAGATGCAGGAGTGTACAAGCTGGATTGTGAATGTGGTCTCTCGTACATAGGACAAACAAAAAGATCTATTAAAACCCGCGTTAAAGAACATATAGCTGACGTGAAGCACCGACGTATCGGGAAGTCTGCAGTTTGTGAACATGTTCAGGATCGTCCCCGTCATTACATTAGATTTGATAGACCACAAATCCTCGCAAAAGAACACCGATTCCTCCCAAGGATGATTCGCGAGGCTATTGAAATTAAAAAACATCCTAATTTCAATAGAGAAGATGGATGGGTTCTGCCATCTGCTTGGGATCCCATAATTAATAAAATCAAATCCAAACCCAAGTATACCACTGCTAGACTTCAAGATACTGTAAGCTCATTCTGCGTAAATCGAACCGAAAATTAATATTAAAAAACTGAAGGTAGCCGGGCTAACTATGACAGTAGGACGTCAAACAACTCAGTCCCCCGTGACCACGGGTGCTGGAAAGCACCCGAAACGTCGGGAATATAAAAATAAGTTAAAAATAAGTTAATATACGCGATAAAATCCGTAAAATTAGTTTTATTTAAAAATGTGTAGTGTTCGCGTAAATATAAGAAATCATTATGTAAACCAGTACGGACTGGTAATTGCAAATAAAATTCGCCGATTAGAAGATCTCATGACCAAGCGCGCAAGATATGTAACATCGTTGAATTTTCTGAAAAGGTGCCGCGACCACCAGCTCATTCCTACGTGCGTCAAAATATCTACTAAAAAGGACATTCGAGGAAGCGCTAAGATCTTAAATCAGGCAAGTAAAAAGTTGTTACGAACGGTGATTCAGCAAAAACGGTTCGATTTACAAATCATAAATAATACCATAGACAATTTGTCCAGTGAGTTAAAGACCGTTTTAACGACATTTGATTTTAATAATTGCATTGAAACTTTAAACAAACGCGAAATATCGAAATATAATGAATGCAAAGACAAACAAATAGAAAAATACCAAAAATTAACTATCAAATCAAATGCCAAACATCCATGTCAACGTAGAAACGAAACGCAACAACCGTTGACCACAGACGCAAACAATAAACAACGCACGGTCTATAATTTGTCAAAAGAAACACTGGACGAACCAACAATAAGAGTATTGTCGAAAGGCTTAAATTTTGCTATAACGCCGCAAAAAATCCCGTACGAGGAAATTATCTGTAGTGTTGAGGATTGTCTGTTTAAGAATAATATCGGTAAAGAGGATTTAGAGGCTATACGTCAAGACATTTCGTCCTTGTTACGTCGAAGTTCAGCGCCGAAATTAAACCTGCCCAAAGACGAATTTAAAGCGTTGTACAACTTACGCAACAGACCAGAGCTCACGATTCTCCGCGCAGATAAAGGAAATGCTACGGTAATAATGGACACGTCAGAGTATAATTTCAAAATACAACAACTTTTATCGGACGTAAGTACATACAAAAAGGTCAAAATAGACCCTACAACTAATACACTCAAAACAACTACTGATTTAATAAAGAAATACTCCGAAAAATTAAATCTTGACGTGAATTCGACAATACCATCATGTGCCAAACCACCGAGGTTGTATGGGTTACCGAAAATACACAAACCAAACGCTCCACTACGTCCTATAGTAAGCCAGATCGATTCACCAACTTATAAGTTGGCTCAACACTTGGCGAAAATACTGTCACCACTAAGAGGACATACCAGAGCACACACAAAGGATTCATACCAATTTGTTAGTGAGATTAAAGACCTACATCTCGCTGACAATGAAACTATGGTCAGTTTTGATGTTCAGTCACTATTCACATGCCTACCTATTGAAGACTGCATCTCAATTGTTACTAGAAAGCTAGAAGATAACAACATGCCTACAGAATATGCAGTATTACTCAAACACTGCCTCACATCTGGCTATTTATTGTGGAAAGAAGAGTTCTACATGCAAGTAGATGGAGTGGCAATGGGCTCACCTGTATCTCCCGTAGTCGCCGACATATTCATGGAGGACTTTGAGGAGAAAGCCCTTCTTACTGCTCCTGTAAATCCAAGATTCTACAAGCGGTACGTAGACGATACTTTCACAATTTTACCATCTGACAAAGTAACTGCATTTTTAAACCACCTTAATTCCATAAACCCTAAAATACAATTCACAATGGAGTTAGAGGCAAACAATACTTTAGCTTTTCTAGATGTTTTAGTCATCCGAAATCCTGATAACACTATTGGTCATACTGTGTACAGAAAAAATACCCATACCAACCGATATTTAAATGGTGAATCTCACCATCATCCTTCACAGTTAGCTACCGTGGGAAAATCTTTGTTTCAGAGAGCACGAGGGATCTGTGACAGAAAACATCTGGCCGCCGAGCTTCAGCACGTCGAGCAAGTACTGCAAGACAACAAGCTTCGGGTCCCGCGCCTACGTCACAGTGACCGAGTGAAGCCAGCCACAGTCGAGCGTGTGCCTGCTGTACTACCCTATGTCAGAGGAGTCACAGACAAGGTTGGCTACATCTTGAAGCGAGCTTCCATTAAAACGTACTTCAAGCCGCTGAAGAAGATTGGTCAATTTTTACCATCCGTCAAGTGTCATATCCCTCTACAAGATGCAGGAGTGTACAAGCTGGATTGTGAATGTGGTCTCTCGTACATAGGACAAACAAAAAGATCTATTAAAACCCGCGTTAAAGAACATATAGCTGACGTGAAGCACCGACGTATCGGGAAGTCTGCAGTTTGTGAACATGTTCAGGATCGTCCCCGTCATTACATTAGATTTGATAGACCACAAATCCTCGCAAAAGAACACCGATTCCTCCCAAGGATGATTCGCGAGGCTATTGAAATTAAAAAACATCCTAATTTCAATAGAGAAGATGGATGGGTTCTGCCATCTGCTTGGGATCCCATAATTAATAAAATCAAATCCAAACCCAAGTATACCACTGCTAGACTTCAAGATACTGTAAGCTCATTCTGCGTAAATCGAACCGAAAATTAATATTAAAAAACTGAAGGTAGCCGGGCTAACTATGACAGTAGGACGTCAAACAACTCAGTCCCCCGTGACCACGGGTGCTGGAAAGCACCCGAAACGTCGGGAATATAAAAATAAGTTAAAAATAAGTTAATATACGCGATAAAATCCGTAAAATTAGTTTTATTTAAAAATGTGTAGTGTTCGCGTAAATATAAGAAATCATTATGTAAACCAGTACGGACTGGTAATTGCAAATAAAATTCGCCGATTAGAAGATCTCATGACCAAGCGCGCAAGATATGTAACATCGTTGAATTTTCTGAAAAGGTGCCGCGACCACCAGCTCATTCCTACGTGCGTCAAAATATCTACTAAAAAGGACATTCGAGGAAGCGCTAAGATCTTAAATCAGGCAAGTAAAAAGTTGTTACGAACGGTGATTCAGCAAAAACGGTTCGATTTACAAATCATAAATAATACCATAGACAATTTGTCCAGTGAGTTAAAGACCGTTTTAACGACATTTGATTTTAATAATTGCATTGAAACTTTAAACAAACGCGAAATATCGAAATATAATGAATGCAAAGACAAACAAATAGAAAAATACCAAAAATTAACTATCAAATCAAATGCCAAACATCCATGTCAACGTAGAAACGAAACGCAACAACCGTTGACCACAGACGCAAACAATAAACAACGCACGGTCTATAATTTGTCAAAAGAAACACTGGACGAACCAACAATAAGAGTATTGTCGAAAGGCTTAAATTTTGCTATAACGCCGCAAAAAATCCCGTACGAGGAAATTATCTGTAGTGTTGAGGATTGTCTGTTTAAGAATAATATCGGTAAAGAGGATTTAGAGGCTATACGTCAAGACATTTCGTCCTTGTTACGTCGAAGTTCAGCGCCGAAATTAAACCTGCCCAAAGACGAATTTAAAGCGTTGTACAACTTACGCAACAGACCAGAGCTCACGATTCTCCGCGCAGATAAAGGAAATGCTACGGTAATAATGGACACGTCAGAGTATAATTTCAAAATACAACAACTTTTATCGGACGTAAGTACATACAAAAAGGTCAAAATAGACCCTACAACTAATACACTCAAAACAACTACTGATTTAATAAAGAAATACTCCGAAAAATTAAATCTTGACGTGAATTCGACAATACCATCATGTGCCAAACCACCGAGGTTGTATGGGTTACCGAAAATACACAAACCAAACGCTCCACTACGTCCTATAGTAAGCCAGATCGATTCACCAACTTATAAGTTGGCTCAACACTTGGCGAAAATACTGTCACCACTAAGAGGACATACCAGAGCACACACAAAGGATTCATACCAATTTGTTAGTGAGATTAAAGACCTACATCTCGCTGACAATGAAACTATGGTCAGTTTTGATGTTCAGTCACTATTCACATGCCTACCTATTGAAGACTGCATCTCAATTGTTACTAGAAAGCTAGAAGATAACAACATGCCTACAGAATATGCAGTATTACTCAAACACTGCCTCACATCTGGCTATTTATTGTGGAAAGAAGAGTTCTACATGCAAGTAGATGGAGTGGCAATGGGCTCACCTGTATCTCCCGTAGTCGCCGACATATTCATGGAGGACTTTGAGGAGAAAGCCCTTCTTACTGCTCCTGTAAATCCAAGATTCTACAAGCGGTACGTAGACGATACTTTCACAATTTTACCATCTGACAAAGTAACTGCATTTTTAAACCACCTTAATTCCATAAACCCTAAAATACAATTCACAATGGAGTTAGAGGCAAACAATACTTTAGCTTTTCTAGATGTTTTAGTCATCCGAAATCCTGATAACACTATTGGTCATACTGTGTACAGAAAAAATACCCATACCAACCGATATTTAAATGGTGAATCTCACCATCATCCTTCACAGTTAGCTACCGTGGGAAAATCTTTGTTTCAGAGAGCACGAGGGATCTGTGACAGAAAACATCTGGCCGCCGAGCTTCAGCACGTCGAGCAAGTACTGCAAGACAACAAGCTTCGGGTCCCGCGCCTACGTCACAGTGACCGAGTGAAGCCAGCCACAGTCGAGCGTGTGCCTGCTGTACTACCCTATGTCAGAGGAGTCACAGACAAGGTTGGCTACATCTTGAAGCGAGCTTCCATTAAAACGTACTTCAAGCCGCTGAAGAAGATTGGTCAATTTTTACCATCCGTCAAGTGTCATATCCCTCTACAAGATGCAGGAGTGTACAAGCTGGATTGTGAATGTGGTCTCTCGTACATAGGACAAACAAAAAGATCTATTAAAACCCGCGTTAAAGAACATATAGCTGACGTGAAGCACCGACGTATCGGGAAGTCTGCAGTTTGTGAACATGTTCAGGATCGTCCCCGTCATTACATTAGATTTGATAGACCACAAATCCTCGCAAAAGAACACCGATTCCTCCCAAGGATGATTCGCGAGGCTATTGAAATTAAAAAACATCCTAATTTCAATAGAGAAGATAGATGGGTTCTGCCATCTGCTTGGGATCCCATAATTAATAAAATCAAATCCAAACCCAAGTATACCACTGCTAGACTTCAAGATACTGTAAGCTCATTCTGCGTAAATCGAACCGAAAATTAATATTAAAAAACTGAAGGTAGCCGGGCTAACTATGACAGTAGGACGTCAAACAACTCAGTCCCCCGTGACCACGGGTGCTGGAAAGCACCCGAAACGTCGGGAATATAAAAATAAGTTAAAAATAAGTTAATATACGCGATAAAATCCGTAAAATTAGTTTTATTTAAAAATGTGTAGTGTTCGCGTAAATATAAGAAATCATTATGTAAACCAGTACGGACTGGTAATTGCAAATAAAATTCGCCGATTAGAAGATCTCATGACCAAGCGCGCAAGATATGTAACATCGTTGAATTTTCTGAAAAGGTGCCGCGACCACCAGCTCATTCCTACGTGCGTCAAAATATCTACTAAAAAGGACATTCGAGGAAGCGCTAAGATCTTAAATCAGGCAAGTAAAAAGTTGTTACGAACGGTGATTCAGCAAAAACGGTTCGATTTACAAATCATAAATAATACCATAGACAATTTGTCCAGTGAGTTAAAGACCGTTTTAACGACATTTGATTTTAATAATTGCATTGAAACTTTAAACAAACGCGAAATATCGAAATATAATGAATGCAAAGACAAACAAATAGAAAAATACCAAAAATTAACTATCAAATCAAATGCCAAACATCCATGTCAACGTAGAAACGAAACGCAACAACCGTTGACCACAGACGCAAACAATAAACAACGCACGGTCTATAATTTGTCAAAAGAAACACTGGACGAACCAACAATAAGAGTATTGTCGAAAGGCTTAAATTTTGCTATAACGCCGCAAAAAATCCCGTACGAGGAAATTATCTGTAGTGTTGAGGATTGTCTGTTTAAGAATAATATCGGTAAAGAGGATTTAGAGGCTATACGTCAAGACATTTCGTCCTTGTTACGTCGAAGTTCAGCGCCGAAATTAAACCTGCCCAAAGACGAATTTAAAGCGTTGTACAACTTACGCAACAGACCAGAGCTCACGATTCTCCGCGCAGATAAAGGAAATGCTACGGTAATAATGGACACGTCAGAGTATAATTTCAAAATACAACAACTTTTATCGGACGTAAGTACATACAAAAAGGTCAAAATAGACCCTACAACTAATACACTCAAAACAACTACTGATTTAATAAAGAAATACTCCGAAAAATTAAATCTTGACGTGAATTCGACAATACCATCATGTGCCAAACCACCGAGGTTGTATGGGTTACCGAAAATACACAAACCATACGCTCCACTACGTCCTATAGTAAGCCAGATCGATTCACCAACTTATAAGTTGGCTCAACACTTGGCGAAAATACTGTCACCACTAAGAGGACATACCAGAGCACACACAAAGGATTCATACCAATTTGTTAGTGAGATTAAAGACCTACATCTCGCTGACAATGAAACTATGGTCAGTTTTGATGTTCAGTCACTATTCACATGCCTACCTATTGAAGACTGCATCTCAATTGTTACTAGAAAGCTAGAAGATAACAACATGCCTACAGAATATGCAGTATTACTCAAACACTGCCTCACATCTGGCTATTTATTGTGGAAAGAAGAGTTCTACATGCAAGTAGATGGAGTGGCAATGGGCTCACCTGTATCTCCCGTAGTCGCCGACATATTCATGGAGGACTTTGAGGAGAAAGCCCTTCTTACTGCTCCTGTAAATCCAAGATTCTACAAGCGGTACGTAGACGATACTTTCACAATTTTACCATCTGACAAAGTAACTGCATTTTTAAACCACCTTAATTCCATAAACCCTAAAATACAATTCACAATGGAGTTAGAGGCAAACAATACTTTAGCTTTTCTAGATGTTTTAGTCATCCGAAATCCTGATAACACTATTGGTCATACTGTGTACAGAAAAAATACCCATACCAACCGATATTTAAATGGTGAATCTCACCATCATCCTTCACAGTTAGCTACCGTGGGAAAATCTTTGTTTCAGAGAGCACGAGGGATCTGTGACAGAAAACATCTGGCCGCCGAGCTTCAGCACGTCGAGCAAGTACTGCAAGACAACAAGCTTCGGGTCCCGCGCCTACGTCACAGTGACCGAGTGAAGCCAGCCACAGTCGAGCGTGTGCCTGCTGTACTACCCTATGTCAGAGGAGTCACAGACAAGGTTGGCTACATCTTGAAGCGAGCTTCCATTAAAACGTACTTCAAGCCGCTGAAGAAGATTGGTCAATTTTTACCATCCGTCAAGTGTCATATCCCTCTACAAGATGCAGGAGTGTACAAGCTGGATTGTGAATGTGGTCTCTCGTACATAGGACAAACAAAAAGATCTATTAAAACCCGCGTTAAAGAACATATAGCTGACGTGAAGCACCGACGTATCGGGAAGTCTGCAGTTTGTGAACATGTTCAGGATCGTCCCCGTCATTACATTAGATTTGATAGACCACAAATCCTCGCAAAAGAACACCGATTCCTCCCAAGGATGATTCGCGAGGCTATTGAAATTAAAAAACATCCTAATTTCAATAGAGAAGATGGATGGGTTCTGCCATCTGCTTGGGATCCCATAATTAATAAAATCAAATCCAAACCCAAGTATACCACTGCTAGACTTCAAGATACTGTAAGCTCATTCTGCGTAAATCGAACCGAAAATTAATATTAAAAAACTGAAGGTAGCCGGGCTAACTATGACAGTAGGACGTCAAACAACTCAGTCCCCCGTGACCACGGGTGCTGGAAAGCACCCGAAACGTCGGGAATATAAAAATAAGTTAAAAATAAGTTAATATACGCGATAAAATCCGTAAAATTAGTTTTATTTAAAAATGTGTAGTGTTCGCGTAAATATAAGAAATCATTATGTAAACCAGTACGGACTGGTAATTGCAAATAAAATTCGCCGATTAGAAGATCTCATGACCAAGCGCGCAAGATATGTAACATCGTTGAATTTTCTGAAAAGGTGCCGCGACCACCAGCTCATTCCTACGTGCGTCAAAATATCTACTAAAAAGGACATTCGAGGAAGCGCTAAGATCTTAAATCAGGCAAGTAAAAAGTTGTTACGAACGGTGATTCAGCAAAAACGGTTCGATTTACAAATCATAAATAATACCATAGACAATTTGTCCAGTGAGTTAAAGACCGTTTTAACGACATTTGATTTTAATAATTGCATTGAAACTTTAAACAAACGCGAAATATCGAAATATAATGAATGCAAAGACAAACAAATAGAAAAATACCAAAAATTAACTATCAAATCAAATGCCAAACATCCATGTCAACGTAGAAACGAAACGCAACAACCGTTGACCACAGACGCAAACAATAAACAACGCACGGTCTATAATTTGTCAAAAGAAACACTGGACGAACCAACAATAAGAGTATTGTCGAAAGGCTTAAATTTTGCTATAACGCCGCAAAAAATCCCGTACGAGGAAATTATCTGTAGTGTTGAGGATTGTCTGTTTAAGAATAATATCGGTAAAGAGGATCTAGAGGCTATACGTCAAGACATTTCGTCCTTGTTACGTCGAAGTTCAGCGCCGAAATTAAACCTGCCCAAAGACGAATTTAAAGCGTTGTACAACTTACGCAACAGACCAGAGCTCACGATTCTCCGCGCAGATAAAGGAAATGCTACGGTAATAATGGACACGTCAGAGTATAATTTCAAAATACAACAACTTTTATCGGACGTAAGTACATACAAAAAGGTCAAAATAGACCCTACAACTAATACACTCAAAACAACTACTGATTTAATAAAGAAATACTCCGAAAAATTAAATCTTGACGTGAATTCGACAATACCATCATGTGCCAAACCACCGAGGTTGTATGGGTTACCGAAAATACACAAACCAAACGCTCCACTACGTCCTATAGTAAGCCAGATCGATTCACCAACTTATAAGTTGGCTCAACACTTGGCGAAAATACTGTCACCACTAAGAGGACATACCAGAGCACACACAAAGGATTCATACCAATTTGTTAGTGAGATTAAAGACCTACATCTCGCTGACAATGAAACTATGGTCAGTTTTGATGTTCAGTCACTATTCACATGCCTACCTATTGAAGACTGCATCTCAATTGTTACTAGAAAGCTAGAAGATAACAACATGCCTACAGAATATGCAGTATTACTCAAACACTGCCTCACATCTGGCTATTTATTGTGGAAAGAAGAGTTCTACATGCAAGTAGATGGAGTGGCAATGGGCTCACCTGTATCTCCCGTAGTCGCCGACATATTCATGGAGGACTTTGAGGAGAAAGCCCTTCTTACTGCTCCTGTAAATCCAAGATTCTACAAGCGGTACGTAGACGATACTTTCACAATTTTACCATCTGACAAAGTAACTGCATTTTTAAACCACCTTAATTCCATAAACCCTAAAATACAATTCACAATGGAGTTAGAGGCAAACAATACTTTAGCTTTTCTAGATGTTTTAGTCATCCGAAATCCTGATAACACTATTGGTCATACTGTGTACAGAAAAAATACCCATACCAACCGATATTTAAATGGTGAATCTCACCATCATCCTTCACAGTTAGCTACCGTGGGAAAATCTTTGTTTCAGAGAGCACGAGGGATCTGTGACAGAAAACATCTGGCCGCCGAGCTTCAGCACGTCGAGCAAGTACTGCAAGACAACAAGCTTCGGGTCCCGCGCCTACGTCACAGTGACCGAGTGAAGCCAGCCACAGTCGAGCGTGTGCCTGCTGTACTACCCTATGTCAGAGGAGTCACAGACAAGGTTGGCTACATCTTGAAGCGAGCTTCCATTAAAACGTACTTCAAGCCGCTGAAGAAGATTGGTCAATTTTTACCATCCGTCAAGTGTCATATCCCTCTACAAGATGCAGGAGTGTACAAGCTGGATTGTGAATGTGGTCTCTCGTACATAGGACAAACAAAAAGATCTATTAAAACCCGCGTTAAAGAACATATAGCTGACGTGAAGCACCGACGTATCGGGAAGTCTGCAGTTTGTGAACATGTTCAGGATCGTCCCCGTCATTACATTAGATTTGATAGACCACAAATCCTCGCAAAAGAACACCGATTCCTCCCAAGGATGATTCGCGAGGCTATTGAAATTAAAAAACATCCTAATTTCAATAGAGAAGATGGATGGGTTCTGCCATCTGCTTGGGATCCCATAATTAATAAAATCAAATCCAAACCCAAGTATACCACTGCTAGACTTCAAGATACTGTAAGCTCATTCTGCGTAAATCGAACCGAAAATTAATATTAAAAAACTGAAGGTAGCCGGGCTAACTATGACAGTAGGACGTCAAACAACTCAGTCCCCCGTGACCACGGGTGCTGGAAAGCACCCGAAACGTCGGGAATATAAAAATAAGTTAAAAATAAGTTAATATACGCGATAAAATCCGTAAAATTAGTTTTATTTAAAAATGTGTAGTGTTCGCGTAAATATAAGAAATCATTATGTAAACCAGTACGGACTGGTAATTGCAAATAAAATTCGCCGATTAGAAGATCTCATGACCAAGCGCGCAAGATATGTAACATCGTTGAATTTTCTGAAAAGGTGCCGCGACCACCAGCTCATTCCTACGTGCGTCAAAATATCTACTAAAAAGGACATTCGAGGAAGCGCTAAGATCTTAAATCAGGCAAGTAAAAAGTTGTTACGAACGGTGATTCAGCAAAAACGGTTCGATTTACAAATCATAAATAATACCATAGACAATTTGTCCAGTGAGTTAAAGACCGTTTTAACGACATTTGATTTTAATAATTGCATTGAAACTTTAAACAAACGCGAAATATCGAAATATAATGAATGCAAAGACAAACAAATAGAAAAATACCAAAAATTAACTATCAAATCAAATGCCAAACATCCATGTCAACGTAGAAACGAAACGCAACAACCGTTGACCACAGACGCAAACAATAAACAACGCACGGTCTATAATTTGTCAAAAGAAACACTGGACGAACCAACAATAAGAGTATTGTCGAAAGGCTTAAATTTTGCTATAACGCCGCAAAAAATCCCGTACGAGGAAATTATCTGTAGTGTTGAGGATTGTCTGTTTAAGAATAATATCGGTAAAGAGGATTTAGAGGCTATACGTCAAGACATTTCGTCCTTGTTACGTCGAAGTTCAGCGCCGAAATTAAACCTGCCCAAAGACGAATTTAAAGCGTTGTACAACTTACGCAACAGACCAGAGCTCACGATTCTCCGCGCAGATAAAGGAAATGCTACGGTAATAATGGACACGTCAGAGTATAATTTCAAAATACAACAACTTTTATCGGACGTAAGTACATACAAAAAGGTCAAAATAGACCCTACAACTAATACACTCAAAACAACTACTGATTTAATAAAGAAATACTCCGAAAAATTAAATCTTGACGTGAATTCGACAATACCATCATGTGCCAAACCACCGAGGTTGTATGGGTTACCGAAAATACACAAACCATACGCTCCACTACGTCCTATAGTAAGCCAGATCGATTCACCAACTTATAAGTTGGCTCAACACTTGGCGAAAATACTGTCACCACTAAGAGGACATACCAGAGCACACACAAAGGATTCATACCAATTTGTTAGTGAGATTAAAGACCTACATCTCGCTGACAATGAAACTATGGTCAGTTTTGATGTTCAGTCACTATTCACATGCCTACCTATTGAAGACTGCATCTCAATTGTTACTAGAAAGCTAGAAGATAACAACATGCCTACAGAATATGCAGTATTACTCAAACACTGCCTCACATCTGGCTATTTATTGTGGAAAGAAGAGTTCTACATGCAAGTAGATGGAGTGGCAATGGGCTCACCTGTATCTCCCGTAGTCGCCGACATATTCATGGAGGACTTTGAGGAGAAAGCCCTTCTTACTGCTCCTGTAAATCCAAGATTCTACAAGCGGTACGTAGACGATACTTTCACAATTTTACCATCTGACAAAGTAACTGCATTTTTAAACCACCTTAATTCCATAAACCCTAAAATACAATTCACAATGGAGTTAGAGGCAAACAATACTTTAGCTTTTCTAGATGTTTTAGTCATCCGAAATCCTGATAACACTATTGGTCATACTGTGTACAGAAAAAATACCCATACCAACCGATATTTAAATGGTGAATCTCACCATCATCCTTCACAGTTAGCTACCGTGGGAAAATCTTTGTTTCAGAGAGCACGAGGGATCTGTGACAGAAAACATCTGGCCGCCGAGCTTCAGCACGTCGAGCAAGTACTGCAAGACAACAAGCTTCGGGTCCCGCGCCTACGTCACAGTGACCGAGTGAAGCCAGCCACAGTCGAGCGTGTGCCTGCTGTACTACCCTATGTCAGAGGAGTCACAGACAAGGTTGGCTACATCTTGAAGCGAGCTTCCATTAAAACGTACTTCAAGCCGCTGAAGAAGATTGGTCAATTTTTACCATCCGTCAAGTGTCATATCCCTCTACAAGATGCAGGAGTGTACAAGCTGGATTGTGAATGTGGTCTCTCGTACATAGGACAAACAAAAAGATCTATTAAAACCCGCGTTAAAGAACATATAGCTGACGTGAAGCACCGACGTATCGGGAAGTCTGCAGTTTGTGAACATGTTCAGGATCGTCCCCGTCATTACATTAGATTTGATAGACCACAAATCCTCGCAAAAGAACACCGATTCCTCCCAAGGATGATTCGCGAGGCTATTGAAATTAAAAAACATCCTAATTTCAATAGAGAAGATGGATGGGTTCTGCCATCTGCTTGGGATCCCATAATTAATAAAATCAAATCCAAACCCAAGTATACCACTGCTAGACTTCAAGATACTGTAAGCTCATTCTGCGTAAATCGAACCGAAAATTAATATTAAAAAACTGAAGGTAGCCGGGCTAACTATGACAGTAGGACGTCAAACAACTCAGTCCCCCGTGACCACGGGTGCTGGAAAGCACCCGAAACGTCGGGAATATAAAAATAAGTTAAAAATAAGTTAATATACGCGATAAAATCCGTAAAATTAGTTTTATTTAAAAATGTGTAGTGTTCGCGTAAATATAAGAAATCATTATGTAAACCAGTACGGACTGGTAATTGCAAATAAAATTCGCCGATTAGAAGATCTCATGACCAAGCGCGCAAGATATGTAACATCGTTGAATTTTCTGAAAAGGTGCCGCGACCACCAGCTCATTCCTACGTGCGTCAAAATATCTACTAAAAAGGACATTCGAGGAAGCGCTAAGATCTTAAATCAGGCAAGTAAAAAGTTGTTACGAACGGTGATTCAGCAAAAACGGTTCGATTTACAAATCATAAATAATACCATAGACAATTTGTCCAGTGAGTTAAAGACCGTTTTAACGACATTTGATTTTAATAATTGCATTGAAACTTTAAACAAACGCGAAATATCGAAATATAATGAATGCAAAGACAAACAAATAGAAAAATACCAAAAATTAACTATCAAATCAAATGCCAAACATCCATGTCAACGTAGAAACGAAACGCAACAACCGTTGACCACAGACGCAAACAATAAACAACGCACGGTCTATAATTTGTCAAAAGAAACACTGGACGAACCAACAATAAGAGTATTGTCGAAAGGCTTAAATTTTGCTATAACGCCGCAAAAAATCCCGTACGAGGAAATTATCTGTAGTGTTGAGGATTGTCTGTTTAAGAATAATATCGGTAAAGAGGATCTAGAGGCTATACGTCAAGACATTTCGTCCTTGTTACGTCGAAGTTCAGCGCCGAAATTAAACCTGCCCAAAGACGAATTTAAAGCGTTGTACAACTTACGCAACAGACCAGAGCTCACGATTCTCCGCGCAGATAAAGGAAATGCTACGGTAATAATGGACACGTCAGAGTATAATTTCAAAATACAACAACTTTTATCGGACGTAAGTACATACAAAAAGGTCAAAATAGACCCTACAACTAATACACTCAAAACAACTACTGATTTAATAAAGAAATACTCCGAAAAATTAAATCTTGACGTGAATTCGACAATACCATCATGTGCCAAACCACCGAGGTTGTATGGGTTACCGAAAATACACAAACCAAACGCTCCACTACGTCCTATAGTAAGCCAGATCGATTCACCAACTTATAAGTTGGCTCAACACTTGGCGAAAATACTGTCACCACTAAGAGGACATACCAGAGCACACACAAAGGATTCATACCAATTTGTTAGTGAGATTAAAGACCTACATCTCGCTGACAATGAAACTATGGTCAGTTTTGATGTTCAGTCACTATTCACATGCCTACCTATTGAAGACTGCATCTCAATTGTTACTAGAAAGCTAGAAGATAACAACATGCCTACAGAATATGCAGTATTACTCAAACACTGCCTCACATCTGGCTATTTATTGTGGAAAGAAGAGTTCTACATGCAAGTAGATGGAGTGGCAATGGGCTCACCTGTATCTCCCGTAGTCGCCGACATATTCATGGAGGACTTTGAGGAGAAAGCCCTTCTTACTGCTCCTGTAAATCCAAGATTCTACAAGCGGTACGTAGACGATACTTTCACAATTTTACCATCTGACAAAGTAACTGCATTTTTAAACCACCTTAATTCCATAAACCCTAAAATACAATTCACAATGGAGTTAGAGGCAAACAATACTTTAGCTTTTCTAGATGTTTTAGTCATCCGAAATCCTGATAACACTATTGGTCATACTGTGTACAGAAAAAATACCCATACCAACCGATATTTAAATGGTGAATCTCACCATCATCCTTCACAGTTAGCTACCGTGGGAAAATCTTTGTTTCAGAGAGCACGAGGGATCTGTGACAGAAAACATCTGGCCGCCGAGCTTCAGCACGTCGAGCAAGTACTGCAAGACAACAAGCTTCGGGTCCCGCGCCTACGTCACAGTGACCGAGTGAAGCCAGCCACAGTCGAGCGTGTGCCTGCTGTACTACCCTATGTCAGAGGAGTCACAGACAAGGTTGGCTACATCTTGAAGCGAGCTTCCATTAAAACGTACTTCAAGCCGCTGAAGAAGATTGGTCAATTTTTACCATCCGTCAAGTGTCATATCCCTCTACAAGATGCAGGAGTGTACAAGCTGGATTGTGAATGTGGTCTCTCGTACATAGGACAAACAAAAAGATCTATTAAAACCCGCGTTAAAGAACATATAGCTGACGTGAAGCACCGACGTATCGGGAAGTCTGCAGTTTGTGAACATGTTCAGGATCGTCCCCGTCATTACATTAGATTTGATAGACCACAAATCCTCGCAAAAGAACACCGATTCCTCCCAAGGATGATTCGCGAGGCTATTGAAATTAAAAAACATCCTAATTTCAATAGAGAAGATGGATGGGTTCTGCCATCTGCTTGGGATCCCATAATTAATAAAATCAAATCCAAACCCAAGTATACCACTGCTAGACTTCAAGATACTGTAAGCTCATTCTGCGTAAATCGAACCGAAAATTAATATTAAAAAACTGAAGGTAGCCGGGCTAACTATGACAGTAGGACGTCAAACAACTCAGTCCCCCGTGACCACGGGTGCTGGAAAGCACCCGAAACGTCGGGAATATAAAAATAAGTTAAAAATAAGTTAATATACGCGATAAAATCCGTAAAATTAGTTTTATTTAAAAATGTGTAGTGTTCGCGTAAATATAAGAAATCATTATGTAAACCAGTACGGACTGGTAATTGCAAATAAAATTCGCCGATTAGAAGATCTCATGACCAAGCGCGCAAGATATGTAACATCGTTGAATTTTCTGAAAAGGTGCCGCGACCACCAGCTCATTCCTACGTGCGTCAAAATATCTACTAAAAAGGACATTCGAGGAAGCGCTAAGATCTTAAATCAGGCAAGTAAAAAGTTGTTACGAACGGTGATTCAGCAAAAACGGTTCGATTTACAAATCATAAATAATACCATAGACAATTTGTCCAGTGAGTTAAAGACCGTTTTAACGACATTTGATTTTAATAATTGCATTGAAACTTTAAACAAACGCGAAATATCGAAATATAATGAATGCAAAGACAAACAAATAGAAAAATACCAAAAATTAACTATCAAATCAAATGCCAAACATCCATGTCAACGTAGAAACGAAACGCAACAACCGTTGACCACAGACGCAAACAATAAACAACGCACGGTCTATAATTTGTCAAAAGAAACACTGGACGAACCAACAATAAGAGTATTGTCGAAAGGCTTAAATTTTGCTATAACGCCGCAAAAAATCCCGTACGAGGAAATTATCTGTAGTGTTGAGGATTGTCTGTTTAAGAATAATATCGGTAAAGAGGATTTAGAGGCTATACGTCAAGACATTTCGTCCTTGTTACGTCGAAGTTCAGCGCCGAAATTAAACCTGCCCAAAGACGAATTTAAAGCGTTGTACAACTTACGCAACAGACCAGAGCTCACGATTCTCCGCGCAGATAAAGGAAATGCTACGGTAATAATGGACACGTCAGAGTATAATTTCAAAATACAACAACTTTTATCGGACGTAAGTACATACAAAAAGGTCAAAATAGACCCTACAACTAATACACTCAAAACAACTACTGATTTAATAAAGAAATACTCCGAAAAATTAAATCTTGACGTGAATTCGACAATACCATCATGTGCCAAACCACCGAGGTTGTATGGGTTACCGAAAATACACAAACCAAACGCTCCACTACGTCCTATAGTAAGCCAGATCGATTCACCAACTTATAAGTTGGCTCAACACTTGGCGAAAATACTGTCACCACTAAGAGGACATACCAGAGCACACACAAAGGATTCATACCAATTTGTTAGTGAGATTAAAGACCTACATCTCGCTGACAATGAAACTATGGTCAGTTTTGATGTTCAGTCACTATTCACATGCCTACCTATTGAAGACTGCATCTCAATTGTTACTAGAAAGCTAGAAGATAACAACATGCCTACAGAATATGCAGTATTACTCAAACACTGCCTCACATCTGGCTATTTATTGTGGAAAGAAGAGTTCTACATGCAAGTAGATGGAGTGGCAATGGGCTCACCTGTATCTCCCGTAGTCGCCGACATATTCATGGAGGACTTTGAGGAGAAAGCCCTTCTTACTGCTCCTGTAAATCCAAGATTCTACAAGCGGTACGTAGACGATACTTTCACAATTTTACCATCTGACAAAGTAACTGCATTTTTAAACCACCTTAATTCCATAAACCCTAAAATACAATTCACAATGGAGTTAGAGGCAAACAATACTTTAGCTTTTCTAGATGTTTTAGTCATCCGAAATCCTGATAACACTATTGGTCATACTGTGTACAGAAAAAATACCCATACCAACCGATATTTAAATGGTGAATCTCACCATCATCCTTCACAGTTAGCTACCGTGGGAAAATCTTTGTTTCAGAGAGCACGAGGGATCTGTGACAGAAAACATCTGGCCGCCGAGCTTCAGCACGTCGAGCAAGTACTGCAAGACAACAAGCTTCGGGTCCCGCGCCTACGTCACAGTGACCGAGTGAAGCCAGCCACAGTCGAGCGTGTGCCTGCTGTACTACCCTATGTCAGAGGAGTCACAGACAAGGTTGGCTACATCTTGAAGCGAGCTTCCATTAAAACGTACTTCAAGCCGCTGAAGAAGATTGGTCAATTTTTACCATCCGTCAAGTGTCATATCCCTCTACAAGATGCAGGAGTGTACAAGCTGGATTGTGAATGTGGTCTCTCGTACATAGGACAAACAAAAAGATCTATTAAAACCCGCGTTAAAGAACATATAGCTGACGTGAAGCACCGACGTATCGGGAAGTCTGCAGTTTGTGAACATGTTCAGGATCGTCCCCGTCATTACATTAGATTTGATAGACCACAAATCCTCGCAAAAGAACACCGATTCCTCCCAAGGATGATTCGCGAGGCTATTGAAATTAAAAAACATCCTAATTTCAATAGAGAAGATGGATGGGTTCTGCCATCTGCTTGGGATCCCATAATTAATAAAATCAAATCCAAACCCAAGTATACCACTGCTAGACTTCAAGATACTGTAAGCTCATTCTGCGTAAATCGAACCGAAAATTAATATTAAAAAACTGAAGGTAGCCGGGCTAACTATGACAGTAGGACGTCAAACAACTCAGTCCCCCGTGACCACGGGTGCTGGAAAGCACCCGAAACGTCGGGAATATAAAAATAAGTTAAAAATAAGTTAATATACGCGATAAAATCCGTAAAATTAGTTTTATTTAAAAATGTGTAGTGTTCGCGTAAATATAAGAAATCATTATGTAAACCAGTACGGACTGGTAATTGCAAATAAAATTCGCCGATTAGAAGATCTCATGACCAAGCGCGCAAGATATGTAACATCGTTGAATTTTCTGAAAAGGTGCCGCGACCACCAGCTCATTCCTACGTGCGTCAAAATATCTACTAAAAAGGACATTCGAGGAAGCGCTAAGATCTTAAATCAGGCAAGTAAAAAGTTGTTACGAACGGTGATTCAGCAAAAACGGTTCGATTTACAAATCATAAATAATACCATAGACAATTTGTCCAGTGAGTTAAAGACCGTTTTAACGACATTTGATTTTAATAATTGCATTGAAACTTTAAACAAACGCGAAATATCGAAATATAATGAATGCAAAGACAAACAAATAGAAAAATACCAAAAATTAACTATCAAATCAAATGCCAAACATCCATGTCAACGTAGAAACGAAACGCAACAACCGTTGACCACAGACGCAAACAATAAACAACGCACGGTCTATAATTTGTCAAAAGAAACACTGGACGAACCAACAATAAGAGTATTGTCGAAAGGCTTAAATTTTGCTATAACGCCGCAAAAAATCCCGTACGAGGAAATTATCTGTAGTGTTGAGGATTGTCTGTTTAAGAATAATATCGGTAAAGAGGATCTAGAGGCTATACGTCAAGACATTTCGTCCTTGTTACGTCGAAGTTCAGCGCCGAAATTAAACCTGCCCAAAGACGAATTTAAAGCGTTGTACAACTTACGCAACAGACCAGAGCTCACGATTCTCCGCGCAGATAAAGGAAATGCTACGGTAATAATGGACACGTCAGAGTATAATTTCAAAATACAACAACTTTTATCGGACGTAAGTACATACAAAAAGGTCAAAATAGACCCTACAACTAATACACTCAAAACAACTACTGATTTAATAAAGAAATACTCCGAAAAATTAAATCTTGACGTGAATTCGACAATACCATCATGTGCCAAACCACCGAGGTTGTATGGGTTACCGAAAATACACAAACCAAACGCTCCACTACGTCCTATAGTAAGCCAGATCGATTCACCAACTTATAAGTTGGCTCAACACTTGGCGAAAATACTGTCACCACTAAGAGGACATACCAGAGCACACACAAAGGATTCATACCAATTTGTTAGTGAGATTAAAGACCTACATCTCGCTGACAATGAAACTATGGTCAGTTTTGATGTTCAGTCACTATTCACATGCCTACCTATTGAAGACTGCATCTCAATTGTTACTAGAAAGCTAGAAGATAACAACATGCCTACAGAATATGCAGTATTACTCAAACACTGCCTCACATCTGGCTATTTATTGTGGAAAGAAGAGTTCTACATGCAAGTAGATGGAGTGGCAATGGGCTCACCTGTATCTCCCGTAGTCGCCGACATATTCATGGAGGACTTTGAGGAGAAAGCCCTTCTTACTGCTCCTGTAAATCCAAGATTCTACAAGCGGTACGTAGACGATACTTTCACAATTTTACCATCTGACAAAGTAACTGCATTTTTAAACCACCTTAATTCCATAAACCCTAAAATACAATTCACAATGGAGTTAGAGGCAAACAATACTTTAGCTTTTCTAGATGTTTTAGTCATCCGAAATCCTGATAACACTATTGGTCATACTGTGTACAGAAAAAATACCCATACCAACCGATATTTAAATGGTGAATCTCACCATCATCCTTCACAGTTAGCTACCGTGGGAAAATCTTTGTTTCAGAGAGCACGAGGGATCTGTGACAGAAAACATCTGGCCGCCGAGCTTCAGCACGTCGAGCAAGTACTGCAAGACAACAAGCTTCGGGTCCCGCGCCTACGTCACAGTGACCGAGTGAAGCCAGCCACAGTCGAGCGTGTGCCTGCTGTACTACCCTATGTCAGAGGAGTCACAGACAAGGTTGGCTACATCTTGAAGCGAGCTTCCATTAAAACGTACTTCAAGCCGCTGAAGAAGATTGGTCAATTTTTACCATCCGTCAAGTGTCATATCCCTCTACAAGATGCAGGAGTGTACAAGCTGGATTGTGAATGTGGTCTCTCGTACATAGGACAAACAAAAAGATCTATTAAAACCCGCGTTAAAGAACATATAGCTGACGTGAAGCACCGACGTATCGGGAAGTCTGCAGTTTGTGAACATGTTCAGGATCGTCCCCGTCATTACATTAGATTTGATAGACCACAAATCCTCGCAAAAGAACACCGATTCCTCCCAAGGATGATTCGCGAGGCTATTGAAATTAAAAAACATCCTAATTTCAATAGAGAAGATAGATGGGTTCTGCCATCTGCTTGGGATCCCATAATTAATAAAATCAAATCCAAACCCAAGTATACCACTGCTAGACTTCAAGATACTGTAAGCTCATTCTGCGTAAATCGAACCGAAAATTAATATTAAAAAACTGAAGGTAGCCGGGCTAACTATGACAGTAGGACGTCAAACAACTCAGTCCCCCGTGACCACGGGTGCTGGAAAGCACCCGAAACGTCGGGAATATAAAAATAAGTTAAAAATAAGTTAATATACGCGATAAAATCCGTAAAATTAGTTTTATTTAAAAATGTGTAGTGTTCGCGTAAATATAAGAAATCATTATGTAAACCAGTACGGACTGGTAATTGCAAATAAAATTCGCCGATTAGAAGATCTCATGACCAAGCGCGCAAGATATGTAACATCGTTGAATTTTCTGAAAAGGTGCCGCGACCACCAGCTCATTCCTACGTGCGTCAAAATATCTACTAAAAAGGACATTCGAGGAAGCGCTAAGATCTTAAATCAGGCAAGTAAAAAGTTGTTACGAACGGTGATTCAGCAAAAACGGTTCGATTTACAAATCATAAATAATACCATAGACAATTTGTCCAGTGAGTTAAAGACCGTTTTAACGACATTTGATTTTAATAATTGCATTGAAACTTTAAACAAACGCGAAATATCGAAATATAATGAATGCAAAGACAAACAAATAGAAAAATACCAAAAATTAACTATCAAATCAAATGCCAAACATCCATGTCAACGTAGAAACGAAACGCAACAACCGTTGACCACAGACGCAAACAATAAACAACGCACGGTCTATAATTTGTCAAAAGAAACACTGGACGAACCAACAATAAGAGTATTGTCGAAAGGCTTAAATTTTGCTATAACGCCGCAAAAAATCCCGTACGAGGAAATTATCTGTAGTGTTGAGGATTGTCTGTTTAAGAATAATATCGGTAAAGAGGATTTAGAGGCTATACGTCAAGACATTTCGTCCTTGTTACGTCGAAGTTCAGCGCCGAAATTAAACCTGCCCAAAGACGAATTTAAAGCGTTGTACAACTTACGCAACAGACCAGAGCTCACGATTCTCCGCGCAGATAAAGGAAATGCTACGGTAATAATGGACACGTCAGAGTATAATTTCAAAATACAACAACTTTTATCGGACGTAAGTACATACAAAAAGGTCAAAATAGACCCTACAACTAATACACTCAAAACAACTACTGATTTAATAAAGAAATACTCCGAAAAATTAAATCTTGACGTGAATTCGACAATACCATCATGTGCCAAACCACCGAGGTTGTATGGGTTACCGAAAATACACAAACCATACGCTCCACTACGTCCTATAGTAAGCCAGATCGATTCACCAACTTATAAGTTGGCTCAACACTTGGCGAAAATACTGTCACCACTAAGAGGACATACCAGAGCACACACAAAGGATTCATACCAATTTGTTAGTGAGATTAAAGACCTACATCTCGCTGACAATGAAACTATGGTCAGTTTTGATGTTCAGTCACTATTCACATGCCTACCTATTGAAGACTGCATCTCAATTGTTACTAGAAAGCTAGAAGATAACAACATGCCTACAGAATATGCAGTATTACTCAAACACTGCCTCACATCTGGCTATTTATTGTGGAAAGAAGAGTTCTACATGCAAGTAGATGGAGTGGCAATGGGCTCACCTGTATCTCCCGTAGTCGCCGACATATTCATGGAGGACTTTGAGGAGAAAGCCCTTCTTACTGCTCCTGTAAATCCAAGATTCTACAAGCGGTACGTAGACGATACTTTCACAATTTTACCATCTGACAAAGTAACTGCATTTTTAAACCACCTTAATTCCATAAACCCTAAAATACAATTCACAATGGAGTTAGAGGCAAACAATACTTTAGCTTTTCTAGATGTTTTAGTCATCCGAAATCCTGATAACACTATTGGTCATACTGTGTACAGAAAAAATACCCATACCAACCGATATTTAAATGGTGAATCTCACCATCATCCTTCACAGTTAGCTACCGTGGGAAAATCTTTGTTTCAGAGAGCACGAGGGATCTGTGACAGAAAACATCTGGCCGCCGAGCTTCAGCACGTCGAGCAAGTACTGCAAGACAACAAGCTTCGGGTCCCGCGCCTACGTCACAGTGACCGAGTGAAGCCAGCCACAGTCGAGCGTGTGCCTGCTGTACTACCCTATGTCAGAGGAGTCACAGACAAGGTTGGCTACATCTTGAAGCGAGCTTCCATTAAAACGTACTTCAAGCCGCTGAAGAAGATTGGTCAATTTTTACCATCCGTCAAGTGTCATATCCCTCTACAAGATGCAGGAGTGTACAAGCTGGATTGTGAATGTGGTCTCTCGTACATAGGACAAACAAAAAGATCTATTAAAACCCGCGTTAAAGAACATATAGCTGACGTGAAGCACCGACGTATCGGGAAGTCTGCAGTTTGTGAACATGTTCAGGATCGTCCCCGTCATTACATTAGATTTGATAGACCACAAATCCTCGCAAAAGAACACCGATTCCTCCCAAGGATGATTCGCGAGGCTATTGAAATTAAAAAACATCCTAATTTCAATAGAGAAGATGGATGGGTTCTGCCATCTGCTTGGGATCCCATAATTAATAAAATCAAATCCAAACCCAAGTATACCACTGCTAGACTTCAAGATACTGTAAGCTCATTCTGCGTAAATCGAACCGAAAATTAATATTAAAAAACTGAAGGTAGCCGGGCTAACTATGACAGTAGGACGTCAAACAACTCAGTCCCCCGTGACCACGGGTGCTGGAAAGCACCCGAAACGTCGGGAATATAAAAATAAGTTAAAAATAAGTTAATATACGCGATAAAATCCGTAAAATTAGTTTTATTTAAAAATGTGTAGTGTTCGCGTAAATATAAGAAATCATTATGTAAACCAGTACGGACTGGTAATTGCAAATAAAATTCGCCGATTAGAAGATCTCATGACCAAGCGCGCAAGATATGTAACATCGTTGAATTTTCTGAAAAGGTGCCGCGACCACCAGCTCATTCCTACGTGCGTCAAAATATCTACTAAAAAGGACATTCGAGGAAGCGCTAAGATCTTAAATCAGGCAAGTAAAAAGTTGTTACGAACGGTGATTCAGCAAAAACGGTTCGATTTACAAATCATAAATAATACCATAGACAATTTGTCCAGTGAGTTAAAGACCGTTTTAACGACATTTGATTTTAATAATTGCATTGAAACTTTAAACAAACGCGAAATATCGAAATATAATGAATGCAAAGACAAACAAATAGAAAAATACCAAAAATTAACTATCAAATCAAATGCCAAACATCCATGTCAACGTAGAAACGAAACGCAACAACCGTTGACCACAGACGCAAACAATAAACAACGCACGGTCTATAATTTGTCAAAAGAAACACTGGACGAACCAACAATAAGAGTATTGTCGAAAGGCTTAAATTTTGCTATAACGCCGCAAAAAATCCCGTACGAGGAAATTATCTGTAGTGTTGAGGATTGTCTGTTTAAGAATAATATCGGTAAAGAGGATTTAGAGGCTATACGTCAAGACATTTCGTCCTTGTTACGTCGAAGTTCAGCGCCGAAATTAAACCTGCCCAAAGACGAATTTAAAGCGTTGTACAACTTACGCAACAGACCAGAGCTCACGATTCTCCGCGCAGATAAAGGAAATGCTACGGTAATAATGGACACGTCAGAGTATAATTTCAAAATACAACAACTTTTATCGGACGTAAGTACATACAAAAAGGTCAAAATAGACCCTACAACTAATACACTCAAAACAACTACTGATTTAATAAAGAAATACTCCGAAAAATTAAATCTTGACGTGAATTCGACAATACCATCATGTGCCAAACCACCGAGGTTGTATGGGTTACCGAAAATACACAAACCAAACGCTCCACTACGTCCTATAGTAAGCCAGATCGATTCACCAACTTATAAGTTGGCTCAACACTTGGCGAAAATACTGTCACCACTAAGAGGACATACCAGAGCACACACAAAGGATTCATACCAATTTGTTAGTGAGATTAAAGACCTACATCTCGCTGACAATGAAACTATGGTCAGTTTTGATGTTCAGTCACTATTCACATGCCTACCTATTGAAGACTGCATCTCAATTGTTACTAGAAAGCTAGAAGATAACAACATGCCTACAGAATATGCAGTATTACTCAAACACTGCCTCACATCTGGCTATTTATTGTGGAAAGAAGAGTTCTACATGCAAGTAGATGGAGTGGCAATGGGCTCACCTGTATCTCCCGTAGTCGCCGACATATTCATGGAGGACTTTGAGGAGAAAGCCCTTCTTACTGCTCCTGTAAATCCAAGATTCTACAAGCGGTACGTAGACGATACTTTCACAATTTTACCATCTGACAAAGTAACTGCATTTTTAAACCACCTTAATTCCATAAACCCTAAAATACAATTCACAATGGAGTTAGAGGCAAACAATACTTTAGCTTTTCTAGATGTTTTAGTCATCCGAAATCCTGATAACACTATTGGTCATACTGTGTACAGAAAAAATACCCATACCAACCGATATTTAAATGGTGAATCTCACCATCATCCTTCACAGTTAGCTACCGTGGGAAAATCTTTGTTTCAGAGAGCACGAGGGATCTGTGACAGAAAACATCTGGCCGCCGAGCTTCAGCACGTCGAGCAAGTACTGCAAGACAACAAGCTTCGGGTCCCGCGCCTACGTCACAGTGACCGAGTGAAGCCAGCCACAGTCGAGCGTGTGCCTGCTGTACTACCCTATGTCAGAGGAGTCACAGACAAGGTTGGCTACATCTTGAAGCGAGCTTCCATTAAAACGTACTTCAAGCCGCTGAAGAAGATTGGTCAATTTTTACCATCCGTCAAGTGTCATATCCCTCTACAAGATGCAGGAGTGTACAAGCTGGATTGTGAATGTGGTCTCTCGTACATAGGACAAACAAAAAGATCTATTAAAACCCGCGTTAAAGAACATATAGCTGACGTGAAGCACCGACGTATCGGGAAGTCTGCAGTTTGTGAACATGTTCAGGATCGTCCCCGTCATTACATTAGATTTGATAGACCACAAATCCTCGCAAAAGAACACCGATTCCTCCCAAGGATGATTCGCGAGGCTATTGAAATTAAAAAACATCCTAATTTCAATAGAGAAGATGGATGGGTTCTGCCATCTGCTTGGGATCCCATAATTAATAAAATCAAATCCAAACCCAAGTATACCACTGCTAGACTTCAAGATACTGTAAGCTCATTCTGCGTAAATCGAACCGAAAATTAATATTAAAAAACTGAAGGTAGCCGGGCTAACTATGACAGTAGGACGTCAAACAACTCAGTCCCCCGTGACCACGGGTGCTGGAAAGCACCCGAAACGTCGGGAATATAAAAATAAGTTAAAAATAAGTTAATATACGCGATAAAATCCGTAAAATTAGTTTTATTTAAAAATGTGTAGTGTTCGCGTAAATATAAGAAATCATTATGTAAACCAGTACGGACTGGTAATTGCAAATAAAATTCGCCGATTAGAAGATCTCATGACCAAGCGCGCAAGATATGTAACATCGTTGAATTTTCTGAAAAGGTGCCGCGACCACCAGCTCATTCCTACGTGCGTCAAAATATCTACTAAAAAGGACATTCGAGGAAGCGCTAAGATCTTAAATCAGGCAAGTAAAAAGTTGTTACGAACGGTGATTCAGCAAAAACGGTTCGATTTACAAATCATAAATAATACCATAGACAATTTGTCCAGTGAGTTAAAGACCGTTTTAACGACATTTGATTTTAATAATTGCATTGAAACTTTAAACAAACGCGAAATATCGAAATATAATGAATGCAAAGACAAACAAATAGAAAAATACCAAAAATTAACTATCAAATCAAATGCCAAACATCCATGTCAACGTAGAAACGAAACGCAACAACCGTTGACCACAGACGCAAACAATAAACAACGCACGGTCTATAATTTGTCAAAAGAAACACTGGACGAACCAACAATAAGAGTATTGTCGAAAGGCTTAAATTTTGCTATAACGCCGCAAAAAATCCCGTACGAGGAAATTATCTGTAGTGTTGAGGATTGTCTGTTTAAGAATAATATCGGTAAAGAGGATTTAGAGGCTATACGTCAAGACATTTCGTCCTTGTTACGTCGAAGTTCAGCGCCGAAATTAAACCTGCCCAAAGACGAATTTAAAGCGTTGTACAACTTACGCAACAGACCAGAGCTCACGATTCTCCGCGCAGATAAAGGAAATGCTACGGTAATAATGGACACGTCAGAGTATAATTTCAAAATACAACAACTTTTATCGGACGTAAGTACATACAAAAAGGTCAAAATAGACCCTACAACTAATACACTCAAAACAACTACTGATTTAATAAAGAAATACTCCGAAAAATTAAATCTTGACGTGAATTCGACAATACCATCATGTGCCAAACCACCGAGGTTGTATGGGTTACCGAAAATACACAAACCAAACGCTCCACTACGTCCTATAGTAAGCCAGATCGATTCACCAACTTATAAGTTGGCTCAACACTTGGCGAAAATACTGTCACCACTAAGAGGACATACCAGAGCACACACAAAGGATTCATACCAATTTGTTAGTGAGATTAAAGACCTACATCTCGCTGACAATGAAACTATGGTCAGTTTTGATGTTCAGTCACTATTCACATGCCTACCTATTGAAGACTGCATCTCAATTGTTACTAGAAAGCTAGAAGATAACAACATGCCTACAGAATATGCAGTATTACTCAAACACTGCCTCACATCTGGCTATTTATTGTGGAAAGAAGAGTTCTACATGCAAGTAGATGGAGTGGCAATGGGCTCACCTGTATCTCCCGTAGTCGCCGACATATTCATGGAGGACTTTGAGGAGAAAGCCCTTCTTACTGCTCCTGTAAATCCAAGATTCTACAAGCGGTACGTAGACGATACTTTCACAATTTTACCATCTGACAAAGTAACTGCATTTTTAAACCACCTTAATTCCATAAACCCTAAAATACAATTCACAATGGAGTTAGAGGCAAACAATACTTTAGCTTTTCTAGATGTTTTAGTCATCCGAAATCCTGATAACACTATTGGTCATACTGTGTACAGAAAAAATACCCATACCAACCGATATTTAAATGGTGAATCTCACCATCATCCTTCACAGTTAGCTACCGTGGGAAAATCTTTGTTTCAGAGAGCACGAGGGATCTGTGACAGAAAACATCTGGCCGCCGAGCTTCAGCACGTCGAGCAAGTACTGCAAGACAACAAGCTTCGGGTCCCGCGCCTACGTCACAGTGACCGAGTGAAGCCAGCCACAGTCGAGCGTGTGCCTGCTGTACTACCCTATGTCAGAGGAGTCACAGACAAGGTTGGCTACATCTTGAAGCGAGCTTCCATTAAAACGTACTTCAAGCCGCTGAAGAAGATTGGTCAATTTTTACCATCCGTCAAGTGTCATATCCCTCTACAAGATGCAGGAGTGTACAAGCTGGATTGTGAATGTGGTCTCTCGTACATAGGACAAACAAAAAGATCTATTAAAACCCGCGTTAAAGAACATATAGCTGACGTGAAGCACCGACGTATCGGGAAGTCTGCAGTTTGTGAACATGTTCAGGATCGTCCCCGTCATTACATTAGATTTGATAGACCACAAATCCTCGCAAAAGAACACCGATTCCTCCCAAGGATGATTCGCGAGGCTATTGAAATTAAAAAACATCCTAATTTCAATAGAGAAGATGGATGGGTTCTGCCATCTGCTTGGGATCCCATAATTAATAAAATCAAATCCAAACCCAAGTATACCACTGCTAGACTTCAAGATACTGTAAGCTCATTCTGCGTAAATCGAACCGAAAATTAATATTAAAAAACTGAAGGTAGCCGGGCTAACTATGACAGTAGGACGTCAAACAACTCAGTCCCCCGTGACCACGGGTGCTGGAAAGCACCCGAAACGTCGGGAATATAAAAATAAGTTAATATACGCGATAAAATCCGTAAAATTAGTTTTATTTAAAAATGTGTAGTGTTCGCGTAAATATAAGAAATCATTATGTAAACCAGTACGGACTGGTAATTGCAAATAAAATTCGCCGATTAGAAGATCTCATGACCAAGCGCGCAAGATATGTAACATCGTTGAATTTTCTGAAAAGGTGCCGCGACCACCAGCTCATTCCTACGTGCGTCAAAATATCTACTAAAAAGGACATTCGAGGAAGCGCTAAGATCTTAAATCAGGCAAGTAAAAAGTTGTTACGAACGGTGATTCAGCAAAAACGGTTCGATTTACAAATCATAAATAATACCATAGACAATTTGTCCAGTGAGTTAAAGACCGTTTTAACGACATTTGATTTTAATAATTGCATTGAAACTTTAAACAAACGCGAAATATCGAAATATAATGAATGCAAAGACAAACAAATAGAAAAATACCAAAAATTAACTATCAAATCAAATGCCAAACATCCATGTCAACGTAGAAACGAAACGCAACAACCGTTGACCACAGACGCAAACAATAAACAACGCACGGTCTATAATTTGTCAAAAGAAACACTGGACGAACCAACAATAAGAGTATTGTCGAAAGGCTTAAATTTTGCTATAACGCCGCAAAAAATCCCGTACGAGGAAATTATCTGTAGTGTTGAGGATTGTCTGTTTAAGAATAATATCGGTAAAGAGGATTTAGAGGCTATACGTCAAGACATTTCGTCCTTGTTACGTCGAAGTTCAGCGCCGAAATTAAACCTGCCCAAAGACGAATTTAAAGCGTTGTACAACTTACGCAACAGACCAGAGCTCACGATTCTCCGCGCAGATAAAGGAAATGCTACGGTAATAATGGACACGTCAGAGTATAATTTCAAAATACAACAACTTTTATCGGACGTAAGTACATACAAAAAGGTCAAAATAGACCCTACAACTAATACACTCAAAACAACTACTGATTTAATAAAGAAATACTCCGAAAAATTAAATCTTGACGTGAATTCGACAATACCATCATGTGCCAAACCACCGAGGTTGTATGGGTTACCGAAAATACACAAACCAAACGCTCCACTACGTCCTATAGTAAGCCAGATCGATTCACCAACTTATAAGTTGGCTCAACACTTGGCGAAAATACTGTCACCACTAAGAGGACATACCAGAGCACACACAAAGGATTCATACCAATTTGTTAGTGAGATTAAAGACCTACATCTCGCTGACAATGAAACTATGGTCAGTTTTGATGTTCAGTCACTATTCACATGCCTACCTATTGAAGACTGCATCTCAATTGTTACTAGAAAGCTAGAAGATAACAACATGCCTACAGAATATGCAGTATTACTCAAACACTGCCTCACATCTGGCTATTTATTGTGGAAAGAAGAGTTCTACATGCAAGTAGATGGAGTGGCAATGGGCTCACCTGTATCTCCCGTAGTCGCCGACATATTCATGGAGGACTTTGAGGAGAAAGCCCTTCTTACTGCTCCTGTAAATCCAAGATTCTACAAGCGGTACGTAGACGATACTTTCACAATTTTACCATCTGACAAAGTAACTGCATTTTTAAACCACCTTAATTCCATAAACCCTAAAATACAATTCACAATGGAGTTAGAGGCAAACAATACTTTAGCTTTTCTAGATGTTTTAGTCATCCGAAATCCTGATAACACTATTGGTCATACTGTGTACAGAAAAAATACCCATACCAACCGATATTTAAATGGTGAATCTCACCATCATCCTTCACAGTTAGCTACCGTGGGAAAATCTTTGTTTCAGAGAGCACGAGGGATCTGTGACAGAAAACATCTGGCCGCCGAGCTTCAGCACGTCGAGCAAGTACTGCAAGACAACAAGCTTCGGGTCCCGCGCCTACGTCACAGTGACCGAGTGAAGCCAGCCACAGTCGAGCGTGTGCCTGCTGTACTACCCTATGTCAGAGGAGTCACAGACAAGGTTGGCTACATCTTGAAGCGAGCTTCCATTAAAACGTACTTCAAGCCGCTGAAGAAGATTGGTCAATTTTTACCATCCGTCAAGTGTCATATCCCTCTACAAGATGCAGGAGTGTACAAGCTGGATTGTGAATGTGGTCTCTCGTACATAGGACAAACAAAAAGATCTATTAAAACCCGCGTTAAAGAACATATAGCTGACGTGAAGCACCGACGTATCGGGAAGTCTGCAGTTTGTGAACATGTTCAGGATCGTCCCCGTCATTACATTAGATTTGATAGACCACAAATCCTCGCAAAAGAACACCGATTCCTCCCAAGGATGATTCGCGAGGCTATTGAAATTAAAAAACATCCTAATTTCAATAGAGAAGATGGATGGGTTCTGCCATCTGCTTGGGATCCCATAATTAATAAAATCAAATCCAAACCCAAGTATACCACTGCTAGACTTCAAGATACTGTAAGCTCATTCTGCGTAAATCGAACCGAAAATTAATATTAAAAAACTGAAGGTAGCCGGGCTAACTATGACAGTAGGACGTCAAACAACTCAGTCCCCCGTGACCACGGGTGCTGGAAAGCACCCGAAACGTCGGGAATATAAAAATAAGTTAAAAATAAGTTAATATACGCGATAAAATCCGTAAAATTAGTTTTATTTAAAAATGTGTAGTGTTCGCGTAAATATAAGAAATCATCAAGTGCTTATTATTTTACTATTATTGTATTATCCTGCGGCTTCACTTGCGTGGATTACGATAAAGAAACATTATCAGTCAATTTCTGAGCCCACATTATCAAAGTGAAACATTTTTGGAATCACCTTGGTGTCTGTAACACGTTTTTCGCAGATACTATAATTACAAACACTATGCTCGGAGTTTCTTTGCATGATAGGATTAGAAATAAAGATATCTGCAGTAGAATCAGAGTAGCAATGAGCCGGCTATAATATAATTCAAAGAACCGACAACTTAATTATGGGGAGAACGCTTTTCGAGCGGCTGTCTCATAGCGGTAAACGAAGTAAAGAGCCCTTCATTAGATTCAGTGACGAACTGGTAAGACATGCAGGCACCGTGTTTTGTGGTGTTCCTTGGTTTACCTAAATTCAGCAGTGGACTTGTAATGAGCTGTAATGATGATTGTGGCGTAATATGTGATTAATGTGAGAAAATGATTAATAAATTATGTATTACCTAAATGTAGATTTCGGAAAAAAATATTTTGTCATGGTAATTGTATATGGTGTCATGTTCCTTTGCTATTAGCTATCAAAAATTAAGAAAAAAAAAAAAGCACATATCTCAGTGACGCCATCTAGGAATTGCTGACTTAGTTTTTTATAATCAAAATTACCCGTAATAAAAGTTTAAAAAAAAACGGAAATTGATAAATTCCCGTAATAAAAGTTTGCCTGTTTCCATCTTGGCCTGTTGACAGCCTCCCATTGCATAATTGTAGCTTGACGGCTCAGCAATGAGTTGCAGCACTGAGCGGGTTCGAACCTGGTACGCAACAAGTATTTTATGGCCTATAAATAATTGTTCCGGGTCTGGATGTTTGTGTTTGTGAAATGTATGTAAACGGCCCAAAAATACATCTATATATATATATATATATATATATATATATATATATATATATATATATATATATATATATATATATATATATATGTATTATTACAGGGTGGCAAAAACGAACGGGACATGGAGGGAAAGTACATTAAATATTGAAGATATCAAATTTCTTCTAAAAGAAAACATTCCTTTGTTTTCCAAAATAGGAATAACCACATCCAAACATATTTCTAAAAAGGTTACCTGAGCTGGGAATCGAACCAACAAAAAATGCAAAAAAAGACTGTAGCTTTTTTATTGAACCTATAGATAGGGTCCATGATAAGGATAAAATCTTTCGAATAAATACTGTATCTTACAATTATAGAAGACCACTAAACCTAACAATTAGTACACACTAACATCTAGTACTCCTATATACCTAAATAAAAGTACCTAAACAGAAGAAAGTAAAAGTACCTAAATAAAAGAAAAAATGTATGTATGAAACTTAATTTATAAAATACAGACAATTACAAATATTATTTATTATTTAAGTATAGCCATTTTTAGACGGAGTTTAAAAATATAACATTTTAATTTGTGAGCTATATATATATTTTTGCATTTTTAGTTGGTTAGATTCCCAGCTCCGGTAAGCTTTCAAAAAAATGGTTATATGTGGTTTATCCTATTCTGAAAAACAAAGGAATGTTTCCTTTGAGGCAAATTTTATATCCTCAATGTTTAATGTACTTTCCATCCATGTCCCGTTATTTTTTACCAATTAAAATTTAAAATTTACAGGAACGCAAAGAAACATATGTATAACACAAAACATCATGGATATTTGTGACACTTAAGATTATTAATTTGGATTTTGCTTATTATTCGTTAATTTAAAATTGCAAACGTCGAAAAAAGCAAAAGAACGAAAATTTTACCCAATAAAGAAAAAAAGAAAATTTTTACAGGAAATAAACATTTTTGTACTTAACATTTTATTAATTTCTTTCATAAATACTTAAGAAAGGCTATAATGTGGGCTGTAATCAGTACTTAACTACTTCTAGTCTCCTTGGCATACTCCTAATCAAGTTATCAATAAAATCTTGAGAGATTGCATTCCATTCTTCCTGTAATGCGTTTTAAAGATCTCTCAAATTATCGGGTCAGGATTTATTTTCTTAATTTGGCTTCCAAGCTAATCCTATACATGCTCTATGCTCGCTGGCCAAACTATAGCATTGATTTCAACGTCTCGAAGGTATTTCACACCTACGGCCGCAATATGGTGACGTGCATTACTGTGCATAAAAACTAACATATCTTCTATAAGAAGAAGAGAGTGAATATTTGTGCTTACTGTAAACCCGCGAACCTATTTGAGCTTTGTTCTTACCTCAGAAGAAGTTTAGGTCCAGTTTCTGAACACGCTGGTAATGATTAACCGATCATTTCTGACCACATTTTTTCGTTTACGTCGGTCCAGTCTGCCGATACTCCTTGACAACTCTGTGGCTTACAAATTTTGATACTCGTAATGTTTGAGCCACATGTTTGTAGGTGTGCCCAGCTTCAATTAATGTAACCGTCCTAGTAACTTAAGTGGCGTTTAGATCTGGCATTCTCAGTTTATTTGCTACTGCAAATAAATACAACAGTTTACACTATAAACAAGGCAGTCAAGGCAAAAATTTAAACAAAACCTAAATTGAAACTCAAATTCAAAGGTACACAATAATTACATAAAAACAAATGAAATTCGAAAAAATTAAACTTTGTTTTTTCTTAATTAGCATTTACAAAAGTTTGTTGCCAGTATGTACGAGCATTATAACACGAGAAATTAAAACTTTTTAGGCGTCCCCCTAAATTTTTCTAAGAGTATATACCTTTATATGAGTGTATCTATATAAAAGAATGACAAACAAACAAAAAATACACTTCCCCATTAATTTGTTAATATTTAGGATTAGACATTATGGCTGGCTATAATTAATTTTGAACATATAAATGATTACTCTAACATCCGTTGTCGTGTGGTGAGGTCTCCCCTATTTGTCTCGTCGGTATCGCAAGGTTGACGATTGAAGATTTCATTCTATGAAGCTTGTTTGTTTCCTTCTGTCGCTTCTTACGACACTCATTGGATCAGCGATAGCGTGATGCTTATTGTTGTTACACAAACCTACTGTGCCATGATTATAACTGCATAGATAGGTACGTGGTATGCGTAAAATATAACTGAATATTTTTTTACAATTGTAACATATATGTGAAATGTTTCTAAAATTTAAGAAAGAATAATAAATAAAACACTAAATCAAAGAATTTCTACATTATAAAAGGTAAAAGGGTAATACTTAAATCTATTATTCTAGTTGGGTAACATTCCCCGTGCGCGATTAGCATTTAGGTGGATGAACGCTTAAGTGGTATCCCGAGCGTCTCTATACCACGGAAGCGGGTTAAATCTATTGTTCATTAGTCCGGCAAAACTTTATCCAAGAAGGAGATACTTCATTTTCTTTCAGCTAACTAACTAGGTAAGTATCTTAGTGAAGTTATTTGTGCGGGTTTTGTCATTAGATTTCCGTAAAATTTAATCCGAACAAAAACAGTTTCACTGTAAAGCATCGCGCCAAGTACACTTTCAACTATAGTTACAAAAATAATAATTACATTTTTACAAAAAATTATAAAATAAAAAGAAACCAAGTACATACCCGTTTTAGATTTGAAAAAAAATTTTGCTGAAAAAAGTAATAATAAAAAAATGGTGTACTTGGTGTGCATGATTAAGAGTATCGATCACCCAACTTGACATTGGAAGTCGTTTTTTTATTACTTTTTTGAGTGATGCTCGTACTATAAAGTACCTATAATGCACACCAAGTACATCATTTTTTTATTATTACTTTTTTCAGCAAAATTTTTTTTCGAATCTAAAACGGGTATGTACTTGGTTTCTTTTTATTTTATAATTTTTTGTAAAAATGTAATTATTATTTTTGTAACTATAGTTGAAAGTGTACTTGGCGCGATGCTTTACAGTGAAACTGTTTTTGTTCGGATATCATATCTTTTTGTAAAGTACACAATTTCTTTTTTTTTTTGCAAGTATCGCACACCTCATACCGCGAAGCGGTTTAGGTTGTGCTTTAACTCTCAACACGTCAAGGTCCAGAAATTTTTTGCTCTTTAACTACCTCTACATCTACAACTGATTTGCACTCATACGATAATATGACTAGATTTATTTCAAGAAAATTTAATCAATCTATCTTATATTTTGTATAAATCAATTTTATTTTGCTACTTTAAGAAAACGGAATAAATAATTCCGTGGACGTCCGTATTGTTTTTACGTGGTCACGATAACTCTCGAAAACTTTGAGGTATCAAGACCGGGTTTTGTTTATTATTTTAAGAATTTTATTTCATAACAATAGTGGTTTTTTTTTAATAAAAAAAGTCTCCAATGTAATGTAATGTCCTTCAATGTAACTTTGAATAAAACTCTATAATAACAATTAAATATTTTTTTTTACAACTGTACCAGAGTATCCAAGTAGAGAAGTATCGTGTGGACATTCGGTAGAAACAGAAACAAAAACAGAAACAGAAACTTTTTTATTCAATATAGATTATAAATTATACTTATTGAAAGTCACTCTTTTGTTTAATTTCCACTGGTTCGGAAAAAAACCTCTGTCCTGGGAAGAACCAGCAAGAAACCCAGCGGGACTATTTTTTAAATAACATCTTACAATCATTTACACAATTAACAACACAACAATTTAGAAATAGCTTGGTAGTGATCAAATCATTCCCAGGGGTTATTGTCATCCATAAATTCCTTAATATTATAATAACCCTTTTTATACAAACTTAGTTTAATAAAATTTTTGAACTTTGTGCAGGTCAAATTTAGTATATTTTAAAAATTACAGTAGTTGTAAAAGCGTATACATCGCCCCAAGAATGAATTACTGACTCGGTGGAGTCGAGGAACTGGAACGTAATTAGACTAAGTATAATCTATTAGTTAGTCTGTGGTGTGAACTGTGAAGCAAAACTGTGGAATATATAGATTACATATATTTAACAAAAAAAAAACTGTAATTGTCAATGTTAGTTTGCATTTTAACACATTTAATACTAAAGAAACCATGGGGACGAGAATCAATAAACTCTTTGAAGGCGGTGTTAGTGGATGCTTTAGCCCATTAACGTCTAATATAACTATCTAATATAACAAAAACGCAGATACAAATGTGTTTGTTAACATATAATGTATTAACCCTTTTACCTATATATTTAATAATCGTTTGATACACGGAAAAAAATTTAAACTTTTGGGTAACTTTGAATCGCTTAATGTTACCATGATAGTATTTTCTTAAGATGGGATAACTTTCAATGTTGCTACCAAAAGTTAAAAAGCTTATGTTCATATTTTTTTTTATTTTGAGGTACAATGCCGCGAAAACCCTTTCAAGTTAAGCCTAATGTTAGAAAATATAGAACAAAAAGCAATTATACTCCAGAAAAATTGTAAGTGGCACTCATTAAAATTCGGTCAGATGCCATATCAAAGTTGGATGCTTCGAAATGCTTCGAAATATTATAAAATACTACCTGTAACTTTATATTATAAAGATACGAAAATATCGGAAGACTTGTTATATTTACCGCAGAAGAGAAAGGGAGCTCTCAGAATCGTTTATTATTATTGAGTAATAAATGCAATAAAAACCATCATCAGGCAGATACAGACGTATACATACTTAGCGGGTGTCGATAACTTTAAAGACTTATTAATCGGCTGCTGTGTTATTTTATACCAGCTTTGATGTAAAATACCATTCATTTCTTTTCAAGAAATAGTATGCAGGCATTTTTTGAATTTGTTGGCCATCGTATTGATTTAACATTTAAATCATCTAATTCTATCCAAGCTGATTTGTTTTTTATTATTGCACTATAGCGATTTATTTCATTGTCTATATAATAACAAAATATAGCACTGATTACGCTGTATGAATTATCACAAAGAACTATTTTGGATGTTGGTACAGATTTTATGAAGCCAGTTTGTTTATTTTTATTTATTTTAGCGACAGAAATATTTAATGCGATTACTATTATTTGTTGACAGGAATTAAACGTGACTTTCCTATAAGTATTTTGTCCTTTCTGGCATTTGTTACAAAATTTTAAAGTATTAAACCAATGTCCATGTTGTTTATCGATTAATTCTTGTAAATTAAAAGCTTTAGTAGCATTCCCAACTTTGAGAGGTAAAATGTTATTAACTTCTTTAGACATGATTGTATAATTACAGGACTTACAACGATCAGTATTTAATAGTTCGTATTGCACTAACTTACTAATGTCATAATTTTTACTGAATAAAGTAGAAAGTATTGCGAAAGGATTAGTTCCGTCATCTATATTTAAATGGTCATATATCTTCTCTTTTATCAAAGTAGACTTTAATATTGTTTTATTAATCGTATACATGTGGAATAATTTGCACAACTCTGTGCTGAGTGCAGTATTTTGATGTTCACTTTCTAATAATAATTGTATTATACTACTATGAAAAATGCACTGGAAAATAGAATTGATACAGCTAGAATTACCATCGCTATTTTCTATACCATGGAATTTGAAGAAATCAATACATGACTTTCTTTTAATTATATTTTGTTGTTTACTTTGATCGAAATATTTTTCAACTCCCCAAATTAAATCCCATACTTTAGACCAACGTCTTTTTGTAATTAAAAGGACTGGGAGATCAGCTCTATAAGTTTTTCTTAACCGATTATACTCTACAATTGCCTCTGTATTTGCTTTAATTGAATACGGATCGAAATTTATTAAATGTATTCCTTCAATTTTTGTTACTCGGGAGAATGCTACGTAAGATTGACCAGCATTAAAAATAGTATTGCCAGCTTCAATCACAGCATTTTTTAAACTTAAACCTTGACTTTTATGGATCGTAACAGCGTAAAAATGTTGAATAATTCAGAATTCCTGAACGCATCGCTTTATTTTGTAGTGTCGTTGTCGGTTGTTGCATAATAACTATTTTGACGTAAATTGATATCCAAGTTGATTGTTACTGTTTGCACCAAACGCTAAAATTTAAAATTACTATAACGGAGACGTGTTAGCGCGCTTCTTCGATATAGCTAGCACCGGCGGGCACGCAGCTCGCAGGCGCCTCCCCGCACGCGCTGAGCCCGGGGGAGATCGGATATTGTTTGTCGTCAAGCGGCGGCCGGGCAGTGCTTGCTGTGAGTCGAATCGAGCCGCGTGGTTGCCTCTAATAGCGCCGAAAAAAGAAATAGTCCATTGCTGCCGCCGCTGGCAGGGTGGCTACTGATTAAAAGGGCTAATTCAGGTTACACAGATATACACTTCTCACACACTACTCACATTCACGACAATTACGCCTGAACGAGCCCTGGGAGCCTTCTTCGCCTCTGAACAGGTACATACTATTTATTCACCTAGCCTACTCCCTATTGTGTAGTAGGATAGGACATTTTCCATAAGGCCAGTTGGGTCCCGTTGGGTCCAGTTGTCCGTCGATCCTAACAGCTGTATGGGCCCCTGTATGGTAGTCCTTTGTAGGGACAGCTAGGTGCGTGAACAGTTACTTATCCCTTGCTGTGTATACCCACATAATTTTGAAACAATGTGTAAGTACCTACACATATACAAAAAACATTGATAATGGTCAACATCGATGTTTTGAGTAGGCTAAACATCGAACATCGATGTTGAGCTATCGATGATAACATCGATGTTTCTGCAACATCGATGTCATCATCGATGTTTCTGCATCTGCAACATCGATCATCCCTATCTTAAAACTGAAAGGAAAGTTATTTGCTATTAGAGGGATTCTGGGTATAAAACAATATCACCACATTTTATTGCAATTTTGCTACTTTTAGTCGGGTTTTGTTGCATAACTTGGGCGTAGGTAGTATTTTTTCTTTCTGATTTTTGTTTCTGTTGATGTTTGAGATGTTAGCCTACACGGCTCTTACAGCTTTATCGGACTCATGGACATAAATTTCTTCAGTGAGTCTCATTACGATTCACCGGCGAAAAATCTTAACATCGCAATTCAGAAAAGGTTGCAATTTGTACAACGCCATCTATTACGTACTTTCTGAGAAAACATCCTTTTTTTTAATTTAAGCAAAACATATTTCTTTCAACTGTGTTTTATGTATAAATATATTATAATAGAACGTTTTTTTACACACGAATCTTTTTATTACTATTTATGAGATTTTATGGCGCCATTAAACAAATTCGAACCTACATTTCAAAATAATAATCATAACTTTCGATAGAATTAACCAATTTTAATAAAACAAAGATTAAATGAACTTGATGATACGCTTTATGATTTTCTTAAGGATTTCATTGAAAATAACTTAGAATATTAACACCTAGAAGCCGAGTCCGCGTCCATAATGTGAAGCAACTCAAACTAAGCCAGTATGGCTTAGTTCAATACTCGGCCCGTTAGTGTTCAAAGTCGTGTCGTGTTGACAACAGCTCCCGAAATTTTAATTAAAAATGACGTTTTATGCAGTGAACGGATGTCAGTATATCAGAGAAACACAAGAAACATAGTAATATTACATTTCACGAGTAACTAATGCTTTTGAACTTATATTTTTACGTAAAACATTCATCAAAAATAAATATGAATTTTTAAAAACTGACATATGACATTATATGGAAATGTTGCCATAGTGAATGAAAAATTCTTCCACCTTTTTTTAATCTATACATCTATACAAATAAATAAAATTGAAGTGTCTGTTTGTAATGTCAAAATAACAGCTTTTTACTAAATGCATATGAAAGTATACACAGTACTTACAACAAAAACATAATTTTTAAAATTTTTGTGTCTGTCCGTCTGTCTGTCTATCTGTCTGTTTGTTCCCACTAATCTCCGAAACGGCTGGACAGATTTTGACGGCACAGTGGCTTAGCAATGAGTTGTTGCGCTGGGGCCGCGGGTTCGAATCCCGCACGGAACAAGTATTTGTGTGCTCTACAAATCATTGTTCCGGGTCTGGATGTTTGTTCTCGTGCAATTTATGTTTGTAAGCTGCCCTCACGATACAGGAGAAAATCCTAGTGTGGGGGTAACGTTTTTAAAAAAAAATTAAAAAATATGGATGATGAATTTTAAGGAAACTTTTTATATGATCTGATAATAATTGCATTTTGGTTTTCGTTTTATGTTTATTTCTGATCCGATCATTGCGGCTTGTGAGACAAAAAACATCAGACACAATCGAAATGAAAGCAGTTGGAAGCCCACTAAAATACAAAAATTTGTTTTTTACATTTTTTTATAGGATACGGTGAAATACGAACACACGGTCCACCTGATGGTATGGACCGACTCGAACCGGGCTAGTATCACGACCTCACAGAAAACCAGCGTGAAGTAGAGGTTTACCTCTGCGTTTCGCTTGGTGAGTGCAGGTGGCCGGAGGCCCTTTTTACTGGAAATGAGGCATTCCATCTTAGTCCTCACGGGTGACAACGCATCTACATTTTGATTTGTAATAGAGGATAGATGTAGATGTCTATGGTAGAGGCTTGCAGCTATAAAACATATATGCCGGAAGCCCTGCTTTAGGGTGAGCATCAGCACATTATCGAGCAAGCTAACAGGAGTCGTTGTGCGACTATATACCGTTGGGTGGTGGAAGTCGTTAACGGGTACTTCAAACGAGACTTTAAAATATTCCGACAATTTTTTTTAATAAAACTGTTCCACATATAATGTAAATGTTTTCCATAGCTGCAAGCTTTTTAAATAAATTCGGTGTTCGGTTAAAAAATAGGTATAATGCTGAGCAAATCGTAAATGTGATTAGGGAACGATTTACAATAAATAATAAGTTATTTGATTTTATAAACACTATGAATATGAATAGACGAACATCTGATTTGTATACAATATTAGTATATAATATTAGTATTGGGATGAGCTATAATACTAGTAGTATTACAGCTCATACCAATACTAATATTATATTCCCCCGTCTAGAATATAGTGAAGTTATATTATATGCCCTAGGAACATATCAGATCTGACAGGCCAGGTTCTATTATAGTGAACATGTCAGATTTCACGGAGTGTATCGAATTGAAATAAGCAGATAAAAGATAAACGTAACCGAGTATCGATTAAAAGGAAGTGGAAATATTTCACTTATAAAATCAAAATCAAATTCAGACACATTTCGACAAAAGTATATTATGTTATATATTAACTGAAAATAATGTGTCTGGAAGCTATAATAGAGTATTGCTGTAATTGTTTAGTTGGTAGAAGAACGATTGGGTGCTGTCCACATGCTATGACGCTTGTGTGGTACTTTGGATGGGCCAGGCATCAGCCGACATTCTCAGCGCCAGCATCATTCCTGCTAACAAGCTGTAGTTGTAAGAGAGAATGATGAATAAAAAGTATTTTTGTCAAGTCTATTTCTTTCATTTAAGTACTCCTAAATCCTACCATTACACTTCATTTACTCCTGTAACTACCGTTACTCGATTTGTCATTACATATGCAACTTGAGTATTGAAGACTGAAAGACAGTAGGTATCTAGCGACTAACTCTCTTCATCCAGAATAGAAGAAGTCAAACAACAAAAAAGCCTTGAATTCTTTCAGGAAAGACTTTACGTGTAATGATAATTATGCCATCCTTGTTTTCTACACTACACGCTGTGCAAGTTAGAGCCATATAGTTTATTTTTTATAGGAGAGATGGCAAAAGAGCATGCGGTTCACCTGATGGTAAGTAACTTTCGCCGCTCATGAACAAATGCAACACCAGGGGAATTGCAGATGCGTTGCCGGCCTTTTAAAAAGGAGTAGGCCCTTTTCTGGAAGATTCCTAAGTCGTGTCGGTCCTGAAAAATCGCTGATGGTAATCGATTCCACAAGGAAGTTGTGCGAGGAAGAAAACTTCTTATAAATCGCACAGTGGTAGACCGCCAATCATCCAGATGGTATGAATGATATCGCGAGTTTTGTCGCGATGTGCGATGGTGTAATTGCGCGGCTGGAATTAGTCCGAACAATTCCTCAGAGCACTCCCCGTGATAGATGCGATAAAACGCGCAAATTTGTGTCTTCTGGGGAGTAGTTGTAGTTGTAGTTTTTAATGAATTGTTGAGCAAAACCTGTCGTTGAAGCGGGCCAGACTCCAAGAGACGACTTTGATAGACGGCCCTATTTGTCATCGGACTCTAGGAGTCTGATGGACAGACAAGGAGTGCGCTTTGAGAGATAAAATTATCTGAGAGAAATCAAAATAAATGGAAACGAGATCGCTAATTACCCTCCTCGCTTATCACTAACTAGACTTTTAGGCTATGTTGCAGTCGGGTAAAAGGTAGTTGTTCATTTTAACCTCAAAAGTATTGTTGACGTTATTATAAAAAATAGTGGCTATTTAGATATGATTTTCAAACGTGATGGTCTTTACAAGATAAAAAGAAACCAATCTAGCTATACTTTGTTTTGGGACATGAAAAATAAAAGTCAAATCTGCAAAGTTTATAGTTTCGACGTGGCGTGTTTAGCCTTGAAGACGTTCCCAGATCAGGGTATCAATTGCATATGTTGAATCCAGAAAACGTTGAACTAGTCTGAGAAGCTACTGTCAAATACCCATGCGTTACGAACCAACAATCAACTCAAACCTCAGTTCAACATTAGCTTAATATCTCATACTGGCAGTATTGGTTAGTAAACTATTTAGTAATCTGTGGTATTGGCAAAACTTTAAAGTCATTTACACATAAGAATAATTTTAGATTATTTTGAATTATGACTAATAAAAAAAAATTAAGAAGCATTTCAACAAAAAATGTAATAATTTCGTTAAAAGAACCCTTTTTAGGGTTCCGTACCTCAAAAGGAAAAAAACGGAACCCTTATAGGATCACTTTGTTGTCCGTCTGTCTGTCTGTCTGTCAAGACCCTTTTTCTCAGGAACGCGTGGAGGTATCAAGCTGAAATTCATACAAAATACTCAAGGCTACTGTCCCTTTGAGTTGTGAGAAAATCAAACTTCTAAGCCAAGGCAATCAAAAGATACAGCCGTTTATGCCGCAAATTTTTGACATTTGCAAGGGAATCAAAATCTACAGGGTACTTCCCGTGAACTCAGAATCTTAAAATTTGGTACGAAGCAACGTATTATAGCACAGATAAAGGAAAAATTGCGAAAAGCATAAATTTTTGGTTACATCATATAATAAAAATATTTTTAGTAATTTTAAACTTATATACCTACGGATTTGTTCGGAACCCTCGTTGCGCGAGTCTGACTCGCACTTGGCCGGTTTTTTATTTATGTTTACCTAAATAGATTTATGGTTACTTAAATTATCCTTGAGCAGAAAAATATTAAATTAATAATTAATACCCTATTTTCTAAACAGTTATAAGTGTCATGGATGTACTGCTGTGCAATTGGAGTTACTGGAATATCTGTGACTGAAAATCACAAGGCCTGAGCGGCTGCAATTGTACGAGTATATTGATAAACGATTAGCTTACACGTTGATGAAGACGAGGCAATGGGCGGTGATTCGGAATAACAATCTCCGGTTCAATAATTACATATTATGTATTGTTGTCATTGTGTAACCAGATATTTGTAGTTTAAGTTAGATTTAGAATCTCATTGTTGTTATATAGAAGGAGTTTGGGATAAAAAATGTTACGTGTATACGAATCTACTTATTTTTTTATTCTCTATTGCATTTCTTGTTACAAAGGAATACTTTTTTTATAGGATAGGGTGACAAACGAGCACACAGTCCACCTGATGGTAAGTGGTTGCTGTGGCCAATAGACATCTACATTTATCCTCGTTTGCGAATCAAAATGCAGATGCGTTGTCACCCGTGAGGACTAAGATGGAATGCCTATTATCCAGTAAAAGGGGTCTCCCGTTCTCTACACTCACCATACGAAACACAGCAGTGTTAAGCTGCTATTTGACGCTGGTATTCTGTGAGAGCGTGGTCCTTCCCCGGTCGAGCCGAACCATTCGTGCTACAACTATACAACTAATATAGCTGCAGCATGACTCTACCACGTACAATACTTATTTATTTATTTATTAATAAATAAATTTACAGTGTAATGGCAGTTTAAGGATATCCACTATCCAATATCGTCCCGTGGGTGTCGATATCGATACCGAAACAGAGGACGGGCAGTACCAGGCAGGGCCTAGCGTATTTCTGATAACAACTGACTATAAATAAATTCGGTTGCCGATCTTCCTACTAAGTACGGCAAATATGGCAGGGACATATGCCGCCTATGAAGCAACCTATGTGGAGGGCAATTTTCAACAGAGGACTTCCGATAGGCTTTAATGTTAATGATTAGCTATAAAATTAATTATTCGCATATAATGCTAGAACTATAATCACTTGTCACAGTGGAGGCTTTAAATCTTTTTATGCCACGACTTCACCATTATATATTAGATGATAAGCTTATAGCCTAGTACAGTTACAGCATATATACGTTCCTTATAGGCTTTCTCTAATGGACACAGGCCACCTGTCATTATTATGAGGGTTTTGGAGAAAAATTCTGCTGTGTTGATCCAGTGCGTGTTGGCGGAATTCTCATGTCTTGGAAACATTTTTATGGCTTAGACATGTAGATTTCCTCACATTGATTTTTCATCACGAAATCATCGGGAATGACCACACTCGCACAGAATACTAGCGTGAAATAGCAGCATAATGCTGCTGTGTTTCGTATGGTGAGTGACGAAAACCGGAGACGTTTTTTACTTGTACCTATCGTACTTATAGGAGTCTATGGGTCACGGCATTCAATTAACATCAGTTAATCTTTTTGAATCGACTACCACCAGCAATTTTTACATACGACTTAGGGACCATTAAGAAAAGAAGCCTACTCTTTTTTAAAAGGCCGGCCACGCATCTGCAATTCCCCTGGTATTGCAGTTGTTTATGGGGTAGTCACTTATCATCGGGTGAGCCGTATGCTCGTTTAAAAAATAATCTCTCATATTAAAAAATACTATATGATCTCCTTTGCCACCTTTATCATACGTGAAGAGAAAACTTTAAGGTACCCCTTTAAAGCATGTTGTGCGGCCGGAGGAGTGTGAGATTTGACTTATTTAAAGTTTATATGGAGAAGGAGTGGAGAATGCTAAAATTAATTAAGAATATGATTTTAATATGACTTACAAAAACATTCATTGATTACGTTCGTATTGCCAATGTCAATGATCAAACCGTACATAGATTGCCTTAATGGGGGGATAATTGCCGTAGTAGCCACGCTTGGCGAGCGCGTTGGCAATCACAGTTTCTTATTTTTATTTAGCTGTTATCAAGAACATCATGCTACCCATCTCCTGGCTTGGTTTTCCCTGGTCGCCGCTAACGACTTTTAGAGGATGATATTATGGGTAGTGGATATTTTTACCATCGCAGGGTTACCCACGGTTAATTACATACAATAAGAACTGTCTCAAAGGTTTAGTGGCTATAAACACTACTGCTGATTGTAAATCTCGGGTTTAAAACCCAGGTCAGGCTAAAATCATTGTATAGAGTTTTTCTCTCAAGAAATTTGCAGTAGCATCCCGGAGTCAGGAAGTTGGCTGTGTTTCACTCCCGTGCCTCGGAAAACATGTAAAGCCGTTGATCCTGCGCCATATCTCTCTCCAGTCATATTGGATTTCCGTCCAATCGGACTATGAGAGCGGGGGAATAGAGAGTGCACCTGTGTTTACGCACACACGCGTCACTATAATCCTATCCGTTGAGACTGACCGCCGCGATCAAAATTCGTTCTAGAGGAAATTGTTATAATAAGAACTATTTTCGCAGTTACAGTTCGATAGTAAGGTAATATCGTTAGTTGTGTTCTTAAGCAGGTCACAAGATACGTGAGACGAAAACAAACAAACTTATACCATTCATATTATGACTTTAGTAAATTTAAGTTTGATAAGTTTTAGTTAATAAATGATAATATTCTGTTTGTTATGCAAAAATTCGCCTCGTTTAATTTCATGTTGTTACGCATGTAAACGATTTTCAAGAACTTCCTCGTATCTACAATATATTTATTTATTTATATAGATAGGCAGCCAATTTAGCTGAGCACGAAAAGAAGATACATGATCGTATATCCGGAGACCATAAATGTATCTGATACAGTTGTTAATTAGTAGCTTTTTTTTTAAATACTAGTAATGCCATTAAACGTTATTAATATTCCTTTTAACCACTTCTGGTAAGCTTAAAATGCTTGTTTTAGAAGTGGTTCACGACAGTAGTCGAATGGCGGATTCGAACACACAAACACCTTTCGAGTTTGCGGTCCGCGCCCTGCCTATAGACTACTGACGCTTCATTAAAATTTCGAGCGTAAATTCGAATTCTGAAAAGGCATATATTGCGGGCTCAACAGTACCTGAACATAATTGAAATGAAATAATCGGATTAATGTACCGTTATATTTCTGTTGAATCCTATGAGAGCCAGACAATCGTTTTTACAAACTGAAATTAATCTGTAGTACATACAGTTAATTAACTCTCATTTAAAATTAGCGTAGGCTACGTAGGTAATTACAAGTGGTAGAGACTTGCTGTAACTATATGGTTGTAGCACGAATAGGTCGGCTTGACCGGGGAAGGACTACGCTCTCACAGAATACTAGCGTGAAATAGTAGCTTAATGCTGCTGTGTATCGTATAGTGAGCGTAGAGAACCGGAGACCCTTTTTGGAGCCCGTTTCCACTTGTCGGGTGTCAGGCGCCGTATTTTGATCGGGCGTCGGCACCTTTGTTCATATTAGTCAGCTGTCGAACCCGATCGAAGCAATCCAATGCAACGGATGGTAATGATAGCGGACGAAAGCATTTTATGTGAAATAGATTGCGGTAGTGCCGTTTCGGTGATGCCAAATGATGTCTATGAAGCGTATTTTAAAACAAAGTTTAGAATGCGTTTTTCTAATATCGTTTTAAATTGTTATAACGGGAGTAAGATAGCACCCAAGGGTTCCGTGGAATTACCGTTAACGTATGAAAAATGTACACAGCGAATAACATTTTTTGATAGTACATAAACGACCTACTTTGTTAGGATGTGATTTTTTGAGCTTGTTTAAGTTAAAGATTTGTGGGTCATGTTATTATAGTGCAAATGAGAGCGATTTAGGTTCTAAGCTTTTAAAAAAAATGAAAAATTATTTTCTGACGAATTGGGGAGATTTAATAAATTTAAAGTTTCCTTGAAAATCAAACCAAATGTACCTTTAAAATTTTTTAAGCCGCACTCTGTACCGTTTGCTCTAAAAAATAAGGTAGAAATTGAAAGAAAAATTAAAAATAAAACCACGCATCGTGTTGTGTATTAATATAATACTCTAGATAATGATAAAGTATTATTTAAATTAATTTATCAATTAACTTACATTGTGTAACAAAAAACTTTACCTCAGTCACGACTAGCGACATCTGGTGATTGGAAAATTATTAGCCCTCATTAATATCAGTAGAACAATTTTAATTTTCCTTGACGTAACAAATTTGTCGCCGTATTTTTTTTTTATTATTTACATTTGATAAATTTGGAAATAGTATCAAAACTGTTTCAATCTGTATATAATCTTTTTATGGAAACTTAAAAGATTTTAAACTATAAAGTCTAAATAATTTAGAATTAATGTATCCTTAGTATATGTTTGTCTTTTTTTAGTGTCGTTTTTATCGTTTCGTCGAATTTCAAATCATAACGATTCTAAAGAAGTGTTCACTTCAAATGTTTTTAAAGAAAAGTAAAATTGTCTTAAAAACTATTATAGAATAATTTCTACTAAATAGTTTCTAAAGTCGGCGCTAAACATAATGTATGTATCGAAGAATTGAAGAATAAAAGAATATATTTCTTTGTGTAGAAAACGAATTAGTTATGCTACAGTGCCAACCTATGTCACTATTAAAAGATATGATATACTGCGATAAGATACATATTATACAGCCATGTGAGTATGTTTTGTCGCGACAATTCATCTTATTAGCGAAACAGATATTTCGTTAATTAGACATATTTCTAGTTAGTCGTTTCGCATCGTTAGACGTTTCCTTAACTTTCTTTCCTTGACCATTTTATAGCGAATAACAGTCTTCAGCTTTATCTGTGTTGCTGTGCTACTAGACTTTACTGTAAACCTTCAACAGTCAAAACATTCATCTCGGCTATGTGTCAAATATCTATTGTCCGTAACTGTCATCCATTGCGGCGATTCAATTCCCGTCATTATCCACCCTCTTTGTTTTTTATAAATTACTGGAAATTACTATTATACTTCGCTTTGAGTACTAATCTTTATATATAAAAATTACGTATCACGTCGTTTGTCTATGATGAACTCCTAAACTATGGAACTGATTTCAATGAAATTTTACACACTGTGTGCAGTTTGGTCCATCTTGAAATATCTTTCAAAATGGCGTCAAGTTACTTGAGGTTGAGGGAGTAAAGCACCATTCACTGTTTAAAATTATTCCTCAAATCTTCGTCAACTTTATCATCAGCCAGTATTAGTTCACTGTTGAACATTTCCAACTGTCAAATCTCGCTATAGGGAGAAATAGCTTTTTTTTTTTTTTTGTTGTGGCAACCCTGGTTATAAGTTGTAAAAGTAATTGGTCCCGATAAATTTTAATAATTTAAATATTGTAAATTCACCATATCCACCTCAATTTTATGTTATAGCTAATAATTACTGCCGCTTTGTAATTAATATTTAAGAAAGTTGGTACATAAATATTATAACAACAATTTGGTGTTGGAACAAAGTGACAGGTAACGAACATTGTTTTAAAAATTATTGTAATCCTTATTTCATATCATTCCTTTTATAAATTAAAGATTTATTCTATTACTCGGGTTATTACATTCTTTGCGGGTTTCTTTTCGAATTGTTTTAACGATAATTTGATTTGAGACTTGTAAATAGAAAAAAAAAACAACAACTTTACATTAGCTTACTCTGCTCCTTCTATTTTCGATCTTTGTTTTCTTTTATTATTTATAATAAATAGTAAAATGAATACTCGCAACGCCAAGACGCGCCAGATGGAGAACCAACTCCAGCTTGCGCTCCAAGAACTTAAGGCGTCCAGGGAGCAGTGTGAACTGTTGCTTAAGGAAAGGGATGATAATGAAAGGGAAATAGTTAGCATAATTGCCAAAAATACACAATTGAAATGTGATATGGTTAAGCTACATACAGAATACACAAGTGTTATAAAAGAAAGAGATCAGCTACAGGGAACGGTTAATGAGTTTGATCAATGCAGCAAGGAATATGAGGAAGCTCTCAGGTTAATTGCTGCATTGAAGTTACAGTTGAATGAGGCTAATGAGCAAATAACACAATTTAAAACATATATAGATAACCTTAAAGCCTCCCAGACTCAAAGCCTGTTCTCTGAGCTTGTGCAATGTGATACTTCAAGAATGTTACAGCAATCTGCAACAATAGACTTGACTGGTGACGACTCTTCCACTTCAGAAAACACAGTAAGGATTAATTGCAGTAAAACCAAATTGAAGAAGTATATAAAAGTTAATAAATACATAAGGAAAGTACAAAAATTAATAAGAAATAAGATTAATACCAAAAATTATGTTAATGTATGTAAAGAAAAGCAAGCATTGTTATATGAACTTAAGTTGTATTCAATTGAGGTGGATAACATAAAAAAATGTTATGAGACTGAAATAGAGTGCCTTAAATCAGAAATATTGTCACTTATGAACTCCCTTCAAACTGTGTCCAATAAATATAAATCAGCCCAAAATGAAATAAAAGAACACATATTGGCTATGGATAATCTGGTAAAGACTTGTAAATATAATGAGGAGCGGTTTGACTCCTTAATTAAATATCAATGTGAGTGTCAGCGCTCAATGCCAGATTCTTCAAAGTCAGTGTGTGCTGATAATATTATACCACCACAAAAACTCTATGACAGTGCCATAGCAGAGGATATTAAAATAATAAATAACTCAAATATTACTAAAAATAATATAATTGTTTATAGCGATGACATGGGAAAAAATCTAGGCATAACTTTAAATAACTCTTTAAAGGGACAAAAAGTTACAAATTGCTGCATGCCTGGAGCATCTTTTAGTGACATCCTAAATAAAATTATTGTTACTAAATTTTGCCCAAATAGTACAATAATAATTTTTGTTGGTAGAAGAGGCAGTGTCAACAACAAACAGTTATTAAGATATATTGAACAACTTAATAACTTAAATGTACACAAAATTGTCTTGTTCACACTGCCTTATATACAGGGATTGCCACAAGAAAATAATTTAAGACATAATTTAAATATACAAATGCATAATTTAATATCTAATAATAATTTAAATTTGACATATAATTCTAATGATAATAATCATAAATTTCATGTAATTGACATAAATAATTTAATAAAAAAGTTTTGGACAAAAGATAGGTATTACCTATCCAAATATAATTTAAGACTGATAGCAAATGTGCTATCTTATTATTTACTTTTTAACTCAGCCAAGTTTTTGGCTACCAAGACTGCTTTTATTGAGCAAAATCATTTGACATTTAATTTGGAATCAGTTCCAACTAATTTAAATTAGTGAATGTGACAATAGAGGCAATCTCTAGCAATAATAAGAGTTTAATTAATTTTGAATACAGCCCACAAATAAGTAATAAAAATTGTTTACACCTGGTGCATCAAAATATACAAGGCATGTTGGGCAAAGAATTGGAAGTTGAATTGTTTTTAAATAGTAACAATATACACATCCTTTGTATTACTGAACATTGGCTAAAAGATTATAATTTCATGTTTAATTTCAGAAATCACCAGGTGGTCAGTTCCTTCAATAGAGAAAAAAGTTTACGTGGTGGCTCCTTAATATTAGCAGATAAATCATTATTATATAAAGAACGTAAGGATATTGTGAGCCTCTCTGTTGAACGAACTGTAGAAATGGCTTGTGTCGAGCTCGAGCACCTCATTGTTGTAAGTGTTTACAGACCCCCATGTGCTACTTATGACCATTTTGAAAGGATTGTGGAAGAAGTTTTACTCAAACTTAGTAAACAGAACAAGTCTGTTGTAATGTGTGGAGACTTTAATATCAATCTCCTTGAAACTTCTTCCATTAGTATTAAGTTTAGCTCATTGTTTAAATCGTATAATCTTGTAAATTTATTCTTAGAACCAACACGTATTGCTGGGCCTAGTGCGACCTGTATAGATAACATTTTTACAGATGTTAAGCCCTTGCATAAATCAATTATTCAAAATTTGAGTTCAGATCACTGTGGACAGTTAGTATCACTACCTTACATACACAAAAAACAGAAAAATAAGAAAGTTGTGTTTGTTCCAATAAATGAACATCGCTTGGAGAGGTTTAGAAGTAATATAATAAAAAGACTTCCATCACTTTCGTTTAAAAATAGTGCTAATTATTTGTATGCTACATTATTTGAAATTATACGTTGTGAATTTAGTAGAATATTTACTTCTAAAACTTTCTCTTTTAACAGTCGCAAATCATTTAATGAATGGGCGACAGTAGGAATTTATAAAAGTAGGCGAAGGTTATACGAGCTTTATGATGAAAGATCATATAATAGTAGTGTTATATTTAGAGATTATGTAAAAACATATTCTAAAATATTTAAAAAAGTGTGCTCCACTGCTAAGGCTTTACATTTAAGCAACAAAATTAAAACTGCATCCGACAAAATTAAAATGACCTGGAGAATAATAAATAGTGAAACGGGCAAGGTCAAACCGCGCAACTCGGATTTTCTATTGAATATTAACAATAATTTAACCCGATCTGATAAAGAAGTTGCTATGGCTTTTGAGAAACATTTTACTGATGTTCCTTTTTTGACAACAAAATCATTATATTCTTCTCCTACTGTCGCCGAATCATTGCTCAAACAAAATGTAAAGGCTTGTTCAAATACTTTTAAATTCTATAGGGTACTGCCAAAAGATATCGTTAAATATTTTAAAACTATTGATGTTAAGAAAACGGCAGACTTATGGGGGATTTCCGTTAAAGTTATTTTATCTATAATAGATACATTAGCACCTTATCTAGCCACTATATTTAATATAAGCGTCGAATCTGGTGTGTTTCCTGATTTAATGAAACATAGTAAAGTCATACCTATATTTAAATCTGGTAGTACATTAGACCCCGCCAATTTTAGACCAATTTCTGTACTACCAACATTAAGTAAAATTTTTGAAAAAATTATTTTAGATCAGATGTTAAGTTTCTTTAATATTAATAAATTGCTACATAATAATCAATTCGGTTTTACAAGGGGTCGCTCGACAACTGACGCTGGAGTTGAGCTTATTAAACATATTTTTTGTGCATGGGAGAATTCAGAGGATGCTTTGGGTATATTTTGTGACCTTTCCAAGGCCTTCGACTGTGTTCACCATGAGACATTAATCAGGAAGCTACAGTACTATGGTGTCAAGAACACAGCGCTTAAACTTATTATTTCATATTTAAGTAATAGAAAACAGAAGGTTATTATCAATGGTAAAAGTTCTTCCGGGTCACCTGTACTAATGGGTGTACCTCAGGGCTCGATTCTCGGCCCATTCCTGTTTCTGGTGTATATTAATGACTTACCTCACCTTGTAGGGGATAGTCATGATATAGTATTATTTGCTGATGATACTTCCTTGATTTTTAAACTTAAACGTCAATCATTTAAATGTGACGAAGTGAATAATGCTATATCAAAATTAGTGCATTGGTTTAACGTTAATAATCTGCATTTGAACGGAAATAAAACTAATTGTGTTAAATTTACAACAACGAATGTTCAAAATCTGAATACCAATGTGTTTTTAAATGGGGAGGAATTGAGCCCTGTTGTATCCACTGTTTTTCTTGGCATCACTCTTGACGCAAAGCTCCAGTGGGGCCCCCATATATCCAAATTAGCATGCAGACTAAGTTCTGCAGCCTATGCTGTAAAAAAGATTAGAGGTCTCACTAGTGTCGAGACAGCTAGATTAGTTTATTTTAGTTATTTTCATAGCATAATGTCTTATGGGATTTTGCTATGGGGAAATGCGGCTGATTCAGAAACTATTTTTGTTTTACAGAAGAGGGCCATTAGAGCTATTTACAATCTAAAACCGAGAGAGTCTCTTAGAGATAAATTTAAAGAAATTAATATATTAACTTTGGCCTCTCAGTATATTTACGAAAATTTAATGTATGTTCACAAAAACAAAGATAGTTTTAGTAAAAGAAGTGATATACATTCTGTAAACACTAGGAACAAACACAAGCTAGTGATACCAGTTTCTCGTCTCCACAGAGTCAGTAATTCATTCTTGGGGCAATGTATACGCTATTACAACAAGGTCCCGGAAAGTGTACAGGTTCTCTCTATTACCAAGTTTAAATGTTTTATTAAGCTGAAACTGTATAAAAAGGGTTATTATAGTATAAATGAATACATGGTTGATAATAACCCCTGGGAATGAGGTGATCGCTTCCAAGCAGTTTCTAAAATAAATTTTGTAAATAGTTCCTAATCATTTATATTGTAAAATTTATTTAAAAAAAAAAGTCCCGCTGGGTTTCTTGCTGGTTCTTCCCAGGACAGAGGTTTTTTTCGAACCAGTGGTAAAGTAAAAAATGACTTTCAATAAGAATTACACATGTAATGTATATTGAATAAAAATATATTCTATTCTATTCTATTCTATTCTTAGGCACCACGCTCGGCAGGCTTATTGTCGATTGTTACCATACGTCCTGTTAACGCCATTCGTGATATCGAGAGGACTATTTTAATGTGCCCAAGATGTCGTAAAATACTACATTCTTTTAAAGAAGTAAGAGAGACAAACGAGTACACAATCTACCTGATGGTTAGTGAATTTTGTGGCCCATAATAAACACCAACATTTATCCGCGATCAAAGCAAATTGCAATGCGTTGTCACCACTAAAGGCATGGCTCGTTGAATGCATGGCTCGTTACCATTAAAGCGGACTTCGATTCTCACATGCACTCATCATACGAAACACAGTAGCATTAAGCTGCTATTTAACGATGGTATTCTGTGAGAGTGTTGACTTTACCCGTTTAAGTGGACCCATTCGTGCTACAACCATAATATTTCTGCAGCGTGGCTCTACTACGTACAAGCATTGGAACAACTTCCGGTATTAAATATGAAGGTTCACTTTTAATCAGTTTGTGATGACATATTGAGGTTGGTTGGATTTTTAGTCTTACGTCTAGTTAGTCTAGTCTACTACATTATTGAGGACTATAGTAGGCACGTTTCATTGAAACAATTGGACACTTAGAGTTATATTTTAAAACGTTGTTCCTACTGGGTATTTTAAGTCTGCTTTAAACGAGATGGCTATACCGCCTTGTATCGCAAGCTGTGAGATATTTCTAGGAACTTTCATCAGATCTTTATAGGTTTCCATCCATAGTAGCCTCGCCCACACAGATGGGACGAAATTGAATGATAGACACTCCAACACCGTCACCATATTATTCATCGGCTTGAAAAGTCCACACCTGAATATGACTCTCTCCATTATAGCAATTGCCTTAATCTTCACCAGTACCAGATGTTTCACACCTTTTTTATAGAATTTTTTTTTTATTTATTTATTTATTTATTACAAAAACAGTAACAGCATCATAACAGTACAAAACCAAGAAGATGCTGTACAAAAACCAAATAACAAGTGATAAATATAACTACAGACATAAAATATATGCTTAATACTATTATAATTAAGAAAAAAAAAATATAAATAGAGAAAGAAAAAAAAAAGAAAAATTATGAAAAAATCTCACAGACCCTGTGCGCCGCTTCTGTATACTTTGCCAGGCTGCAGTGAAAAATGTCAGTTTCTTCGGAAATAATATTCAATAACTTTAAAGCCCGTGACATAGGTGCAAACCTGAGCAGATTTGTCCTCGCGTGTGGCACCTTAAAAGTGGGATGTGGGCGACGCCTAACCACCACCTTATCAGGCACAAACAGCTGCAACGCCTCCAGTACCTCAGGATGGTATAGCTGGCCACGCAAGACACTCCACACGTACTTGCAGAGTGCGACGTCACGCCTCACACCAAGCTGGCTGTACCCAACCATGCCGATCACGAACAAGCTCGGGTACATCAGCGGGTAGAAAGGATAGACGCCGCACTCCTTTAAATAAAGGAACCGCGTGAATTTATTTTGAATTTTTTCCACCATGTTGATATATTTATCTTCATGGGGATTCCAAATAATTGCACTCGTTTCCAGCCGGCTGCGAACAAGTGCATTGTATAAAACTTTAATAGAATAGAATAGAATAGAATAGAATGATTTTTATTCAATATGGATTATTACATAATACTTATTGAAAGTCATTATTTTATTTACCACTGGTTCGGAAAATACCTCTGTCCTGGGAAGAACCAGCAAGAAACCCAGCGGGACTTTTTTTTTTAAACATAATTTCACATTAACAATAATTTTGATTATACAATTTTAAATGAATTTTCATAGAACCAGCATGGTGGCGATCACCTTATTCCCAGGGGTTATTTTCATTCATGTATTCCTTGATATTATAATAACCCTTTTTGTACAGTTTTTCTTTAATAAAACTTTTAAACTTGTTTATTGACAAACTTTGAACATGTTCTGGGATTCTGTTGTAAAAGCGTATACATTGCCCCATAAATGAATTACTAATTCTGTGGAGTCTTGTAAGTGGCATTACAAGCTTATGTTTGTTCCTAGTGTTTAAGGTATGAACATCCTTATTCTTATTAAAGCTATTTATGTTTTTATGTACATACATTACATTTTCATAAATATATTGCGATGCCAAAGTTAATATGTTTATTTCTTTAAATTTTTCTCTAAGGGACTCTTTACAATTTAGATTATAAATCGCCCGTACGGCTCTCTTTTGCAAAACAAATATAGCTTCAATATCAGTCGCATTACCCCATAGCAAAATTCCATAAGACATTACGCTATGAAAGTAACTAAAATACACTAACCTAGCTGTCTCAACATCTGTGAGACTTCTAATCTTTCTTACAGCATATGCTGCAGAACTAAGTCTGCTTGCTAATTTAGATATATAATAATAATAATAATCGCCGTACTAAGAAAATCCCTGCAATTCCTTAGAATAAAACCTAAGTTTCGGAATGCCTTACCGCAGGTATCTTCAATGTGCCTACGAAACGTCAACTCCGCCACGATCTGCACACCTAAGTCATGTACGAAAGAAACGCGCGGCATCACCGTTCCGTCAACCTCGTACCGGTATTGCAGCGGCGCCTGTCTACGCCCGTAACTTATCACCTCACACTTCGACGTGTTAAAATATAACTTGTTAATTGCACTCCACTGCACGATCCTATCTATATCCCGCTGAAGCTGCTCACATTCCGAAACGTCCGCTACCGACAAAAACAGTTTTAAGTCGTCTGCAAATAGGAGACATTTCGAGTCCTTAATGACTTCTGGGAGATCGTTTATCAATAATATGAACTTTAAGGGGTCCAAATTACTCCCCTGGCTCACACCCGAAAACGTGGAGTAAGGTTCGGATTCATATCCCGCGAACTCGACGTACTGCCGGCGTTCACCAAGGTAACTCGCGAAAAATTTTAAAAGATGCGGTGTGAAACCCACCGCCGCAAATTTTTCTAAAAGGATGTCGTTATCCATGGTATCAAAAGCTTTCCGAAAGTCGAAGTAAGCGGCATCAACCTAGCGTCGATAACTGGCGTCAGGTATGTCATAAATGACAGCAAGTTACTCGCTGTACTTCGACCCGGCCGAAACCCATGCTGAACGTTGGTCAGCTGCGAACTGACCTGCGTATAAATACATTTTTGTAATGCGGATTCAAATACCTTGGCGAACGCAGACAGCACCGCCACAGGTCGGTATCCGCTCACATCTGAATTCGAACCTCCTTTAGGCACCGGTATTACTCTTGTCAATTTCCATTCTTCGGGATAGTAGCCTTCTCGGAGACACAGGTTAAAAACGTGAAGCAGAGGCTTTTCAAAAACAGAGCGACAGTCTTTGACTATGTAAGGTGGTATACCGTCAGGGCCTACAGAGCGCTTAGGCTTGAGGCGTGCGAGAGCGGTGCGGATGTCGCGCACGCTCAGCTGGCCGACGTGCACACGAGCTGCGCCAGCACGCGCGCTCGCCGCACGCTCCGCCGCCTCCGGGTCCAGCGCCGGTCGCGTTTCGCTATACACAGTTTCGAAATAAGACGCGAAACATTGCGCACTCGATGACTCACTTAACTCCAGACCGTTTTTTGTTACTCGAGGTTTGTTACGTTTTGACTGCTTGCATCTTACGTAATCCCAAAAAGATTTCGGATCGTCCTTAAAATTCAGCTGTAATTTCTCCTGGTAGGCTTCATAATTGACTTTTAACTTATGTTTTATCTGAGATCGATACCGAGAAAACGCCTCGTAATCACATTGCGCACCCGTCATTTTATACAGTTTATGATACCTCCACTTTCGCTTTATATCGCGTATTAAATCGGATGAGTACCATTCCGGGTAAACATACATGGAATGATTCCTATTAAGTTTGGCCTTACGGGCTCTAGGAATTAAACGGTCTATTACCTCATTTACAACTGTATATAGTTCCGATATGGCTACCTCCGGGGTGTCAATTTGATACAAATTACCCCAATCAATTTGTTGAAAGCTATCGTATAAAATATGAAAATTGGCTTTATAGAAATTCCATCTGCGTTTAATAAAAGATTTATCAATCTCATCACGAGAATAGAGGCGTTGCGCCTGCGGCTCCCTGGCAGTGCCCATTGTCACGCTGACATACACCGGAGGATGTTGTACGTCAATATTTACTAACGGGTCATTACACAACTTTACCTCCACGTCACGTGCTAAAAACGTTGTAAACATTAAATCTAAAGTACGGTCGTTAATATTACGGACATTATTTACCTGGCAAAATCCACAGGCGGCGTTAAAATATTCCATATAACTGTGCATTTCCACAGGTGCTGAAAGCATATTAAAGTCACCAAGCACTATAACATTATTGTATTTAACACAAACATTTTCTAATATAAGAAATAATTGCATGTATTCTCTAGCTACACTATGCGGTGGGATGTAAACAACGCAACATAGAAACATTAATTTCTTATCACGGTGTACCGTCGCACACACGTTTTCAAATAAGGCGGTGTCCACATTGCCGACAGGAACGCATCTCAACTCCAGCGATGACGAAGAAGCTAGAAATACTCCTCCGTGTTTGCGGCCATCTGCTCGATCGCATCGCAGTATTTGGAAACCAGGAGGGATAAGTTCACCGTCATGTATGGATCTATGAAGACTTGATTCCGTAATTGCAAATAAGTCGTACGGTGACTCCAAAATATTCAAATAAAAAGTAGATAATTTTGTTCTAAGTCCTCTAGCATTCTGGTAGTAGACATTAATGCCCTTATAACCGGTTTTCATTACCTGTTGCTGGTTTACGGGTGTTTCGAAACCACACCCATTCATTTAATCGGGTATGTATTGGCCAACTATCTCTGCAGTTAACTTTTTCAAAGGTGGATTCTGGAACACCAATCCTGAATGACGAATAGTCTCTCTTGGTTTTTGGAACAATCTTTTCAATTTTGATATCCTCAGAACCACAAATTTTTTTCACGTGTTCCCTTATTGCATCTTCCGAGGTTTCGAGATGGAGTGACCACACGTGTAAAAACTTCTTCTTCTGTATAGCCTGGAACGAACCGATTTGGGCGTTTCCTCCAGTTTGGATTGCCTTAAGATGGGTCTTTTTAGACTTTTTATGGCCACCTACTACTTTCCATTCTTCAGTCGCAGACGTTTCAATTATAGTTGAATCTTCTTTTTCTGTATTTTTTACTTCCAGTGTGGAAACAGCCTTTTTTTCTCGCTGCATTGCTCGACGCGCGCGCTGCGTTATTTTTTTCTCTGATAAGGCGACCGTATCTGAGGATATCGGTGTCTCGCTCGCACTTGGGAGTGTCAGTATCTTAGTCGGCACGTCGGTCTCGCTGGTTGACTGCCCAGCCCGCAATAGGTCGATTGTTCTGGCGGGCATTTCTTCGATTACCCTCTTCAGGTCACTTATCGTCGACAACAATTTCTCAATAATGCGCTGCTGATTTTCAATCTTCTTATTCTGTGCTTCAATCAGCGTCACTTGCGTTGTGATTTTTGTTGTCAACCCTTCTACATTCTTTGACAAATCAGCAAAAGCAGACTCCACTTTAAAACTTGTCATTTTTACCGAGAAACGGAATAAAAACACGGCGACTAAAGTTCACGTGTGATAGGCGTGCGTATAATGTGATTATGTGGCCCGTAGACACCTATCTAATCAAAATTTAGATGCGTTGTTACCCTTGAGGATTTAGATAGAATGCCTCGCTACCAGTTAAAAGTTTTCGATAATCGTTGGTGCGATTCTTGTCTATGCTGGTACACAGAGCTCCTTGTGTGTAGCATATGTAGAGAATCGTTAGTGCGATTCTAGCATATGTGGCGGCAGATATGTAAAGAATCGTTGATGCGAATCTGACCTATGTTGGTGCACAGATTTCAATGAAAGCTTCACGAGTTGAGTATGCATTGCTCATGACTTATGGTAAACAGTAACAAAATTGTTAGAATTACTGTGTTGTTGATCCGACCTTTCATAATAAATCATGTTGCGCAGGCAGCACTATGTACGAAGCCTTAATAACAGGGCATTGCCAATTATGACAGTTGATTAATGTACTTATATTTAGGAGGAATAATGTACCATTTGGAATCAATCTTGTTTCTATTGGCAGGCACAGACACTGCACCCGTGGACGGATGCTAGTCGTGGATTGATGGCTCCATGATGCAACAAGCAGCGCCATCTAACAATTAGTTTTGCAAACTAATAATATGTTCTTACTCATGTCAGGACGGACGAGCGGACGAATTGGTGACTAATAGTGTTTGTTACAGGAATGCATGAAAATACACGCCTGAGGACGATCGTACGTCAATGATGACCGTGTCGGAGAGTGTATAAATTATCGGTTGGATCTAGGTGGAATGGAGGGTATATCGAGAAACCCACACTCGTTTGTGCTGTATAAAGCTGCGTACGGATAGCGCGTTCCTGTGTTACGCGTAGTTGGGAAACACTGTCCACGCGTACATTGGATACGCGTACAGCTCCTGTACGGACCGCCGCGAACCTGTACGCGAGGTCAATCGATCCAGAGCGCTCCGCGAGCCCCAGTCATTCGCCATGACTCCGACAAACTTAGCGGTTGCGTGCACCACCACTGCTGCGGCGTTAGTCATTATTCAACACATTTTAAATAAAAAAAAGAGAAACAAACGGAAACCTAGATGGTGAATGAAAAAATTGTATCGTGAAAGATTACAGTGTGGAAATAGGCTAATGGAAGATATAAATTATGAAGTTATTTCGATAATCAGTTAGTGTGCTATCCCACAAGACTCGGTGAAATTCATAAAGTGGAATCAATCTGATAATATTTTCATTATTGAAACTCGAAGAACACGCGTGTTTATTCATTTTGCCGTCCAAATATAGCGTAGCCGGCCGCGTGCGTCCTCTTTGACGCACGACCAAAAATCGACTGACGATGGCTCGCGCTGCGAGTTGGCTCGCGCGGTACGCGTACCCTAAGAGTGAACGCGTAGCTGCAGGTATGGACTAGGCGTTCCGAATACGCGTAAACTGAGTACGCGTACCAGGGTACGCGCAATCCGTACGCACCTTAAAGTTCACTGTAGGCGCCGTGCTCGAGAGTTTACGCTCGAGTCATTCTACGAGCGAAGTCATTCTACGAGTGCTAAGGTATTGTCGTAGTTCTATTCGTTGTAGTAATTCTTCTAGTGCAGGCAAGTAGGATGGTGTTACTGAGAGGTTGTCCAGTGTTACACTGATATAAGTTGTGTTGCTGTTGATTTGCATACTTTGGTGTTATCATGTAATTATGTGTGTGTGTGATTGTGGAAGAGACGTGTTACGGTGTGGTCGAACTGTAATTTCTCTACGAGTATACTGAATGTATAGTGCGTTACTTGTTACTGATAATGGTTAATTACGTAAGTAAGAGACCAAGTTAAACATCCGCTCACACACTTTTATTATTTTAACAATTAACGCTATCCTGTTGTACTTCCAAGATCAAAATTGGGATCCTTTGTAAACTTTCCGACATATTCTTTAATGTATTTGACCTTTTTGACATGTGAAGTTCGCCACCACGAGAGCCGTGGTAGCTCAGATTGTTAGCGCTCGCTGTAAGCTTCATAGTACTCGAGCAACCCCGTTCGATCCCCGCCAGCACCAATGAAATTGTTAATTGCAATTTTAAGTGCTGATTTACCACGTGCTTGGCGGTGAAGGAAAACATCGTGAGAAAACCTGCATGTCAGAGAAATAGGGAAAAAAATATTTCGAAGACATGTGAAGTTCGCCACCACGCATTGGGGCAGCGCGGCGGACATTTCCTTGCCCTAAAACCCTCTCAGAGATGAGAGGAGGCCTGTGCTC